>CM076952.1:17226071-18430000 GCA_039566865.1 Aurelia coerulea
CCGAGCAAATTCAATGTTTCATGCCATATTGTTTCCACGAACCGTAAACGTTCTTTACGATAGCGTTCCTTAACTATTTTTCTCTTGGTTACAATGATCAAGATATATTTCTCTAAGTAACCGATGATCAAGGGGACAGTAATTAGGATTTAAAAACTGATATTCATATCGAAATTTATGATAGCAATATTGAAGTCTTTCTAATTGTGGGCCTGATATGCCAAAAGTATCGGTTTTGTTAAACAGTCATGCTTTATTCAACAACTATCTAAGACGTTTTACCGTATTTAAAGCAAGGTTTAAGCCTAACATTGGCTAACAATGACTCTTAAATGAGGAACCATAACTAAATCTTTGCAACAGAGATCGAGGGGCGTATTATTCTGTAAAAATCTTGTACACCTTTGGCAAAAATCCTTTTGTTTTCAAGAAAACTCCCTAAAAATCCCTAAAATTTCTATTGTATTGACAAATCTCGTACGCCTTTTCGGAAGAGTGGTACACCCCTCGACAGAAAGTAGAATTAAGCTATTTACAAAACAACAGGCAACAACTTGCAGAGCCACAGTCATATGAAGCTTTCTAAAATTGGGGTAGATTTGCAACTCTGTTTTTGAGAGCCCTTCAAATTCCAATAAATCAGCACGGCAACGTAAAGATCAAATGTTGGCCTACCTTAGTTTTTGTTCGTTATGGCCTAATAATGCCCAAAAATCAACAACCGTCGCAACATACCTCCAGCCCTTTGCTGACTAAAGCATGCCTAGCATCAATTAATATTCAAATCACTACAATGCCTGCCAAAAGTCCTTGGAACACTTAGGCGATTTCTTGACAATCCGCAGTTCTAACCATAGCGATTAGGCTTAAACACCCCCTCACCCCCAAAACAATGTTGATTTGCAAGGTTATTGTCCTAGCATTCCATCAGAGTCGTGAATCGTCCTGCCATCCCCATTTTGTCATCACAGAACAACATTGTTCTGAGGGGGAGAGGGGGAGAGGGGGAAATCGCAAAAAAATGCAAAAATAGCAAAGGTGTTCCAAGACTTTTGGCAGGCATTGTATGTTCTTCAATGGCATTGTATGTTCTTCTGCTTTGTTCGTCAGCTCTCGTATTATCGAAACTGTCAAGTCACACTGCAAGCAGCGATCCAGCAACCCACCGTCACTCCTAGGCAAAATTTTTAAATGAGCCTCCAGGAGGGGAAATTAGGCCGAGGAGTGATGGCGCGTAGCTACATTGCTGTTTGCAGTGTGACTTGACAGTTTCGATAATACGAGAGCAGATGGACACAGAAGAAAATCCAGAATAGCTTCTCATGGTTCATATGCCTCTATAATTGTGCTGTGCAATCAATAATACAACACAAACACAACACAACACAAACGAATAGGCAATATACTTCAGTTACTCTTCAGTCTTTTGAGCATTGATCTGCTGCTTGCCATTAGCTGAGGATGATTTTTGCCTTGTCAGTCTCTTTCGCGGAGAAGGTCCCACATCATCCTCTGAATCATTTGTGCCATCTTGTCGCAACAGATCAACTTCTCGCAGTCTCTTCTGTCTTTTCAATGTCCCTGCAGCTGAGTTCACAGCTTTGGAGTTCACGTCAGCAGCCAGGTCAATATTTGTTTTGGTTTTCGGGATTGCCTTGTCGTTTATAATTGCTTGTATATCTCCAATGCTAACATCAACTTTGAGCTCCTTGTCAAGAATTATTTCTTTAGGATGCTGATTGATCTTAGCTTGTTTGTTGACACTCGTACTCTCTTCAGTAACAACCTGGCTTTTAATTTCTGGGCTACAAACATCAGAGTGCTTGCCATTCGGTCCCACATCAGCTCCACTCTTATTCTGTTTACCATTTGGTGCCACACCCGCCCCATCTCTGTTCTGCTTACCACTTGGTGCCATATCTGCTCCGCCTCTATTCTGTGCACCACCTTTAACACAATGCCCATTAACTTCACTAGCGCTTCCATCTTTGCTGTTTTGACAGATTTCAACTTTTGGCACTTTTTGATCATTCACAAAGCTAATATCACTCTTTGCGTCATCATCAATGATAATGATTTTATCTTTGAGATTCTTGGCCGCCTCCTGCTTCTTGGGAATCTGCTCGATTCTGATAATATCACTCAGCAACTTTTCTTCCTCTTTACCTTTCTTGCCATGTTCCTTGATAAAACCTTGATTCTTTAGCAAATGAGCAATTGATTCTTTCTGCTTCGCTGAGAGAGTAGCCGTTGATAATGATTTAATCAGAGCTGACTGTATATTTGATGCCATTGTGAATTTTACTGCAGGACTACCATTTTTTGACTCTGAGGAAGCTGAGGCAGGCTTTGGCCCAGTGACTTGCACTGTCGCATGGCTTTGGCCTGCAGTCTCCTTGGAGGTGCTCACAATTTGTTTCCCTGTGATCTTGCTCTCAAGGTCGACAACCTGCTTAGTTGGAGGTGGGGTATGTGTTGGTGTTGGTGGTCCGGATTTTGGTGTGAATACAATACTCGGACTATGAGGCTGTGGAGACCCAGGAGCACTTTTACTTTGGACTGAAAAATGAATTGGTGAAGAAAGTGGGCTTCTACCTTGCTGGTTTAACAACCCAATAAGCTTAATTTCTGATCCACTGCCCCTCAGATTTTTGTGATCTTTTAGCATTGCAGTGTTTGGAATGTGAAGTGTTATTGTCTGCGGATTTTTATTGCCTCTGTTGGCATGGTTCTGGATGCTCCTACTCGTTACTGTGAGTTTGGCAGGGCTTGCAGTTGTTGCTGAGATTGATATAGTCTGGCGTTTAACTGGTGTAGGTGTTGGCACCGCCGAAGTTGCTTTCTTGATTATCTTTGAAAGATCAACAGCAGCTTGGCTTATGCCCAGTTTTGAAAGCTGGCTGTTTGGTTGGCTGCTACTTGTTACTGCAATGGTATTGGGTTTACCTGCCGTGTTACTACTGAAAACACGGGTTATTTTAGCTAGTGGCTTGTCTAGACTGAGAGGTGAATTAGAGCTATGGCTTTTTGTGTGTGTTGGTATTGTTATTGTAACTGGGGTATTCTTTGGGGCGTACTGACCATCTTGGAACAACTTCTTGTCAACGGTAGATGCTTGTGGTTTCATCTTTGGTGTCATGGCATTCACGTTTCTTGAATTCACACTGTCACTGGCTGGAAGGCTTCCTTTACTGCCAACAGCTTTGCTATCATTTGTGTTTTCCCTTGGGTCTTTCTGCGGTGAACTTTTTGACCCTGGGGAAACTCTTGTCCCAGAGCCTGGTGGAGACCCATCAGGATTTGGAAGATTTGTAAGGGTTCCTATGCCAATCTTCGCTGATATGGGACTGTTTGGAACATCAGTCGCATCCTGTGTGGCAGTGGAGGTAGCTGTGCCAATGCTACTTGTCCCACTTGGCATAGAAGCCTCCCCTTGACTTTTTGTGAACAAGCCAGTGAGATACTTTAAATCACTCTGCGATAGCTGTGTATTGAAAGATGTCGCAGGTGATGATAATGAGCGAGATATAGTATGATTTGTATGCAGTGAAGTTATAATACCAGATGAGATAGTAGATATAAGACTTGTGGAGGCAGTTAACTCTGCTGATGTTATCTTTGTTCTGTTTGCACCGGGCTTATCAGCCTGGCTATCGATGTTCAAGGCAGGAGACTTTACTGATGTAGCTGCTAGGTTTGCAAATCCTGAGAAGGATTTTGTTGGACTTGTTACACCAAACAATGGTTGAACTTTGGAAGTGGATGTTTGCACTTTAGGCCCAGCAGGCCCAGCTTTTGATGCATCTGCCTTTGAAGGTGCTGGTGTATTGTTACTAGCAGCTGCCTGACGCTGCAAGGCAATGCCTGTTGAGATAGGAATCCCAGGCTGTGGTTTACTCAAATCTGATCCTGATACTCGCAAGATCCTTCCATCATGTAAGCGCAAATGTGCACCTGAGCTGGACAGCAGTATGGAAGATGTTGTGGGAAACTTTTGCAATGCAGCATAGTCGGCTTGTGTAATTCCTTGCTGGGTAGGTGATGAAAATGATCTTGAAATGGGCAAAGGCTTCTTCGGAGCTCTACCCTTTTTGGTACTCTTTTCACTGTATTTCTCATGATGTCCTTTGACTAGCAATTTTGTTATCTGGCTCTTGCCAGCAGCAGAGCCTGCACTCATCGATAAACTACTTGAAGAGCCCCCTAGTGACTGGCTACTGCGAGGTCTGCCAATAGGAGAGGCATTTGAGGCAAGGTTCTTGGTAGCTGCCATAGTAAGCTCAACTGGAGTCATAAGACTGTCATCTGGGTTATGTTCAAGGCTGTCAACTTTGCCTTTTACTCCATGGCTGGCACCCTTTTTTGTGCCAATATGGGACTTTTTATCACCTGGTGATATTTTCTGTTTCTTTCTCTCAATTACATCCTTTTCCATTTCAAGATTCTTTGTTTTCCTCTTTCTGTCGCCAGATTTAAACTGATGACCTGAGCCTGTAGGGGTGTTTGGGCGGCTTGGTTCTTTGGCTTTGTCACTTTTGGTTAATATCTCATTGATAAATGCTTCAACTTCATCCTAAAATCAAGATCAGAGCAATCCATTAAATTTCTTAAATCTCAGCCCTGGAAAACGATTAAAGATATGGTCAAAATGTTAATCAACTTCTTTAAAATTTCAGTTCTGTGATTGAACTATGTCTACCGAAATTGAGCATGGGGCATTTTTCATCAATAGAGCTGATTCCAAAGATCCAAACCAAGGCCTCAAAATACAAGAGAGGAAGGGGGATACAAACTGATTGTAAATAGCTTGCTGATCAATAATGGAAAAACGAATAAATATTGATATACAGTTACATTCTGGTATAAGTAACCCTGATTGGAACAAAAAAGTTAAGTCGAAGAACCAAGATTGCGATGATTATCATTTTAAATTTCATTTTCAGTCCTTCCCAATCATACTAAGTTTGACAAAGGTCAGAAAGAACAAAAAACTTGTTATACAGAAAACACCTGTGTATAAAAACCTAGTAGATTAAGAATCTACAGGCTGAAATTGTCCAATTAGACCCCCGTTTTATACGAACCAACCCATTGTATTCATTGTACAAGAACCCAGGCCGACTTCCAAAATAGTAGGTTCTTATACACGGGTGTTTACTGTATCCACTGTTTGCTAAGCCACGGGAATTTATACAAAAATTGTTGTTTGAGGTACCAGACATCTACTGGGTGTCCCAAAAAAGTACTCCTGTTTAAAAAATCATCAACGATTTATTATCAAACCTTTGATAAAATTTTCCTTTCGAATTGTTTTGTCAAATTCCCAAAAATATTCATACATGATAACATGTTTGCTTTTGATACAGCAAGGTAGAAAAATTACACGTTGAAAAACCATATTTTGAGCTATAGTTTTTAAGGAAAATGTTCAATCTTGCCTAAGAAATCACCAATGAAATCTCTAATGATAGTGCGCAATTCTTTCTATCATTTATGACCAAACTAGAAGTTTTACATGCACAAAGAAATTGATCTGGCAATCATCATCAGTGCTTTTTTGCAGTATGATTCAAAACCAGGTAGCCCTAAAAAGAGTTAATTTGCAATTATTTTAAACCAATTACAAGATCACCTACATCTTGGAAAATAATTTGAGGTGAAGGGGTTTACAGAATCTTCAAAACACTTCCCGACACTGGAGAGCCCAAAGATTTTGAAAAGGCAGTCGAGAAACTTACTGGCTATTTTGCCCCAAAACAGAACAAAGAGTATGAACGTTACATGTTCAGGCAGGCCCAGCAAGATTCTGCTGAAAGTTTAGATGCCTTCCATACACGTTTGAGGAATTTATCACTAACATGCCAGTTTTCAGAGGCAGATTCAGAAATCATAACACAAATAATTCAAGGTTGTTCATCTGGAGCCCTTAGGAGAAGAATTTTAAGAGAGCCTACAATGAAATTATCTGATATCCTGGATCTTGGAAGAGCCATGGAATCATCAAATAGACAAGCATCTGAAATTGAAAGTAATACCGCAGAATCAGTCAATAAAATTGGGAAAAAAGCCATGTATCCAAGGAAAGCAGACCATGACAAGCCCACAAAGTCTTGCTACAACTGTGGAGGGTCATACCCCCATTCGGGAGGCAGAGTGTGCCCGGCCAAAGGAAAGAAATGCCACAATTGTGAGAAATATGACCATTTTAGTAAAGTCTGCAGAGGGCAACGAAAGAGTGATTATGATGAATCCAAAGTTCATCATATAGCAAGTTCCAAAGAGAATACAGTTCACTCTAGCTCTGATGATGAATTTGTTTACACAGTTACTAGACATAACCAATCCAATGCAAGAAGACCCAAACCAGAAGCAACGATCAGTATTGGAAAATCCAAGATTAGCATGCTCATTGATTCTGGTGCAAGTGTAAATATCATGGACATGGACACATTCAGCAAGCTATCTCCAGCAATTACTCTTCAAAAATCTGTTGGAGAAGTTTAGCTTAGGACAATGTAATTAAAACGCCCTCTATTAGAAGGAAGACTTTTTGAATGAAACTATGCTAAAGACCTTGGTAGGAATTTTCCCATGGCTGGTAAGAAAAGGAACTAATTGGTATTATTCCTAAATTTAGTTTGGAAATGAAAGAACTCTTATTGACAAAATTAGGTTACCTTAGAAGCATTATTCTATAAAATATTTGGCCTAACGAAGGGAAATGTGAACTTTAAGAAAATTAGAGAAAATACGTAAATGTTTCTAGGAGGGTCCAAACCCATTGTCTAGGCTCCGCCTACAATACGAACTCTATTTTAGTTTTATTATTTGCTGTTTACTCGCTGTTTATTATATTTAATCCATTGTATTTATTCTAGTATAAAATAACGTGCATGTAGATTTACTTTAGACTGACTGACTGACTGACTGACTGATTGATTGATTGCGAATGATTGATAGAGTTGAGATTTGAGACTTACATGCACAAAAATATAGAATTTTCTGTGTCGTACTTAACCAGCGCAAGCAGAGGCAGCTCTGCAACATGGTCCACCGAACCTGATTGTATCAAAATGTCGCAGAAAGAAAGAGAAATAGAATTGGCACAGAAAAAGAGATTGCGAGGTGGTGTGAGAACTCAACTCACGAGATTGCTGGGGAAGATTAACCCTCTCCTCGATGATGATGATGGCGCAGGCCAAGATACGAAATGCTTGAAGCAATTTAATTTGCAGATCGAGGAGTATGTTCAAAGATTGAAAGCACTTGACACGGACATTTTGCAACTGATTAGCGCAGTCGAAGATTCGGAAGATTTGTGTGCAAAAGATATGGACGAATCGGAACATTATCAAGAAAAAGCGAACATGACATTATTGAGCTTGGAAGAAATTTTAGAACAGAGAAAGCGACCGACTGCAACTATGACCATTAGATCGTCTCCTTCGAGGTCTTTGAGGAGAAGCGAATCAAGAGAAACACTTGATAACGGAAAGAAAGCAAGAGCAAGACTGCCCAAACTAGAACCGAAGAAATTTAATGGAAAAGCCGACGAATGGCAAGAGTTTTGGGATTCATTTGATAGCAGTGTCCACAGTAATGAAGAGCTGTCGAAAGTGGACAAATTTTCGTATTTGAAATTTTTGGTGCAAGAGCCTGCAAGAGCAGTAATTTCAGGATTTAAGTTGACAGAGGAGAATTATGAATCAGCAGTGCGATTATTGCAGGAAAGATATGCCAAGCCTGTCGCAATCAAGAGAGCACATATCCAGGAACTAGAGAATGCAAGCCCTGTGTACAATGAACGAAATATCGCGAGACTTCGCGCTTTTTACGACCATGTCGAGACTCACGTGCGTGGAATGGAGGCGATGGGAGTGCATGAAGAAACTTATTCGACAACAGTTGTGCCGGGTTTGATGGCCAAACTTCCCGCTGGATTTAGATTAAATATGATACGAGGAGACACAGGCTATAGACGTCACGAAGAGTGGGGAATGAGGCAATTCATCGAGGCCTTCAAGAAAGAATTGGAGATAAGAGAAATTTACGAGCCGGTTTTGAAACCTGGAGAAAGGCAGCAAGCAGATGGGCCTAAGCACAACAATACGAAAATGGGAACAGCTACCGCGTTGTATGCTGGTGATGGGAAAGAGCTGAGATGTGCATACTGCAATGGAAACCACAGAGAAGACTCATGTAGCAAGGTAACAGACTTGAATGAACGCAAAAACATTCTTCGAAAGTATGCTAGGTGTTTTCTTTGCTTGCGAAAGAGACATAGAATTGCTGACTGTCGATCAAATCAGTTGTGTAAAGCGTGTAATGGTAAGCATCATATTACTATTTGTAATAAGGTTTCAGGAAACCCCCAAGTTTCCCAGGGTGTTTCCCCTGCACCCACTGCGCCCCCTGCAATTCAGTGTTCTAGTGTGGGTACTGTAGGAACTAGCGATGGAGTTGCTTTGCAAACAGCCCAAGCGATCGTTGAGAATGGTGAGGAAAGCATGAGAGTTAGAGTTTTATTTGATTCTGGTTCTCATCGTTCATTTGTCACTTCTAGTCTTGTTAGCAGGTTGAATTTGGAGCCAGTCAGCTCGGAAAGTATTGGAATCAAGACTTTTGGCACAAATGTGGCTGAAACAAAGGTAAGAAATGTTGTTGAACTTTCCTTGATGCCTGTTTCTTCAAATGCCAGAGAAAGTGTCAAATTACAAGCTATTGTTGTTGATGAAATTGCTGAAATTCCAAATGTGCATACTCAGATTGTTAAGAATGATTTTAAGCACCTTTCAGGTATTTGGTTTTCAGATGTTTGCAGAACCAAACAGACTTTGCCTGTGAACATTTTGATTGGATCTGATCAGTTATGGAACTTTCAGAAGGATAGTACAATACGAGGGGGGAGTGATGAACCAGTTGCTGTGGAAACAAGATTAGGGTGGGTACTTTCAGGGCCCATCAAAGGTAAGAAGGTAAACCTTACTGAAACTTTGAATGTCAATTTTATCATTGATTCTACAGAAGAAAAGAGTATTTCTGTTGAGCATGTTGTTGATAAATTGTGGGATCTTGACAGCATTGGAATACGAGAAGGTAATGAGATCCATGAAGATATTGTAGACAACATCACATTTGATGGTACCAGATACTGTACTAAACTTCCATGGAAAACAAATCATAATCCTGTGCCTTCTAATTATGATTGTAGCTTCTCAAGATTGAAATCTCAATTGCGCAAATTGAAGAATGAACCAGAAATCATGAACGAGTATGATAGCATTATACAGCAACAGCTCAATGATGGAATGATTGAAACAGTCAATGGTTTAGAGCCAGCACAAAAGATCTCATATTTACCTCACATGGCTGTGGTGCGCAAAGATGCTGAGACTACAAAGGTAAGAGTAGTTTTTGATGCTTCCTGCAAGGAACGTAAAAGTGGAACATCACTGAATGACTGCCTTCATGTAGGCCCCCCACTTACACCTTTGTTGTTTGACATACTTGTACGATTTAGAGAGAATCGAGTAGCCATTGTGGGAGACATCGAAAAAGCGTTCCTGAATATTGAAGTTGATCCAGCTGACCGTGATGTTTTACGCTTTCTTTGGGTAGATGACATTCATTCTGAGAATCCTTCAATTGTGGAATACAGGTATACCCGCGTTGTCTTTGGCGTCAACTCGAGCCCTTTCTTATTAAACGCTGTTTTACGACATCACATAAACAGCTTTCAAGATGTTGACCCTGTTTTTGTTTCTAAATTGAGTCAAAATTTCTATGTAGATGATTTAGTTTCAGGGGCAGGTGACAATGAGCAGGCACTACAGTTGTATCAGAAGGCAAAAGTTAGACTTTTGCAAGGCGGATTCAGGCTCCGCAAATGGAAGACAAATGATCCACAATTGGCAAAAAAGATCAATGAAATAGAAATGGAATCAGAGAAAAAGTTGACACACTTCTGGAAACGATGGCGAAATGAATATCTGACCGAGCTTAGAGAGACGCACAAAATCATTGGGAAAGATGCAAATGTGATCCAAGTTGGTGACATTGTTTTGGTGAAAGAAGAAAATACGAAGCGCGGCTTATGGAAATTGGCAAAAGTTGAGCAACTGATTAAGGGTAAAGATGGACAGGTGAGAGGGGCCAAAATTCGTGAGAACACCAAGGGTAAGCCAGTATTTATTAACCGTCCTATTCAACTTTTGTATCCTTTAGAATTGAGAAGTGTGAATGGGAATGAAAAAGAAATTCCTAAAGTGAATGTGAGAGAACGATCGCAACGGGCTGCAGCTCGCGACTCTATGCTGCGCACGCGTCTTATGCTTGACTCCATTTGAGTCAAGGAGGGGGGAATGTTGGAGAAGTTTAGCTTAGGACAATGTAATTAAAACGCCCTCTATTAGAAGGAAGACTTTTTGAATGAAACTATGCTAAAGACCTTGGTAGGAATTTTCCCATGGCTGGTAAGAAAAGGAACTAATTGGTATTATTCCTAAATTTAGTTTGGAAATGAAAGAACTCTTATTGACAAAATTAGGTTACCTTAGAAGCATTATTCTATAAAATATTTGGCCTAACGAAGGGAAATGTGAACTTTAAGAAAATTAGAGAAAATACGTAAATGTTTCTAGGAGGGTCCAAACCCATTGTCTAGGCTCCGCCTACAATACGAACTCTATTTTAGTTTTATTATTTGCTGTTTACTCGCTGTTTATTATATGTAATCCATTGTATTTATTCTAGTATAAAATAACGTGCATGTAGATTTACTTTAGACTGACTGACTGACTGACTGACTGACTGACTGACTGACTGACTGACTGATTGATTGCGAATGATTGATAGAGTTGAGATTTGAGACTTACATGCACAAAAATATAGAATTTTCTGTGTCGTACTTAACCAGCGCAAGCAGAGGCAGCTCTGCAACAAAATCTTCTACAAAGATTCATGCTTATGGAAATGTACACAGTCTTTTAGTTGAAGGAAAATTTACAGCAATGGTTGAAACAAGAAGGAGATATGCCACAGCAACATTTTATGTTGTACAAGGTTCAAGTGGATGTCTACTCAGCTATGATACAGCCAGTGATTTAGGGCTTATTATCTTAAAAGTTGATGCCATCAAAGAGCAAAAGTCTCTCAGTAATGAGCAAAGTCAAAGGAAGGCGAAGTCAAAAGATCTTCCACAAGTTGTCAATGATTATCAAGATGTCTTTAAGGGCATTGGGAAGCTAAGAGGAGTAAAAGTCAAGATTACAGTTGACAACACTGTTCCACCAGTGGCACAATCAGCAAGGCGAATTCCATTCCATATTCGGAAATCATTGACAAAGAAGCTCAGCGAACTTGAAGAGCAGCAAATAATTGAAAGAGTACCAGAGAATGTCAGTACCCCATGGGTTAGTCCCCTGGTTGTTTTTCCAAAGCCCCAAAATCCACAAGAACTGCGGATTTGTGTTGACATGCGAAAAGTGAACACAGCTGTGGAGAGGGTACGACACCCTTCCCCAACCGTTGAAGAAATAATTGAGAAGCTCAATGGAGCAGCAGTGTTTTCAAAAGTGGATCTTACATCAGGCTATCATCAGCTTGAACTGGATGAAGAGAGTCGCCATCTGACAACATTTGCCACTCACAAAGGACTTTTCCGTTATACCAGATTAAATTTTGGTTTATCTTCCAGCGCAGAAATTTTTCAGCATGAAATACAGCAGTGTCTTGAGGGAATATCAGGAACACTGAACATAAGCGATGATATTCTAATTTTTGGAAAAGAGCAAGAAAGTCATGATGCAGCTCTCCACAATGTGTTGGAAATGTTCAGAAAGAAAAATCTGAGAGCAAATTTGAGCAAGTGTGCATTTAACAAGAAAAACCTTGATTTCTTTGGGTACCATTTTAGTCATGATGGTATTGCACCAAGTCAGCGAAAGATAAAAGCAATTCAGAATGCACCTCAACCAGAGAATGTTCAGGCAGTCAGAAGCTTTCTAGGTATGACAAACTACCTATCACGTTTTATTCCAAATTATGCCACCCTGACAGAGCCTCTTAGAAAACTAACAAAGAAAGATGTCAAATGGACATGGACAGATGATCAACAGAGCTCTTTTATCAAGGTTAAAGAAGCTATTATGAGCAGTAATGTAATGTCATATTTTGACCCTTGCAAAGATACAGAGATTATTGCAGATGCCAGTCCTGTTGGACTAGGTGCTTTATTATGTCAAAAGGAAAAGCTAAAAGATGGAACAGAGAAAATTTCAGCAATTGCGTATGCAAGCAAAGCCCTGACAGATGTTGAGCAGCGGTATAGCCAAATTGAAAAAGAAGCCCTTGCCTTGGTATGGGCCTGTGAAAAGTTTCATTTATACATCTATGGGAAAAGTTTCACTTTAGTCACTGATCATAAGCCACTAGAATTCTTGTTTAACAAACCAGGTAGTCGATCACAAGCTAGGATAGAAAGATGGACAATGAGACTCCAAGAGTATGACTTCACTGTATGTTACAAGCCAGGATCTAATAATCCAGCAGACTATCTTTCCAGACACCCAGTGCAGCTTGCAAAATCTAAATCAATTGCTGAGGAGTATGTTAATTTCATTGCTTCCAATGCAGTTCCAAAAGCAATGACAAGAGATGACGTTAGAGATGCAACCAACAAGGATTTAACTATGCAAAAGCTAAAAGAGTGCTTGCGCAGTGGAAAATGGTCCATACTATATCCAAGCAAAGAGAAATTTCAAGGAAATTACTGCTTCAGTGATCTGCAAGCATTTAAACAAGTAGAGAAAGAACTCTCTGTTACAGAAGATGGTATAGTTCTAAGGGGAACAAGAATAGTGATGCCCAAAGTTCTTAGAGAGAAGGCTGTAGACATAGCACATGAAGGACATTTGGGTATAGTGAAGACTAAAGGTCTAATAAGAGAAAAAGTTTGGTTCCCTGGAATAGATAAGCTAGTTGAAAACAAGACAAAATCATGCATTGCCTGCCAAGCCACTATTAGAGAGAACAAGCTAGAGCCACTTAAAATGCAAGATCTACCAGATGGTCCATGGGAAGTAGTAGCAGTAGATTTCAAGGGTCCCATAGGAGAGAATCACAAGTATATCTTAGTGTGCATGGATGAATTTTCCAGATATCCAGAAATTGAAATTGTGCCTTCTACTAGTGAGAAATGTGTTATACCAAAGTTAGAAAGGATTTTTAGCACACATGGAATACCAGTCACAATGAAGTCTGACAATGGGCCTCCCTTCAATGGCTCAAAAATGAAAGAGTTTGCAAAACAAAATGGATACACTCACAGGAGAATTACACCAGAATGGCCAAGAGCAAATGGAGAGTGTGAAAGATTTATGAGGAATTTGAACAAAGTTATCCAAGCAGCTCACATTGAAGGCAAAAGCTGGCAACAAGAAGTTTTTATTTTTGTGAGAAATTACAGAGCCTCTCCACATGCCACTACAGGGATTCCCCCTGCTAAGCTCTTAATGGGTAGAAATATTAGAACAAAATTACCAGAGCACACAAACACTCAAGTCAACAAGGATTTAAGAGATAGAGATGAAATGAAGAAGAGAAAGATGAAAGAATATGCAGATAGAAAGAATCATGCTTCAGAATCAGATTTAAAGGAGGGTGATAAAGTCATTGTAAAACAAAGACAAAGAAACAAGGCTATGTCTCCATACGATCCAAAACCATACACCATCACACAAAGAAATGGAACTATGATTACTGCAAGTAGAGATGGAAAGAGTATTACAAGGAATGCATCATTCTTTAAAAGAGTAAGAATAAAGGACAGTTTGATTCAGTCAGAGGACAAAGGTGATGATAGTGATAATGGCGTCATTGGTGATAGATTTTATCAGGACCAAAGAGAAGAGGAAGATGAGGCAAATGATCAAATAAGAAGATATCCCAGAAGGATCACTGCTCGACCAAACTACTATCATGAAACAAGTGTGTGACATTTCAAACTGGACAGTAAGTCATCATGGAAACGTAAGTGACAAATTTATTTATTTTCATACTTAAATAGTTGTTATGTTGAGACAAAAGACTCTTGCTCATTCCAAAACAGTTTCAAGTTCAGTTTTCATATTTCATAGTTTTAGCCAATTGTTATGTATAATTTGGTCCTTGATCTACTTGACAAAAAAAGAAAATTGAAGATCAGCCATGTAATCAAATCTTGGTGATTTTTCAAACGGGAGTACTTTTTAGACACCGTCAGTAGTTCGTTATAAAAAGAGGTTCTTAATATCAGGGATCAGGGGTTTGCTGTGTCGAGATTCAATTATATCAATATTCACTTCAAAAGAATACAACTACAACAAGTACGACAACGACAACAACAACAACTGCAACTCACCGATACCTGACCTTACAACACAAGGAAAAGATCTGACTACGAATGACACATTACAAAACGGTACGAAACCAAATAAAAACAGCAACAACAGCAAGACTACGAAGACACACAACCGACGTAATAGGACAAGAAACTCAACAACAACAACACATAAAAACGATAACATTGTATTGTGAACAACGCCCATGAAAGGAACCGAACAGAACAGAACGAACAGGGTAAAGGTACACCCGAGGTGGCTTAAGATTCAAGGAATCAGCCACTTGCAAAGAAGCATGGAAAATTGAATTAGAAACGCGAAGCTCGTAGGACGATGGATGAAAGACAATCTGGCACCCAAGGACAAAGAACAAAAATACAACACCATGATACGAGAACCGACCCCTACAACAACAACGAATCAACTGAAAACAACGAGAACGAGGCCAACAACAACAACAACAAGATACGACAAGAACATTTTTACCTTATAAGGACAAAATCATAATTTTAAATTAATTAACCTTATATGGACATACAAAATACTACCAATGAAGGTTGACAGTCGGAATAAATTAGTTGCTCTGAAGATGCCCTTAGTGGGCGAAACTAGTCAGCACTGAAATAAAGAATAAAAAGCGCAAAAGACCAAATTGATGCCTGTTTTCTCAAGTGGTTAAGCCCTCTTCAACGGTAAACTATATATACCATATTACCACATTCATATAATAACATAAACATTGAGAATGCAAACATCTCTGGTTATCATCGATAGGCTGGTGGCTGATTTTCGCTTGTCTTCTGACAAGCGGGGTGAGATCTACTTCGATTCATCATTTATTTACAATTAATTCTTTCTTAGTTGAGAACAGTGAGAGCGGCAACGGCAGAATAGGATGTTTAGCGGGCACGGGTGAATATGATATAAAACTTTAATTTGTTCCTTTGGCAAGGCCACCTTAGGCCAGCAAGGCCTAAGCTTTATTTTTTGCACGAGGAGAGGAATGAAGGGCTAGAATTCATTCAGAAAGTATTTGGACTTTGAGCATCTCCTTGTGCTGTTGGCCAAGTGCCTATTGCTAGAATCGAATTTGTCTTTGTATCCGGATCTCTGTTATTTGAGTTGTAAATCAGAATCTTTTCATCATTTCTTCATATCGGCATGCAAGTAACTGGCTGCTCAAGCACGTTTATATTATTCGGAAATTTAATTCATATGGTGCCATCTTCAAGGTTTCTTTCTTTTCTCTGGTCATACATTTGTTTTGTTTTGTTTTGTTTTTGTTTTTTCGTCTTAGCAACTTGACATACAGTTTACGGATATATTACTCGGATTATTGGATATTTACAACTAGTTTTGGTTATTTTTGGGTTATATGCTTGAAAACTCCTTGGACTCACCCCTCCCCTCGTATGTGTGTGTGCTGTGCTGTGTGCCCCTCAGGGGTTTATTTGCAGGGGGTATGGCTTGAGAGATAAAAAGGGTTCTCTTGTATCAGAGAATCTAGTTCCCAGTCTTAGTTTGTTCATTCAAATTGGGATGGTGGACCATTTTGTATATAGCTAGCCCCAACTATGATTTCGGTTGCCCCTTTGTTTTTGCAAATTGATCGTTGTTTTTTTTTTTCTTATGTTCGTCTCAACATCGAATTTTTTTTTTTTTTTTTTTTTTTTTTCTGTTTTAAAAAGGAAGTTTAGTGTGACAGAAGCTTTTCTTAGCCAGAATTTAAGCAGTTTGGCAACATGCCATGAATATGAAAGACAAATATCTCTGGTGTTGGTTTTTCGACGTTATTTTGATGATTGCCTTTCCCTTTCAGGTGAACTAGCTTCAGTCCGAATCCTTCGTGCTGGTGTAATTTGTCGAAATCATACAAAAAATACAACCAAAAGTCAGAGCGGGTTTCAGTTTGAAGGGAACTTGCTTTTTCTGTTTTGTTCTTTGGGCAAATGCAGAGGGTGATAACTGCTGTCTTTATTCTTATAATTTGCAACACTGTTTTCAAGTTGTTGAGCAGTGTGGAAACAGTATTTGTACTTGTTTTTTATTTCAAGTACTAGGAAAAGGAAGTTTGGAGGCTGTGGAATACTATCAAAAGTAATTGAAATGGTCAGAGAATGTCTTAGCAGTTCCTCTTTTAGAGAAACAAACATGGTCGGGCGTGGTGAACTCTTTAGAGGTGCATCAAAAATGAAAACAATAACAAAGATTCCGGGTATTAGCTAGTATAATGACGGTGACAGAGTCGGTATTGGTTGAGGGTCATTTGGTGCAAGTGGATAGGTTTTATTTTCGTAACTGGCAAATGGCGAGGAATAGCTTTTGTAATGATATTTCGGCAAGAAAACTGGGCTATAGAAAAAACGGGGTGAAATAAGTATAATAACAGAGACAAAAGAAAAAGAAATATCACAATCTTAACAACACTGTAGTGTTTTTTGGAAAAATTATTCGTGGATTTTTTAGGCCTGCAAAGTTGTGTTATGAGATATCCAGGGATTCGAGATCTTATGAGAAATCTGTTTTAAAAGGCTAAGCTGCCCTACTGGCTGAGAAAGGAACAACCAAAATCTACAACACGCTACCAGTCATCTTATACAGGCAGAATGAGCAATTTGGTCAGGAGCATCAACTACTAAATTTAAAAATTTTTCAAAATCACATCATCAGATTTATGATTGACCGCAAGCTGCAAGATCATGTCACGAGAGAAAGTCTACGATCCCAAACAGAACTAAAACCTGTATCAGCTGTTATCAAAGTTAAAATGTTTTTGGCCTTATAAAACGGTCATCAATGGGACTACCTAGATCGGTCTTAGGAGGCTCCGCCAATGGTTCAAGGAACCGGGAGGAACACCGAACGTCGCTGGATCGATGACATCAAGACCTGGATTGGGTCGTATTTGTTTAAAACGGAAAAAACGGAATACATGTATCGCACTCATGTGAGTACTGTAGTCATGGACTATACAGATGCGCAATAAGGGTAGCACGTGAAATACACACGAATGAAGGTCTGGTGCACAGTATCTCCTGTAACGATTCAAGGAATTAGTACTAATTTACTACGGGTGCAGAGTCAACTGGTGAACCCCATTGGTCGGATGCAGGTTCAACTGTCGAGCCCTGTACGTCTGTTGAAGGATCAATTGTCAGTGTCACAATCAATTTGTTAAAGATTAATTTCGACGGACATTAATTAACTATGAGTTAACTGTAGGAACCTCATGTCAGATAAGGGGTCAACTGTTGGGCCCTTGTGTGAAGGGTCAGCTGTCAGATCAGGGGGTCACGGGTCACCTGTCTAACCCTGTAAGAAGGTATGGGTCACCTGTCGGACCCGGATAGAAGGTATGGGTCACCTGTCGGATCCGGAAGAAGGTATGGGTCGCCTGTCGGACCCGGAAGAAGGTATGGGTCACCTGTCGGACCCTGTAAGAAGGTATGGGTCACCTGTCGGACCCGGATAGAAGGTATGGGTCACCTGTCGGACCCGGAAAAAAGGTATGGGTCACCTGTCAGACCCGGAAAGAAGGTATGGGACGCCTGTTGGACCCGGAAAAAAGGTAGGGGTCACCTGTCAGACCCTGTAAGAAGGCATGGCATGGGTCATCTGTCGGACCCGGAAGAAGGTATGGGTCGCCTGTCGGATCCGGAAGAAGGTTGGGTCGCCTGTCGGACCTGAAGAATGTATGGGTCGCCTGTCGGACCCGGTAAGAAGGTATGGGTCACCTGTCGGACCCGGTAAGAAGGTATGGGTCACCTGTCGGACCCAATTCATGTCAGTCGATTGTGTATTGTGAAGTGCCAATATATTGTCGTTAATTGTTGTTGTTGTTGTCTGTTTGTTGTCTGTTTGTTGTCAGCATCAGAAAATTGGTTTGTAAATTCGAATTCAACAATGGCAGTGTCGGTGCCATTGTCCATAATGCCCTGTGAAATGCTTGAGATATGAAAAAATCTTTCGGCTTTGTCAATATATGTCTGTTTTATCATGGCAAATCGTAAACAAGGCGGGACCCATAGCGTTTCCAGGTAGTGGTGTTTCTCTCATTCTTCATCGGTTTCTTGGCATTGTTGTTGTTGGGGGTTGGGGGAACACGTTGTGTTCTGTGGTGGAAAAAAATATGGCTTATTTCTTGTAACCCCCAACTGGCAAAATTTAGGGGGTTGAGCTGAGTGCAAATTTGGCCAATGCACTAACAGCCCAAACTTAGGCCCCGATGATGAGAGAATGAGAGAACACCACTGTTGGTTATCGTTGGGAAAAAGCAAATCACTTTATGTTTGAAAGTGTGCTTAGAAGCTCTGAGGGGCCTATTATCCTCTGATCCCAAGAATTAAATAGGGATTAAAATGCAATTTTACATCACAGTTAATTCGGGCAAAGAGGTCGTGTGTCATGGCGTCTCTAAAAGGAAGGGTATCGGTTATTGTACCCCTGTGTACCTGCATGAAAACACCCCTGCCGTGCTTGGTGCCTTAGAATGTTATTTGGAAAATACTGAGTGATCAAAGCCCCTGTGGCCTTGCAAAACGAGGTTCAATATTGTTCAGGGAATTTCCGATTGTTCCCTGGATGCGTACGTGCGTCTTAGCATGCGTCTTAAACTTATATAAAGGCATTTGCAAATTAGCATTGTTCTCACACTTTGATTTCAACATTGAGAATGCAAACATCTCTGGTTATCATCGATAGGCTGGTGGCTGATTTTCGCTTTCCCACCCACCCTATTGATATAATCAATATTAATAATTTCTAAAACCAAAAACAATTGAAACGCTAAAGAAAGACACATTCGTCTCTTTGGAGCTAAATGTTTCATTATCTCACCATAATCATACGATCAATCATATTCTGGTTCATTTGAAGCCTCTTCTTGTGTGATGATGTCAGCTTCAGCTGTGGATAAAAAATAAGGAAACTGAAGGTGCTGTTCATCAAACACCATGAAAACCTTAGAGTTTACCTATAGAAGAACATAGGAGCGCCTCGAAAAGGGAACGGTCAAGAACTTGAAAGAGGGACCCTATAATTGGCTCTTAAGGATTTTAGTCTGTCTCAAATTAGATGTCACCTGCAAATACCGGCGAATAACAACAACTGAAGTGTTTTGCAAAGGAGTTTTGTGTTATCGTAAATCTCAGGTGACATCATTTTCTTGAAACTGATTTTTAAAAACCCGTTGCCAAAGTCTTGTTTCGTATTATCTTAACGCTGTTTTTGGCCTAATCTCTATATGTCTAGCTTCCCGCGTACAAATGAGGCTGATGGTTGATAATAGGTGTATAAGGTACAAATGGCACAAGTGTTTCTCACATTGCTCAAATATGCAAAACAAATCCATGAAGATAATTGATGATGTACCGGGTGAGCCAGAAAAAAGTTCCCACTTTCGAAAATTCGTAGCACCACAAGTACTTCATGGATTTGAATGATTCAAATTCTAGTTAAAAGCCAAAAGATCGAAGTATTTTTTGTGATTTTTCTCGTCTTCTTACGAGCACTGACTGCAAATATAGGTAAATTCAATTTTACAAAAATTTCATGGCTGCAAAATGACAGAAAAAGGCCTAAAACACTTGATCAAATCATTAGGACTCTCCTCACACAGAACAATACGCACAGGCGTTTCACCTCTCTCAAGAGTTATAAGACATAGATTTTCAAACAGATACTAAAGATTTTCAATGTCATGGCAATAGATGTGCAGACGATATCTTCTCTGTTGTTCTGAGCGAGGAGTCCTTTATGATTTGATCAAGCATTTTAGGCCTTTTTCAGTCATTTTGCGACCAGCAAGTTTTTGTAAACTTGAATTTACCAATTATTCCAGTGCTCGTAAGAAGGCGACAAAAATCACAAAAATACTTCGATCTTTTTTGCTGTCAAGCAAATATTGATTCATTCCAATCCATCCAGTACTCTTAATGCTATGAATTTTCAAAAGTGGGAACTTTTTCTGGCTCAACCGGTAGTAACACCTGGCTACATTTTGTTCATAAGTGGTAGTGTAGACTCAATTACATGTCGTAGTTTTGCCTTTTGCCTGAACTGATAACGCTACAACTACAGCGACAACAGTGCAGCGACAACAACGACAACAGTGCAGCGACAACAACGACAACAGTGCAGCGACAACAACGACAACAGTGCAGCAACAACGACAACATTAATTCAACTCAATAAGATGAGCGTAACTTGAGGGTCCTTATGGAGTGACGCTAGTGGTGGTGCTGCAACATTCATGGCTCCGAGTCTTTCATTACAAAACAATAATTCCTTGTATTTCCCCTAGACGTTTGTTGATAGCATCAAGCAAGGCTGCTTCACGGATATGAATGATTTACATTCTAGTTGAAAACTGAAAGATTTAAGTATTTTAGTCATTATTATTCACGTTTTTATGAGCATTTACAATATAGGAAAATTAAAACATGTTTTGAGTTAAGATGATAATACGTCACATTGTTCTGGCATCTGTACCGAAGTTGCACTTTCCCATCTACATGTAAATGGTAGAATATCTTGAACAAATGATTTGTGGTACAGAATTTAAAATAGCCTTACACAAAGGATAACTGAAATACGCAAGTAAACCTGCAAACGCAACATTAGACACTGTAATCTGTGGAAAGAAAACTACTAACTCCTGCAAAAAGAATAACAACAAAATAACCTGTCCTCCAAATAAAGGGAAAAATCTATTAAATCCTGCAAGAGAAACTTGTTTGTTTGTGTGTTTGTTTGTTTGTTTGTTTGTTTGTAAAGAAACAATCGGAAAAAAGAGAAAATAAGTCAATAGCTGCAATAAAGAGCAACATCGAATAATCTTACCATTTCATCACCTCCTTCAACCAGCAAAAGACGCGTATCCACTCGCATCCTTTCTCTTAATGTCTAGAATGTAAACAAGATGCTGTGTCAAATTAATGAAATTTCTGAATTTGACGGATACTTAAAGGACAAGTCCGGGGTTGGAATAATTGTTGATAAAATGAAAGATTACGATGTTGTGAATGGTGTGTAGTACTTTTTTTCCAACCTTCTCTCTCTTTTCTCTGCGAAATTGCGTATTTCAATCTGCGAAATGAGTGAAACATTTCGCTCACTTCGCCTTCGACATGAACGAGGCTGTTTTCCCGCAAAACTCTAAAGTACTTTCCGACGTCACAATCGATCCTCCAAACCGAGGGTAGTCTCATCGCGTACTCTTACAAAATGGCGACGACATTGGGCCTAACTCAGGAAAAATGCTGTGCGAATTTACGACAGAAAGAGGTCTCAGAACTTGGAAAGAACTCACAATTGGTGTACGGCAGTTGGTAAGGTTGCTTTTTTATATTGATTGTAGAAACCCCGGACTTGTCATTTAAAGGTGATTTGAAGGGAATTTCTTTATTGATGCCAATGACTAGCACAATTGAATGGTAGAAATTCTTTTGATACGTTGTTTAATTTTCGAGTTATCCGCTATTTTGTATGATTGCCTGATGACGTCGTTTCATTTGCAAGAAATGAAGAAAATATACAAGGTTGACAATGCTTCCAAAGAGAAATGTAATAAAAAAACACTTTCAATTAGCATGTCTTTCTAAACATCATATTAATTCACGAGACAATTTTTTATTCCACATATGTAGCTGAGCTGCAAAGTTTCTTGCAACTGTTACCTTTCACAGATAAGATAAAACTATATTTCTCCAAAACAAAATGACGTCATCAGCTGATACTCAAAATCAGTGGATAACTTGAAAACGAAATGAGATATAAAACAAATTAAACAGGATATTTTATCATTCAACAGTGCTATTTATTACCCTGTGAACGGCTTTGAACGGCTTTGAGGGGATTTCGTTTTTTTTTCGGCCGTTCACAGGCTAGCTATTTATTTGCATTAGGGCTGTCCAAATGAAAGATTATAAGTATTCGAATATTCGGTGCTAATTTTACCGAATATTCGGTTATTCGGCGAATAGGGGCGTGGCTAGGGCGTGGTTCAAAGAAATAAAAAATTTTAGTAGTAGGGCACAGATCAATTATTGTATTGGAAATTGTCTTACACATTTTTTTATAAGAAACTTGGATCAGCACTTAGTACTAAAAGTTTCTTAATTTCGCATGAAAATTTCGGTGTTTTAGTAGTAAAAGTTTCTTAATCAGTTTCTTATTTTTTGGGCCTAAAATTGCGGTATTGTTCGAAGTTGAGCCTTCTTCTCGAGAAAGGGGTTCCATTTTGCATTGACATTGTCATCAAGAAGAAGCCATGCACATCAAGGCAAAAATTTACAAAAATTTGGAGTTAAAAGTCAAGAAAAGACGAATGTACCTTTGTTAGAAAGACATAGAATAAGAGAGACACAAAGAAATAAAGTTTTAGAGTTTCTTAACTGTTCTTGAGCGTAGTACTAGAGTTTCTTAATTGTTTGGTCATCGTAGTACTAGTTTCTTATAAACCAGTTTCTTATAAAAAAATGTGTATCACCTTTGGTCCAGCTACAGTGCTAGCCTGCTGGGGGATAACCAAATGAAGCTTGCCTGCATGCACACAGGCTAAATAAAGCTTGCTACATCACATTATTGTGCTTCATTTATTCACCCATAAAATAGCAATACAATGGAGTAAAGCAGAGGAATACAACAAGCTAGCAATACTTCATTGTTTTACACAACAATATCCTTGCCACTGCCCCTTGTCTCGCTTTCCGCCTTCTGTCTAGACAAGACAGTTTGATCCATTCAATCAGTCATACTATTCGCAATATTCGCAATATTCGCTTGTCAGTCTATTCGGATTATTCGCTATGTCAACCTATTCGGTTTCTTTGACTGATCATTTTGCATTCCAACCAGTCGACTAGTCATACTATCCGAATAATCGATCTATTCGACTGGTCATTCAATCCGAATAATCGTACTATTCGGTTGGCAGCGAATAACCGTTGCGCTTCACTGCTATTCGAATAGTGATCAGATAACCGAATAGCGATTATTCGACCTTCGGTGGACAGGCCTAATTTGCATCAATAAAAATTTTCGCTTCAGGTCATCTTCAACAAACGAATCATCAAACAAAAAGAGAACAAAATTCATTAAATCAATTAGATCTGCAAATATGATAGTGAGAAGCGGTTAGAAGTCGCAATCCATGCAGGTTCATCTGAATAACGTAAACACTCTATTGAACCCCAGGAGGATTATTCAATTTCATAGGCTCCATGGGGAGGGGGAGAGGGAGCTTATTATAGAGGGGAGGCTTATTCATAAAGCCAAATGACAAGGATATGAATAATAGCTGTTAGTTCTTTCACCCCATATCTTGCGGAATCAACATACAATTTTAAGAGGCAAGTACACAAATTCGATACAATTTTAATTCCACAAAATATCAAGATTAACATAGCATTGTTTAGCAAAATAAATGGGAAACTTTTGGTCAAATCTGTGGCATTTGATAAAAGTGGGAGGGGGATTAATAGAGAAGGTGGCTTGTTTAAAATGTGGACTTCCAATATGAAGCAGATCCTAGGATATATCCCTGTCTAATCGCTTATATGTAGCTCCTTGTGATTGTATACTTAATAGTAATTTAGTTTAGTAATTTAATAGTAATGCATGGTGTTCTTTATGTAATGGCCAGGGAGTTGTCATTACCTTTCGCTCCCCCTGGCATCGCCCTCGTAGTGTTGTACAGTAGCTCATATGTAGTGTTTTAAGTACCTTATTTCTGTGAACAAATTAACTGAATGTTTAAAAAGATGCGACAGGAGCTTATTAGAGTGGGGGTTCAACAGAGAGGGAGGCTAAATAGAGCGTTTACCGTATATTGCATGATTATGATGATTAATGAAAAAAATATTCGTTGTTGAAAATACCGTAAAAGGTCTATTAAGCCCCTGGGGGGCTTATTTAACTTTGGGCACTTTTTAGCTCTTTTACACCACATTTTACGGTTTAAACATGCAATTTTACAAGTTAAATACATGAATTCGACACAGTTTCATCTTCAACAATAACAAAATTAACATGCAAACTTATTTAGCTCAATAAATGGAAAATCTTTGGTAACCTCTGTAATTTGATATAAGTGGGGGGGGGCTTAATAGAGAGGGGGGACTAAATAGAGCTTTTACGGTAACTAAATAGGTTTTGATACGCCCTAGAGAAACAAGGGCAGATTTTGTAATACAATAGCACGAGTTGCTTTTGTTGACACCTCAATTCAAAGCGATTAGCGATTGCAGACAAAGGAAATTCTCTCAACCACCAATTCAAAACAAACAAAGCCGCAAAAGTTTCTTAGAAACCCAGGTAGCTAGCTCGTTCGTTGTGCATTCCAGAAACTGTTTTTAAGGGCAAATATGAGCGTAGATCAAAAGAAGAAGGATGCATATACACCTCTGCCGCGGGCGTTTTATTTGTTTGGTTCAAAAGCCGTTTAGGAGGCGATTCAATTCTCTTATTTTTTGGGTGTTATCAAAACATTTACTGCTCAGCTTCTGGACCAAAGAAATAAAATGCCCGCGGCAGATGTGTAGATATATCCTTCTTCTTTTGATCTATGCTCATGTTTGCCCTTAAAAGTAATTTCTGGAATGCACAGCGAGCAAGCTAGCTACCTGGGTTTCAGAGAAAGTTTTGCGGCTTTGTTTGTTTTGAATTACTTGTTGATAGAAGTTCCTTTGTCTGTGATCGCTAATCGCTTTGAATTGAGGTGTCAAGAAAAGCAACTCGTGCTATTTTATTACAAAATCTGCCCTTGTTCCCTAGAGAAGCATTCGTGTATTACCTCGATGTATTCAGCTGAGCAAGTTGATGAATGTGTACCGACCACGAACATGATGGGGCATCTCACATCTAAACAATGATCCGTTTCGATCTAAAAATGAAATGCAAAGAATGTCAGCCTTTCTCAAAAAATTTCTTGAATCTTGCTAAAGATCTTCAATCTGAAATATCACTCTTTAGCTTAAATAAAAATTTTGCGATGAAAACCTTGCGGCAGACGATTCAGCTAAACATGGCCACAAAGAAGTTTCTACCAGTTTCTACCAATAACCATTGCGTTTATTAATCGAATAACATCAATTCAATTCAATGGATTAGCGTAAGTTGAGGGTCCATATGGAGTGAGGCTATTATAAAGGTTGAAAACATTACCTCACGCGAACCATCTATGCCAAATGAAGGGTACCCAAGACAAATGATGCCAGCGATGTTTTCCACCGTCGCAACCTGAAAACAAAAAGATTGTTAACGATGAGAAAGGTTCATCTTTTATGAAATCCATGTTGCAACAGAAACGCAGGATAGATCGTCGAACGAAAGATAATGCTGATCCTAATTGGTAATTTACATTCAAAGTGGTTGTGCAAGCTAAGCCTAATGCAGGCAAATAGCAGGCAAATAGCAGCAGACACATTGAAAATGATGATATCTTCTTTATGTTTGAACTCCGTTGAGTTCGCCATATGCAATCAGATTTTCATACCATCAATGATTTTATAGATACAGCTGGATTCTGAGCTACAAGCTTCAGATGTGTTTAGCCCAAATACACGAAAGGCTGAAGAAATTGAAGAAACTGTTTGCCAAGCGCCAATTAGAGAGGAATTTCTCATTTAATTTTGTGTGTTGACTAGCTGATCTTTATCTTTGTTTGCTAAAAACCTTAGGGCGTATTCTTTTGGGCATCTGAAGTCTGCAAAGTCTTCTGAAAACGGTAGACTTCGCAGAAAAAAATGCCAGTTACCAAAAGAATGCACATTAGGCGCACCCTGGTAAAGATCACAGAGACCGCAGAAAAACATGCTAAAAGAAGATATTTTCTGAAAACAGTAGAGTTGGCAGACTTCACAGAGATAAATCCCAAAAGAATGAGAATTCTGAAAGTGAGAGAGTTTGAATGTTGTCGGCCTAGCGGATTGAAGCCATTGCAATGCATTTTAATTTTGTCATGCAAATTCCAAGAGAAAAGAATATAGATACAATGTCTCATTGTATTTCAGACGTTTTTGTAAACTTTTCCATGCACGGAACAAGGCTCTTTGCGATCTCTCAGAAGTCTACCAGCTTCAGGAGCAGAAGTGTTTCGAGGCCTCGGAAGTCTACCGTTTTCAGTAGAGCCCAAATGAATACGTCAAAAATCTCTCTGAAGTCTACCGAAAACAGAATGACCAAAAGAATGGGCTTTCAAAAAAAACGATCTGAAGTCTGCGAAGTCTACCGTTTTCGGTAGAGTGGTACCGAAAGAATGGCATTCTAGCTTCTACCAATCCTTCCGTTTTCAGAAGATTCCCAAAAGAGTACGCCCTTAAACAGCCCCATTAAAGGCAGTATGCCCCCTATTGTCCTGAGCTTAGTTACATGGCCATGGAATTCATGCATCAATGAGTCTCTATTACCCTGATTTCCTTGGAAAGAGCAATTAGCGCAAACTTCTGGAATATACAATAGTGATCTTTATCGATTTTATTTTCATTCATCAAAGGGGACCGACTGCCTTTAATCTCAGATTTAACCACATATTTCTAAAGGCTTGTTTCGAATGTACGACAATCTTCCTCAATATAAAGTACATATGAAAATAAATTGAATTTACTGCAGTTAGCACATCGCAGTAAACACAAGTTATAATCACATAAGTCGTTCAAAAGAAACGGGTTACAATCGGTGAAAAATGGCGGCAAACAAAATAACAAGGAACAAACGCAATCTTTCGATTCCGAAAATTCTCGCTGTAAATGTTTTTGTAACAATTCATTCCTATATACCTATGCTAAAACATGCAAGGAAACTTCCTACTTCTAAAAAGCTGATTACTTCCTGTACCTTTTTGAGTATTTAATAACATATTGAAATTTTACCTTGCACGACAGTAACGCTCCAATAGACCAGCCAATCAAGATAACTCCACGTCCAGGATACTGTGACTGGAACTACGAGAAAATGGCTGATATTAGGAACCTCAGAAATAATATGGCAACACCGATCTTTTGCACTTTGCCATACCAACAAGAATACGCCCGTAAAGTACGCCAGGCTTCCGTTGATCGGAAGAGGTCAGTTTCCATTGAGCAAGGATGAAGCTCAATCCAGCATTCATGAAAGATATCTTTAGTTTTAGGACTTCAAATCATTCGTTGCGAAATCCAAATAATTTGAACCATTTTCGGCCAAATCATGTAACCTTTGGTTCAAATAGCCTCTGAGCCATGGGACCTTAGATATAGAATGGTTTGCCAAATGAATTAAAATCAGCCGAGAACTTAAACAGTTTCAAGAACATGATAAAACAATGGGAAGGCCCAAACTGTAAATGTAGCACCTGTCAATTCAATCATATCCCGTAAATCTTGCCCATATATGTCTTGAATATTCAACTTATCTATTGATTTCTTTATTTCCTAATTTATTCATTTGTATGTTCGATTTTGATTAGTTGTATAAATATAAATATGCATAGCTAGGTAAAAATAGAATCAAAATAAACTGACAAACAAACGAAGCTCAAGGGCGCGCACGGATGAGCTACATAATTAAACTTCAACATATTTTCCATCTCTTTTTGCTTATGTTCGCAATGGGCCTAGCCACGTAGCCAAAGCTATGAGCAGTGCAGAAACTGTCGATTGCTATAATTGCCTTGAAGACACTTCGTATTTGGCTAAGCTATTTCATCGAAAACAACGATGCTAAAATATTGCAAGACTCGAGGCTGCAAGACTTGAACCTGGGTCTGGTTAACAGGCTAGAGGTTGCAGGACTTGAGCATAAAAAACTATTTAGTAGTGCTTACAAGAATGATTCCTTGATGCAAAAATAATTTTCTGCTACAATCTCCCTGCGTAGAGACAAATATGGTAAATGCGCTCGAGGCTACGATTCCACATCAGTCGACATTGTTGTCATGTCGACTTGCTCCCCAAAAATCAGAGCGCATTATTTGAGAACTATTCGCCCATCTTTGGCTCTTGACGTTCCCTCAACAGCAAATGCTGCTCTCTGATTGGTGATACAAAACTGTCTCGGCTAGCCACCTTAACGAGCAAATAGGTTATAGGACGAGGAAAAATCTAGAACACTTACCAATGATATTTTGGTTCTTGTTCCACCAATGATATTCTCCAGATATGCAGAGGCAGCAAAATCATCGGTCTTCTCTACATCAAGCATGTTCAACTGCATCATTTTGCCAACACTTCCTAGCTGATTTTGCCAAAATTTAAACCTTTTAGGATGAGTCATGTTCACTGCCGGGCCACGAGGTAGCATTATCAGTAATGGCTTATTGTCCAATTTTGGTTCCTGTGCAATCGTAGGTTGTTGGTCCTAGATAAAAATCAAATCAGCAAGTTAGCCTTAAGAGGGTTTTTTCGTTTTCTTATAGACACATCCAGATAAAAGTTATACAGTACATGTTACTATTTACTCTACAAATTGGTACTATACAGGCTGTCCCAAAAAAACTGTGCCCCGTTTGCCAAAAGATTGCAACAAAAGGGCAAAAGATTTTCGCCAAAATTTTATATCATGTTGCTCTTCAGATGTTCAAATAAAGTTTGCTGCCATCCCCGTAAAAATCCGTTGAAAAATTATTGAGCTATGACCTTCAGAAGACCAAATTTGCCTGATGACTGAAACCAGCGGTCGGCCATATTGTCTCACTATTTTGCAGTGATAAGTAGCTTCACTTAAGGAAAGAAATGATTTCTGTGAGGTCAGAAATAATCGAACTCTCTCAGGATTATCGGAATTTTCACGAGAGCTATGATATTGTAGACTGCTGTTTCATTTTCCATCCATGAAGCTATTTATCGCTGCAAATTATTAAGACAAAATGGCCGACCGCTGGTTTCAGTCACCAGGCACATTTGGTCTTCTGAAGGTCATAGCTCCGTCATTTTTCAACAGATTTTGACGGGGATGGTAGCAAACTTTAATTGAATATCTGAAGAGCAGCATCATGCAAAAGTTTGGCGAGAATCTTGTGCCGCTTTGTCGCAATCTTCAGGCAAACGGGGCATAATTTTTTTGGGACACCCTGTACTATACAACACTACAGTGACGATGCCATAAGGAGAAAACAGCGTGACTATTCCATGGCCATTACATGCAACAAAAACAACAAACACAACTAGGAGAACCCACAAAAATAAAAACAAGAAAATAAAATACTTCTTACCAATAAAATACGCAAAATACAACATAAATTAACTACAATAAACGTTTTCGGTAAAGACTACGGGAAGAACGTTTCAGAACGATCCCCTACGCTCTACCAAATTAAATCAATTTGATCGGTGGATTTTTTGCAAAGAGCAAGGATTTTTGTGAAAAGTTATACCACTACCTTTACCGCAAGAGTTCATTTAAAATGAAATATATAGACACAATCATTTTTAGTGAGTGCTTTTGACGCGGTACTTAAGCAGAGATCAGCCTTTCATACAATAGATTTCCCAAGACGACTTGAAACCTATCTATCTAAGTGTCATATCTACCGACGTTGACGATCATGGCAGCCCAAATGTCTCTGTTCTTTGTACTCTGTATGATTTTGTTCTCTGTCCAAGATTGTCCCATTCTTCTTTTCATGCTAGCAACATAACATTGTCTTTGCCTGCCCCTTGCTCTTTTTTCTTCCAGCTTTCCCGTGCTGACTAAATATTCTAGTTTCTCTTTTCTATATACATGACCAAAAAATGACATTTGTCGCTGTTTAATCGTTGTAATCAAAGTTCTGCGAAACCTACTTGAAACCTACCTCTACAGAAAATTTATTTTGTGCAGAAGCCAATTGGGAGGGGATTCAATTCTCGTACTTTTTAAGTGTAATTAAAACATTTACTGCTCAGCTTCTGTAAGAAAAAATAAAATGCCCGAGGCAGAAGTTTAAATATATCCTTCTTCTTCCGATATGTGCTAATATTTGCTTTTTAAAACCATTTCTGGAGTGCACAACGACCGAGCTAGCGACCCGAGTTTCAGGGCAATTTTGCGGCTTGCTTTGTTTTTGTTTACGTCTTGACCAACCGAGCATGGACTTCCCTTTGTCTGCAGTCACAAATCGCTTTGTATCTAGGTGTCAATAAAAAGTAGCGAGTCCTATTGTAACATTATCTGTCCTTGTTCTAACGATGAGGAAGCAAGCACATAGTACTTTCCACCCCTCTCAACTCCCTCTGTTAGCTTTACAAATTACAATCCATTTCACTTAAACACAAACACTCTGCAAGAAATACCTATATACATATTAAAAATCAGTCAAGTACCAAAATCTACGTTTTCGCAAGCCAACCAAGAATTTAGGATGTTTGAAGGACATGAAAAATCTTACCTGCACTTTCTTCTTTGATTCAATATTTGGAGTTGGATCCCATGCCTTGTTTAACGACTTAACAAGATCTGGAGAATCAAGCAACATAGATTTGTCCTCTCTTGGTGTGGCTATGTGCATCATCTTCTCAACTAAACTTGGAATCTAAGAACAGAACATAATTCAAAGAGAGGCACAGAAATGAAGGGGTGGTATCAGCAAAACATGTCGTTTTGGCATGGTGGAGAAACACAGTTAGAGGAGTAATAGTTAGAAGCACTGGATGTCCCAAAATGATACATCAGCATTTGCTGAACTGTACAGTCATGAACTATGCACCGATTTGAAAGTATTGCTTATCATTTGGAAGCAAAAAGGCTAGCTTACATCTAGAAATTTTTCACTAACATTGGTTATGTCGTTCTAGAGTTCTGAAAATTTTACTTGGAAGCTATCTATGGAAAGTCTTAAGAAAAATTACAAATTACGAAAAAATTGCGTTCCATTTCCAGGGAGAAATTGCAGCATTTATCTTGTGAGGAACTATATGCAACTCAGATACCTTTACATGAAGTACATACCCTAAGAGCCCTATTAAACCCTGGGGGCCATATCTAATTTTGAAGACTCACGAGAGAAGCTTAACAAAGAGAGAACCATATTAGACGTGATAATAAAGAGGGGGTTTATTCATAAAGTCAAATTGATGAGGCTATAAATGATACCTTTTTGGGTCTTTTAATTCATATCTTACAGAAAAGAACATACAATTTTGAAATTCAAATACACAAATTTGATGCAGCCGCAAAAAAATATGGAAAATTACCAAATAAATTGCTTTGTTAACTAAATGGAAACTTTTATTAGCCTCTTGAATTGGATCCTAGGGCTTAATAGATAAAGGGCTTATTAAAAGTTTTGACTCATAAGGGAGGGGCTTATTACAATCGCACTTGATAGAAAAGGGGTTTTCTCTCCAAATTATAAATTGTTGATGTTGTTGCCTGACATCAAATGTGAGACAGACATTAACTTTTTCTTTTAGTTTGTTGTTCTTTCTTTCTAGCATATTGTAATTTTTTAATTGTAAGTGCCTTTCATGGTGGGAACTCCGATGACCTAGTGTCTATTCCCGACATGATAGGCACAGTAGATGTAATTTTTGGAGTTTTTGAGTTTTTGAGTTTGTATATTTCAATTGATTATAAAAAAGGGGTGCTAAATTGAACCTTTTACAGTAGTTGTCATTAGACTTCCTTCTTTGGAGGTGACCACGTGCTCACTTTCACTTTTTGAAGTTGAAACTTAGTGAAGATATGATCGAAATTTTAACTTCTCTTTAAAATATGCTCGAAAGTAACTCCAAAGCAACATAATCCCAAACTCTAGAATGGTATTTAGAGGAATGAATTTCTTCATCTAAGTTAGTCTTTCAGCTACAAAATGGTTGTAGTCAAATTGGTCCATAATTCATGATATTAGATTTTGGCAAACATCATGAATACAAATTACATCATTTGTGACACCTAGTATATAGTAGGGATAACTAAGTTTAAAAATCTTTGTGTGGGAAAAACTTGGTAATCGCATTAAATCAAAAGATGGTTTCCTGAAGCATCTTCATCTGATACTGGTCAAAGAAAATTTTCAAATAGGATCTGGAGGGGAAAAGACAAGAAAATAACCCTGTGCACTGTTTGGAAATTAGCCAATGAGAGAGCAAACTAAATTTTCATTTGGTAAATTAAAACCAAGTTTACATGCAGTTTTAAAGGCTGACCTTTGCTTTCAGGGTTTGAAGAAGCTCCAAATAACAAAGAAACATGTAGGAGTTCAAGCCATCTACCAATGTTGTGTGAAGCCATGACATTGCTTTGGCATCCTGTTGAACAAAGATAAAATACAGTAAACATGGCGTCAAAGCACCTGACGCCAAATATTGTTGATTTATTTCTTCAGGTAGTTTTTACGTGTATCTTTGCGTAATGGGTGGATTGGGGGTGTGTTGCTTGTTTAGAAGACATGCCGTGGGGGTCACACACCTCATGGTCTAAAATTCACACTTCAGTTTTGACTGAGGCCTGGACATACTTTTGTTAAAACCTCTTAGACACATTGATACAATCTTAGCTGTTTAAAGACAAATATCGAATTCCTCGTTTATTCATACACTTTTATTGACGATTTTCTATAGAATGAAAATCGCCCGCCTGACTTCACCGAGGAGAGCGATGTACCGCTCGCCTGCTAAAATGCTCACAGCCAGGCCTGTCTTACCAAATTATGCAAATCCGTTGGATGGCTCTTGGGTCCAGCTTTGCGAGTGGGTGGTACATCTTCCCTGATTCACCCAGTAGTTTTAATTTCTTTCTAAGGTAACTGCCACAGGATTTTCATAGTCTATTGCTCCCTATGGTATACTGGGTGTCTAAAAAAAAGTACCCCTTTTTTGACTGAACAAGGGAACAAAAGGATAAAATGTCAGGACTTTTCAAATTCATAGCTACATTTGTTGGTCTTCAACTTACGGAAATGCACATACCTTGCATTTTGAAATCGACCACCAAACATCAGGGATATGAGTCCACAAGGTCAAAATTTGGAGTGCACCAAAAACTAGATGTTCTGAGAAATGGCCTAGCCATGATTTGACACCACACAGGCATTTTGCAAAAGAATTTTCAATTTTGACCTTCAGTTTTTATTTTTGAGAAGATTTATACCTTGAATTGCTTCAATTGTGCTTAAAGTGACTTTTCTTTTGAGGAATCGGTCCTTGCATTGCATTCCATCCCAAGTGTTTTGTATTAAAGAAGAGGAAAAGGAGCACATGCAAGCTTATTTTGGAGATGTGGCACGAGCATAGCCGTCAAATCTTTTCTTTTGTCAAAAACTCCCGTGGGGTTGTGACTCACGCTCTGATCAGATCGCATTTTCTCCTATGATTGACCAATCAGATGCCGTCGTTGTGTTTACTTCCGCGTTTCGCAGCAAAACTTAGGCCATTTTCAGCCGTTTTGACCACTCTCTGGAACAAATCATTGCACGATCGGATAAATCGAATTTTGTAAAAATTTCAATTGGAGAAGATTCTCCATGCTTTGGACCATAAGTGTTTTCGGTATGGCTTTGCGATCACTAAAAATAGCAGAATTGTGGAATTTTTAAGCTCACTGCAGTCATTCATCGGTTGCAGACTCTATGATTAGCAAAAAGAAGAGTAGAAAATTGAAAACCTGAAGAAGAACTAGTGCATACACATACCTCAGATGGATTTGATAACAAACATCCACTTTTTCTGCCGCGATCTACAGCGAGTTTCACCAGCAAATAACACAGTCAACAAAAATGGGCGCGAGAACTTGAATGATCAGCTACATGCCATCGTCGAGTGGGAACAACATCCGATTCCAATGAACAGAAATATGAATAAATCAACGGTGAATAACGAATACATGAACTTGCCATATGCTGAAGATTACGTGCACTCTGGCCCAGAAAGAACAATTTTGTGATGTCTCTTTCGATAAACCATCTGTGGATAAACCGTGCCACTATTCCTTTATCCAACTGCGGCTATCTGCACGCAGGCTAGATGGAAACCGGCACTAACATTACCAAAACGATGTACGAATTGATCGGTCCCATCCCATCTTTTATTGCAAGAAAAATATCTATCGTTTTATGGTCTAGCAGGCTAGCAGCTTCATGAAACAGAACTGAAATGCTAGGTTTAGTTTTCTTACGAATACGAATAACAAGAAGAAATGTACATCTTATTTTCATAACGAGTAAAAAAGATCGATCTTTTCGACATTTGAAATACTATTTATAGAAACTCCTCATGTCAATTTCACATTTTGGGCGGATATCATCAAAAATATTTTATCTTTTAGAAGTCCTTCGTTAGAAAATCACCCCTTCACAGTCAAGCAACACAGTAGCATCAAAGCAAAGCTGGGCAGTTTGCAAACTCATTGCCCATTCATGGAAGAAAACCCATATTTTTGTAAGATTCTACAACTTTCATCCAATAAAGAAAGCTCCTCAAAATTCTCACTTTCTGAGTACAAAATGTTTCGTAAGAGTTTCTTAAAAGTTTTCTCAAATTTCTATCGGTGGTGCAGGATCTCTGGGATCTCCTGTGCCTTAGACAAAAATTGTGCAGCAAATTATGAAATCATGCCACAACAGTGTAGATCACATACGAAATCTCATGTAAGAAGTTACCAGACGAAAAGTGAAATTTATTTGTTTCAGTTTCCAAAATGTTATATTTACTTTAGGCTTGATTCTAATGAAAAAGTTTCTTGTAAGGTTCCCAAATTTTCAAAATTTCACCTGACAGTTTGTCGACGTTCATTCAGAACCACATTTTGAACCAATGAATTGTTAAAAAACGAAATAATAACAAAAATTATTGCTTTTTAGTAATAGTTGAGTTGGTATTGCAATTTCTGGTTGAAAACATTTTTTTGCAACTCATAACTTACTTTGAAAAGGTTCCTTAAATTTGAAATGACCTTTCATCGCTTCTAATAGATTTTCCTAATTTATGGAAGAGGCAACAACGGTTTCCTTCAAGCAGTTTCCTGCAGAAAAAGTGTATGCTGTTGCATTGATAGAGGTCCGCTATCATAGGAAAAATGTTAAGAAACTGAACTCTCAGGTCACCTAGAATATAAAATCTTTGAAACTGGAACATTATAACTTCACTTTTCATTTAGTAATTTCTTACATGAGACTTCGTATGTGATCTACACTCATTTTTTTTATAAGAAACTAAGGTCCGGGGCTGGTAGGCAGTTTCTTAAGTTTTTGGGCCATTTTGCTACCACAAGTTTCTTACATGTTTCTTATATTTTTATTGCCGGAAGTTTAGAGTTGATTTTGTCTTGTCTAAAGGGCTCCCAAATTACTTAGTAAGTCTCTCAAAACGAGTAAATAACATGATTCGCACTCAAAATGTCCAAACAGTTGCTATAACTGTACAATGTCAAGATATTTTTGAGTGTGACAGGAAAATCAAAACTGAAAATTATCGAAGTTTCTTAGCTTTTTTCAATTCAGGTAAGGTTGTTTCTTAGCTTTCCAAAAATTGAGCCTACCGTTTCTTATAAGGGGTTTCTTATAAAAAAAATGAGTGTATACTATTGTGGCATGATTTCATAATTTGCCGCACAATTTTTGTCTAAGGCAAAGGAGATCCCAGAGATCTTACACCACCGATAGAAATTTGAGGGAACTTTTAAGAAACTCTTACGAAACAGTTTGTACTCAAAAAGTGAGAATTTTGAGGAGCTTTCTTTATTGGATCAAAGTTGCAGAATCTTACAAAAATAGGGTTGTTCTTCCATGAATGGGCAATGAGTTTGCAAACTGCCCAACTTTGCTTTAATGCTACTGTGTTGCTTGACTGTGAAGGGGTGATTTTCTAGTGAATGACTCCTAAAAGATAAAATATTTTTGATGATATCCGCTCAAAATGTGAAATTGACATGAGGAGTTTCTATAAATAGTATTTAAAATGTCGAAAAGATTGATCTTTTTTACTCGTTATGAAAATAAGATGTACATTTCTTCTTGTTATTCGTATTCGTAAGAACACTAAACCTAGCATTTCAGTTCTGTTTCATGAAGCTGCTAGCCTGCTAGACCATAAGACGATAGACATTTTTCTTGCAATAAAAGATGGGATGGGACCGATCAATTCGTACATCGTTTTGGTAATGTTATTGCCGGTTTCCATCTAGCCTGCGTGCAGATAGCCGCAGTTGGATAAAGGAATAGTGGCACGGTTTATCCATAGATGGTTTATCGAAAGAGACATCACAAAATTGTTCTTTCTGGGCCAGAGAGCACGTACAGCTACTCCCGTAATCTTCAGCATATGGCAAGTTCATGTATTCGTTATTCACCGTTGATTTATTCATATTTCTGTTCATTGGAATCGGATGTTGTTCCCACTCGACGATGGCATGTAGCTGATCATTCAAGTTCTCGCGCCTATTTTTGTTGACTGTGTTATTTGCTGGTGAAACTCGCTGTAGATCGCGGCAGAAAAAGTGGATGTTTGTTATTAAATCCATCTGAGGTATGTGTATGCACTAGTTCTTTTTCAGGTTTTCAATTTTCTACTCTTCTTTTTGCTAATCATAGAGTCTGTAACCGAAGAATGACTGCAGTGAGCTTAAAAATTCCACAATTCTGCTATTTTTAGTGATCGCAAAGCCATACCGAAAACACTTATGGTCCAAAGCATGGAGAATCTTCTCCAATTGAAATTTTTACGAAATTCGATTTATCCGATCGTGCAATGATTTTTTCCGGAGAGTGGTCAAAACGGCCGAAAATGGCCTAAGTTTTGCTGCGAAACGCGGAAGTAAACACAACGACGGCATTTGATTGGTCAATCATAGGAGAAAATGCGATCTGATCAGAGCGTGAGTCACAACCACACGGGATCTTTTGACAAAAGAAAAGATTTGACGGCTATGCTTGTGGCACGACTTTATTATTCTTACCACATTTTTATTATATTCGTTTAATCAGGGCCGTGTCCATGCGTCTTTTATTCTTTTCAAAACAAAAACCGAATTTAAAGTTTACAGGTGCATTGGAAAATGTCCATGATACAAATCATTACTAGGTCCTGTTTCAAAACCTCTGGTTTTGGGTGCACTGTAAATTTTTGACTTGCAAACTTGTACCTCCGGCGTTTGGTGGACGATTTCAAAATGCAAGGTATGTGCATCTAAGTTGAAGATTGATAAATTTAGCTGTGAACTCGGGGAGCAATGATATTTTATTGTTTGGCTCCTATTTCCAGTCAAAAGGGGGTACTTCTCTTTGAGACACCCGGTATTGTCCTTGTAGTGTTTTGTAGAGCAATTAGTAGGTAGCGTAATAAGTAACTTGTCCCATAAGATTTTTAATGGAATACAAAATTAAAGATCCTGAATTCTATGTAAGTTTCCTTTTACACAAAAATCTTGGTCTTCATCAATCAATGCATAACCGCCATTCCTTGTGTAAAATTGTGGATATGTAAATCAAAATAAGATACTGCAGAAGCTGATATACTTCTAGTTGTCTGCAGTTCCTTCTTTATTTCCTTACTTGAAATATCTAAGGCACAAAAACTACGATCTTACCCAGGCAGCTGCTGCAGCAATATTTCTGAACCTCTTGGCTGTCTTCTCAAGGGCCAGACCTCTCAATATCTGTTCATTGGGATGCTGTGAAGCAATGAATGGATATATGTATATTAGCTCTTAGCATGGCTGTGTGTAGAACATACTGCATAATAATCCAGTGGACATTGCACCTTTATGCTACTGATGAACAGTAGAGGACTGCGGTATTACGTTGACAAGGATTCTCAAGGATTTTTAAGAATTCTTACGAATTTTCAAGACTCCTCCTTATTCCGATAAGAAATTTTATGTGGTATGAAAGACTGCTAAGACTTTCAACTAAGAATTCTGCAAATTCAATCAAGCTTGATTGTAGTATGTTTGAGAATAATTCTGGCATGGGATAATTTCATTGTCAAGCTTGATGAAGCTTCTAATAATGCGTGCAAACTGGCAAAAATTGTGTCAATGTACTCAAGCTCCTTCGGGCCAAAATCATGCTTCAGTCAAGCTTGCATAAGATTGTTGCAACCTGAACTTTTTCATATCTTTAAAGGGTCTGTTTCATCCAGCATACCTTGCACTTGCAGACCTGGCCGTTTAAGGCGCGTGATCGCACGCGCGCGCCTCGTCACGCACCTCAAACATTCGAGAGGCGTGATCTTTCACGCGCCAAAAAAAAGGCTTTGTCTTAAAATCACGCACCTCTGCTTTTATTGTTGAAGGAAGAGTATTGGATATTCTTGGAAACTGGCATCTTCTTGTGAAAGGGAAATCAATAAATTAATTTGTTATCTAAATGAACTACGATATTAATACTTAATCCTTTAGTGCTGCAAATTACACTTGCTCTCAATCCTTGCTATTTCCGGTATGTGATAATGACACAATATCATGATTGGGGCAAGGTCAAACAGCGAAACAGGAAGATCAAATTTACACTGCGAGAATAAAAATAAAACCACAAAAGCTGCGTTTGGAGGACATGTGTCCTGAACCGAACATTTGCTTTCCAGCGCTCCATCATAAGTTCGATGTGAAGATGATTTGATGTGGAAGAATGGAAGGTATTTTGTTGCTCTTATCCCAGGACTGTGGTAGCGCTATGGAGTATCTGGATCGAAAAGCACTCCTCACCAAACGGCCTAAATTCGAGTGTCTAACAAAGAGCGTAGCACAGAGGAAAACGTGATTTTTTACTCCCATTATCGTTCAAACCACAATGTCGATTTTGTTACTTCAACTCAATGCCGCTGTTCTTTGCAACACCTTCAAAACTCGTTTCTTCGTCCTCAACCTTAAAAATCCCTCTTTACAGAGCGATATGTTTATTGCTCAGAATCACGCACCTCACTAAGCAAGGTGCGTGATTTACCGCGCGCCATTAAAATAACTTACGGCCAGGTCTGACGTGCCGTTTCTTGCTTGGCCTTTGTTGTCCCCATTTTCAAGGCCCATGAAAATGGCGACAGCAAAGGACAACCAAAAGATGGCACGTGCAAGGCATGCTGGATGAAACAGACCATTTAAGTGTCCTTATCACTGATTGACTTACAAAAATAAAATTAATGTACTACTTTTGTACTAGTTGATGTAAATATTTTTTTTGGTTGAGAGCAAATTCTTACTGTTTGGACACTCTAAAGACATGTCCCTATCAATTTTTCACCACAACACCTCAACTTATAAGCAAGCCACAAAGTCTGTCCATACTAATTTTCAAACAGAAACGGCAGCACTAAATGAAACACATACCTCCTCATAAGTGCACCTTGCCAAGCGATAAGTTGATAAAACTTTATGGACTTGATCAAAAAGCCTTGACTGATCTCTTGTCCAGCCAGATCTAAATGAATTTTAAAAAAATGATAAATTCAATATGTAGGGTGCGGGTGGTGGTAATTAGACACTTAACCCTATCTGGACCGGGGGGGGGGCTAAAATAGCCCCCCTACCAGTTTTTTCTGGGTATCTTTTTTATGATACTTTCTAGGCTAATTATTTTTCGTGACTTTTCCTAACTATCCTTTTCGCATCTTTCACAAAAGTTTCTACAAGATATGTCATGTATTTTTGGAAATATAACAATTTTTTCAGAGAGTAGTTTTGTTTTACGGTCAAACCCTTATAACTCCAAACTAATATCATTCTTGACAGAAGTGAGATTAATGGATGAAATTTTCAGAGCAACCATAAATCAATAAGACAATATGGAAATAACTTATTTTTTTGGTTTTTCTTTTGTATTACGTCATTCATGACGTCATATATCTAATGAATTTAGGTAATAAATATAAGTTTATAAATTTCATAATCTTTTAAAAAAATTATGTTTTTCAGAAAATTAGATATTTCATCTGTTATTTAAAGTTATAAGAAGCATGATATTTCTCATAAGAAAGTTTTTATAGTTAAATCTGTAAGAGTACTGTTTTTGGCCTAAAACAAAGAAAATTGATGACGTCATCGAAAATACAACAATTAGAGTAAAATAAAATAGATATTCGGTCGTTTCTCATTAAGTTACATATTATGACCAAATTTCATCTCTCTAGCCCTTGTCAATTCTGAGTTCTGAGGGGGGCTAATTTAGCCCCCCCTCGGCCTGAGGATGCTCAAAAAGCCCGGTCCAGATAGGGTTAAGGAAAATTAAATATTTTCACAAGAAAGATTAATTACAGACAAAAAACAAAATTATCAGGTGAATGGACGAGAATATTTGCCAATTATACATAGAAGAACAAATTCCTTGACACGCTCTGCATTGTAAACTCACTGTCCGAAAACCACTGCCACTGTCTGAAATCCACCGCCAAGATCAGCCTCAGAAATGTGGCTACCGAGGGCAAGGAGGCAAAGTCCAAACTCAAAACACTTTGGGAAAATACGCCAAAGAAATAGAAAAAGTTGAATTTAATACAATATTGAAAAACAGAGATGTATGGAAGTTTCAAAACAGTGAGAATAAAAGAACATGAAAAAATGGCAGAAAACAGACATATTTGGAGATTAGTAATGGACCGTGCAATGTCTTTATAGAAGGAAAGCATAATTGATGATGATGATGATGTATAATTGGCAAAGATTCTGCCTCTAAACTCTTCTGCTTCATTTTGTTTTTCTTGTTTTCCTATTCTGATGCAAAAAGTGGTTTGACTTGGTTCTAATAACAACGATACTACATTTGATTGATCTAAAAACTTGGTAAAATATATAATGAGAAACTTGATATAATGAGGTTGGACGACAAAAAATACTAAGATATGTTTTAACACACTGAGGCCTTTTGGACATGTGTCCTCATCAGAATCTGATTTCAAATCATTTGAAACCACATTCTGATGCGCCCGTGTGCAGAGTATGGCACTTGCACACCGGAGATTTCAATAGGCTATTCAAAATAAACGATAGAGAACAAAAGAAATTTCTCCTTGCACACCAGAGATCTTGTCGAAAAGTGCCATACCCTGCAGACTGGCTGATGAGGACACAAGTTTGAAAGGCCTCGTGTGTTAAAACATATCTTAGCATTTTTTTGTCGTCCAACCTCTCATCAAGTGATTGTTCTTTTGTGTATACATTAATAAAAGGATATGAAAATCTAAATCACATTTCAAAGCTGAAATGTTTTTGTTCTCCCAAACCACTGATTAATTTGGTGTCCAAAGACCAACGCCATGAATATTGGAGATCACTCAAAAACAGTGCCCCCTGTCCTCCATTCAATGAAACGGTTTAAAGTCTTTAGCACAATCCCATGCGTTATTCGCATCCTAGACATGCAATTCCTTTGATTGTTTAACATTTTTGCTTCGTTCGGCAACAAATTCAGAGTTTTTAACCCAGGCGTGATTTTCACAGCGACAACTTCGCACGGAGAAGCACAACGACAGAATGACAACAACAACTCTTTGCCTCTGAGATCACATTATTGATCATCAAATGGCTGGGAGAGGGTTAATTCCAAGAGTCAATTTCACTCATACATGAAAGGTACATCAAAATCACCTTGAAAACTGGTCTTCCTCTTGCCAAGCTTCTTCCCTTTGCAGTGAATAAAAACACTGTTCTAATTCTGACATTTGTTTCTTTCCCTCAGTAGCATCAAAACCAATTGATGGCCCCTTCTTCTCATCAGTTGTTACCACATCAATATCTCCACCATCAGCTTCAGCTTCACTTGGCTCATATTCGGGTTTTGTGAAGAGAAGGCAAGTAGAGTGGATCCTGTTGAACTCTGGGTCCAGTGATGAATGCCTCGCATAAGTATGGTCACTCAAAATAAAATCTACTATCATTTTTCTCGTTTGATTTATGGGGAAATCATAACGAAGACCCTTTCCAAAGGCCTCCATCCTCAGTTTTCTACCATCCAACGATTGCAACATGTTGAATATTTCAGTATGAACCCACTCTTTGCTCGTCTTTAGCCCCCTTTGGCCATCAATCCACTCACTCAACTGAAAAATGGGCCTAAATGGCCTAAGCTCACAAAGCTTGAGAATACAAATTAAGAATACCAAAGTTCACACTATTTCAAGCCACATTAGGCTCAAAGGCATTTCATTTCATCCCTTGGATATCTGTTTACACATCATATTCCATCAGAAGCCAAGATCGTCTTACAGTGCAGAGAATTTCAAGAAATGTCCAATGATGTTTACTTCTTCGCTGCCTTCTTCGCAGCCATGCTGTCAAGATTCAATCAAATTGAGCTGCGAAGGCGCAATTTGGAGGAGAGGTGTTGCAGAAGGTACCACACAGACACCAACTTTTGATTTGCTGACCAATCAGATACAACTCCTGGAAATCGGCCGATTTTATTGCGTAGAAATAATGTAAAATGCAGATTTAGGCCTATGTTACCGTTTCTACCCACGAGGGGTACATAATATGCTGAGGGTACAGGTTTCCGCCAAAATTCATCATAAAAGTCGGTACGCAGGCAAATTTGACAATTAGAAGAGGGTAGCTTTCTGAAATCCAAGTGGCAGATTCCCATCCATTGAAAAATTCAACACCATGCTTCAAAACCAGGTTGCTCAAAAAACACAAATTCCCATAAAGTCAAGAGCATTTCAAGACTTCGAAATATAACCAAAATTGATTTCCTCATAGACACAAATGCAGGGAAAGAAAATTTTGAGACTTGTAATATGATTTTGATGAATTTTGAGTTACCCGGTGGTGTATCAAGGATGTGGTGAATTGGATATAGTGCAGTGATGAATTTTTTCAATCTACTGTTTTGGGTGTTTTCAGAATAAAGACAATGAAACTCCTTTTCAATGAAAGTCAGCTTGGTATTTCCTTTTGACAGCAATTTTGCCACCTTTATTGAAGCTAATTTACTTCTTCACAGTTTCTTCAAACAGAATGTTGGAGAAAATATAAAGTCAGGTATTCAGGCGCTATTTTGCAGAAAAGTGAAAATATTGTCAAACCGACTTGGAAAAGAGAATTGAACTCAAAATAAATACTCAGAAATTGAAAGAAAAAAGCACGACAGAACTTCGGGACATCAGCTACGTTCCAAACTGCCTTGAAAAAAGGGAGAACGAAGTATGTTCTGGCCATTCTAGAGGTTATATTTACAAAATTTTCCAGGGGAGTATGCCCCTTCTACATCCCCAAAGTCTGTTTCCAATTTACATGTCACCTTGCGCTTAACTGCCCGCTGCTAAGCTATCCTAGGCGCAATGATCACAAGCTTGGTATCTTTCGATACACGTTTTTTTATAAGAAACTTGGATCAGCACCTGGTACTAAAAGTTCTTATTTTCGCATGAAAATTTCGCTGTTTTAGTAGTAAAAGTTTCTTAATTAGTTTCTTATTTTTTGGGCCTAAAATTGCAGTATTGTTCGAAGTTGAGCCTTCTTCTCGACAAAGGGCTTCCATTTTGCATTGACATTGTCATCAAGAAGAAGCCATGCACATCAAGGCAAAAATTTACAAATTTTGCAGTTAAAAGTCAAGAAAAGACGAATGTACCTTTGTTAGAAAGACATAGAATAAGAGAGACATACAGAAATAAAGTTTAGTGTTTCTTAACTGTTCTTGAACGTAGTATTAGAGTTTCTTAAATTTTTGGTCATCGTAGTACTAGTACTAGTTTCTTATAAAAAAAACGTATTGTGGAAGAGATCGCTTATTCTAGGAATAACTAAAATCAAAAAATATTCGCATTCTCAAATATCTATGATTTTTGCAATTTAGACGGCTTTCTTACAATCAATTTATTAAAAGTAGGCTTGAGATTGCAGACCGATCTCATCCTTAGGTTGAATGAATTTGTTATTGTCACGCAAATTGTAATGATTTTCATTTTCACAGAAAATTTCCTGCATGAATGAAGGGTTCACGTCATTTTTTGTAACTACAAGTTCTTTGTATGAATAGTAACCGCACAGTCCTTGTCTAATAGCTCACTGTAAATAGATTCGGCATCCTTATAAGTAATTCTCAAAGGCCTTTCCTGTATTTTGTTAATTTTTTTGTTCAGTTGCCTGCTGTGAAACATTCAGATTAGAGGACAGGTTCATCACACCTCTGCCCAAGAATCAAAAGATGGTATTTATCTGCATTCAATTTCATACAGTTGTCGGCAAACCATTCTACACTACAATCATTTTCAAGCCTATGAGCTATATTGTCCATGTTTTTATCGCATGCATAGATTGTGGTATCACCTGCATAATTACAGATATCCGAGTTTTGAATAAAGAGTGGAAGATCATTACTGTAGATGTTGAATAGCAGAGGCTCTAAGACTGACCCCTGAGGCACACCACGTGTGACACTTTTCCAAGAACGGAATGACCCATTTACATTGACTCTTTGTTGTCTATTTGTGAGGTAATCGTTAATTAGTGTTAATGCTTCGCGAGAGAAACCGAAGGCATGCAATTTTGCAATCAAAAGATCATGTCTGATGCAATCAAATGCCTTGGAGAGATCCATCAATACAGCCCCTTTCTTACCACCGTCATCGATGAAGTGAAGCTGTAAAATTGAGTTTAGGCCATACGAAACACCACTAGTTGGTAAGCCGATATTGGTCTTCTAAGCGCTACATCTTCACCTTTGATAAATTATAAAGATTGGAGAATATACCCCATCTGACGTCCTCTCAGGGCCGAAGCCAGTGGGCCCCCCCCCCCCAGAAGCCCATTTGTCGGAAAATTTACTCCACTTGTCGAATTTTTGTTGTTGTTACAGGCCCACATTTAGAAGATTTTACTGGGAAGATGATGCATAGAACATGGAATTATTGACTTTCGAGGATAAATTTTGACATGAATTTTGAATCTAAAGCATTTTTGTCTTCATATTGACCAATTTTGAAGGCTCTAACGTTGAAACTACAAAATAATTCCAATATCTGGTCATTAAAGGAGCACATCAGTCCTTTCGTGCATGTTTTAACGTATATTCCTAAAATAGGGGGCTGTTGCTGTTGTTGTTGTTGATTTTAGAGCGTCGGAAAATTTTGGTTCTTTGCCCCCCAAAGAATTAAGGCTGGTATCGGGCCTGCGTCCTCTAAACTGTTATGTTATTGCAAAACCAAGGACGTTGCTTTCTGTTTTGCTCAACTCAGAAGCTGCACTCTACTGCCATTTTCATCCCCATGCGTGACAGATTGACGTGACCTAGACAAAGCCGTTATGCCATTCAAGTGTGGTCAAGTGGGATGATTACTCCTGGGTCCTCCAAGGTACATCAACCTGAGTCAATCTGCCACGCGAGGGGATTAAAATGGTGCCTTCACAGGAGTTGTAGAGACAGAAAGAAAACGTGAATTATGACTATCTCGATGTATCAAAAGTGAATCTACTTTTTTGATCCAGAGTTTCCCACAGCCCGTGGTAATATCTTGCCTTTGCCTTGTTTTCATTGGAGTTGTCACTTAGATCTTCGCAATGGCCTTTGTAAGCATAGGGCTCAAATATTTCATATCTTTGAAAAGGTGGGTGTAAAATTCTATAACATTTTTCTTGGAATTGAATGGCTTGAAAGGAACTTATGGTACTTTGCTGTAAATCTGCCGTGGACATTTTTTGATATCCTCATTTTTTTTCAAAATGGCGGCAATTTAATTATTTTGGAAAAAATTCATGGGACATTTTGAAAAAGTTTAAATCATCGTAAGTCCTTAGCCAATAGAGGGAGAATGATATAATCTTCACTGAAATGATAGTTTATGAAGGTCTATAATATTGTGGCAAGCAGAAGTCTGTAGCTTTTCTGGTTTAGGATTTAGAAATTTGATGACGTCATAGCCTCAAATTTAATAAACGCCGCCATTTTGAAACTAATCAAGATATCAATAAATTTCCGCGGCAGATTTACAAGAAACAACCCTAAGTTCCTTCCAAGCCATTTATTTCAAAGAAAATTGTGATCGAATTTTACACCGAACTTTTTAAAGATTTAAGCCCTATGTTGCCTTTGTCGTAAAATTCCCAATTCTCGATTTCAGCTGAAAAAATCATTCTTGGTGTTTGATGCAGGCTCTATTCTTGGGTCTCGGTGATGTTTCAAGATCCTCAGCAGACGTTGCACAAAGATCTCTATAATCGATGCAATAACTATCTTCACTTCCACCACAAAAAGGCTGCCATTTCCTTGCCAGTAGTCGATGTTGGAGGCACTTGGAAATCGGGTCAATCTCGAGTTCTAGAGGTAGATATTCAGCGTGGAGTATACTCTTCCTGAAGAAGAAGATCAGAGAGAAATGTGAAACAAGTGGTGTCCCAAAAAACCTTTAAATTTATTTTCAGAATGTAACAATGTTTGAATCGATACCACCACAAATGCATACCACCTAAAAGCACAGTGAATTTTCTTTCCAATGATATGCAATTAGGAAAAATTTATTTTTAGCCTATCACTTTATTGAGATTTGGTAAGTACGGCCTATTTCAGTAGAATGGGTTATCATTTTGCGCCAAAAATTCTGGAGCAGGGTAAAAGAATTTTTTTCGTGGGCACACCCCCGTACAAATTTAACCCTATTCGTACTGGGGGGGGAGCGTTTTTCACCCCCCCCCTACCAGTTTTTGCTGCGTTACGCTAAAACGACAAGAGATATAACCACCAGTTTTGGTGACTGTTACTCAAATTTCATAGGCAATTAAATTCTTAACATTTCGTTGTTCTACCTTTGATCATGTGACCACAGTAATACCATATTTGGAGAGTAGTCAACAACAAAAAAGCTTAAAATGTCCGTAGTTTTTGTATCGTTTGTTCAATCGATTTTAAACATGCACCATTCGATTGCATTTGATGAGTACTTTCATTTGATATATAAATTTTTCATATTTGCTTATGTTAGCAAAATTTAATATCTATGACGTCATTCACATTTATGACGTCAATTCTCTAATAAAGAAGTGTAAAATATAACTTTTTTAGTCTAATTTGCTTCATCTTATTAATTTGATTCATTTTGCGTCTATATTTACTAGATAAAAGCACATGACTGGCAAAAACCTGCGATGAAAGTATATGCATACAACAAAAGGCTAATTTAAGGCTAATTGTGCTAAAAATAGAAACTAAAAATTTTGAAAAGTATATATTTGTAAACTGTGACATGTTTTCTACTATTTGAAACAAATTTGGAGAAAATCGGTTGAGTGGTTGATTAAATAGAATCTTTCTGGTTAAGAAGGTATAAATTTGCCAATTTTCCTCAGTTTTTCGGTTGCCTAGCAACGAATCACGTGACTTATTAATTGTCATTGTTATATTTGAATAGCCAATTGTCTAGAGAACAATAGGGGTAAGTCTTATTGTTATACATTTTGTAGTTTTGGAGAAAAAGAAGGGGGGCGAAAAATGCCCCCCCAGTACAAAATACCTAAAAAATCGCCCAGTGCAGATAGGGAAAATAGTTTTTCCCTATCCCCTACCCCCCATCCCCCCGGAGATCTAGGTTCTACCGCTCTAAATAATTCCATTAATGTGTACAAACTGCATATCATCGGAGAGAAAATAGCTTTTGCTTTCAAGTGGTATTCACTGCATCTATGAAATCTTTGTATCTTTTGAAAGTCTTGAAATTGAGTTTGGCTACGTTTCGTATACGTTGTAGCATACAAGTTAAATCTTTGAATAGGACACAAGGAAGCCCGCAAATCTTCCAATTTCACGCTTATAAGCCAATGATGTCGTCGTCAGTGGCGTGCTGGCAGAGGGGCAGGGAGAATATCTATCTTAGAGGGTGCCGAAGGCGCATTCATCAATTAGTTAGTGAACGAAGAGAACTTCTTGAAACATCGCAATGATACTAGGATATCAAATCAAATGGAAACTCAAAGAAGGCGCTGGTTAATACCGGGTGTCCCAAAAAAATGTATACAAATTTGGTTGACTCCAGCGATGGTGAATTTAGCTTTAGTCAATGCCTAATTACTCTCAAAATGTTCCTCGATAGTCAACTTGAACATAGATAACTCGTTTGTTGGTATTGGTGCTTTGAGAGCAGAGATATCAATCTTGAAGGCTTAAATTTGCGTTCTCTTGCAAACCAGAGCAGAGCTTAAGCAATTTCCTGAAGCACCTCGAAATTAAGAACTGAAATTAGTGAAAAATTAAGAAACTTCCCAATGGGTGACTTCTGGAAAAAACAGAATAACACAAGATCTAATATTATTCAAATTTTATCAAGGCTATCGTCTATATTACTACTCGCTGAGACGGTCAGATCAAACGCTGAATTTGTCTGTCTGCCGCACTTATTCCAGACCTCTCCCGTGTCCTGGAAGCTCGCTCTTCGTCTCCAAAAATCGACAGGAAAATCTATGTGTGCATGAGGATGTCCATATTTTGGGGTAGCCTCCTGCAGCTGGGGTATCAGCGGGGGAAAATTGTTGGCAGCCTTCTTCAGCAGGTTATTGTTTTTTGAGTGACAGCCGATTGTTAGCCGATTGTTACTAACCACACTTGATGGTGCTATCAAGGGCCATCAACGAACAAATCACTTTGTGGTCGATGGTAAACAACCAAAGACGTCACATTGGACGTCACATGCACATTCACCTTCGCAGTGGCTGGCAGGCCTCTGCCAGCGGTATCCTCCTTCACAACGGCACTCTAAAGGGTTTCATCATCCCGCAGTAAGTATTGACGAGGTTGTAGGGTGGTGGGGTGCATGATCGATGCCAGCGATTGTTACCACCAATTGGGGGTTGTCACGTGGCCACACCCATATCACGTGATACCTTCTCCTTCACAATGGTGCTCTTCCTAAGAGTATACAAGACATATTGGGATGACACCAAGTGAGGGCGCGTATAGCATAGTTACTGACGAAGATGTGGGGGTAATGATACTTTAAATTGCTGGGGGCAGTCACGTGCCTAGCCCCCATGTCATGTGACTTACTTGGCAAGTTGCCAATGTAGGGCACATGACTTGGCACAATGCCAGGTTTTCAGCATGTGACTTGGCACCTTGCCAAGTTCTGTGACGTCACTTGGCACCTTGCCAACTTCCCCTAAATTTACCCCCTGATGACATGCAGCACATTCCCCTGATCATTATTTCAAAAGCTACCTTGCATAGGGAGATTCAACACTTACTGACCTGCTAAAAAACCAAAAAACGAAGCTAACGTTACTAAGGCAACCAGCGCAAGTAAGACGTAAGACAGCAGCACCAGCAAGAGCAGCTAACGCAGCAAATGCTACTGTAACAACGTAGCTAACTAACTAACTAAGAAAACGTAAATGATACATAACTAAAGGAATCGAGCAAGCAAGTAAGCCAGCTATCTTGAAACTAATCCATATGTGAGCCGGGCTTTTCAACCCCCTTCCAGGTTTTACTTGCCAGGTTGTTAAACGAAATCAGCTATGTCACCCCAACCTCCCTGACTTTTGCTAATTATTGATTACTTACATTTTGACGGAAAAATGCAGCACTAATGCAGCATCTCGGACACGCCTATCTAAAGCAAATGTCTGAGCACTAGATAAGTTACTCTCGGCGTCTTCTTTTTCGCAAAAGAAACAATATGGACGGAAATTTTCTGCACAAAAACGTGATCGGGTGCCTCGTGTAGTACAACTCGTATCTGGCAAACATTCATGATCTGCAAGTTTTCTTCGTTTACATGTTCTTTCGTAATGATAGTTGTCATATTTATTTTTACATGTTTTATGAAACTTTGCGTTATATTTAATGAATGACTGGAATAAATCTCCACATTCTACTCTGACCTGCAGTGATTCGGGCAATTCTCCAATGGAAGAAAAGTCTTTTAATTGATCTGCAATTTTTACATACCCAGAAACAATAGAGCTCACACAAGTCACGTGATATGCCCATACTTGGAAGCAGGTAGCAGCAAGATCATTGTTTTCCATGATTTCCATGGAAAGATTTCCTTGAATTATGGAGCATCACATAGCAAATGAATCTGCAAATAAGAGCTTTCGTTTGATGCCAGAATTTGTAGAATTTGCTGATGTCGGCATTTTTTTTATTATGATGTCATTCTGGCTCCCATTTTCGCCTAATTCGTAAATTTTTTCAATTTTCTCAGACTTTTTCAATTCAGTGAGCTCTATTGATACATTTGTCATAGGTTACCACCATTTTGCAGCCACTTTCTCTCTATTTTTACATAGAAAAAGCAGTGGCACAAATTACGTCATCAGAATTGGCTAATTTCGCTCAAAATATCACTCCAAAATCGTCATATTCAATAAAATGATATTTTCCCACCAGCTATGTTGATAAATTTAACCAACAACTGCATAAAGTTCATGCAAGATGGCCTTTAAACACAAATTTAACTTTAAACGCCTAATTTTTACTGATTTTCAACTTCATTATGTCACTGTGACCCCGTTGTGACCACATAAGACGTGGCAGCCATACCCAAATTGCACTACATGCTACAAACTACTTGCTCTGTAATTGAACCAAGTTCTATTGAATTCTGGTGACTCTAAGGCAGTTTTCACAGAAGGGCGGAACCCCCCCCCCCCATAAATGGTACCCCAAAAAACCCATACGGATTAGGGTCACCTAAGGCAACATGATTGATCTTATTGATTTGATTGATTGATTTTATCTTTCTTACCCATGGTAGCCCCACAATAAAAATAATTGATTTACAGGGGGCCATGCTAAAAACTTACAAATAACTACTCATCTACAATAGAACGAAATTTGCTATAAAACCTAAACCTAAACTAATTACAATTTGTGCTAAATAAACGAAAGAAAACAGAAAAGAACTGGTGAGTGAAATTCATGGTTGCACCTTCTTTTTAAAAGAGCTCAGGGTTGAAGTATTTCTGATCTCAGGCCCAAGACTGTTCAACAAACAAGACTGTACAACAAAGGCTACTGGGGCAATACCCAACTAATTTTCCCCTATAACTTTTTTATCAAGCTGCTTGGGCCAAGTAAAGCAATTACAGCAAGTAAGGCAACCACAACATTCACCCTACGTAACGTGTATACAATAATATAACCGAAAGCGCCTCTATATCATTGAACGTACGTAATGTCATCAAAGCAAGGCCAATACGACAACTAACACAACTAAAGGTGCTGGGGCAACTAAGTCCACTAAGGAAAGAAAGAACACAAAACCAACTCCACAACTGAACAAAGACAAGACAACACCTAACGTAAGTTAGTCCACTAAAGCAACTGAGGCCAATAAGGCAACTAACGCCACAAAAGGCGCTGAAGTTAGAAATTTCCCCACCCTGAAAGCATTAAAAAAAGAGTTGCAAAAATGCATCATCAAACGACCAATTGTAATTTACCAAATTAACAATAATGTACATGTACATTATTTGTTATTTTAAGTTTTTAGCATAGCCTCCTAAAAATCAGTTATTATAACTGAGAGGCTGCCATCGGTAACAAAGATAAAAGCAAACAGCATCAAGCTATAACCACGTCCACTAAGCCAAGAAACGCAACTAAATCTACTCAACAACTAAAGCAAGAAGCCACTAACGTAAGTAAGGCCACTATACCAACTGAGTCCCATTATGCAACTGACGCACCCCCAAGGGGGGGGGGGGGTACTTAGTATATTTGTCGCGCGGGGATGAGCCGTTTTCAAGAGTATCGTTTTCACCAATTTTTTCTAGCACAGGGTATCAAAATCAAAATGAGGCAATTTTTCTAGAGCAGGTTGTCAAAACATGTGAAAAAGGAATATTTTCTTAGATCGGGTCGTTTTTCGGTCAGATTTCATGTTTTGGAGTATACTTTTCACGACATTTGTCTAGAACAGGTTATCATTTTGAGCGAAAAATTCTGGAGCAGGGGAAAACAATTTTTTTGCATGGGCACACCCCCGTACAAATTTAGGTCAAGTACCCCCCCCCCCCGGGTGACGCACCTAAAAGCGTTAAGGCAGCAAAGTCCTTATGGCAACAAACGCCGCTAGACTAACTCAACTGAAACAACTGATACAACCAATGCACCCACAATAATGACGGCAACTAACTTTTCAGCAGATTATCTCTTTCACGTCCAAACTTCCACGGAAGAAGCAAGTCCCAAAATACACTCATATGCATTTCCTTGAATTTCCACTCAAGTACTGCTTTATTGAATGAACTAACGAAGATACATTTTCCACTGAAGTACTGCCACTTAGACGAACTACAGCGAAGCTAAAAGGAACGCGGAGGCGCGGCGAAGCCGCGCCGAGCGGGCCTAGTTGAATTATACGCTGTGCCTTAGAAATTGCTAAGGCCAAAAGGCTAAAGCTCTGGTTTGCAGGACGAGGCAAATTTGAGCTTTCAAGCTTAACATTTCTGCTCTCAAAGTACCAATATCAACAAACGAGGTAACTAACGAGGAACATTTTTAGAGTCATTAGACATTGATTGAAGCTAAATTCACAGCGATGGCGTCAACCGAATTCGTATACATTTTTTGGGACACCCGGTAGAATTCCCTTTGTCTGCAATTGCCAATCGCTTTGTACTTAGGTGTCAACAAAAAATACCCAAAAAATAGCGGATCTTATTGTAACAATATCTGTCCTTGTTGTGCGGACAGCATAATCTTTGGTGAGCAAGGTCACGTTTACATTGTACCGGTACAGTTTAGACCGTTCCGAAGTTGTCTTAGACCGACCAAGGGCGGGCATGTCACACTGGGAAGGATGGTCCTACCTTTGTCCGAAAACCGGTAGTTCATGAAAAAATGTTGCACCACCTTTGTCCCAAAAACTGGTCGTTTTTGATGGCAAATTTCCGCTGTTATTTTTTTTCAATTTGAAGGACAATTTCAACATTATGTATCACTGACGATGTTTGTCCCCAAAACCGGTAGTTTCGACCTACTACTGTTTTCCAAAGCAAGTAGTAAGTATAGATATGAAAGTACAAGTGTCCCAAAACCGGTTGCCGGACAATAGTAGGACCACTTCGGTGAAAAATTTGAAATTGTGGCATTTTTTTCGGAAATTTGCCGGACAAAGGTAGAACCGCAGAAACTGTAATTTCTGATCTTTTTTCGGTAAATTTGGCGGACAAAGGTAGAACCGCTTATGTGGAAAATTTGAAATACTAGTCTTTTCTGCCTAAATTTGGCGGACAAAGGGAGAACCCGCCTACAGGTAAACTTCAGAATTTTGATTAGATAGGAGGTTGGGAAACTTGATTTTTGTGACAAACTGATGGAATAGGAAGAATGATATTCACATTTCACCTTTGTCCCAAAAACTGGTTGTTTTGGTCACGAAAGTCGTACTATTTAATAAAAGCACAGGTTATTTTTTCCAATTACCCTGGACAATCATGGGGTCAAATATTTTACAGTACTTGCCCGCCCCTGGACCGACTTAGGCCACGTTTACATTGTACCGGTACAGTTTAGACCGTTACGAAGTTGTCTTAGACCGACTCAGGCCACTTTTACCTGTATTGGTACGGATTTGATCCGCTACAACGTTCAAAATATAAAGAGGAAAGGAAGGAATAAGGAAGGAATAAAGGAAGGAAAGAGGAAAGCAAGATTTGGATTATGCTCTTTCCACTTACGGTTGTGTGATCCAAGGAAACTATCAAGATTAATTCCAGTTCCAATTGGATTATCATCTAAACTGTACACAATATTGCAATTCATATAAAAAAATTGTTGATGAAACAATGGGAGGAAGAATTATAGATTGGTGCTACTTCGCAGGAAGGCAAATATTTGTCCACCACTGGTAAACGGCTTAATCTCAACGACGAGACCATCATTCTCCTCCGCGAGGTTTCTTTGTTTTTCTTTATTAGTTCCGTGGTCCAGGTAACCTTAGCCTGCGTGCAGACTCTACTGATTTCTTTTCATTTCAGAGAAGTTCTCCTCTCTGAAAAGAAATCAGTAGAGTCTGCACGCAGGCTAGGTAATCTCGGCAGAGGAGACTACCTTCATATCGAATTTAACTTCAATTGTTGCAATAAAATTGCTCATCAAAACAGTCAAAATCAAAAATTTCTCCGCTGATCTTTTATCCAGCCCCTTCAAAGTCTTTGAAAGCAAAGGAAGCTTCGTTTTTGATTACAAAGTCCAACTTTGTAATCTAAGAAGGGGCTTCGATGTCAGGCTGTCAGGAAGAAAGAAAGAAAGAAAGAAAGTAAGTAACCCACTTCCGTCACGCTCGTTAAAGCGATTGATTAACGTTTTATCTCTGCTAATTGGCACTGAAATAAAGAAAGCGCACATAAAGCGCATACAAGACAGAAGTTTCCCGCGATCCTATAGCAACATTTGACGTCGGCTTATTTCATGTTAGACAGATTTGACACCATAAGATGGATAAATTACCATAATGTTTACCCTGGCACAACAACAAATTTACCCAGAATTGGCACGTTCTTGACTTCATTAGCAGCTTAATTATGTCAAAACAATCGTTTTCTAGAACGAACGAATCATTAGCCACTTATTGATAGTACTCATTATGCAAATAAGTCAACTTTAGAGGATGATGTAACTGGTGGCCTGCACAGAGGCTAGCACTCGCAGCATCACCGAAGATAGAAGGATCCCCTTCCTACACAGCTACAGAAAGGTGCAGAATCCCAGCAAACAATAGACCTTTTAGCTATTCTAAAAGGAGCCTGGATCGAACGTTATTTTTATACATTTTTATACGTTACGTTCGATCGAGTGGCGTTAGAGCTTCTATCACTATTGTGCACATTCGAAAATTCTACAAAGTGTAGCAAAAGTTTGTTCGATTCTGATTCGTTCCTGAATAGCAAAAAGGTCTATGGCGCCATTGACTGGGGGAAGGCACGAGATCACACTGAACCAAAACATCTTCATGCATATCATTCTGCACAGAGGTTATCTTCGTGACTGCTTGTCTCAAATTAGATGCCCGCGAATAGCAACAATTGAAACGTTCTGTAGGGTTCTGCATAAGTATTTTTGCGTAATCGTAAATCTCACATGACATCTCATTTGACACAGATGCACCAATAGTTTCGTGCACGAACTAAGCAAACTAGGGGTAATGACTTTTGATTTTTGCATATCATTCTCGTTTGACATAAAGACCAAAATATTGCCTTTGAGGCGATTCTTGTCCTTATACAAGGCGCTCGATTTTCCATTGAAGGCGACTTTAGCAGCAACACTCATCTCTCTGACTGTAGCTAAAAACAGCATCTACGGTCATTTGGGGTTATGAAGAAATCAACATTCAGATATTCTTATGCTTGTTTAGCTCAGGACAGACTTTGTAATCATCCAAAAGGATCTTATGTTCTTATTACGTTACTGTACTGGTAACGTTAAAACTGTGACTCCTATATTGATTCCTGGTAGAAATCAGTCCAAGGGAGGGTACTCACTAACATTCACTGACGACCATGACAGGTATGTGCGCTTCATAAGGATTGGTTTTCCTGTGGCAAATTCTATTGTTGGAAGAAATTTCCTTGAGATGTGTCTGACTCTGAACGCAAAATTTCTTAAAAGTCTATTGCTTGAAAGGTATTAATGCGTCGTAAAAGTGACTTTGTCAACAAAAAGTCTGTGGGCTCATCTCTGTACAAATGTGGGTCAAGTACCCATCCCCCCCCCCACCCTCAGGGATATCTGGCGATGGAAACCTAGGCTTCAAAAGGATAAGTCAGAAAGGACAAGGTGGCTCATTTTCAAGAGGATATAATTTTCCATCTCAATACACAGATAATATAAACTGCATCAAATTCAAGGAAAACTGTCATGCAACTGATTGGGTAAATCAAACAATCAGGACCAAAAAGGTCAGAGCCTCGAAAAATCATTAGAAATAAAATTTTCAGCCAATAAGTTTTGGAATATTTGGATAGAATTCTGCCTAAAACCTGTCAGAATCAAGTTTAAAGCGTACATTAGGTCAATTCTATTGGATTACCGAAACCCCATCACAAGCATCATTGCATGTGGTTTCTTAAAAGCAAAAGCTGTTGTCATATGCTCTGCATCTAAAAAGGTAACAGGGCTTTCAAACTAAATGCCGATCAAAACGTTTGGTTCATAATGTTTGGTCTCGGTAAGCAAGACCTGATGTAGCTAGCTGGTGCATTATCTTTTCAGGAGCATAGGTTCCAAATCTTTAACTCGGCGTAAAAAGGTGGGTGTAAAATTCAATGACCTATTTCTTCTGATTGAATGGCTTGAAAGAAACTTTAGATACTTATCTATAATTCTACCGTTGGACTTTCCAGAAATTTTGAATATTTTTCAAAATTACTGTGTATTTTAAATTTCAACTCATTTGAGGATGTGACGTCATCAAATTTCTAAATCATAAACCAGATGAGTGACAGAATTTTGCTTGATACCATATTGTAGGCATTCATAAACTATGGTTTTCTTCGAAATTACTTCATGTTGCGTCAAACGGTTTAGAAATTACGATGATTTTAAGTTTTTTTGAAAATTTTTGTTGAATTCTTGAAAAAGAAGAAAAACATTCTAACTCTGGAAATATCAAAGATTTCAGAAAAGTCCAACGGTAGAATTATAGAGAAATAGCTAAAGTTTCTTTGAAGTCATTCAGTTCAAAGAAATAGGTCACTCAATTTTACACCAGCTTTTTTAAAGATTTGGAACCTATGCTCTTTTCAGGTCACCTGTTATGCAAATATAGCCGATTCCAAGCAATCGAGTTGATCAATATGTTACAGAAAGAACATTGTTTCCAATTTTTCGGAAAGTGTCCAAAACTCTTTTGTTTGAAGTATTTTGTCTGAAACCCTCCCTTCAAGAATATTCGATGTGTATAAATGCATGCATCAAAGTTTCTGTTTCCTTAAATTTCAATCTCACTGAAAAAAGCTCTATTGTTTAACATACGCCAATCAAATGGAAGACACGTCTTCTCTTATCATACCTTAATAATGATAGTCTTGCTTGCAAACCCATTATAGTCAATGTTCAACAAACAATTTGAGTTGCATCTTCTTGCCTTGTGTTGCAATATGACTGCAAACTATTTTACAATGTGACTTTTCATTAATGTTTATCTCACAAAGATCTTGTTTTTGTTGTTAGTCCCTGCAATATATGTAGCTCTTTCTTTTTAGCTCTTCAGCCACTTCTTTCATCTACTAAACCCTATCCATTGCTTCCATTAATACCACACTGTTACCCCGTATAACCTAAAATAGAAAATTAGGAGATAGCAAGTGTCAACAAAATTGAAACATGATTTCACATCAAATAACAAAAACGAAAATGCACTTCAACAGACATAAGATTTTTAGCAGGGGAGCAGTAAATGGCTCTCCTGATGATATTCAGATGAGTTAAAACAAAGAAAAAAAGACTAGGTTTCAAAGAGAGCAATTTAAAACCATTCTGAAAAGTTCAGGAGAGCAATCTACAGGTCCTTTCCAGTCCAGCATTTGAGGGAAGTGAGGGCTACCTGTTAGATGGTGTCAAACTAACATTGCAAACTTTAAATGTGTAATAACAAGAAATAAAAAGATGCCAATTTCAGCCCAAGGATACACCCTAGAAAAACAATAATTATCTTTACAAATGTGAATATTTACAAAACCAATACTTGAGAAGCTCATGGTAGGACTTCTGCAGAGAATTGTGAAATAACAAACATGATATGCAATATCATCAAAAGAAATTACTGATTTGTCAATTTTTGATGATCACTATCCTTTGACTACTTCACCTAACTTGAAATTAATCTTTACACTCTGTTTTGACACAAATAAAATCCTCCTATATTAGGATTGCCAAGACATAAAAGGATTCCAAAGAGTATGCAAAGCGATTGTTTGCCTAATCAGCATGTATCTAGTTAAACATCTCTCCATTTCAATGTAATTAACAAAAAGGAACTTCTCTATTCAGAAAAACCACTGATTTGTTTATGCACAGGGCGTCCCAGAAAAATTATTTGATGTTTGATGAAATGTTAAAAAATATCGATAAAATGTGCAGGCTCCTGCTTAGATAATCCTGTTCCTGAGATTTTGAATTAATTTTAGACGCCAGAATTTTGTGAATCCGCTAAGAACTCACAGAGTTACAAGCTTTTGAAGTTTAGATTTGTGCGAAAGCTGAAACCAGACACCCCCAACTGACTTGTCTTCCAAAAAGACGTCCTAAAATTGAGGTAACAGGAGACCGTCCAATGTGTGACCTCTTGTTGATATCAGAGCAAACCAAATAGGACTTCCAAAGATATTTAATTCATGTAACTGTTGCCAAAATTTACTTAAGAATTCAAGTATCTAAAAACAGTGAATTAAAACTTAACGAATGAGAGACGGGTCGATTCCAAATTGTGCTGAACAGGATTCCTCCAAGCATCCACAACCTTGATTAAATGTTATAAAAAGCTAGTTTATCGAAAGTGCTTTTGAAATTCCATTAGATTTGCTTTGAATAAACGAGATTCTATTTTCACAAAATATGCAATTTAGGGGCATCTGGTTTCAGCTTTCACACAAACTTAAACTTCAAAAGCTTGTAACTCTGTGAATATTAAGCCAATTTGCTAGCTTCTGGTGTCTAAAATTAACTTAAAATCTCAGCAATATGGTTGTTTTACCATGGAGCCCATTCAGTATTTTGTTACATTTAATCAAATGTCGAACAATTTTTTTGGGACACCCTGTATTTCTTATCCAGTCCTTCTAATGAAAAATGCTTTCTGAAAGGTGAAATTTCACTGTGATATTTTGGCAAGAACTTGTTAATTCATACCACCATTCCAATATTGTTATGTTGTCCTGGTGTTGCAAATTCCACAGCTTCATCAAGAACAAGATTCATGAATGGATCAAATCCTCTTAGGATTCCTTGCACTTGTCTATGACCATTAAGCTTCACTGAAATTGAAATAATTCATTTTATAGCAAAAAGAATACATTGAGGGTGGTACTGTATGTGGCATTATATAAAGCTGTTGAACATTTACATCAATACTGCTTCAAAAAGGTGAAAGCCAAAATCAACCTATAAGGTGCTTAAATCAAGAGTGGTTAAGACACTTGTCTGGACAGCACGAGACCCGCGGTTTGAATCGTGGTGGTGGTATGTTTGCACTGAAAAAGGAGAAATCCTGGATGCTCGCTAGCTGTTGAAAATTGCCATTATATAAAAGAATACAGTACAAGCCTAAAGGGCAAATTGATCAGTTGTTGTTCTTTATTCAAATTCTACTGAAAGTAAATTTTATCTGCAATTACTATTTGGAAATTTCCATTTTGGAAAAAAGTTATTTTGCAAGCAACTTCAGCTGTTCAGCCAAAAAGATGGGATTTTTCTGGATATACAATTGAACTATTTGGCACTTAACATTTTTGGCACAAGTCAATAGAATATTTTATCTTAAAAGTGCCGGTTTTAGTAGTTTTATTGGCTGATTTTCCAGAACTTGCTGCTATTTAAAGAGATTTTTCTTTGTGCTGAAACTTAACTGATCAATTTGGCCCCTTAGATAAATTAACATATGGTTTTCTTGCATAAGACTTTCATTTAGTACCTCTCAAGATTTCTTATCTGTGTGTACAGTATCTGGGTTTTTAAGAATGTCTGCTTCCCATAGCTCTATTTTGGAATAGAAAAAGAAATACTTACATGTGAGTCTCTTGTCCATATACCTGAAAAATGTTAAAGTAATTAGAATCAATGAAAAATGAGCAAGATTGCCCTGCCAGCATGCCAATGGTGAGCGATGAGTAGCTCCCCTCGCCAACCCCAGGCAGAAAAGGCCACCTTAAATAGCCAGGTCTCAAAATCTGATAATTTTAAAAAACTTTCAGTACAAGCCCAAATTCTTTGTTTCACACAAAAACACCTGGAAGAATATGTATTGAGATCCCAGATAAGATACTTTGTTAATGGAAATTTTTGAAAAATCCTTTTTTATACACCTTGCATCAATTTTTCAAAATGTTCGCACCAGCAGAGATCTTTACTGACTGCCCCCCAAAGGTCTTTGTTTGGTGCACACAACTGGGTGAGTCAATAAAATCAAAACCCTGTTTGAGACTGCTACTACTCCACAAATACTTTAGCATTTGCTATTCACTTAAAAAGGTGAACACCTCTTCCTCCTAATGATAATACCTCATTCAGGGGATTCCATCCTCCCAAGAGGACAAATACATGAAAACATGTAATGAGGAGTGTCATCAGGGCAGTAGGAAGAAGCTTCGGATTGGGGGGGGGGCAATTGTTCTCAAAACAATAGAGAACAATACACGTAATTAATTTGTGTGATGTAGCACCATTGTTTTCAAAATTATTGGGGGGGCTTGAGCCCCCCTATCCCCCGCTTCCTACGGGCCTGAGTGTCATTATTGCTAGGAAGGAAGACAAAGGAGATTTTGTTTGCCATTTTCACTCGTTTTTCCAGTTTTCTCAAAGGGGCCTTCTGCAGAAAATCTCCCACATCAATGGGAAACTGACTATAAAGCCGGGTGAATTACTGAAGCTAATTTAACATATTCCATAGTGGAATCGGCGTATGTTACGCCACAGATCTGTGGCGTACAGCCTCTTCCTCTTTTTTACGCCGGCGTATTTCTTCCTTCTCAAAGAATGCTTGGCGTAAAATTTAGCATTCAAAGCATCAAAATCCGTACTTCTTTATACTCCAAGAATACAGTGGCGTGGAAAGATTGTCCTCGAGATTCTTTTAAAACCGAAGAGAAAATAGCTGGGTATAGGTTGGGTAATAATTTTCCGAGAAATGTCTAATCTTCCATTTTAGCACTGGCAATATGGAATCAGGGGATGCATTCTAAGCCAAAGTAAAAGATGTTTCTTCACAAATTTTCCTCGTAGTCCGATTTATAGGATAACTGTCACAAAAATATCAAAGTTTCCTTGTCGCTTATGGCAAGCATGATATTGGGAGATGCATTCTTAGCTGAAGTAAAGGGCATGGCCCCAAAAATTTTCCAGGGGGCTTCGCCCCAAGACCCCCTCCTTTCAATGCCCCCCACTTAATTTACCCTGGCCATGCCGCTGCAAGAATAGTTGGCACATTCTCCTGGTGTAACAAAGAGAAGTGCTTGGCGTAAATCTGCGGCGTACGGAATTCGCCGATTCCATCATGGAACATATTGGCAATGAAACAAGACAGTTTTCAATGTTATTGGCTTGATAGTCAGGAAGGGAGCAGTATTTTTTCAAACCCGGCCAGGTTGGAAAACTTACATTCACTCGCAACTACTGACTACGCATTGTGAGGCCTAAGAGCCAGACAAGAAAAACGCCATTATTTGTTGCTTCCTATTTGATGATTGTGAGGATTCTGGCATGCTGCAAATTCGAATTCTCAACGGAGAATTATTGTTAAATTTGTTTACAATTGAAATCAAATTTCACGATAATTCTAAAGCCAGGCCAGAAGTCCAAGGCACACTGTGATGTATACATATTCGGAATCCCTTTTTCAAGCTCTTTCCCATTGCTATATTTCTTATTGAGATTTAGAATACTTCAATTTTCACTTTGGAATTTTTCTTTTGTTTGCATCCTGTGTTTGCTTCGCCCTCCCCTCCCTCTCTGACCCTCTGGTTTCAAAAGTTGACAAGTAATCTAGTAGTAATATCTCTCTTGCATTTAATGTGATCAGTGTGGCCTGCACAGCTATCTTTCATTTACTGAATTCATTGGTCCTTTAGCACAATATCGACACTATTATAAAAATTTAGATATCGTAAACAAATTTAGATATTGTAAAAAATTTAGACATTGCAAAAAAATTTGACATCGTAAAAAATTTAGACATCGTGAAAAAAATTAGACATCGTAAACAAATTTGTAAAAAAATTTGGACATCGTAAAAAAATTTAGTTCATCATTCAGTGTGCTGACAACTTGACAACAAAACATCTCTGTCATTGTTGCTGTTAGATTACTGGCTACCTAATTTTGCTGCATTGTGAAAAGTGTTCACAATAATGTTATGATAAATGTGAACAATATGAATTTGAGATAACTTTACCTTTTAAGCTCTGGTGGATGTGCTTTACTCATCTTGGATGTAAATGGATTTAACTCAAAAGGTTTCTCCGCAGCTTTTCGTCCTCTTCACGCTCACTTAGGCCTTTTTATTTTGCTATCTGTATTGAATAGCCTCTTTTAGATGCTGGAAATAATCCCAAATCGCAAATCGAGGTTGGAAGTTGTTGCTGTTGCTGTTATGGCAACTTTGAAGATAAATCAACAACTTGCTGCTGAAGGTGATGCTGCTAAAATGCTCACTCAAAGCTATGCTCAAATATAACACCACACTTGCTACAAGCTAAAGATGCATTGGAAACTGATAATAGTGATGATACTGGTATTAGCTTCTTGTGATGCACAAGTGGAAAAGGTTTGTCAAAAGAGAAAATGTGTTAAAACTTGTCTAGTATGTCTACTATGTTTGATTATTATGAATGATATTATGATTTGTGTATGATGAAGGAAATTGATGTTGGAAAATATGGCGCCATCCATCATCAATCACAAGGCTTATGGAATGAAAAATTATTGCATAATTGCTATTCAAACCTGCCTGAATGAGGCACATTAGGGGTCATCAACAAACAATTTTCGTCACAGTTAACGGAATTGGGCCGTTAACTGCTGACCCCCCCCCTCCCCCTTCTTAACGGACCACTAGATTTGTCACTAGATTTTCTCCTGGCGTAGGCCTACCCCCACCTCTCATTATAGGCCTATATGTGTCTTCAGTTGGGGCTTAGCCTACCGCGACTTTTTCGTCTAGATCGCGACGTCAAAATTACGTAGTGCGCTGCCAAAAAATTTACTGCTACTTGTTATTGATTGATAATGAATATTGCTTATTTCAATTTTCGTCACAAAAGTGGGATTTTTAAAGGATTTGAGCTGGACCCCCTCCCCCCCTAACGGCCCAATTCCGTCAACTGTGATGAAAATTGATTGTCGATGTATGATACTTTTTTCCACTATTTTTCACCTTCTCCTTGTGAAACTATGTATTCAAAATAAGCAATTTGAGCAAAGTGACATCACATCGCACAAACGAAAACGAGGCTGGGCGATTGTCTTTTTACCTCTTTATCGTAGCAAGCCTCTTTATCGAGTTCTCGTGCCATTTTCAATGCATGAGTACATGATAAAGAGGCTAGCAGGGATTAAAAGGAAAAAAATTGCACAGCATCGTTTTCGTTTGCGCGATATGACATCACTTCGCTCAAATTGCTTATTTGAATACGTAATTTCACAAGGGGAAGGCGAAAAATAATGGAAAAAAGTATCATACATCATTCATAGCAGTATAATCTTGTATTTTATCATCAATCATACCAACCACGGACTTGTCCTTTAAAGGTATTTGTTTTTCAAGAATTCTTGTTTACAGGTGTCATAATTCCCTGACTTCGTTTGCAGGCAAAACTAGGTGGACCATTGGGTTCATGGTAAAGAAAGAGAAAAAATTTCAACGTAAAATATGAGAAGGAAAAAACTAAGACCAGTCAGGGACTCAAACTCGGGTCGCGGCGCTGGCAGATCAACCAGGCAGCCACTACGGTTTATTCACATGAAGATTAATTGGGGAATTTGTGTTGATCCCTGATAAAGAGTCATTGTTGTTGATAACAAAATAGCAATGACATTGATAATGATGATGATTGGCTTCTGGGCTTTTGTATTAGACAGCTACACTAGTCTCTCAATTTCACTGTTGTTGTTGTTGCTCATGGCCAACTCAATGAGAATGAGGGACCTAAGATAACAGTTTACCCCCATGCAACTGGTGTTGGATAACAAATAGTAGTATGTTTGTTTTCAAGCAAAATGTTTCCAGCTGTCCTTATGCAATAGAAATGTGTTACATTTTGGTCGATGGAGCAAAAGGAGTGTAGTATAGTGCAGAATGATGTTCTAAGTTCACTAAGATTATTCTAAATTCAGGGTTTCCAGATGTTCGAAATCGTCTGCGGCCAAAATTGTTGTGCTTCGCGGCCAAATTCGGCCAAGCATACAAACTGTTTAAAAACAGCCAAATTTCAGCCAATTATGTACAGTAATAGTGTAATTAAGGAAGACTTTGTGTGCTAGAATAACTTTTGCACCTTCCTCTTGAAACCTTCTATCATGTTTTACTTCTTTTTGTTATTTTTTCGCTGGCAATTTAGAGATTTTCAATGTGATTTTGAGCATCAATTTTCAAAAAATAGTTGTTTCCATTGTTTATTCATGGTTTTCCAATTACGGCCAAAATTCGGCCAACTCTTACCTTTTCGGTCAAATCATTTTTAGACGGCCAAGGGTTTTAAAAACGACCAGAATCGAGAAATTTGGCCGTCGAACCGGCCAAATGGCAACCCTGGCTTAATTGGGTACCTAGTGTCCACTGAACTAAAGAAAGGGCTAAGAACAGTGACCAATAAAATATTTTCTGGCTTGAAAGAGAAATTGAATTCCATTTTTCCAAGGCTAACATGTGATTTTTTTAAAATAAGAGTACAGCATTCTTTTTTGTGCAATACATTGTTTGCTTCAACTCAGTGAGTCACAGGAAGGTCTCCTTTGACTTTTACTTCAGATTCAAGCGTTAACTGTATCTTTGTTCTTCTAGGGTTCATCACTTGAGATACAGTTGAAGCTGAATACAACAAAACCACTTTCACCATCAGAGACCATTGAATTGAACTTTACCATTACAAGCTTAAACAGCAGTTCAAACATTTCCTTTGAAGTGAATTTTCTAACGCCGAACATACAACTTCTTGAAGTGAAGAATCGTGGAGCATCAAACACTGGCAGGTAACGTAATATCCAGAGATAACTGATTTTTGTAAGATCCACTCACCATGCCCTTTTAATATCATGACTATTTTGGCAGTTAGCATAAAAGTTATAAATTCTATAACTTTTATGCTCACTGCCAAAATATAGTCATGATATTGGTATGGTGAGTATATGCAAGGAAAGATCTGATGCTATGTTTCTCTATGGTAATTAGAGAGTAGAATGGGAGGTACTGTAACATATGTTAGGCATTCTTACTGTATTTCAATGTAAGCAAAAATTTCATAGTTGACAATGAAGAAGACAATTGCTCTTGAAAACATTTTATCACCAATGATTTTTCTTTATGATTCTGCCTTGTCTCATTGTTATTTAACTTTGTTGCAGTTTGCAACAAAAGAACCAATCACTGTCTTGGATCATCACACAGATGAACAATGCAGAGCAAAGGACAATCACAGCTATTGCCAAGACATCAAATTCACTTCCATCACAAGTCAAAATTCCTTTTGAATATAACATTCAATATTATGTTGATGCAGTCAACTCATCGTCTTCTTTGATCAAAGCTACTCATAGCAAGGTAAGCAATTTTTTTTTCATTCAATGAACATCTTGTCTATATGCAATAAGATGCCCTGGGTCTCTTCTGCACAGACAATGGATGCCCATTTGAACTAATTTACTTGTACCCAAAAACTGAAATGAAGATTTGCAGACCCAAAATTATAAAAGCAATTATCTCAGACCGCCCAAAAATAGCTGCAAATATATTGAACAAAAGCAAAGTTAACAGTGATTAAAATATTTTTGGATCAGTTGTCTCTGTGCTGTGTACTTAGATTCTAACACCTGTCCAGTTCGTTGAGAATACACCTGACATTTCCAAAGGAGTGTTTCCATATAAACGATACTGGTCAACTTGATGGATTTGATCGATAAGCTTTGCTTTCCACTGGCATTTGACTGATCCTCAGTCTCTGTTGTTGGATTACGCTTGGGTGGCTTGTTCTCAACATACAGTTTATTATAACATACTAATACAAACAATTAACTAAACTCAATAATAACAATAATGCACCTAAAATTAATATAACCTACAAATCTCTGACTTGTTTGTTTGAAAAATCTGATTGGTGAATAGAATGTCTCTACCACTCTTGATCAACATCAATGGATATGGAAAAAATAAATGTGGCGTTAACTTACCAATTGATTGGCAGAGGTTGAGGGAAATCCCAAAAAACACGACAGTCATATGTGCAAAGTTGATTAAATATATGTATGTATGTTAAAATTTGCCACAAAAGTAAAGATTTGCAAAGTTTTAATTATAATAAAAAAAGATACAATACGATTGACATAAAAACAGCGTTGATCAATACAAGTTAAAATCACCCCTAATTAAAGTGGCAGGGATAGCATTAAAAGGTCGAGTTGACCTCATTTCCATAATGGTCCCCTTAGAGGTGCTTGCAAAAAAATCAATAGATATTAGTGTGATCATGGATAAAATATAATTTAGTAAGGCCGAAATCATGAATGTGGGGGAGGACGCGCAGTTTTAGTAGAAAATATAGATGTTGTCTTCTTCTCTCCGTATATTTTGGAAAAAATGTCTTTGATCTTGTGGTTGAACGAGTTGATATTGTTTGTGGATTTTAATCAGAAGAGAGGCTTTTCCATATTTTTGGCCCGGAGTACGACAGGCATTTTTGGCCAGTGTTACTTTTGCGAAATGGAAGGTTTAATTTAAACTTTGATCTTCGTGTTACTCGGTTTTGGTTGATTGGGAGGAATGTGATATTTCGTTAGTATTTAAGCTGGAGCCGTTTCTTTGAAGAATTTCATTATGTTTACACATGTATGTTGATCAACTCTGTTCTTTTTCGGGAGCCAATTTATATCTTTGAATTCTGTAGCCCCAACATGTGCTGTGTTTTTTAAATTCAGATAGAAGCGAATTCAGATAGATTGACATCAGGGCTGGAGTCGATACAACCATGAATTCTTAAGGGGCAAAGAACCAAAATTTTCTGCTGGCAAAACCAACAAAAATAACAGCAACAATACCAGTTGTAGGAACATGCGTTACAATCATGCATCAAATGACAGATTCCTTCAAGTACTAAATTTTAGATTATTTTGCATTCCGACCTTGCAACTTTCAAAATTTAGTGACTATGAAACAAAACTTTGCTGTAGATTCAAAACTAAAGTGGTTGTATATCCTTGAATGTTAATGAATTCATCTTCATCATTTCTCCTGCAAAATCATTTATAAGTGGACCCGTAAATCACGACATAGAATGAACTGGCCGATAAATGTCCTTCTGGGGGTGGGGGATGTGAAAAGCCCCCCACTGTTTTCAGCCCTGATTGAATTTCAATGAATGTGATTGACTGGACCATTTGCAAAAACAAATAAATCCTTGGAAACTAGTAACCTGGCACATGTATCAAGTTTGTTATTTACAAGATGCAGTCATTGTTGTTTCTCCCGTAGGATCTACTTTCTTATACAAAAGCACCATACCTTCACCCTGTTATCAGTATTACACCAAACAAAGTTGAAGGAGGAGACATTGCTAATGCTACAATCATCCTCGTAAGCAAATACAAAGTCACAGATGCTCACAATTTGTCAATAACAGCATCGTTGGCCAGCAGTATCATTGATAATGCATATTGCACTTACAACAATACACGGCTTTCTGCCCAAAGGACAGCAAACAGCACTGTGATGTTATTCTTGGAGTTCCTGAGAGCTAATGAACCTGTATCATGCAATTTCACTGCCAAAATTAGATATAACATCTCTTTGGGAGGAGCCCTACCTTTCAAGGTGTTCCTGAGTTATTACCATACCCAGCCAGACACGTACTCCTATCCAATAAAAGACAGTTTTACCAAGAATCTGACTGTGTTGCCTATCACTGGAAAGATCACTGCTTCTAAAAACTTGAGTGCATTGCTAGCTGGAGATATATTTAGCCTGGATGTCTCGTTGTTTATCCCAAGAAGCTTATCACTCATTGATGTTATTATTAATTTGCCCATTTACAAGGTTTCAACCAGAGCGAAAAGAAGTGTTGGGTATGTTTCTGTTTATAATATTTTGCTGAGTTTCATACTTATTTTATTTTTTTCTATTCAATATAAAAGTTTACAACAACAGATTACTTAAGACATTACCTACAATCTACTTTATCACACTACAAGGACGGTGCCAGGAGGAGCAAAATATCATGACTTCCCCCCCCCTGGGAGTAACATAAACCAGAAATACAACTAATTAAACAACTACAAAATGCTGAATATAAAGACATTTTAACGAATAACTACTTGAGCCGGTTTCACATTGAATGTCAGGCCAAAATAGGTGGTATGGTGAACAATCAGAACCCCGGCCGAGAGAACAACAACGACAACTACCGGGTGAGCCAGAATGAAGTTCCCACTTTTGAAAATTCATAGCACCAAAAGTACTTCACAGATTTGAATGATTTAAATTCTATTTAAAAGCCGAAAGATCGAAATATTTTTGTGATTTTTCTCGCTATCTTACCAGCACTAGAAGTATAGGTAAATTCAACTTTATAAAAATTTCATAGTTACAAAATGACTGAAATAGGACTTAAAACATTGATCAAATCGTTGATACTCTCCTCACGCAGAACAATACGCAATGGGCATTTCACCTCTCTCATGAGTTATAAGACATAGATTTGCAAACAAATACTAAAGATTTTAAATCCCATGGCCATAAATGTGCAGAGGATATCTCTCACCCCTTTAGAAATTGCATTTTATTTATTGTTCTGTCTGATGAGTGCTTTTGATTTGATCAATGTTTTAGCCCCTTTTTAGTCATTTTACAACCATGAAATTTTGTAAAGTTGAATTTACCTACATTTCTAGTGCTCGTAAGACAGCAAGAAAAATCACAAAACTACTTTGATCTTTCGGCTTTTAACTAGAATTGGAATCATTGTGAAGTACTCTTGATGCTATGAATTTTTAAAAGTGGGAACTTTTTTCTGGCTCACCTGGTACGTAACCTCTTTCTACATCATACTTCTTCATTGTTATTTATAAGATGGGTGCGTAATAATCTTTTTGAAATCATATTTCTGTATCTTGCTAACCTTCTGGGCAATACCCCGAAGTAAGATTATCATGAAAGATCTCGAAGCTGCAGCCAGAATCACTTGGGATATCACAATTACAGTGGAAACACGGCGCTGTCATGTTTTAGACTTGTGGTAGTTTGTTTCCATCCTATCATAAATGTAACAGAAATAGAAGAGTTATCCAAACATTTCAACCTTAGACCATTCACATTTGCAGTTGCCATTTGGCTCTATACAGCATCAGATAGTGGCAGACATGCGACCTTAGATATTCTCATTTCAAAGTAGGGTCCTTAGAATTGTTAAAGATTCGTAATTCGAACGCAATGCATCTTGGTAGAAAGTTCCTCGCCACCATCTTCAGCGTAATCATCTATTGTAAAAAATTTGTTGTCTGGTGCACTTTGAAATCAAAGAAATCAATGCTCGATGGCTTCTCAAATGTTGGAGACCCTCGGGAAAACATACCTTTGATTTTTAGAGCTTTTGAAAAGTTACCGGCGATGTTTCAATATAAATAGTCCCAGTTTTCTGTACATTTGGTTATAGCGGGGATGGCTTAGTGGTAGCACCCTTGACTACCAACCTTGAAGGTTGGTGTTTCGAGTCCCCGCCCTGCCGTTCCTGCTACGTAGACGAGAGTCGCCAACTCTCTATAATTCCAGGCTAAAGGCCGATCTCCCCTTGAAGTAGATTTGGTCGGCGACCAGCACGTTCGTCTATAGCGCATGCTCTGTGATTAGAGAGCATGCGCACTACATAAGCATGCTGGTCCTCGACCAAAACCACTGCAGTGGAGGACAGCCTTGAAGGAATCATGAGGTGTGGTCACATCGAAAAGAAGGACCACCAACCAGGACACTGCTTCGATAAACTTAGCTTCTCATCGTCCTAAAACTACTGTTGGATGCTTGGTAGAAATATAGATAAAAACATTGCGTTGCTTTTTGGCTAAATGGATTATTTGTTTCCATAGCTTGGTATCTCAAGACGTTTTAACAGCTGAAGCAACCAAAGAAAACAATTTAACATACACCGTTGGTAGTGCAGTAACAATCTCAAAAATTCCAATAATTCAGACTATAAGCAATGAAACGTTGAAGATCGACTTTGGACTTGTCAATAGTGGCGCAGCTTCCAAATCGAACGCCAATGCTTCATCTCTCAAGCTGAAAATCTGGTTTAAAGTTAGAAATGATCCTGTAAATTTGAGTGGAAGAAAAGCTGAATTCTTATTCGTTATTGGAAACACCAACTTAAAAACACCGATCCAAGTCGTTGGGCCTATTCTGAGACCAGATTTGACCATTCAGAAGCATGCAAAGGTATGGAAATGTATCACTTTTGTGTTATTGTACAGGCTGTTCCAAGGGTATCGTTTGGCGTTTGATCAGGTATCGAAGTATAGCAAAAATGAATAGCATGCATCCTTGAAAAAATATCTTTGTCTGTAAGATCGTGATACTCCAGAATCATGCAGTCTAACACGATAAAATATGGGATAAACTCCCTTAGATTTAGGGGAGCTATGCTGTGGAATACCCTAAACGATGATGCAAAGAATGTAGCGTCTGTCGCAGCTTTCAAAAAGGAAATTAAAACTTGGGATGGAACCAAATGCCTTTGTACAATTTGTAAATAGACACTGAATTCCTTTTATTGTAAATTAGCATGAATTACTTTAGGTTTATTGTAAATAGTTGGTGTAAATTAGCTTTATTCTTTTAAAACTATGTAAATACCAACTTTAAATGAATATATGAAATAAAATGAAAAAAGGTTTGAGAAAGTTAAAGGCACACTGTCCTCTCGATAATTTGCTTCATCCAAATAAAGCAAAGTCATTCATGCATAATTTTCATGATCAGGAAAGTTACGCATGAATGATTCTGCCTTCGTTGAATGAAGCAAATTAGCGTAAATTTGTGGAATATTCAATAGAGATCTATATCGATTCAGGAGCGGATCCAGGGAAAAATCTGACTATAGCTTAAGGTGCTATGCGCCGAAGGCGCATCGTCGTAGGGGAGGTATGCGCCGAAGGCGCAGGGCATTGGGGGTCCGGGGTCGAAGCCCCCGGAAAAATTTTTGGGACCACGCCCTTCTGCATAAGGGGAAACGCCCTTATTTAAAGAGAAACCTCGTGGAAACGCCCTAAATAGTACTTATCCAAAAAGAATCTAAAGTCTCCTTAAAATGAGAATATCTCGTAAAACCCAATACGGTGTCTTAAATATCATAAAAATATTTAAGACACCATACATGACTGACAAGGACTCATCACCAACCAGAGCAAAAGGTTTAAAGTGCCTTTCCAGAGAATCAAGACTCCAGGACGCTTGCTCTACAAAATGTTTAATGACTTTAATGTACTACACGTTTTTTATAAGAAACTATCTGTTATATAAACAGCACTAATATGGCCAACATTTTGAGAAACTCCAGCACTATTGTCTGAGAAGTCCTGAGAAACATTGTGAGTTAAATGCAAGAATGTTATGCCAAATATGTTGTTGAACTTTTAGTATGTACTAAACGTACATTTTTTTTTCGAGCAACATCTCAAAGTGAAGTTATAGCTGATGGCAATCAAGAATCAAACGTATCAAAAAGAGAGAAATAGGGTGGGTGGATGGGTGTTTACTATTTCCTCGTCAAGTTGTGTTAGGCCATGCATTCAATCATTCACACTGATCTAGGTTCCGTCCTTTAGCTTCTCTCCCGTCAAAGTCTCGATCTGATATAAAACTTGCCTGCAACGAAACTGCCCCCAGTGTTCATTTGCAAAGCTTTGAACCCATTCAAAACTACCATGGTCTAATGACAAAAGAGCCTTTCAGAATATTTGTTCATTCCATCACCCTTACAATGGTTTAATCAAGATCAGTGACAATGTAGAGAATACGGCCTATTAGACCAAAGCATTGAACATAATAGCACATTGCATGAGGATCCCCGCAGAACAATATCCGTTAGGGTCCTTTTGTCACAATTCTGTATGAAATTCATCCCAAGAGAAAACGTGACACATACATATTTCATTGACTCGATGGTAAAAATTGTTCAATGCTGCTCTGAGTTGATGAAGTGAAAGAATGAGGAGGAAAGAAAATTAGCAATTGGAAAGCTGTGTAGCATACCGAATAGGGCAAAAGTTTTGAGGAGCCATTCCCAACTGCATCTTTGGGAACTGCAGTGCAGAAAGATCACATTCCCTGGGCTGGGCTTAGGAGTGGCTTAGGCCTAGCCTACGAACGTCTTGAGGACTCCTGCTTGCAAGCAAAATAGAATCCTTACTTCTCTATTCGGCTTTTCTCTCTTCCTCGGACAGCGTTGCTCTATGCTTCACTATTTCTTCAATCTCAAGTAAGGTTTCGTTCATTTTGAAAGGCTATTTCATTTTGAATTAGCAACGACGGCTTCTCACAGCTTCATGTTGACCTCCAGTTCTCGAATAAAACAAAGTGCAGCTCTGGAGGCCAAAGTCCACTGTTGCTCCCGCCAAAATCGAGCAACAGTCAACTCTAACTCTGATTGGCTATCACCCACATTTTCAAATTTCACTGTTGCTCCCGCTAAAATTTGCCTACAGAAGGCCATAGCTGATTGAGCGTGGGATCGCAGTAATCTGCGGACCACTATTGCTCGGAATGTCAGCCTTTGTTAAACCTCCTATCGACGGACAGAACAAAGGTAAATATCAAGCAAAGTGGTCTACCAAATATGCGTTCTCCTTCGCAGTAGTTCTTAACATCAAAGCTTAGTATACGGGGTATAAAGCCTAGTTTTAACTGCTGGAATCGACGTATTGCGACTTTAACGATGAGATGAATTCATGGAAGTAAAATCTCTAAATTGAACAACTATATACACAAAAAATTATTACTATTATTTTGAAAATCTGACTGTTGCTTGAGCATCAATAGCAATAGTCTGGATCCGCCTCTGCGATTTCTTTCATTCATCATGGGATAGATTGCCTTTAAGCTATCAACCTTTTCCAGATACCATTTGGTTTGCTCTAAAGTTCATGATAAAACAAAAGGTAGATCCATGCTACTTTCACTAAAAATGCACCAAGAATCCTCTTGTTTCAGCTTTCGCACAAACTTGAACCTCAAAAGATTGCAACTCCATGGATATTCGGCACATTTGCAAGATTTTTGTGTCCAAAATTGATTCAAAATCTCAAGAAAGGGTTATCTTACAATGGAGCCGGTTCAATGTTTCTTTATTTCTTAGTATTCAATCAATGTCAAGCAATTCATCATGCGTTCCTTTTTCGATATGCTGCTTAGCAAGGACAGATTTTGTAACACAATACCACGAGTTGCTTTTGTTGACACCTGAATTCAAACTAAGCGACTAGCGATTGCTGACAAAGGAAATTCTCTCCACCAGTTTTTCAAAACAATCAACGACACAGAAGTTTCTCTGAAACCCAAGTAGCTAGCGCGGTCGTTGTGCATTCCAGAGATTGTTTTAAAGAGCCAACATGAGCATATATCGAAAGAGGAAGGGTGTATATACATGTCTACGTGGGACGTTTTATTTGTTTGGTTCAAAAGCTGAGCAGTAAGTGTTTTAATTGCACCCAAAAAAATAAGAGAATTGAATCGCTTCCCAATCGGCTTTTGAATCGAAAAAATTAAATGCCCGAGGCAGATGTGTCGATGTATCCTTCTTATTTCGATCTATGCTCGTGTTTGCTCTTAAAAAAATTTGCTGGAATGTACAACGAGCCAGCTAGCTACCTGGGTTTCAGAGAAACGTTGGCGGCTTTGATTGTTTTGAATTACTGGTTGAGAGAATTTCCTTTGTCCGCGATTGATAATTGCTTTGAATTGTGGTGTCAATCAAAAGCAACTGATGCTATTGTCTTACAAAATCTGTCCTAGTTATGCTGCTTATTTGTCAGCCAATTGCTAATTGCTAATGAATAGACTGCAACATTAATCTTGAATGTATTTATTATATTACAGGATGTTTTAACTGTTGCTTCTTCCTTGCAGATCCTAGATCCAAGCAGAGACTCACCATCACTCCAATTTACAGTAGTTATCAGACATGCCACTGGCTCACCAATAGATGCTGCCAGCTTGATAATCATCGATAGGATCGACAATATTGTTCATTACACTAATAATATCAAGCCAGCTGGGAAAGTCGATGTAACGACTGATTATTTGAAGGGATCGGTGCTGATTAGAGCTACTGTACAAAGTCTTCCAGGTATTATTGCGTCGAAAATGTTTGGCCTTTCACTGCCAATAGACCTTTTCCTTGGTCCCATTCACATTGCTCTGTGCTCATCCTGGTTGTCATATAAAAACGGAACAAAACCTATCCTTTTTGCCTTGCGTTCAAACAGCTCGAAGGTGTTGTGGCGCAGTGGTGTAATCCTCTGACATTGCAGCCAGAACAATCAGGTGGATAGGGTTCGATCCCAGGCAGAGCCCCACCACTTGAGCATCATGTCGAGGGGTCGCGGACTCGATTAGGCCTAGTCTACTTCTGCGATCCCAGCGATTGGCGTTAAAAACTGCAACTTCATTCATCTTTGCTCCGCTGTGAAAACGTAGCTTTTCGATACAGTAATGAAAACGGAGCCATTTGAAAACGCTTCGTATTTCTTTTTATGTCTGTTGATTACAATGGCCTACAAAGTCTTGATTGGTACTTTTTTATAGTTACCAACAACAGGCTTTGTTTTGAAAAGGGGTTTAACAACACCGCTTTGGTGGAGCAGTTTGAACGCCTGTCATCGTATTCATAGCGTGTTCATATGAAAACTTGCAATGACAGGCATCGTTTTCATCAGCAAAAGCGAATAAACATGAATGCGGAGCAGTATGAACGTAGCCCTATTCTCTTTGTGAACGTGAGACCAAGGTTGACAAATCCCTACGCGTGGAACAAAGGGATGTTGAACGAAGGAAATACACTGCTACCCTATGAGGTGTCATTTCCCAACCTTGTTGCTTAAAGGGAGCTTGACGTTTTGTTGCTATGCATAGCTATATGTGCTACTTTTTAAACGTCCTTTCTGTCATCACTTCTTACAGGAGCTCTGTCACGCAGGTGGTTGGTTTAGGGAACAAAGCTTAGACAAAGGAAAGGAGCTAGAGCCCAGACTCTTTGAATTTTTCGCATGATTAAAATTCAGTTCAATTCGAAATGATCTCTTTTCCAATTCTTTTCTGTTAATCCTGCCATACAAATCTTTAATCCCCTTATACAAGCTTCAGCCAATTATGACTGAGACAGATTGCCTTTATCCTCAGGGTTCCGAATAGACCCTGAGCGCACGAGCAATGCTTGCCAGGAATTTTTATAATATTTGACCAAATTGTATTTATTGGTAGTGAAATCAGCCACACTCTTATTGTAGTGTATATCTCAGTGCTGGAGAACATATGAGTCGCCAATTTCTTCGCAGGAAGGTGCGCGTTTCGGAAGGAAAACGGCCGCGTGACATTATTATGAGAAAAAGAACAAAGAAAGAATGATATTATTATGGCAGAGGTTGTGTATTCTGAGCTCAAATTTTTGTGACAGATGTAAAGAAATTACACTAAAAACCAGCAAATGAGAACCATTCTCACGTAAGAACCTACAGTCTGAAATCTTCAATATTTACTCCTTTATTTAAAAAACCTTTTCACCCGGTCTTTGTAGAGGTTCTTACTTTGAAGAACAAATGCATTAATAAAGTTGATTAGCAGTGATATTATTTGTGTAGAACAAACTCCTCAATCATCTACACAGCCTAATACCCCCATTCATAGTGCAGGTTAAACCAGCTTTAACTAAATCAGGTTATGGAATGGGGCCGTCTTATTGGGCAATCCAACAAATCCAATGCATTTGATTGGTTGAAATTTAACGTGGTTTAGATCAATGTGTCAGTGTGAATGCGGTATAAGAAAAATCTGATTCCACCACATTGCCAATAGTCTATCCTCTACCACAGCATTTTGGTTTCCTGCAAAAAAGAAGCTCTATTATGATACAAAAATTGAGAAAATTTGAGAACCTACTCAAAGAACGCACTGATTTCATGATTTCATAATTGTTATCCTTTTAACGAAGACAGCTTGGTTGAAAAATATAGATTATTTTATCGGGTTTTTACTGCATAAGAAAACATGAATCCGTCAAGGAGTCCTTTGATAGGCTTTTGGAATTGCTGCGCCTACTATCGATAGGAAGGACATTTTAAAACATCGACATGGTTTCGCGCAGGATTCAAAGTTTTCGCAGCACTAGTATAACTCATAACTGTTCCTTTTGCAGTGTCGGAAAATGTGACGTTGGTTTACCAAGGCGCCTTTATGAAAGATGTTCGGGTGAGTAAACCTCATTACCAAATAATAAGCATAGGTTCCAAATCTTTAAAAAAGTTGGTGTGAATGTCAATGACCTATTTCTTTGAACTGAATCGCTTCAAAGAAACTTTTACTATTTTACTATGATTCTGCCGTTGGACTTTTGTGTAATCTTCAATATTTTCAGAATTTGAGTGTTTTTCTTCCTTTTCGAGAATTCAAGGAAAATTTTCAAAAAAACTTTAAACCATCGTAATTTCTAAATTGTTCGATGTAACATGAAATGATTTTCAAGAAAGGCTTAGTTTATGAATGTCTACAATACAGTATCAAGCAAAAGTCTGTATTGTATTTTTCACTTTTGTTGTTTATGATTTAGAAATTGGATGACGTCACATCCTGAAATGACCTGAAATATAAAATATGCTGTAATTTCAAAAATATTCAAAATTTTCAAAAAGTCAAACGGTAGGATAATAGATAGGTAGCTAAAGTTTCTTTTAAGCAATTTTAAGCCATTCAGTTGGAAGAAACAGGACATAGAATTTTACACCTTTTTATGCTGATTTAAAGATTTGAAACCTATGTTCAAATAATACCAAGTGAGTAAAAACAGAAAAAAAAACAGTCCCCGTTTGAATGGGCACTGCTCTCTGGAAATCAAGGCAATGATATTAGCAAGTACCGGGTAAGTCAGAAAAAAGGATCCCCGCTTGGAAGGCCACTGCTCCCTGAATATCAAAGCAATAATATTGAAAACTGTCTTGTTTCATTGCCAATATGTTCAATTAGGTTCAGTAATTTACCCGGCTTTAATCGGCCATTCCTTCCCGTCGATATGGGTGATTTTCTGCAGAAAGCCCCTTCCAAAAACCTGCAAAAACGAATGAAAACAATGAGCAAATTTTCCTTCATAAAAATGATGACACTCACATAAATTCGTGTATTTTGTCCTCTTGGGAGAATGGAATCCCCCTGAATAGGTCATCGATGCCAGGGGGAGGACTTGTTCATCCTCCCAAGAGGATAACACGTGCTAAAGCGTCCATAAGTCATTGCTGTAAAGCCATTATTAGGCAGAAATGTTAGGGAAATTTGTTCATGATTTGGGGCATGTTTTGAAGGTTTTTTGAAGAGGCTTTCTCGAGAAAATTCGTCATAATTTCAGAATGGAGTGGCCGATTTCAGTCAGGTAAGTTTTATAGTAGATTTGAACAGTTCTACCATTAAACTATAAATTTGCCGATATCATTGGTATTGATGGAGCCGTGACCTTTCAAACGGGGATTTTTTTTTCTGACTCACCCGGTACATTGTTCAATAGGGAACATGTTCGGATGTATTTTGAAATTTTCCTCGCTGAATTCGGTCACTCCGTTCTGAAGTACGTGGTAATGCATGTAAAAGCCATTGTTGTAATTCAGAAAATTTGGTCCTTTTAGGGCCGTTTTGAAGAATTCTTGAAGGGCTCTCTCCAAACAATCTCTCACATTTTCAGATCGGAGTTGCCGATTTCAGCCAGGTGAATTTTAAAATGGATTTGAGCATGTCCATCATTAAATGATATGTTTACTAATACCATCGTCTTTGTATCCAGGGAACAGCGACCTTTCAAAGGGGGTTACTGTTTTTTTCTCATCTGGACCCAGTATGATCAGAATGTAAACACAATAATCGTTATTATGAACGATTTCGATCGTTCAAATTTAGATAAACTCGTTAAAGTGATTGCAGCTTTAAGGCAATAAACAGTGGCAAAGTTATTCTAGTATTCCCTATGAATAAAATGAATATAGTACCCAGATACCACATTCCTCCTCTGGTTGTGGTTTGTTTGTTCATGCAACCGGAGGTAGCCTTGGTTCCAACAATATTTTTTCAGATTGACCAGAACTCTTGGCCGAGACCAGCTTTATCTAATTAAATTTATCCTTTAATTGAAAGTAATGTTTCAGATAGCAATATCTCTCTATGTTCTATCTATCTGGTGGATCGTCATCACAATTAAAGACCCTTTGCATGAGAAATTTCGAAGTTTTGAGATTTTTGAAAGCATCGCTTATTTTGCTTTGCGTTCACATGAAATTTCAACACGGGATGAAATTAGGTCACATGATATGAATTAGGTAGCAATTAATTGAAACAGCCAGATACCAATACACCTCTTCAATATAGCAGCCTCGTTTTGGAAATGTATCAAAATTTCTTTCTATTGTTCATATGAAAAATTTCAAGCCCAGATTCGGTTTTAGCACTAAAACTTTAGTCTAGTGTCGTGTTTTTGAGCTGCTGGCGATTGTCATGTTGATTTTATGACGATATAAAGTTTAAAAACTTATGAGGGATTTGACCGTGAAAAATCGTTCAGGGTGAAACTTTACACCCTGAATCATTTTCACGGTCAAATTTCAAACTTTGCATCGCCATAAAGTCAAAATTACTACCGATAGTAACATAAAAACTTGTAGTTAGACTAAAGTTTAGTGCTAAATCCGAACTGCGGCCTCTAACATTTCCTATCAAAGAAATATATCGCAAAATGCAACGGTTTGATTTCAACACGCACCGAGCTGAAAATTGTTCTATTTACATGGACATTGTTCAACAGCCTCATCCCATGCTGATATTTCAGCCCGTGTTTAGATCAACTCGGCCTCTTTCATTTAAACAGTATCCAGACTCGCGCCATCAACCGAGTTGAAACTCAGTCCGTGTTTAACTCAGCACGAGCTGAGATTTCTGATATAAAGTGCATCTTAGTTTCGTGACATATTGTCAAAATAGGTTTTGTTAGAATTAAAAGCCTTCTTTCCTCTGTTAGGCACCACAATCAAGGCAGAAAGCGAGTTTTACATGGCGCAGTCCACAGGTAAGTTAGAGTGCCTTTCACATTGTGTTGTTTGTTATTTATTACGATCTCATAAAGTCTTTTCAGACTATTATAGCGTTAAAGTGTCAGCCGTAATAACTTGGTATTTTGCAAGGAATTATTGAAAAAATATATGGCAAAAGAAAGGATTAAGTTTACGTTATTTGTTGAACGTTAGAAAATTTATGGGGCACATCATTACCTAACAATTTCATACTCCTTCCTTTTTTTATTTCAACGAAAGCCTCCTTTTTTTCTCAAAAGTCTCTGCCACTTTTTACCCCCTTGAACATTCACGTCAATCTGACATTGTTTGTTTCTTTGATAGATAAACAGTCCCTTATTCGGACCTTTGTATAGCCAAGAAACTTGTTTGGTTTCAAAGCAGAACATCATCACCAAGGTACGTATATTAGTTATCAGCATTCTTAAAGACTGTTGTGAAGAGCAATTTTTATACCGGGTGGAACAAGAGCAGATTTTGTAATACAATAGCAACAGTTGCGTTTGATTGACACCTCAATTCAAAGCGATTAGCGGCTGCAGACAAAGGAAATTCTCTCAACCAATAATTCAAAACAAACAAAGCCGCAAAAGTTTCCCCAAAACTGGTAGGGCAAACTCTCGCCTTGTGAAAGCGAAAGATGGTTTTTAAGGGAAGTTATGTGCTTATAGCGAAAGAAGAAGGGTAAATCTAAAGTTCTGTCGCTTAGATTATATTTATTTGATTTAGGAGCTGTTTTGTAATCGTTTCATCTTAAGCCCTAAAGACGCGAGAATTACAATGCCTTCTGCTCCGCTCCTGAATCAAATAAATATAATCTAAGCGAGAGAACTTTAGATTTACCCTTCTTCTTTCGCTATAAGCACATAACTTCCCTTAAAAACCATCTTTCGCTTGCACAAGGAGAGAGTTTGCCCTACCAGTTTTGGGGAAAGTTTTGCGGCTTTGTTTGTTTTGAATTATTGGTTGAGAGAATTTCCTTTGTCTGCAGCCGCTAATCGCTTTGAATTGAGGTGTCAATCAAACGCAACTTTTGCTATTGTATTACAAAATCTGCTCTTGTTACCGGGTGGACTAAAAAGAACTTCAAATGTTAGAAAATTCGTTTGCGAAGGAATACTTTAGGTATTCGAATCAATCAAAGCTCGGTTGCTTGATTTAATACGTTGCCAAGGCTTAAATCAAATCTGTGAAAAGAAACCGAAAGAGTGACTTGTACCGAGCAGCTCCTCATTGATTATTTAAGAAACATGCGTCACCTCGCTCAGCCGGAGAACTTGTTGATGTTTTTTTCTATTCATTTAAGTATTAGAATAAATATTACATACTACAGTAGTGTCCCGCATATAAGAAACAAGAATTTAAGAAACAAAGACCCTGATTTTGAAAATAATACTCCATTTTATAAGAAACTAGTACAGGTCTGAAAATACCTTATTTCTTATTTAACAAAACCAAGCAAAAAACACCTTCCTGGAATAATTATATCATTTCCTGGAAGTGGAAATTTACAAATGCAAATGAAAATAATGTTTTTTTTCATCACAATCATAAAGATTGTGTCTGAGTAGTGGATTGATAGTGCATGATTTTTGTAATAAGAAACTTTACCCTGATTTGAATTTACCTCATTTTATAAGAAACATGTCAGACCTGAAATTGAAAAGGTTGTTTCTTATATGCGGGACACTACTGTACTGCACGTTCCTAATTACTATACAACATTACAGGGACGATACCAAGGGGAGTGAAAGGCAATGAATACCCCATGTTGGTTGATGTTTGCAACAGGATGTAACCTTAAGTAAATCGAAGTTCTTAATTACTACTGGTCAGAAAGCAAGATCAAAGATGCCGCCGGCCGGACTCCAAATCATTCGGCTATCCAGCTATAAACTAAATGATTATTTTCCGGTGTTCAGCTCATTTCCATCAAAGAACAACGAAACTGGAGGCTCCAATTTATCCATCATACGGCCTAAATATCCTTGAGCGATAATGAAACACCTGACATCATAATATGTGGTAGTCCCATATGTAGAGACATCATTATTAGGTATGACAAGAACAACAACTATAACAGTTGGGTACAATTCATCCTTTCTGTTCTTTCAGAGCGACATGGGCAACTTCAAATTCGTCAGAAATATGAAGCTTTTAAGCTGATGTGAAATATCTTCATGTGTAGATGTATTGCTTAAACAAGAGTTGTTGTAAAATGGAGTTATTCAATATTTAATAATGTACCCAAGGGGAGATTAGATGAAACCAATTCTCATTCCTAGTTGTGATGAGAATACCTACTACAGGTTGTATTTCACTTCCCTAGAGCTCAGTTATTTGGGAACACATAAATACCAGTAAGGCCCAATAAGCGTCGTAAAGAAGCAGTAAAAAGGACGGCCCTTCTCATGGAGTTTACTCTTGAGTTTTACTGTTTCTTTGTCTTCAAAAATAGGTAGTCATACCTTCACACATCCTGATTTATGAATGACAAAATTTTGCCATTGTTTATCGGAAAAAAAATTAAAATTAAGTAGCTAGCCAAGGATCTCGAAAACATCAATCCTTACTTAAAGCATTGATACGTCTTTAGGACTTTCAAGTAACCAGTAATCCGAGTCTGCCTTTTATTCCAGACGGAGAAGAGCTACACAATGGTAATATTGGGAATCGTTGTTGGTATAGTTGCTGGAATTCTTGTTGGCTTGCTTATTCTCTACTGCATGAGGAAAACCGGAGTTGCAAAAACGGTAAATATTTCGAAAAATTTACAGTACGAATTTTAAGCAAGTTGCAAAATTTTTTTTCGTGAGATTTTGTATCAAAATGGAAAATGCCAATATCGATTTTCACGATAAAGCTTAAAATTTTGGAAAGAAGCTAATTTGAAAACATTTTCGTTTGAAGGTTTGTTTGTTTTAATCGAAATTGGTTTTTCCTGTTGTTTCCATTTCATTTTTGTCTCAACTTTGCTTTGATTTAGTGTTGTTATCTAAATTAATTGGTGTTATTTCTTAGAACATTGTTAATGGCACTTATGGTAATGACTCGGTGACCGCGTGTCCTTCCTCGCTACGAATGCCACAGTATCTTGTAATACCGTACGTCCTCGAATAAGCCCCTGGGGGCTTGTTTTGCAAAAACTGTTTTGGGTTGGGGGCTTATTCGAGGGGGGGGGCTTATTTAGCAGCAGCCAAAAATATCACCAGGACTAATTTTTTTCTTTTACTTGAGGCTGGTCAGTATGCTTATAACAGCAGGTATATTGGGATATATTGTTACGAGGCAATATCTAAGCCCGAGTAAGTTAAAAAAAAAAACGAAGAAAGTCAGTCAAAAGAGAGAATCAAAATTATTCACTACAATAACAATCGATCAACCCAACGATATGTTTGGGCGGGGGCTTATTCGAGGGGGGGGGGCTTATTCGAAGGTTGTGGCTTATTCGAGGGCTTACGGTACTTGTTATTTTTTTAATGTATAATTGTAGGGAAAAAAGACTTCTTGGCACCTTGTCATATAGGCCAGAATGGTCCTGTCAATCAGATGCATGTACCATTATGACTATTGTGTATTCTTTATAGTATGTATTTTTGGACATCATGGAAGATGAGGAGAACGAGGAAGAAAACAAACAACAAACTAGGAAAGATGCAAAGCAACCGTCTCGATTAAATTTCATGAATTCTGTTCGTCAGAAGGGACAAAAAGGAAGGTACTACTTTTTTGTTTGGCTGTTTTTTCTCAAGGGAGTAAAATTAATTTTCTATTGGATTCACTCACAGTCAATGTACCCCCAGGGGGGTACTCAGGTATATTTAGGATAGGGATGCTAAGGCTGGGGTACAATACATCACAGGTGGCGGAGAATGGTCAGTATTTTTAAAATGGAATTGTTCAGTTTTAAAATTAGTAAAAACAAACCTTTCTTGCCAGTTAAATGTGTCTGATTTCTCTGTGAATCTGATCCACTGCTATATACTTTAGTTAGGCCAAAACGAATGTTTAGTGTTGTTGCGGTTGTCTCAATACATCAACCCAAAAAAAATAATTTCTAACGTGAAAATAGACCCAAACGGGAAAACCGAATTAATCTTAAAACCTGAAAGGAAAGAAATAAGTTAGTAAGTCACCAGTAACTGCTGTAAAGATCAACGTGAAATCACTTTTATCTCTATTTTATCGCTATTTTTTAATATTCAATCAAATTTCAGAATAATCAGGCATCAGAACGGTTCCAATGAGTTCCTGTAACTAGCATGGGCGTTGGGTCGTTGTGTGGGGGGGGGGGCGGGGCGGAATGCAGGGGTTCGTGTGGTCTTTTCTAGGGATCTGATGCTTGTGCTGTAACTGTTTTGTAAAAATTGTCTCCTTTATGTTTTTTTATATATTTCATTAAAAATTTACAATACATGCTACGGATTACTCTACCTACAAACTACTTTAGAATACTACAAAGACCATACCACGAGGAGCAAAAGACTATGACTACCCCATGGCTTTGTTGAAAAAAAAGCTAAACTACATACTCCTTTATGTTTAGAGTGGTATCCCCATTATGCCCGGTCGCACATTATGGCCGATTAGCAAGTAACCTAGCTACTTGGTTTTGTCATTAATAACTCTTTGAGGATCAATTTCAAAATTCGCGATGATAAACCTTGTGTAAAATGGGTGACACCACTCTAGTTATTTTTGTAATATTTTTGTAATATTTGTGTCTCTATGTTGACTGTAGGTGTGCTCTCTCCTCGATTAGCTTTGCTACTGAGAGAGTTCCTCCTTAAGAATTCTCCTTCATACAAATCCTCTAGTGTCATGTATCTTTCTTTAATTTTATATGTATTGTCTTATGTAGCTATTCAAATTGTAGTAAAGTATGTTTAATCTTAGAGTCTTTGTATGCAGTGGAATTTAAAATGAAATGAACTGAACTGAACTAGGTCTTAGGGTTGTTATGTATTTCCATGCTCCCTTTGATATCGTTTTGTATATGTTTGTTATTGTAAATTTTATGAGAATATAGAAAAAGCATGAACAATTTTTGGGCAGCGGCTATGTATATGACGAACAGTCAAACGTATCATTTCTCGTTTCTTTTCAACAAAGATCAAGATTTCTGTCAAATTGTAGCGTTATTAATTTTTAGTACTCAACCTCAAAAATTGGACGAGGCAAACTGGGCGCTTATGATCGCAGCAAAGTACGAGAAAGATGCAATAGAAAGGGCTCGATGTCGGTAAGTAAACAATCATATTTCTCAGAGCCATGCTTTATTTGATTTCAAAACTCAATGCATAAAACTGTAACGGGTGGACTAAAAGAACTTCACACGTTTGAAAATTCTCCACGCGGAGAATTTTTGATATACCGGGTGTCCCAAAATGATGTATTATCGTTCAATTGTTTATATGTGCATAACCAATTAACCGATTTTCAGAACTGGTAAAACCACAACCAACCTCTTAAAATACAATTTAGCCTTTAAGCAATCAAATAAAACAAAGTGTTTGAAAATCGGTTCATTGGTTATGGACATGTAAGCAATCAAACAATAATACATCATTTTGGGACACCCGGTATACAGGAAATTTCTTACGAGAAAAGCTATCTCAGTGGTCGAAAGGAGAGCATCTACTTTGTTAGATACCTGAGGAGTACACGTAATTTTAATGATAAACTCTCTGTAAGAAACTCACCTCTCAGATTGCCAAAAGATGGAGAAACTCGAGAAATGCGTTAAACATTATTTAAGTGAGTATTTCTTTTCGTCAACGAAGTCCTTGGCATATTTTCACTTGATCCTCACTTTTTCTGTATCCTACTACCCGGAAGGTACTTAAATATTACCTAAACATTGGGAATGCTTCAAAAAGTTTGTTGTGAATGCTCACAGGGGCATGGGAAGTAAACTTGTAAGAAATTCGTAAGAATCTCTGAGTTCTCAAAACCTGATTTTCAAGAAACTTTCAGTACTGGGTCAATTTCTTGGATTCGTATAAAAGATACGTTACGTGTATTCATTTCAGTTTGAACAAAATTCACTTCTTTATCCACGTAAAAGCCAAGCAACTGATGCTGCATAGACAGAAAAATCTCGTTCTTCTGCTTTCGCCCTTCCAGGAATCCTATCCAACCGCTGACAACATAAAGTCTTTCTTTTAGCACTCTAATTGAAGAGCTGATTCGTGGATATGAAACGAGTTTCAAGTTCTTTGTTGATGGCCTAAGTCAAGTTGTTTTGTTGTTCTCTGCAAAGTTGCGATCAGAGGGTGACATATCAGCAGAAGATTTACGGAAGGTATGTCCCTTGAACAGAATTTATGGTCCTCGAATGAATTTTCATGGTTTTCATTTCGTTCCTTACCGTGTTGATGCGGATGTGAGCAAAGTACTACTCTTACCTTCATTTTAATGCTTTTAGATTTCATTATCTATCATGATGTTACCGGTAAATTTTATTTCATACTCTGGCTGTGCCGTCCAAAGAAAAAGTTACTTCGGATAACAATGTTGTAAATATTGCCTGCGCGTCCGTGCGCATGCTAATAATACCGTCGCAGCGACTCCCCTTTCCCTTTTTATTGTTTTTTTAACTGTTGAATTATTAGAGAAATGTAAATGCCATTCACAGTGGGAACTAGATGACTCCGTGTCTTTTCCCGCTGTGAATGGCATAAGAGTAATGTATATTGTTGTGTAGTTAGTTATGATTTGCTTGTATATATATAAAAAAAAAAAAAAAGTAAAATTTGTCTATGTTTATGCTAGCCAGGAGAAGATATTTTTTGCAGAATGTCGTATTTTGAGCCAAAAACGTTTTTGCCATTTCATATGAATCTCCTGGTTCGTAAATGATACAAAAGCTCCGTTAAGGATACAAATTACAAGTAACCCCAACAAGTACTCCTGTTTAAAAAATATCAAACCTTTTATAAAGTTCTCTTTTTGCTTTGTTTTGTCAAGGACCCAAAAATATTTACAGATGATAAAATGTATTCTTTTGATACAACAAGGTAGATATATTACACGTTGAAAAGCCTTATTTTGAGCTATAGTTTTTAAGCAAAATACTCAATCTTGCCTAAGAGTCCAAATTTTCAGATTTTTTATCATCATTGAAGTCTCCAATGATAGTGCGCATTTATTTCTGCGGTTTGATTCAAAGCAAGGTAGTCCTAAAATGAGCTAAATTTGCTCATTTTTAAACCAAATACAAAATCAGCTATATTTGGGAAAATAATTTGGTCCTTGATCTACTTGACAAAACAAGAAGATTGAAAATCAGTCGTGTAATCAAATTTTGGTGATTTTTCTAACGGTAGTACTTTTTTGGGGACGCCCGATAGATTTTCGATGAGTTTTCAAAAAGTTCATGACATTTTATTATTGGGTCACAGGTACAACAAGGTGCTGCCACGGTAATGACCAACTATACTTCAAAGAGCAAAGTCTTTGACCATCAGATGATTAAAACTACTGGTGATTTGGCAGCTGTAGGAAAAGATTATCTCGTAAGTTATCATTGAGACTTGATTGGTTGGTTGATTTATTGATTTTGTGATTGATGCCAGATTGATTGCAAATTCGTAGTTATCGCTATTGATCGACTGATGGACGCTCAAATTAATGGACTGCTGTCCTCTTTGTTTCTATTCGTCCCAATTTTTTATGTGAAAGTCCATAAGTCCCAGTTTGAGCAAAAAATGCTGTCGTTGTTGTTGTTGTTGTTGTCGTTGTCGTTGTCGTTGTTGTTGTCGTTGTCGTTGTTTTTGTCGTTGTTTTTGTGGTTGTTGTGGTTGTTGTTGTTGTTGTTGCGATAACTGGGACTGTCTCGTGCGTCTAGATTGATGCTGCAACTGAGAAAATCGGCTAAGGTTCGTTTAAACCCACTTCAAGTCAAGTAATCAGTCTCTTGATAAAACATGTTTTGATTTGTTTAACATATTTCGTGCCATGAATGCAAAAAATAGTATAATACTGAAACTTCCCAAGAGTATGATCACATGACTTGAAGTGAGTTCAAAGCGACAATACCTTTACGAAAGTCTGCGATCATGATGTTTTTAATTTACACCCATTTTTTGACACTAATATAAAGATTTGGAGCCTATGGTCAACAGAGGGTGATATGAAATGATTATGAATAATCCTTATTTTATAGAAACATCAGTGTTCTCTCTTGATGACGGCGGAGAAAGAGTCAACAACTTTGTTTCTTTCGATGATTCCACCAAACTTGAAAAAGGACAAAGCTCAAGAAGACAAAATTAAAGAGATGAAAGGAGATTTTGAGGAATTGAAGAGAGTATTGTTTACCCAGTCGCATGATATTAGAGCCCAGACATTTGTTAATGTTAGAGGAGTGGATATAACAAGATCTGGACATGTGAATATACTAGTAAGTGACATACTTACCATACTGATTGTTTATTTACTAGATGTACAAAGTGCCCTAAAGCTAATCTATACAACTCTTCTAACCGAGTTGGAACGAAACCGAACCAAAGTTTTGCCACTTATCAACGAGCTAAACTTTACAAATATAATATTAATAATAATTTCCTTATTTTAGGTTGGCTTCTCGTCTAGCTAATGCTAATTAACGCCAACCAAAACTTAAATACATGTTAATGATAATTAAATCTAGCTTACAAGGATATCAATCTTCAATTATAAAGACCCTTAATTTTCAACATATCGCTTACACAATCTACTATGGCAATCAAAATTGTGGCTGTTGATGTTTCTTTTGAAACTATTCAATGTCTGGGACTCTTTTAAGGAAGATAGCATTGTATGTCATATCTTAGCTCCAAGAAAAGGTGCAATACCGTACCCTGTCATGTTTGTTTTTGGTGCCAAAATATTTCTGCCACTACGAAGGGTGTATGGAGTATCTTAGTTCTCCAGAGCTCTTTGGAAAGTTCAATGTAAACTTCCTTGTAGGTCTAATAATGAATGAGTTGAAGAGATGGAAGAACACGATAGGTTTAGGGTATGAGGGATATTCAAAATTTCTGATGGAAAGATGAGACGTGTGAAGACATTCAGCGCCTTGCCAACTCTTTCGTTATGTGCATTGCATCTAATATTACGAGTTTCTGGAAGTTTTAGTTAAGACTTCTGCATAGGGATATATTTTTCATTATTATCCTTCAAGTCTTCAATGATAGTGTGCGTCTTTCTTATCATTTATGATCAAATTAGAAGCTTAGAACACACATAGAAATTGATCTGGTCATCATCAGTACTTTGTTGTTGCAATAACTCAAAAGCAGGCAGCCCTAAAAGAGCTAAATATGCAGATCAGCTATTATGGGAGAATAATTTGATCCTTGATCTACTTGCCAAACGAAAATTTGAAGATCGATTTTGTAATCAAATTTTTGTGATTTTTGGTGACTTTTTGTGAAATCCCGTAATTGCCTTTAACCTACAGGGTGTCCCAGAAAAATTGTTCGACGTTTGATTAAATATAAAAATTAATGATAAAAAGTACAGGCTTCTGGTTAAACAACCCTATTCCTAAGATTTTAGATTGATTTTTGATGCCAGAATCTTGCGAATCCACTTAGAATTCACGGAGTTACAAGCTTTTGAAGTTCAATTTTGTGCGAAAGCTGAAACCAGACGCCCCTAACTGAATTGTTTTCAAAAAGACGTCCCAAAATCGAAGTAAAAGAAGGCTGTCCAATGCTTAACCTCTTGCTGATGTCAGAGCAAACCAAATAAGACTTCAAAAGTAATTTAATTCTTGTAACCGTTGCCAAAATTTATTTAAGAATGCAAGGCTACAAAAACATGGAATGAAAACTTAATCAATGAGAGACGGGACCATTCCAAATTGTGCTCAACAGGATTCCTCCAAGCATCCATAACTTTGATTCAATGTTAGGGAAAGCTAATTTATCGAAAGTGCTCTTTAAATTCCATTTGATTTGGTTATAATAAACGAGATGCTACTCACAAAATATGCAATTAGGTGCGTCTGGTTTCAGCTTTCGCACAAACTTGAACTTCAAAAGCTCGTTACTCCATGAATATTTAGCCGATTTGCTAGCTTCTGGTGTCTAAAATTAATTTGAAATCTCAGCAATATGATTATCTTACCATGGAATCTGTTCATTATTTCGTTATTTTTTTATATTTAATCAAACGTCGAACAATTTTTTTTGGGACACCCTGTAAAGTCCGTCTCAAATTAGATGTCACCTGAGATTTGCGATAACGCAAAATTCTTTTGCAAACACTTCTATTGTTGTTATTCGCGGGCATTTGGAGGTGACATCTAATTGAGACCATAATTCAAAATTGATTATTTAGATTTGGAGTGAGAAAGTAGTCAGTCTATGGTGCAAATGGATGATGAAAAAATTACTGAGAGAACTGGATATTTTGCATAGGTAAGCAAGAAATTGTTTGTTCTAAATTGCAACTGATGTCCAGGCAACACTCCTTGAATTTTTCTGACACTCGTTCACATTTGTCGCTGCAACTATAATTCACGTACTTGAAGTTTTTCATATTAGATAAAGTAGATTTTTTCATGGTTCATACATCTATTTCAGACAGTGAAACACTTTGCTGTCAAACGAGCAAGGGTGCCAAACCTTAAAGAGGATTGCACGAATGGTTGCTGCATCTTCCGTTTGATTTGAGGTCCTGTGCTGTTTTGTTTGATTTGAGGTCCTGTGCTAAACGTCCCACTTTGTAAGAGTAACACAGGCCCAAAAATGTCTATCTTACCAAGGGCCAAAAATATGGAGCAGTCTCAAATCTGACTCGAAATCCACCAATAATATCAACAAGTTTAAACACAAGATCAAAGAAAATTTCTTCAAAAATATACAAAGAGAGGAAGATGACGTATATGTGTACTACTGACACCGCACACCCTCTCTGACGCTTGATCCGGTATTGTGTTATTCAAATCCATAAAGGCAAAAATTAGCTATATTTTAACATCCTCAAGAATGTTCGTTTCTTCTATAAAAACTTTTCTTTTATTGGCACCTTAAGAGGGACCATTATGGAAACAAGGTCACACTGACCTTTCAATGCTATCCCTGCCATTTTAACCAGGGGTGTTTTTAGATTAAAGGTTTTAACTTTTGTTTTTACTTAATATCACACGCCTGTAATTAGATTTCTCCGTTTTTGATAAACTTATTTTTATTTTTATTTTCATTTGAATATTTTCATACATACATACATACATACATACATACATACATACATACATACATACATACATACATACATACATACATACATACATACATACATACATACATACATACATACATACATACATACATGTTCTATGTTGGGTATCTTGATCATTTTCAGAATTCTATAGCGCTATTTCTTTTATTGAAAGAATTTATCGAAGGTTTTGAAAAGAATTGAAATCATCGTAAATCCTAAATTCATATTGCAAACAATCTTGGAGAAAACTATACATTATGAACATTTATGATGTGGCGGTAAGCAGAGATTTTAGCTTTTCTGGTTTACGATTTAACAATTTGATGACATCACGATCTCAAAACTTTTTTGAAACATAGCAGACACTGTAGTTCTGAAAATAATCAAGAATCACGCATATAGAATTAAAGTACTTGAAGTTTTTCGTGGCGAGGAACTTTTTACTTAGATGCATTGCGTTCGAATTAAGAATCTTTAACGATTCCATAGGAATTCGATTAAAGAACGCAATGCATCTTGGTAGAAAGTTCCTTGCCGCCATCTTTAATAGCGCAATCGTCTACCAAAAATTTTTTCTTGGCAAGTAGATGATTCATCAGCAAAAACCTTTACTCAGGTTTGAGATTTCATCTATCGGAATTGGACAGTGAGTTCGAAACTATCAATGATTTTCCAGACAAAATTCATATTCCAAATCCTGTCAAAAGTACCTGAAAACTGTGATCAAATTTCCGCTATTCGTTTGCCCTATAGAAGTTACAAATACACAGCGAACTTTTAGTAGTGATACCGTTTGTGAAACTTATTGTTTCTCCCCTAAGATTGATTTTTTAAGCTTGGCACTCCAGTGTTAAAGGGGCTCCGTCGTCAATATGTAAACAAAACGATGATTTTTGCAGTTTTTTGAAAGATGATATCACACAGGATTTTCGTATTTTTTTCAAAATGAAAGTTGCTGTTTGGGCATTAATCCTTGTACTTCACTAAGGAATAAACCAAACATTCATATCTTCTACGATTGCTCGGATATAAGTGGATTTTTAGCAGTCACTTTTTGGTGGCTTGGGTGAAGCCACCAAACAAACTGCAGAGAACAATGGATGAACAATGGATAACCCCCGACACGTGCGAGTTTACGGATTTGTTTACTGTTTGACGACTGAGCCCCTTGACCTGAGCCCCTAAAGCCCCTGAAGCATACCTTGACCGTTACGTTGTATTTCCAGGAGACGAGCAGTTACTGATGAAGATTCAAGATCATTGATCGAAAACATAACTGAGATCTTTAATCAAGTAGAGAAGGCAATCAAAGAAGAATTGTGTAAAAGGGCTGTTGCAGTGCAGAGAGAATTGGTATTTGATTGCTGGGGACTGTTTAAAGCAATGGTGAGAATTTTAACGTTAAGCATTTTTTGCTAAATCATTTGAAACAAAACCAGGTAGATTGTCATGGGCTCTCAGCAAGGAGAAAGAAGATCAGAAACAAATTTGGCTAAAGCAATCACATTTTGCTTGCGTCTCAAGTTGAATTGCGTGTGTCAGAGAACGGCATGAAAGAGTTGTTTCAAATTTCATAATGTCTGCCGGGCTATGACAGAAGGCCGGGCTATGACAGCTACCGAATGCTCCGAAAAAGTTTATGAGATATGTCGTGCATATATTCTAGATTCCAAGCCTTATTAAGAAGGCGTTTTAATCCTAATTTATGTTCGTTTCTCATCGAAAGTTATGTTTGCTGTCTTTTCAACTTCCACATTATTTAAGATATAAGACAAAGGTAGACTACTAAGTACCTTACGAGCAGTAATTAAAAGTAGGAAAATGCAGAAAAAGCAATTATCTAGAAGTCAGTAGTCATACTGAGAAGCACTTGTCCATTATTTCAAACGTCTTCCATATTTTGTCAACGAGCATAATAGTAAATGAGGCCCGCTCTTCACATTATCTTTGAGGCACCCCCAGGGAGGGTCAAATTTCCCTGTTCCCCAGGTATTTTTCTGTTTTTTTCTTGTTCCCTGTAAGAAAGATCAGAAAATTCATCAAATTTTTTCCTAAAATTATGATATTGCACAAATTTTATCCATTGTTCCCATATGCTGACCAACTTTTCCTTGTTCCCAGCTTGAAAATTGCGCTTATCCCCTGTTCCCTAAAACCCCATGGGAGGGTCACATCTTTCCTGTGATATAAATGCTTAATTTTTTTTCGCAATAGGAGAACAACATGCAGGCTGAATTGAAAAATATTGAGAATCAAGGTTCACAACAAGCATCGAGATCAGTAAAAGGTATTTTTAGACCCCGTCTACACGGTAGCGGATCAAAATTGTATCGGATCACGGTCTCGTTTACACGGTAGCGGATCAATGGTCACCATAGAAATAGGACGAGGTCACATTCAAGATTTTCTCGGATTTTCAGTGATTTCCTTTTAACGTCAAAATTTCAAAACAAACTGCAATTATGATTAAACCTCGTTTGTATGGAAAATACCCTCGTAATGAATCCGATTGCGTTTACACGGCGCAGAGCAAGAGTGATCCGATACAAAAGTGATCCGATACAAAACGAGTTCGCTTTCGTAGCAGGATCAAGAGTGATGCGGATAGCGGAGCAGAAGTTTATCGGATCACTTCGAGCTCGTGTAAGCGGGAGGCTGATCCGCAACACTTGTTTTCGTATCGGATCAAAAGTGATCCGCTACCGTGTAAACGGGGTCTTAATCTTATCTTACAAATATTTGGTTGAAACCAGCCTTTGGCTTGCCGAATGAACGTGTGTGCCAAATATTTGATATGTACTTGTATTGTAGCATATGTGCCTGCGTGAAAACTTTTCAAGAGTGTACTTGACCAACAGTTTTGTCTGAAATTATTTGGATAAGATCTTCCAAGAAGTCATCCAAAATGTAGTATACTGAAATTTTCCAGGCGAAAATGTTTATCCATGCAAATTAATAGTATTTTTGGATGATAAAAACTTCTGTTTAAATTTGTTCAAATCTTGTTTCATTTTTGAGTTATCCACTATTTTGTAAGCCTGCGTGCGCAGACCCGTCTGCACGCAGGCTACTATTTTGTATGATTGGCTAATGACGTCATTTTATTTGCACAAAGTAACGAAAGTATACAAGGTTCACTATGTTCCCAAAGGGAAATCTAACCAAAAACTTTTTTCAATTGACATGCCTTTCTTCACATGATATTGTGTCATGAGGCAATATATATTACATTTTTTTAGCTCAGCTGAAATGTTTCTTACAACTGTAACCTTTCAAAAATAAGATACGCTATATTTCCATGTGTTATCCTAGTAGTTTGCAAACAAAATGACGTCATCAGCTGATACTTAAAATCAGTGGATAACTTGAAAAAAGAAATTTGAACGGGATTTCTTATCATTCGACAGTGATGTTCATTTGTATCAATAACAATTTTCGCTTCAGGTCACCTTTTAATAATACTAGGAAATGTTATCAAATATTATAATATCATGAAACCGTGACGTGTAATTGAGTCTAAATGTGAGATGCGACGTGACATACCTGTGCAGGGAATAGGAGGAAAGAACGTATTGCAGGAAAGTAAAGTGCTTCTGAAGTCCATTAGGATAAAGAGTTTTTCAGCTAAGAATTGAACGTTGCTCCAAGGTCTTGCGTTTGATGCTGTCTTAGCTTATCAGCTCTTAGATGAAATTATGGTTATTTGTTACCCAATCTGGATAATCCGAATTTCTATGTAACAATTGAAGTTGCTTTCAAGTTACTTGCTGGTTACTAGCATAGGCGACATTCGTCTGAGCGTGCGCCGACCTTTGGGGATGCCTTACAAAGTGGTGGGTTTGCCTCGTTTCAGAGTGGCGGGAAATCATGAATACTGACGCCATCCGCATTTACTTCTTTTGCAGACACACTTGAATATATCAAAACGAGGTTTGAACTATTTGGCAGCTATATCAAAGACTTCCTTGAAAAAACTGATTATCATCAAGTTCAGGTAATTACCACAGTTTTCAGTCAAACAAATAGCCCACTTACTGACGCCCTTAAAGACCTTTGTCTGTTTTATTTTCGCCATTGATACGCCTATAACATACGTTTTAATCTTTGATGTCGTAATGGTTTCCCAGACTCTAGAATTACCTCAGCCTGTCAAAGGAAGTGCATACGTTTAGGTGAGAACATTCTGGCAGGTTCTTGCCAGCATCCTTGAAGGAGTTGAAGTATCATTGTAAGCTGTGCAAGGCATCTCTCAGCAAATGTAATCACAGTTGAAGTTTCTGCACTTCCAGTGAGATTTGGAATGTACATATTAGCTCTCAAGCATCATGTTTGGGCCTCTGAGAGTAAATCGTCCCAATTGATACTCTTTTAGTGATCATAAATATTCTGTTGCTATTCCTAATTCTTGCATTGTTTTCTGTTCTGCTACCTTCATTCCTAGAACTTCTGTCCTCTGGAACAAACTCCCCATTTCTGTCTTTCCTCCAGTATACAATCTTCAGCCTTTCGACGCTCAATGAACTTTCTTGGTTTTACCTCTCTGTTAGTCCATTCTTTCTCTCTGCTCCAAGGGTATTCGTTTGCATATTTTTGTAGGTAGGACAGTCAGTTTCAAATTTTAGGTCAGGTAGCTTATGATGATAAATGAACATTCTGAAATAAAACAGAAACTGCTGTTCTGCCTAGAAATCCGCACCTAAAGTGTGTCTCAAATGTGACATGTGAAAATGACTGCGAATAAAAAAATTGAAGTGTTTTGCATCAGTAAATTAGCGTTATCGCAAATTTCACGTTACATCTAATTTGAGATATACTTTAGTTTAGTGCTTTGAAGATCTCTTAGTACTTTAACTCGTTCCCGTATATGACAGGTTTAGTCAACTGATTGTTCTCTCCAAATTATAAAATGTTTGATGTCATTGCCTGACATCAAATGTGAGACAGACATTAACTTTTTCTTTTAGTTTGTTGTTCTTTCTTTCTGGTATATTGTAATTTTTGAATTGTAAGTGCCTTTCATGGTGGGAACTCCGATGACCTAGTGTCTATTCCCGCCATGATAGGCACAGTAGATGTACTTTTTGAGTTTGTATATTTCAATTGATTATAAAAAAAAAACTGATTGTAGTATGCTGGTTGTATCCCAAGGTACGAACGTCTTTATCGGCGGTCCTTCAAACAAACACCCAGTTGCTTGTTGAATTTACAACTTAAGCATTCGTTGATTTGTATTTGAGAGAGACCTTATAAATTCGATGTATTACGGTATTTTAAGTCAACAATGTTTCCTATTCAACACAGATGTTTCAAAGAACTTTGGGTATGATCAAAGAAGTAAGATCATCCCACATTAAGGATATGATTGGCAAACTTGAATTGGCAGTTATCAAGCATTTTTCAAAAGCATCAGGTAAGTGCCTATGACATGTTATTGATTAGTAACCTTTTTACTTGCCAGAAAGAGGTTTGGTTCGAGCGTCCAAATCTGTTAAATTTTGTAAAGGAAAGCAAAAGCATGACCCCCTGTTCTCAGTAGAAACACAGCTAGCTATGGCATAAACCCTTGGGATGTCGGAACACTTATCAGACTGTTTATTATCGATAAATCTACCAAAAGCGAGTTAGGAATTATGCAGGTTTTACACAGGGAAGTTTGATTTGCCTTCTGGCGTTGTTGCTCGTTCTTTTAATTCATTGTTAGCTAATTTTGTGGTGTCACAGTTGCATTGCGAGCATGCAAGGGTTTCATTTTGCGAATTTGCGAATTGAAGTATGCTATTTTCAACTGTTGTTATTCAGTTGAAAGAAAAGTCAGCTCACAATGAATGAAAATAACGAGAAGCAAAATAAATAGACCAATAGCACTTTGGCACTTTTGGCAAGAACTTCTTACCACAGCTAGCAGTGTTTCTTATGAGAACGGGGGTTATGCTTTTGTTTTTCCTCTTCAATTTTACCAGGTTTGGACGCTCAGTCCAAGCCTCTTTTCTTGCAAGTGAAAAGGTTTATTAACAGATTGCTGGCAACATGATTCAATGCGATTCCTTGCGATGAATTTTTTTGTGGTAAAATGACTGATGACTTAGGCTCTGTTCATAGTGAAAATGCGTCAGTTCCTCCCCATCCTAAGTGTTTACTTCCATGTGCTGTTATTAAAAGTAAGATTTATCTGGTTTCTCCATTTGTACGTTTGACGTTGATTTTCTCTACTGGGATAGAGCAAAATTCTTGAAGCATTTTAAGACATTTTAAGACATTTTGACATTTTAACATAATCCCAGGGGGGTACTCTGGTATATTCAGGATAGGGATGCTCAGCTTACTTTTTGGGTCTAAAATTTAGGCAAGAATTATTTTTTTGGGTCAATGATTTGTACAGTTTTTTTTTGGGTTCAAGAAATTCTGGCTTACTTTTTTGGGGCTCAAAGATGAGAAAAAGTAAAAAAATTGGAAAAATATAATTTACAAACAAAATTTGAGTCAAGTAACAGTACTAAAATAAAAAAAACACAAATATCGGAACACATTATGAGAAATCTAATTAGTTAGGGCATTTTTATGCAGATTTAAGATACTGACTTCATAACTTTTGGGTATGTAAGGTCGGAAAAATTATTTTTTGGGTCTATTTTCATGCTAGACATTATTTTTTTGAGTTGATGCGTTGTACCCCAGCCTGAGCATCCCTATCCTAAATATACCTGAGTACCCTCCCTGGGAACATAATAAAAGGGAATATTTAAACATTTTTTACTGTTCATTAAATGGCTGCACTGTTCGTTATTTTCTATCTAATATTCCCCTAATACAAAGTTGTGTTGTTGAATGGTTGTCCTCCTTCACTGTAGTACTAATTTCATCATTATGCAAACATTTTCCTGGAGGAGAGGTGGGGCTAAATGTTTAACTGTTTTTGCCTGGCACTCTAGGTGTTAAAAGTTTAGAAACAAGCTTGTACTTCATGAATGTCTTTGAAAGATTCGAATCATAGTTGACGACAGCAGCAGTTGAAAAGCAAGTACTTTTCCGGACACCCGTTGTTTTCGTTGTCCAAAAAGTATGAATATTTGAACACTTCCTGCGGCAGAGCGTCATTTTAGAAATTGCCATTTGACTTTTATGATGTAGATGAGCATTTACTTGCTTTGCTTTGCTTGTAACGTCGCATATTAAAATCGACTGAGCATTAGCCAAGTTATTCAGGTAAACATGCACAACTTCTGAAGCAGCCTGAACCTGAATTCACACTTTATGCGTCGTCGTAAGTTGACCTTACGACCTTATGACCTTACGACCTTACGACCTTACGTAATGTGACCCTCATTTGCTCACTCTTTTGAAGAGTACGAGCTATCACCCTACCAACTGTAAATAAGAAGTTAATATTATTTCATTATCATTGCATACATTGATCATGTGCAGACATAAGGAAGGTGGACGCCCCTCTCAATGCAGCGTAATGTATTGCCCTCTAGAAGCCAGGGGGCTCTTCATCATTATAACGTATGAAACTCGCAAACTAACGTGAAACACAAGTTGAATTTTGACGTGATGGATTATAGTTAAAAATATACATTATCGAATCACCCCTAACCCAACATTTTCATTCAAGTGAATAGATTGAAACGAAATCAAAAGTGCATCTTAAGTTTATAACAAAAACAAAATTCAAGGCCGAACAACTCGTCTCATCGTAGGCGTGTACAGTAACGACGGTTTCATTTGAAACGATTTGTGTAAATCATAAAACTTACAGTAGCATCTAAAATTATTTTGTTAGCTATATCATTGAAATCTGAACTGCCAAAAAGCAACAAATCGCATGAACGATCATCAAGCAATTGCGTCAAATCATCATTAAGTGTATCTGATGCTTTTACAAGCAGGTTATTCCTATGGAATAAAATGCAGTGGGCAGTGCAGGAAAATATTAAAGGGGCTGGGTCACGTAAAGTAAACAACCTTCTTTCGACACGACGATTTTGCAGTTTTTCTGACAGGCCATATCTCACAAATTTTCCACTATTTTTTCTCAAAATGAAAGTGCTAGTTTGAAGACGAACTCTTGAACTTCAGAGAGAAACATCGAAACAACCATATGGTGTAAGATGGCAAAGATATTGGTGGATTTTTAGTAGTAACTTTATTGTGGATTCACCCCATCCACCAAACTTTGTCAAGAACACAATGGTCATGTGTGGGCAACAATATAGATTATAGAGATAACAGATTTGTTTACGGTTACGTGACCCAGCCCCTTTAAGTGTGGATTCAATGCCTTCTTTACAACTAGAAAAGGGACTTTCACACAAGAAATTGTGGTTGAAAACCTGGTATGAACAATTAATTTAAATTTAATCGAATGTTTCTTCGTTTCAGCTTCAGATGATAAAGAAGTTAACAGTAACCAAAGTGACGTAAGCAATGAAGATGATCATAATAATCATAAACCAAAAGAAGAAGGAATGAAATCAATGTTAGAATGTTTAGAAGATATCCAAGCTGATTATTCTGAAGTAGAAACTGAAGATAATTCATTGTTGAATGATTTCTTAGAAGAAATACAGGTATGTAACGGGTAGCTTCGTCCCAAAACAGTATACAGATTTGTTTTCATACAGCGATGTAAATTAGGCTTTTATCAATGGCTAATTTCTTTCAAAATGTTCCTCGATAGTTAAAGGGAATCTAAGCATATCAAAGTGTCTCAAGCACTTACGGTCAAATTCTAGCCTATCAGATATCAGTATTTTATTGGTTTTCAGCATGTTGGATGAAATGTTGGATGCGTTTGACCGGGGCTTTACCTGTTGACGTTGATCAGTTACCCAAATATGGTGCGGCACGTGTCACGGCCCATTGTCTTTGCATAGCTATTTTTACCAGTGGCTTGTATATGCTTTGATTCCCTTTAACCTGAACATAGATACCTCATTTGTTGGTATTGGTGCTTTGAGAGCAGAAATATTAACCTTGAAACTCCAATTTGTGTCCACCTCCAAACCAGAGCTTTGGCGTTTTGGCCTAGACATATTCTTGAATCACACCGAATAAATCAACAATAGCCTTGATAAAATTTGAACAATATTAGATCATGTTGCATTCTATTTGCTAGAAGTCACCCATTGAGCAGATTCTTAATTTTTTCCAATTTCGGTTTTTAGTTTTGATGCGCTTCTAGAATTTGCTAAGGCCGAAGGCCAAAGTTCTGGTTTGCAGGTGGGTACAAATTTGAGCTTTCAAGATTAATATTTCTACTCTCAAAGCACCAAGGTCAACGAACAAGGTATCTATGTTAAAGTTAACTATGGAGGAACATTTTGAGAATGGCATGCCATTAATTAAAGCTAGATTCACATCGTTGGACCCAAGCAAATTTGTATACTTTCTTACGGGACACCCGCTATCTATTTTTTCTTTATTCATTTGAAAAACAACTATTTACAAAAACAACAAGGCTAATTAACTACGTGCCATCTATAGTAGGAAAGGACTTATAGTCAGCGAGTTCCCACTATGAATTTAAATTGTTCCAATAATAGTCGTAAGAGAGGGACAGCCCGAGGGCACACAATTCGCCATTGTGGTGATTGGCGCTTTAAAAGTTTGACGAGCAACATGAACAACCCAGAGGTCCTTCGGAGGTTCTGGCTCAAGCAATCTATCAAGAGTTAGGAATTTAGTACCTCCAGGCCGTCTCCCTCCTACGACTCTGTTCCAACAAGAGAAGAAAAGCCACACTAACAAAAGTACACACAGAGACACACATACGACAAGAAACTTACAGACATACCGGGTGTCCCAAAATGATGTATTATCGTTTGATTCCTTGTATGTCCATAACTAATGAAAGGATTTTCAAAAACTTTGTTTTATTTGATTGCCTAAAGGCTAAATTGGATGTTAAGATGTTGGTTGTGGTTTTACCAGTTTTTGAAAATAGGTTCATCGGTTATGGACATATAAGCAATCAAACGATAATACATCATTTTCGGACACCCGGTAGACCAGACAGATACAGGTATTTATTTTGGTGCACATTCGTTTTTTTACCTTACATCAAAGAGTATCCACTTTTTACAGGCCATGATAAATTGTACACTACGCCACGCCAATTTCAAGAATGATTTTTATACCCCATTCCCATTTGCAAGTTAAGATACTGTCTCTTGCACTGCCACCAGTTTGATTTGATGCGCAGAGATCTCTTTCGCCAGCTCACCGCCGCTGGTATAGACATAAATAAACTGGATTCAAATACACTGTGCAATTTGTGTCTGTTTTGGAGCCAAGATTTAAACATAGTTGAAAAACAGAAGCAACAGAGCGTTTTTAACTCAAAACGTAGAACGTAAACAGCAGCACCCCTCCCCCTTCCTTTTTTAGATTTATCAGGGTAACTTGGTACCAAATAGTCAAATAAAATGTATATATTTTTATTCACATTGGATCCCGAATTTTGAAACTCTTAAGTTTTTCTTCATCATTTGGAATTTGGTACCAAGCTACCTTACATTGTTTCTTTTGTTTATTAAAGTATTATAATTGTAAGTGCCATCCAAAGTAGGGACCAGATGACCTTGTGTCCTTTCCTGCTTTGGATGGCACATTAACAAGTAATCTTTTGTGTTTTAATTGTTTTGATGATGATATAGCTTAAACTACACCAGGTTACCAAATGTTGCGCTCTGATTGGTCAATCCAACAAATCATATTCATTTGATTGGTTGAAATTTAATCTTGTTTAGATAAAGCAAGCTTAACTGTGTCAGTGTGAATGAGATATTAGACTACTCTGGAGTACCGAATAATCGACCCCCTAACGCTTATTAATTTTTGAAAAATTTTCCAACCCCCTAAATTTATTCTCAACCCCCCTCCTTTATCAATTCTTGAAAAATTGAAATGATAGTGAACATAATTTTTGAATATGAACTAAGAAAACGACTATTTAAATTTTTTCCAACTTCCCCCTCCCACTTCGATTGTGCCAACCAACCGATTATCGTTATATGGAACCATTTCAAGCCCCCCCCGATTATTATCACCCCCCCCCCGTTTATTCGTTACTTGAGAGTACGTCTACACGATGCCGGTACAACTTTAACACGGCAAACAGTCTTGCGGAAAATATTTGCTAAGAGTAATGCGATTCCGCCATGACTTGAGCCGTTTGCAATCTCTGTGACAATTTTGATAACAAAGAAATTTAACTGTTCCCAAAGAGTCAATCAGCCTCGTTTCGAATGGGTCAAGGGACTATCTAAATTTATGAAGTTATTGCTTTATTTGTTGCTTTGAAAACAGGGGTACTAAAAATAGTGAAACTGACAGAGGCGTTCTTTTTAGCTTGAGATGCCTTTGATCGTGCGTTTATTACCATTTCCTGGATGTTCTGCAGAACTTATTTGTTGAACTTTCGAACTTATCACGGGACTTCTATTTTGAAAATTAACAAAACGATATAAACAAATTCTTCAATCTTGTAGCTACTAGAAAAAGCAATGTTTATGATTATACTGTAGTAAATTTGCAGTAATGATTTTTCAAACAGAGGATTGCATTTTTTTTGAGTCGCCCAGTAGATAATTTTCTCGTTTCTGGTACATTTAACGGTCCTTGTTTTTATTTCCATCTTAACAGGCCACAAGTGCAGATATCACAGCCATGGTAACTGCAGCAACTGAGAATGCAGAGAGCTTAGTCGAAGATCCTATCACTCACAGTAGATTTCTTCTAAAGTAAGTGAAATTCTTTTCGCCAACATCTGCCTTGTTGGCAGGGACGTAGGAAGCATCTCAAGCTTGGGGGGGGGGCACGACACTTCAAGGGCACACAAGGGCACGACACTTCAAGGGCATTTTTTCATTAAGCTAAAGCGGCACTTGCTGAAAATAGAAAGGGTACTTCCATGGTACTTCTTTGTTTGTTGCAAAATCTCGGGGGGAGGGGGCACGTCCCCCCAGTGCCCCCCCCGGTTCCTACGTCTCTGCTTGTTGGTAGCATACCTACCCGGGCATTCAGTAGTGAGTAAAAATAGGTTAACACGTTTGGCGGGCTGTAGAATAAAACGTACGTGGCCGGCATTCAAACTAAAATGTTAGTCTATTGGTCAAAGGCTAACCTAGATGTGAAAATGTTGTCTGGTAAAATCACCCATCTGTTAGACCCAGAGATAGGAAAATGCTGGTAAGGAATTTGTATGGGAACGAGAATTTCACGTTAGATTCTGGTCCATGATTTACTTGCTATTGAAATTTGAACTCAATGCAATTGTCGCTTGCAGAAATAGAATACATATGTCAATGGCAAGTAAATCATGGACCAGAATTGAACGTGGAATTTTCACTGTCATACAAAACGCTTACAAGCATTTTTCTAATTTCTGGGTCTAAAAGATAAGTGATTTTATCAAACAAACTCTTTGCATCTACGTTAGCCTTTGACTGATAGATTAAGATTTTAGTTTTGAATATCGGCCACGCACTTCTTATTCCAAAGCCCACCAAACGTGTTACATTTTTTTTTGGCTCACCCGGTAGGCTCAGGATCTTCAAAAAAGTTGATGTAAAATTCTATGACCTATGTCTTTGAAAAGAATGGCTTGAAAGAAAAGATAGCCAAGCCTTTCAACTAAACAGTGATGCAAAGCATTTTTCAAAAACTTTTGATTGCTGAGAGCTGGTTTATGATATTGCTCGTGAATTTGTTTTGGTTCACCTGGTACTTTTTAGCATTGATGTCCATACTTTTTTAAGCGACCTGGCTCGACCCGGCAGGGCATGAAAACTATTTTCCTTCTTGCGACCAGACAAAAATCGTGCTTAAATTTCCTGCAAGAATATATCAATGAAGGCTGGTTTCTTCAATGAGATCCCCATCAGAAACTGGCTCCAACCAGCACGCATCACGTATCACCTTTTGAAACATCATCTTGCAAGCACTGGGATGTAGAGATGCTTATTATTCGGATGAAAGATCAATGATACATTCCAACAATAGCTTTCAAACTCCCCATGTCTGTAGCATTCGTTATAGATTGGATGTGGTTGAAATTGAGACTTGATAAAGAGATGTCTGAAAAACATGAGGGAAAATCTAGTACTTTGGTGATCTCACATTTGTGACATACACTATGAATATAAATAGTACATGAGATACAATCTGCATTTGTTTCACTTTATTTTTGTTTTAATTTGTACAAACAAATGGGGAATGAAGCATGATGTATGAAAGGGGATATAGTTTGGAAATTTCCTGCAGAACAGTATGAATGGAAAATTTGTATGAATGGTCGGGTGGGTGTTCATGCCCTGCGACCCGATATACTTACTTACTTAAAGGGGCTCCGTCTCCAAATTTCAGTCGAAGCGGTGATTTAGCATTTTTTGATTGGCAATGATACCACCCGGACGTTTACCTGGTTTTTTCGACAATGAAAGTATGATTTTGAAGATAAATCTTTGTACTTCACAGGGGAAAAAACCAAACTTTCATATCTTTTACGATATAAATGGATTTTTAACGAATATTTTTTTATGGCTTGGGTGAAGCCACCAAACAAATAGCCTGCGTGCAGACAATACCTAACCAGGGAAAAGGTATAGTCTGCGCAACGCCGCTCGATATCGTGTATTGTGTGAGTCAGCATTTCATTTCAATGGCAGTTTGAATGGCCCTTTCTTCTTAGCGTCTGGTTATTGTCTGCAGTAGGGTAGTTAAAACTCCAGAGTATTGTGTTGCTAATGAAGTTTGCCTAGAGAACAAAGTGAAAACTGAGATTTAATCACATGATGACCGTTCTCAAATCTGATTGCTTCCTCGTTTCCCGGGAAAGTGATTTTGTTGGCTGCTACAACAATACGTTTTCTTATCACTATTGCGAAATAAATGCTGAAGCACGCACTACACAAAAGTGAGCGGTGTTGCGCAGACTATACCTTTTCCTTGGGTATAGTCTGTACGCAGGCTACCAAACAAACTGCAGAAAGCAATGGAGAACAATGGACACGTGCAGTGTTATCAGATTTGTTCACAGTTTGGTGACGGAGCCCCTTTAAATTATGTATAATTTCCCACTTCGCACATGGGTCATGACGTCATCTTTCAGCTGTGGTTGAGGAGAATTTTGATAAGTTACATAACCTCAAAATTTAAATTTTGTTTTTGTGATATGGAGGATATCCCCGGAAAAATCTACCGTTATTTTGAACTTCAATTTTAAAACACCTGCAATGTGAAAGTGGATTATTGAAAACAATTTTTTATGTGTGTATTGTACAACTTAAAAAGTAGATGACAAGGTAAGTATTGAGATTTCATGAAACAAAATGACTCTTTCAACTTGTGTTTGTTTTCTATGTCGGGAATAGATGACCAATGTTTTCATTTTGAATTAAAATTTTTCGGCTACGTTGAGAGCATGCATAACAAGTTGGAATCTCCTATGAAAGGGGATAACCTTTTTGATAAAAAATAGATGAAGAGATTCTCCGCTAATTCAAGAATGAAAGATGGGGGTAAAGGATCTTTTGGAGAGAATAGATGATTCCCCACTGGTAAGAGTGTTATTAAGAACTGTATTTCATTTTCATTTCATTCTTTTCAGGAGGGTTGCCCTTCAACAAGTTGGTTTTAAGGGACCCTCCGGTGTATGTTTCAATAATGAACAAACCATGCTACCTAAATCGCAGGGAAACCAGGGAATAATTATTTCTGAAATAAAGATTATCTGCTGAAAAGTTTATGAAAGCTCAAAACAAATGTTACCTCACATTAGCCAATATATATCAGATTTGTTGTGTGGTTTTCTCGAGAAATATAGTACACAAGGTGCCCTGATAAGGTTGATAGAGCGATGTCGCAAGTGTCTTGACGTGGTATAGTTGGAATGGTGCTTATGGGCTTATGGGACTTTCCAAAGCGTATGACTGCCTACCTCCTGATCTCCTTATAGCAAAACTAGAGGCCTATGGTTTTGACTTGGGTAGCCTCAGAATGCTCCACAGCTACCTTACTTCACGAAAACAACGAGTTGGAATTGACTTTAGTTATAGTTCGTGGCTCGATATCACATCTGGTGTACCGCAAGATTCAGTACTTGGTCCTCTTTTATTCAATATTCAAATAAATGACCTGGTTTACTTCATTGAGGAATCAGAAATATGTAACTTTGCCGATGACAACACCTTGTTCGCCTGTGACTAGAAAATTGAACGAGTGATCTCGAGTTTAAAAATCGATATACGCAATACCTTAGAATGGTTCGAATCTAACATGATGGTTGCAAATCCATCGAAATTCCAGCTAATGTTTATGGGTTTAAGTCAAGACAACAAACTTTGCTTGGAAATCGACGAGAAAGTAATCCCATCCACTAACCAAGTTAAACTGTTAGGGATAACAATTGACTCAAAATTGAAATTTGATACCCACGTAAAGTCCTTATGTGTCAAATCAAAACAGGAGTGTTAGTGTTTTTTCTAGGGTTGCAAGATATTTTCAGCAACCTCAAAAAGTTTACGGTATAATTTGTTTGTTATGTCAAATTTTAAATACTGCCCTTTAATTTGGATGTTCTGTTCTTCGCGCAGGCTAGCATTTATCATTTTTTTGAGTGAATTAATCGCCATCCTTTTCCAGTCAATGTTTTATCAAAACTTAACGTAGAAATGGATTTGAAGTCGTATGGGGGAATCTGCTGTTTGCAGAAGGGTTGACCTCTGTTCCTTATTCAAATTATATCTTCTCCCTACCCTGGGGGCCAGAGCCAAAAATTTCCAAGGGTAATCCTCTCTCATGGAAAGTTGAAAGGTGGCTTTTTTCTCATCTTCCAAAACATGGACTGGAAAATGAAGGGGGAAACTTCGAGAAACGAATGAATTATAATGTCGTTAAAACTGCTTTTTCGGAGGTTAATCATAATCTTAATATTTGCTTTCAGGAAACTATGAGCGATCTAGCTCGTGAAGTTTTCTTTTTCAGTCATCCGGTAGGTACTTTGGAAACATTTTTTATGAAAATAGAGCAACGTAACGAGTCTTTTTTATGTAACGAGTCATTTTTATTCTTTAAGGTCACTGCTGTATGCGCTGCGAGACATGTCACACCCGAAAGCCAAGTCTCTTTTGGAAGACTGGAGTAATTGCCTACAATTGACAATTACTGAAATGTATGTATATTTTCATTCCACCTTCAATGTCGTGGCAAGAGTCGGGGGGGGGGGGGGGGGTACTTAGTTTATTTATCCGAAGGGAGTGAGTAATTAGCTTATGCATTTGTGTTTAATGATATTTTATATCTATCATATTTATTAAAAAAAAGTTGCTCTGAAGATGCCCTAGTGGGCGAAACGTCAGCACTGGAAAAGAAAAAGCGCAAAAGACCAAACAGATGCCTGTTTCTTTAAGAAGTTAGGCCCTCTTCTAACCGTACACTATATATCATATTTATTATATTTTATGTATTTATTTTATATATATTATATCTACGATTCCAGCTGTGGTGGAAGACATCACCAGTTCACTTCATTCAAAAAGTTTGTAACATGCGCGAAACATTAGTTGAGCCACACAAACAAAAGCCCTATACGAGGCAGGAGTACGAAAAGTACCCAAAGCACAGGGTTGGTATTTCTCGTTTGGGGGTGTGCAGCACAAACTACAAAAGCCCCCTGGCCATTGCTCGCTCCCTTAAAAAGGCTTGCTGCACAAGATTAAATTTAGAAACCTAATATACTTCAGATCTTTCCAACTATTCTATTACGCCTGTACGGTGCAGCAGATAAGTCGCGAGAATTTTTCAGATAGGAAGAGGAAGACCCCAGGCCTGCTTCCCAGTTGTTATTCCCTGGGATGCAAGTGATCAGATTTTGGTTAGGTACGTGCTAGTTAAGCTTTTAAAACATACCCCTTTGTCCCAATTTTTCGAAAATGGCTTAGGCATCTATTCAATACATTATTAAATTCACAGAAATGAATACCGTTCCTCATTATCTCACACATGATACAGTTCGGGATGGCACGTCCCTAGTACCCAAATTAAAAATAGCCCCCCCCCCCCTTTGGGTTATGTCACAGTGTCAGTTAATCCTCAATCATTTGTGTCTTGATAAAGCCGATTTATTCATTATAGTGTCGGGCCCAATCAGATTACTCAAGGCAAGGACGACTCGATTCTGCAGTGGAAGCGTAAATAATTATAGCTTTTACATGTTCGTCCTTAAGCCTGCTCTCTCATACCCAGCGATCGCGATCTCGCTCTCTCTCTCTACGTAACAGGCAATATTAGTAATATGATAATATGGTAATATGGTAATATGGTAATATTAGTAATATTAGTATATTAGTAATATTAGTATACTGGCAATATTGATTTTTAAAAAGTTCAACCCACTTGGACGGGGGTAACGAGTTTGTGCTCGTTCCTGCAATAATTATATTAAATACAACTCATGTCCTTCACAATAGCTTGTATCAATTGCTAATTTGTTAATTGCTTGATTCTAATTGCTTGATTCTAATTGCTTCTAATAGGTATATAAGACATGATTTAGATACTTTTACCAAGATAAAGGCTGAAAGCAAGACAGCTCCTGAAAGTGAAGAAAATGTAAGTGACGACACTTTGTTCCTTTATTTTTACCTTGATGGGAATGCACTAAGACCCTGCTTGCACTGTACCGGTCTGACGTTGGATCGGGAAAACACGTGTAACAGATCAGTAGTAATCTTTACTGGAGCAATGTAAACGCTTTTGAACTGTAACAACTTCAAACAAAACTCCACTCCAAACAGCAACATGTTTGGTAGACTTCGGGGAGATTATCCTTTCGCCTTCATGGATTTGAAAAACCGTTGTTTAGGATTTTTGTGTTTAATTGCAAAATGTGTTTGTCTGGGAAATCTCCCGGTTGGGTTTAGGCTTAGTTTAAACATCGTATTTTTGCCTTATCGAATAGAACGTATTAAGAACGGCAGAATCTGCCGTGCGTAAAAGTCTGATTTTAACATCGTCTTTTACCGTGTCAGATTGAATATAAAATGGTTAAAATAGCCATTTTTTCAAAATCATCTCTCTAGGGGCGTAAATGCAGGGGCTGGTCACACGTAGAAACCAGGGGCCAAGGCCTAAAATTGATTAATCAAACGAGGAAGAAATACGATGATTAGATCAAATCGTTTTTCTGCCGTTTACCACGACAGAGCTGGTGAACTCCTGCCATTTTAACCATCAAAAGCGGTTGATGATTTAAACATCGTTTTCATGTCGAATTTAATTGTCACTTGGAAGGGGCTCCGTCACCAAATTGTAAACAAAACTGTAAACACCGCACGTGGCCATTTTTCTCCATTGTTTTTTGCAGTTTGTTTGGTGGCTTCACCCAAGCCACCAAAACATGCTCATTAAAATCCACTTTTATCCAAGCAATCGTAAAAGATATGAATGTTTGGTTTTGTCCTCAGTTAACTACAAAGATTTTTCTTCAAAATGACGCTTTAATTTTTGAAAAAACAGGTCAACGTCCGTCCGTGTGATATTACCCATCAAAAAACTGCAAAATTACTTTTTCTACCGAAATCTGGAGAGAGAGCCCCGTCAAACATGGCCTTAGAATTACCCATCCAGCACAACCGTCGTGAGCTGTCTGCATTCACAAGGACAAGAAAGGGGATTATTTTGTGCTCAAACATAAGTCATATCTTTTTTAAACTCTTTAAGGGACTGGAAATACGTTTTGGTTGTGAGAGTCGTCTCGCACCACGTTTTGTTTCACACGCTTTGTATGAGTACATTTCAATTGATTTCAGGTCATCTTCTGGTTCAAAAGTGTTGATTCAATAACGGAAGGTGAATTCGTGAAATCAAAATATCAGTTCAGAGATTTTGTAGAAAACCAAAGAAAGGTAAGTTGCCTAAAATCCAAGTTACACATGGTCAAATAAGTTTTACTTCAGCTTGCCTACATCACCAAGTGCGCCAAAAATTTCACCTATTTGAAAGTCCCTTGGAACTGAAATTTTTCCATAGGTAGCCTTCGCCCAGCCTCAACTCTCCGTTGAGGAGGAGTTGCAGCCGAACAGCTATTACAATCGAATTCTGTTTCATTTTATTTTATTTTTACTTATTTCAACAGATATAAATACATTCAGTAAATTTGAATACACTGATTTTCAATGTGCCCTGCTTAAAATCATAACTAGCCTAATTGCATGGATATAAATTACAAATCAACTTGAAGACCCTATATAAAAGAAAACATATGAAAAGGAAAGGGACTCAGAAATCAAGCGTATGTGCTGAATGTTGATTTAGATTATCACCCTCTTTGATCTTTCAAAACGCTTATAGTCTCGTTTTGAAAGTAGCTGGCGAAGGAGTAGTTTTGATTTCATAGCTCAACTGGTTCCAAACAGTACCTCCTCGATACGAAGAGCTCCGTTGCCCATTTGAGGTCTTGCACAGTGGAATCCTAACGTCAGTAGCGGTATTGCTTATAAGGTCCGATTGCAAGAATCGGACAATTTGTGAAACATTGAATCTTTTCATGTTATCGCTCAAGAATTTATTTGGTACATAAGAGGCTGCTGTATAATTGTAAACACTTGGGATTGCCATTTACCCGCTTTTCGTCTATTTCCTATTGTCACGAGGCTGGATTGCTATCAAATTTGATCAAGCATTTTAGGCATGTTTTGAAGGATTTTAAGATAAAGCATATTTAGAAATCGCCTCTAACTTGAGAACGATATGACTAATTTTGACAAACTATCTGATATGCTACCGGGTGTCCCAAAAAAGTACTCCTGTTTAAAAAATCACCAAAAATTGATTATCAAACCTTTGATAAAATTTTTTTTTGACTTGTTTTGTCAAAGACCCAAAAATATTTATAGATGCTAAAATTTTTGCTTTTGATGCAACAAGGTAGAAAAATTACACGTTGAAAAACCTTATTTTGAGCTATACTTTTTAAGCAAAATGCTCAATCTTGCCTAACAGTCAAAATATTCAGATTTTTCATCGTCATCGAAGTCTCCAATGATAGTGCGCATTTCTTTCTGTCATTTGTGACCAAACTAGGAGCTTTACACGCACAAAGAAATTGATCTGGCAAGCATAAATGCTTTCTTGCAATATGATTCAAAAACCAGGTAGCCCTAAAAAGAGCTAAAGTTGCTAAGTTTAAACCAATTACAAGATCGGCTATGTCTGGAAAAATAATTTGGTTCTTGATCTACTTGGCAAAAAAGAAAATCGAAGATCGGTCATGTAATCAAATTTTGGTGATTTTTCAAATGGGAGTACTTGGGTTTTGGGACACCCAGTAGCTACACGGGTATTATCAGTGTTTATTACCTGACTGACGTTTCAAAAGCGAGGCAATACAAGAATCCCGCCAATCCTATTGGCTAATCGCACATTTCCCGCGGTTTTCCCGTAGCCTTGTATAATACGATACAAGGACGCGTTTTTGTCGCCACAGCAACTAATTTAGGCCTGTGAGATTTACAATGAACTCAAACGACATAACAGTAACAAAATGAGTTTGACTAAATGGTATAAGTCAAAATTAGAAGCTATCAGGTAATAAAACTCATACTAACCGGTTTTGTAGTTGTACAGGAAAATATAAAGCCCTCGGTCTTATTGCACAGACCTCGCAAGCTCGGTCTGTACTTTTAAGACCTCGGGCTTTATATTTTCCTGTACAACACAAAACCGGTTAGTATGCGCATAATATGAATCAGATAAATGCTGTGAGAGCTATACCAGCCTTTAAACATATGAACCGTTGTTTATTTATTTATTCACCCGGTATGTGGCTCTTTACTGTACGCTGAGTAACCCAGTATAATATCGAGCATCAGTTTCACCCTTGATACACCACCTCTCTAAGGTGTAAAATTGGTACCTCAGTGATGAAGGCATCAAAAACTCTTGAGCGCCGCTGTATTGCTGCAAGCTGCAAGAGTAAATAACATGCTCCTCGGGGAGCATAGGAAAAAATCAGAAAAAAGAAATGCCTGAGTTGAGGGGGTGATGGAATTGTAAAGCGCTCCTGAATATATGTACTCATAGAGAGGGGAGCTATTTAAAAGCAATGACTTTACTTTTACTTTACTTTACAATTTTAGCACGAAAGGTTGTTTAACGACCAGTAACATAACAAATTTAGGACATCGTTTCGGTACATTATTTACAGTACAGTTTATTCATAACTTAAAGGGGCTCCGTCGCCAAACTGTAAACAAATCTGTAAACGCCGCACTTATCCATTGTTCTCCATTGTTTTCTGCAGTTTGTTTCACCCAAGCCAGCAAAAAGTGCTCGTTAAAAATCCATTTATATCCAAGCAATCGTAAAAGATTTGAATGTTTGGATTTTTCCTCTGTGAAGTACAAAGATTTATCTTCAAAATAACGCTTTCATTTTCGAAAAAAACAGCTAAACGTCCGTGTGGTATTGCCTATCAGAAAACTGCAAAATCACCGTTTCAACTTCATTGTTACAAAGTAAAAATTCATTGTAGAATTAAGAATTAAACCAGGCATTTCAAAGACAACCATGCGCGTTTGGAATCAAAGATAACTGGAAAAGATGTTAAAGGATCCCCGTCTCCGAATTTCGTTCGAAAAAAATGTATAAAAGTAATGCTCGATCTAGGCTCTTTTGTAGAATAGCTAAAGATCTATTGGGGGATGTTAAGTTACAAGTGAACTGTACTAGCTTCATTACATAGAATCAATCAAAGACTTTGTTCTCGAAAAGCTTCCCTCCTACATCATTATGTTGGTGATAATTTCTTTTTCAGCACTTAGAGGGTCTCTTTGATGAGCAAACAGAGCATTTAAAGACAATCGCAAAAGATTTTATTCTCAGAGATTTGCAAGAAGATGAGGCCTACATACGCAAGGTAAGATTATTATTCTTGTCAAGTTGCCCTTGCGTATGATCTATATATCTCAATAGAATCGAAAAAAACTTTTCAACAACCGTGTCTTGTGGCAATTCAATTCAACTGGCGTAAGTTAATGAATTGCAAAGCACTATGATGTAATGATACTTGGTACAATCACTACGTAGACTTATGATAATGAGTCCCTTATATCCCTGCGGTAAACCTTGCTCAACAGGGACTCATAATGAAACAGTGAAAAAGCTGACCCTGTAATATGCATTCATCATTAAAATTTTGATGGAATCAAGGCTTCGAATCTCGAATCACGGCCTCTAATCTCGAATCTCGTGTGAATATTATCAGTAGTTCGATCGAACCGAAAGTTCCATCATGTTTGCCGTCACCATAGTAATCCACAAATCTCACAATTTGATTGGTATTGGTACTCTAGGAAGTCGAGAGTTTGGGCCTAAATAAGGTCAGGTTTTTCATAGTAATAGTATGAGTCTCTGTTGACCGAAGCGCCATCATCAAATCATAGAGCACAGGGAAACAAGAGACTCCAGGTCATAGGTCTAATCACTACGAGCGCTGTTATATGTTATATCATAGCATAACAAATGAATTACACTATTACTCTTATGATTTAAATAATTAATGACATACTCAAAGAATAGGATAACTAATTGCTGCGAAGCGCGCATGCGCAAGCAGTCTTCTAGAGGGATTTGATTGAGGATTGAGGGCGGACAGTGGACAGTGGGTTATCTTAAACAAGCTGTTAACGCAGTTAAGTAAGTGCTGCTCATAGCATTATTTGTAATACACTTGTCCAGGCCATTTTTACGGTCCACAAAAAAGACCACCAATAATACAAACTGTTACCAGATGAACCTTTGAAGAACTGTTGCGGCTAACTGTTGTGCATCATGTACTCTCAAGACTGATTTCAATTCAAGGCAAAGTACAAAACCTCTTATTTTATACAGAATTGAACGAGAGAGCACTTTGTATGGTACTATATTGTATCAAGTTCTGGGGGAGGGGTGGGGGTAACTTAAATTTACATGGTACGGGGTTGTGTGATTCAAAGCGTAAAACTACCACCCATAAAGCCGGAAAAATTTCTGAAGAGTATACCCATAAATCCGGAAAAACTCTGAAAAGTATACCCATACATCCGGAAAATGTCAAATACCCATAAATCCGGAATAGCCGAAAAAGTTGACCCATAAATGAAGTTTTACCAAAAATCATACCCATAAATCCAGATAATGTAAAAAATCGTTGAAAACCATACGCATGAATCTGGACGATTCCATGGTTAAAAAGGTTCCCTAAAAATGGCACAACCCCATACCAAGGAGAACTTAAGCTAACCCCCCTCCCTCCGGGATCAAATTGTTTGACTATTATTGAAGATGCTGATCAATGCAGATAGAAGCAGATAATTGAGATTCAGGGCTAATTACAAAGAAATGATCAAAGCTGGTATGCTATTAAAACATCGAACTATCTTTACTTCAAATGCCAATGTCGATCTTCGGAAAAATATAAAAAAACATACCATGTGAAGTACCACCTGGGGAAAAGAAAGCCTTGTAGTCCAAGAAAATACAAAACGAACTAACATTAATTAACTGTTCTTAAAATTGCACTTCATTTGAGTCTAACATCATTTTGAGTTTTTATGAATATTATTGTCGCATAATGCAGTTTTAAAATTTGCAAACAGTTTCTTTAGTTCTTCAAAAATTGTTTCTGCAATTTAACTTGATTTTAGCGCCGAAATCTCCATGCTATGAGCAGCACTTACTTAACTGCGTTAACAGCTAGTTTATTTCTATTTTGGGTGGGGGGCAAATTTAATTTTTTCTGATAACTTAGCAAGGAGGAAATTCGTGGCAATGAAACTTTTTGACTTTTCCCAACTACCTATTGTGCTACTACTCATAAATTTTCGTTGAAATATTTTTACAAATACTGACCTTGTCAAAATCACAAATTCTCAAATCACAATTTTCACGCAGAAAGTAGCAAAATTGCAATATTTTGCAAATTTCTTTTGCAGGCTAGTGTTATTTGATGTATTTGATCATAATTCTCATGTTTGGAAGGAAATCGTTTTCCAAAGTTAATTTTATCAAATTTTGCCTGATTTTGGCCAATAGTGTCGCTTGAATTTGTTAAAGAGCGCATGCCTGGAGCTATTAGCACACCCCCAGCACACCAAATCTGGTTGCTCTGCCCTTCACAAGTCAACAGTTGATCGGGGGGGGGGGGGGGGGTCTGTTTTGCCTCCAACCAAAATAGATCGTTTCGGGTAGCCCAACCACTATAGGATTAAGCCAACTATTGCAGAAATACTTTATTTACAATTCCAGCTAAGTACAGCTGTTTCATCTAATTTACAATCGTCTCCATGCCAAGGTTGTTTCAGGAACACCTTTTTTTCTTACAACAACAGGCAAAAGCGTGTTTTCTACAGGCACAACGAATGATGTTACCTCTTTTGGGGTCGGGGTCATTCTGGGAGTTCTAGGTCTCTACTGTTGGAATTTGCTGTCCGTTGTACATCCGATACCTGCATTAGATATTACGTGAGATTTGCGATAACACAAAATCGCTAACTATTCAGTTCGTATTTGTTGCAAGCGCTTTCACTGAGACAGACTATGATATGCATTTTGTTGCCATGTTGTTTTCACCAGTTCTCCAGAGGTCTAAAATATAAAGTACACCCAAAGACTAAGTAGAGTAAAATTGCTTTTTGTCATAGAACTACCATTATATTGCAAAATACTGCAAGCTTGGTATCATTTGGAACAGAATTGAGAGTGGGACTTGAATCTTTCTAGCATTATGAAATTTTGTTGACTTAAGGGGGCTCAGGCCCTTGGGAATCGTTTGAAGTTGATTGCTTATCAATATTGCAGCCATGGGAATAGCACAAGAGTCGTTCCTTCTGAAACAGTAAGCTCCGGAATGGCCCCTGGTCGAGGTTATTGCTGTCAAATTTTATTAAGAAAGTATAGGAGCGAAAAATTGATCATAGTGCATTCTACGACAGGCGGCGGTCAAGCCGGTCACTTTATACAAAATCTAGCGTCATACCACTGTTTGCGAAGACCTGCACTTTCGAGTGACGAACAGGAGGTTGAACAAATTTGTGAAGCGAAAAACTTCCCAAGGGGACTAGTACTCAAAGTACTCAAATTAAACACATTGCAAAGTGCTCATCACTGGACCTTGTTTTAGGAAGCACCTGGGGTTGTTTTAGGTAGACGTTTTTCTCTTGAAACAACAGGAAAAGTCATATTGTTTACGGGCACTACGGAAAGATATAATCTTTTTGGGGTCATTTCTTGAAGATCAAGTTCTCTACTGTTGCAATTTATTCCCTGCTGTACATATAATACCTGCAGTACTAAAGTCCCTCTCAAATTAGATGTCATGTGAGATTAGCGACAACGCAATATGGCACAAGGAAAGCCCTTCGAATATCATTATTCGCAGGCATTTTCACTGAGACAGACTATAGTGTTGCCATGTGTTTTGCCATTTTTTGTGTTGCTGTGTTATTGTGCATGTGTTGCATTGTGTTGCCAAGCATTGTGTTGCCTTGCATTGTGTTGCGTGTTGCCTTGCTTCACCACAGGTCTAGGCAACTCTGCTGACTGTAGCAATTGTGCTTAATGTATTCATAATTGCCCTGGTGCGTTCTACATCATGCAAACTTCCATTCCATTTAAAGACTTCCACAAATGCTCTTCGTAGTTTCTTTCGAATTAGTATATATGTGATCGGGTCTACTACGAGGTCTATATACCACATTATATATATAACGTATTTGACCTCAATTGAGACTTTCTCGTGTAGAAAGGCGTGAACGAACTCTGGTATTAAAATCAGGAAAACGAATGTTGAGCTTATTATTGCGGTCATCTTGATAAATTGCTTGTTTTCACAGTTTCGTCTGTTGCGTGTCCCTGCTCTTGAAATGCCAGAGTTAATCAGTATCGTCAAAATGTAACAGTACGAAACGATAATACAACACAGAGATGCGATGCCCAAAGCAAGGAGAAACAAATGAAAATATGGTGAGAAGTCTTGGTAAAAAATCCCAAACAAAGCACACGCCAGCAATGAAAGTGTCCACGTTGCTGCAAGTACAATCTTTGCCCTTCGTTTCGAGAACAATATAAAGCACTTTAGAGGCAGCCTCGTACCGATGCATCTATCAATTGTCATTATACACATTATGCAATAGTACTCCATACGAAGCACCTCAATAGCGGCAAATAGTATCTGCCCGTATATCTTGTCAACTTTGTCATCCAATTTTCGAAATTCAAGAACGATGTTACCAAGCAACAGGGCTGATGTTATGGCCTCACAAATGCTTAGATTCATGAGGATAAGACGCTGGTTTGTGAGGCCTCGCTCTTTTTTCCAGAGCAAATAAGTTCCCATCACATTCAAGCAAATAGCAGTTGCTAGCAACAAAGCTGATAGTACGAGTTCTGCTAAAAATATGTCTGACATTTTTGTTGATTTTGTAAACAATTCAAACGCCTATCAGACTGTAAATTCTTCTCGCGTCAGTCGTTTTCCAGTGAATATTAGCAGTGCTCTTCGGCTGTACTGTAAACTCTTCTCTCAGTTCCCAATGTATCACTGTATTTCTGCGTTTGGGCTCACAAGCAATAAACTCTCAAGGAGCCCAGTTTCGGGCTTACTTGACCAAGGTTCAAAACAGCGCTATCAGGCTGTAGATTGCTTTCTCGTTTCCCAATGTATCACTGTATTTCTGGGTTTGAGCTCACAAGCAATAAACTCTCAAGAAGCTCAGCTTCGGGCTTACTTGACCAAGGTTCAAAACAGGGCTATCAGGCTGTAGATTGCTTTCTCGTTTCCCAATGTATCACTGTATTTCTGGGTTTGAGCTCACAAGCAATAAACTCTCAAGAAGCTCAGCTTCGGGCTTACTTGACCAAGGTTCAAAACATAACTGTCAGGCTGTAGATTGCTTTCTCGTTCCCAATGATCTCTGCAATTCTTCGTTTGATCTCACTGGTAATAGAGTCTCGAGAAGGTCAGTTTCGGGTTTTCTTGGCTACAGTTCAAAACTTCTGCTCAACCATCTTGAAAATATCTATTGATCTTCTCTTCTAATTGCCTTCCATACTTCTTTCAGCGTTATTATAATTACAATCATCAATGTAAGTTCTGCTTTTGTAAACATGTCATGAGCCTACTGATGGTAAACATTGTGAAGCGCCTTCTGATAGCAACCAGATTTGAGTGGTCACAGTATTGCTCTGAACTAGTTGCGGGTGAAACTGGAACCCAGCCACACAATACGTTATCTTGTCTGTTGTTTATGAGATCATCGTCCATGTGCTTTCAATGACAGAAGCATTATGACGATAATAACAGAGGTTGATTAGCCTCAATTCAGAAAATTCATGCCCCGGAAAGGTTTCCTCAGCTCTGCATAATGCAAGTCTGGCCTGGCCTACCTCCTCCCAAATGGACACCTGTAACGCTGTTGTCTCTGCCAGTTTTCATCCTACTATGAAATTGCTCTTGTTGGGGAGATGAGATACGGTTTGTACGAGGAGACGTATATGTCCCCCCGTGCAGTGGGTTGAAGCTCATTCGCAGTAGCGTTTTGGGTTGGGACTCTGCTGGGCGCATGAGCATTAACCTCATGGGGGGGGGGCACATAAGTTTCCTCGGACGAACCATATCTCGTCCCCCCAACAAGCTCGTGAAGTTTTTAAAGAAGCTATCAAGGAGAGACATTTTCATGATCTCTTAGGTAATCAAATCTTTTTGCAAATTTTCCAAAAGAGTTTCAATTTTTTGGGCTCCCTGGTATATCTTTGAAAATCATTACTTTATAATTTTGGGCAAACGCGGGTAGCTATCTTAAAGTGACGAAAAGAAGAAATGAATGACTAACGAACAAATGAATGGTTGAATGAATGAATGAACGAATAAGTAAATGAATGAATAAATGAATGAATGAATAAATGAATGAATGGACGAATGAATGAACGGACGAACTGAATGAATGAATTGGTGAATAAATAAATGAACGAATAAATGAATGAATGAATGAATGAAGAATGAACTGATGAATAAATGAGTGAACAAATGAACGAATGAATGGTGTAATGAGTGATTGGATGAATGAAAAATGGATGAATTGCAAAATTGGGACTTGTTGTTTCATTGTAGTGCAACGAGGAAAGGCTGGTTTCCACGAGAGAGAGTCGTTGTGCAAATTCACTGGCAAAAGCTGCTATATCCGGCTGATGGCTTCTTTGTTTTCTCTGTTATTGGTTTGATTTATTTCTCCGCAATTTTCTGGACTTTTGGGTTTGCCCTATTTTTGGCATTCCGGATGTACGCCACTTCGTTCATTTTATACATTTTCATTTGGTTATTGCGGCGCAATGGTGAGTCACTTGTTTCCCTGCGTTATTCTGCTCGATGATATCGTTTGGGCCAACAGAGACTGAAAAACGTGGCCCTATGTAGGCCTTCACCATGAGCCTATCAGCAGCTGCTTGGCTCCTGAAAATACCGGGTGAGCCAGAAAAAAGTTCCCACTTTCATAAATTCGTAGCACCACAAGTACTTCATGGATTTGAATGATTCAAATTCTAATTAAAAGCCAAAAGATCGATGTATTTTTGTGATTTTTCTCGTCTTCTTGCGAGCACTGCAAATATAGGTAAAATGGACTTCACAAAAATTTCATTGTTGCAAAATTACTGAAAAAGGGCCTAAAACACTTGATCAAATCGTTAGAACTCTCCTCACACAGAACAGTACTTACGGGCGTTTCACTTCTCTCAAGAGTTTATAAGACATAGATTCTCAAACAGATACTAAAGATTTTCAATCCCATGGCAATAAATGTGCATACGATAGCTCAAAATTGCATTTTCTCTGTTGTTTTGAGCGAGGAGTCTTTTATGATTTGATCAAGTATTTTAGGCCTTTTCAGGCAACCACCCTTACCAATTTTTCAGTCAGGCTTTTGCAACCACCAAGTTTTATGTAAACTTGAATTTACCGACCTTTTATTGTCTAAAATTCCGCCCGCTCGGAAAATTCTACTGACTGGAAATTAGCCTTAAGAAGGTGAGAAAAATCACAAAAATACTTCGATCTTTTGGCTGTCAAGCAAATATTGATTTATCCCAATCCATTCAGTACTCTTGATGCTATGAATTTTCAAAAGTGGGAACATCTTTCTGGTTCACCCGGTATGTTGCACAAGCAGGCACCATTTTGTACTAGACTTATCACCTTGAATTCCCTGTTCTTTTCTTACCACCACAGGAAAATTTTTGCGTAAATACACTATACTTTGTCCTAGAACGGTTCTCACAATCCAATTTGCCTGGCCTCAAAATGAAAGTCTTGACAATTCTATGATAGTTTATTTCGGAGAAATTTTTCAAAAAGCCAACCTATACATTGTCTCAGAACGCTTAGAACGACTCTCCCAGTCACTTTCCATCATTTCTCTGTAAGATTCTTACTCTGCACTACCCTACACTACCCAACTACCTTCTCCTAATTTTGTTTGTGAAAAAGATCTTGACTTAGATCTTCCACAAGCTATGTTGTTGAGATATGCAAGCTCGGAGGGTACATAGAACGGGGGTCTTGGGGCTTCGCCACCAGAAAAAATTCCGAGTCAGTGCCCTACAGATCCTCAGAAAATGCAATTAAGACACCAAGATTTTACAAACGTATGTTCACATTATAATTGCCAAGATTATCGGCCAAGATCATCACCCCTCCCATAATTTTACACCAGAATTAGAGGAATTAGAAAAGTGAACCTGTACAGCATTGGGGACGACCGCCCCCCCCTTTTTGCCCCCCCCCTCCCGGCGCATCTGCAACATATCAGAGAACGCAGGAAAACAAGGGAATTACGGAAAAAATGGAAACTGAGTGTACAAGCCCTTTGTTTTAGCAGCAAATCAGGTGCATGGTAGCAATCCTTTAACGTAACACAACAACAAATTTCAATATGAGATATTGAGAACAAAACGATGCACGGTCAAGCTTTAAACTCCTGTTTCTTTGCTTCTTTTAGATTTCATCGCTGAAAACAGAATTCCTCATCAGTCATCAATTTGTGATAAAGATTCTTCGATTGTTAGATGATAAACAACATTTATCTGATCCTGAAGTGAAGGAATGTTTTGTCAAGTTTGACAAGGTGACAAATCTTTTCATGCAATCTGTTTCTACTTTGAAAAATTCTACGCGTATCGACAAGAGTCATTTCTTGGAACATGCCCCCAAAATGATACTGGGTGACACCAACAAAGCTTCATGAACTAGGTCATAACTGGCTCTTTGAAGTCGAGAGTCATTCACAAATCTTTTGTTTCACCGTTTCGTTATAAGGCTTGGCTGTCTTTTGAGATCCTGCATGGTCACTTTGAGCAATGATTACTGTGGCATAAAAAGCAGATAGAAAGAAAATTTGGAATTATACAGGGTGTCCCAAAAAAATTGTGGCCCGTTTGTCTGAAGATTGTGCCAAAACAGCAAAAGATTTTCGCAAAACTTTTGCATGATGGTGCTCTTCAGATGTTCAATTAAAGTTTGCTACCATCCCCATGAAAATCCGTTGAAAAATGATGGAGATATGACCTTCAGGAGACCAAATTTGCCCGATCACTGAAACCAGCAGTCGGCCATTTTGCCTTACTGTTTTGAAACGATAAATAGCTTCATGGATTGAAAATGAAACAGCAGCGTCTAATTTCATAGCTTTCGTGAAAATTCCGATAATCCTCGGAGAGTTCCACTATTTCTGACCTCACAGAAACTATTTCTTACTTCACGTGAAGATACGCATCACTGCAAAATAGTAAGACAAAATGGCCGACCGCTGGTTTCAGTCATCAGGCAAATTTGGTCTTCTGAAGTCATAGCTCCATCATTTCTCAACAGATTTTTATGGGGATGGTTGCAAACTTTAGTTGAATATCTAAAGAGCAGCATCATGCAAAAGTTTGGCGAGAATCTTTTGCCGTGTAGTCGCAATCTTTAGGCAAACGGGGCACAAATTTTTTGAGACACCCTGTACATTTCTCATTTAGAGTGAAACAATCGTCATCTTTTTCCAGTCAACATTTTGCGAAAAGTTTACCTAGAGCATGAGTGGCAGGATAAAATTGTGTTAGATTAGAACAACTTACGTTCTTTGTCTACCTTGAAATGCTATAAATCTCCCATCCTTGACAATGGCAGCCTTTCTCGGCCATATTTTATTGTTTTGACTTGAGTTCTCTGCCTCATGTATTGGGCCTAATTCAGTCATTTTGGAAATGCGAAGGAGAGTTAAGGTGATAATTTCCAAAATGATTGAATTAGGCCCAATACACGAGACAGAAAACTCAAGTCAAAACAATAAAATATGGCCGAGAAAGGCTGCCAATGTCAAGGAAGGGAGATTTATGGCATTTCAAGACAGGCAAAGAATCTAATTTGTTCTAATCTAACACAATTGTATTCTGCCACTCATTCATGCTTAGAGATGGATTTGAAGTCGTCTGGACAAATCTAATATTTGCAAAGTAACCGATCTCTGTTCCTTTTATTCCCATTTCGTACTCCTAAGCAATTATGGAGTTTGTCTTTTTTCACATCTTCCAAAACATGGACTGGAAAAGGACTGGAAAGTCTGAAAAAATAATGAATTACCATATTTGTGAAAATTGCTTTTCAGAGGGTAGCCATAATGTAAACTGACCAAGCAACGTCTCAAAAGATAGCTAAGTCCTTCAGCTACAGTAAAAACCGCACATAAGAACCTAAGATTTTGAACTCAGCCTGTTTAGGTTCTTATGCAATGAGGCACATCCAGTAATCAGGGTGTAGGTTCTTTACAAAGGGAAATGTGTGAATCTAAATCTTAGCCAAACTTATTTACACTATTGGCCCTATCCATTTCAGCCCAAGCTTACCCAGTTCACCCCTGCATGCCCTGCCTATCACAGTTCTGTAAGTAATGTTTTGGAGTTCACAAAAGAGGTTGATTGGCCAACAGATTGCATTTATTTTCCAATGAATGAATTAAACCCTTTATTAAGAACCTAGTTATGATATCAGGCTGAAATAGTTCTTATCCATTGGGTACAAAATGTATGATTTCAGGCTGTAGGTTCTTAATAACTGAAGGTTCTTATGTGTGGGTTTTTACTGTACATGCTGATATCCTGTTTGAATTTGTAACAGTTGCTTTATGAAAGCTAGACGCTATTAGACGTGATCTAGCTCGTGAAGTTTTTTTTGGGTCACCGTTTCACTTTACCAGATAGAAGGTTTGAATCGATGTCCTTTCAAGCAAGTTTAATAAGTTTTCATTAGCTCAGCTTAACTATATCCTCATCTTCACTAAATTTATTTATCGTGAGTGGGCTACCACAATTGGAGAATTAAAATGTGGCCCTGCCTGGGATCGAACCCGGGGTCTTCGTGTCAAAAGTTTTCTCCAATACACGTTTTATTTTGTAAGAAACTTGGATCAGCACTTAGTACTAAAAGTTTCTTAATTTCGCATGAAAATTTCGGTGTTTTAGTAGTAAAAGTTTCTTAATTAGTTTCTTATTTGTTTGGGCCTAAAATTGCGGTATTGTTCGAAGTTGAGCCTTCTTCTCGACAAAGGGCTTCCATTTTGCATTGACATTGTCATCAAGAAAAAGCCATGCTCATCAAGGCAAAAAATTTACCAATTTTGCAGTTAAAAGTCAAGAAAAGACGAAGGTACCTTTGTTAGAGAAACATAGAATAAGAGAGACATACAGAAATAAAGTTTTAGAGTTTCTTAACTGTTCTTGAGCGTAGTACTAGAGTTTCTTAAATTTTTGGTCATCGTAGTACTAGTTTCTTATAAACCAGTTTCTTATAAAAAAAAAACGTGTACCCCACTGCGCCACTCATCTTCACTAACATGCGATATCGGATAACAAATGTTAGAAACGTTTTTCATTTTGCGATGGTTCTGTGGGGAGCTATTGAGGGTAATTTGACTGCAGAGCTTATGAGCTATTTCAATTTAGGGAGCCTGAATTTCTTCTGAAAACTTATAAAATTGTAATATCCTTATTGTAGAAATGTTGTTTGATCTTCAGGCTTCACAGAAATTTCATGATAGATTCCGCATCCCTTGTCTTTGTCACACCGTACAGCGCGTACAGCAACAGCATCGTAAAGATTTCTGCACCGTTGTTGTTCTTGGTAGGGACATTCCGGGTGTCTCAAAAAAGTACCCCCTTTTGATCGAACAATGGAACAAAACCATAAAATTTCTGGATTTTTTAGTTCATAGCTACATTTGTCGATCTTCAACTTAAATGCACATACCTTGCATTTCAAAATCGTCCACCAAACACCGGAGATATGAGTTCACAAGGTCAAAATTTGGAGTGCACCTGAAACTAGAGGTTTTGAGAAAGGGCCTAGCCATGATTTGACACCACATAACATTTCGCAAAAGAATTTTCAACTTTGAATTTTAGTTTTTATTTTTGAAAAGAATTTAACCTTTTATCGCTTCAAATGTTCTCGAAATGACCTTTCTTCTTAGGAATCGGTCCGTGCATTGCGTTCCATCCCAAGTGTTTTGTATCAAAGACAAGGAAAAGGAGCACATGCACGCTTATTTTGGAGGAGTAGCACGACTTTATCATTCTTACCACATTTCTATTATATTAATTTAATCAGGGCCATGCCCATGTGTCTTTTATTCTTTTCAAAAGCAAAAAAACGGAAAACTAAAGTTTACAGGTGCTTTGGAAAATGCTGAAAATGTCCATGATACAAATCATGTTAGGCCCTTTGTCAAAACTCTCTGGTTTCGGGTGCACAGTGAATTTTGACTTTGCAAACTTGTATATCCGGTGTTTGGTGGATGATTTCTAAATGCAAGGTATGTGCATCTAAGTTGAAGATTGAAATATTTAGCTGTGAACTCGGTGAGCAATGATATCTTATCGTTTTGTTCCTATTTTCCGTCAAAAGGGGGTACTTTTTCTGAGACACCCGGTATTTATGTAGATCTTAAAGTTCTCTTCGTATCAGCAGAAATTTATGAAAGAGGTCAGATAGATAGTCGGGGGCAAATTGTTTTGGGATTTATAGACCATCACCGCAGTGCTTTTTCTTTTTAAGGTTTTTAATCGATGCCCAGCCTAGGCACTAATAAATATTGATTAGCCCATTTAACTAGGTCCTCATGTGTCATATCAAATAGCGAATTGAAATAGTTCGTGGTGATCTGGTTGCTTAGCATCAACTTGGTTATGATTTTCCATTCGAGCAATTACTAGTTTTTGTACAATTGATTCTGGGTAAGCTTTTTATAGGCCACCCTTGTAGCCTGAAGTAATGGAATTGTAATTTATTGTGGACTGTGGACCATCATTCAGCCTCTTTCATCTATTTTCTGTTTTCATGGAGCTGGATTGCAAGTGAATTTGATCAACAATTTTAAGCCTGTTTTTCTGCGGGCTTTTGAGATGAAGGATTTTCATAAAATTGGTTTCAATTTGAGAACGATGCCACCAATCTCGACAAACTGAATTGTTTACCTTAGTTGATATTTTAGCTACACAGGTATTATCAATTTCTAGGAATCTATTAAATGATTTGAGAGCTACTGGCTTTCAAACTTCTGAGCATTTTTATGACTCACCTGGCATAAACAGGGTGTCCCGAGAATGTGCCCCATTTGCGTTGCTGCTGTGGAGGAGCTGTGTCTTTAATGTTCTCGGTGTTTGCACAGTTGCATAGGTCAGGCTTCAACTTTGACTTTACGACCTTATTTGAGTCAATCTGACAAGTGGTTGCAGATTTATGGTAGAGGAAACGCAGAGTAAGTCGTTACTTCAAAAACAGCACTTCAAAAACAGCAATGCCAAAATCCATAATTATGTAAAATTTCAAAGAAATGGATCTCGCATTGTAAGTACATTTTTTCTGCATTTTTAAAAGGGTTAACAGTGTTGTTCATCCATAAGACAACACTGTCGACCCTTTTACGAGGGGTACTTCGGGGGGGTCCCAATACCGCAATACCGCACGAAAAAGACACCAAATACCGCAATACCGCACTAAAAAATAGCAAAATACCGCAAACGCTAGAAAACTAAAAACAAAGCTATTAATACAGTACACCGGTCTGTAGCAGTTTGATTGCCACCTAAATCCACCTTCCTCCATCAAAATTTGTAGTCTGATCTATTAGATCGTAGTTAGATGTTTTACAGACAAAATAGTGATGTGAGAACGATGAGGAAAAATTTCATCGATGTGCTTTTAGTAAAACTGCATTGACGGCAGAAATTATGAATCTATAGAAGAGATCTTATATCATAGTCGTATCATTGATCTAAACTGTTCACCCTTCAGCGGTACTTTTAATATCCGGGTCAAAGGTGCAAATGTATTCGAAAGCAACATGGTTCGAAAGGAAACTTTTTAAAACAAAAAGTAATAATAAGGATATTGATAATAACTAATATTTTGACAGGTTGACTTGTTCAGCATAAAACTATCTATCATTCCAGGACCTGTAGTCCTACCTATTGACAATCGTTGTAGTTAAAATCAAGGTAAAAAGTAGGATAAAATGAAAATAGTTTAATGTACAATTAAAGGATAAGAATTGATTAGAGTCAAATGCGTTTTTTTGGACATCTACAAAGACTTCGATGGTTTTAGTTTCTTTTTATATAGCAAGATGGATATTTCGTTGGTTGAAAATGCGGGCTCCCTGGTAAGCAAACGATCATTTTCCAGTTTCAGTGCGCATTTTCGGTAAAACAACACTAGAGTGTTGATTTCATGCTGAGATCTTTTGAAGTAACCATTCAGGTTTTGCTGTCCCATGACGGTATCTTTGCTCTTGGGTTGAAAATTATGGCTGCTCTATTTTGTATATACTGTAGCTTGTTTACTGTTCTTTGGGGTAGGGAAAGCTGTAGTGGGTAGCAGTACAACAGTAGTGGCCGTATCGTATTATTATGTATATCGATTCTGCTACATAACGGCTGACTTTTTCGCGAATACGAGATAAAAGCTTTACTGCCTTTTTTGTGCACATTTTCAAAATGTTGATGTGTAGGTTCAGATGGTTATCCAAATCTGCACCAATGTACTTGTATGATTTGGTCTCATGAATAGTTTGATTGTAGATTTTGATGTCCACCTTTGGCTGTTTGGACAACTTTTGATGTGATTCATATAGCAAAATTCAGTTTTACCTTTTTTCAAGTTAATGAACAAGTTATTTTCATTAAACCAGTCTGCAACTGTTTGCAGTGCACTGTTAAGTAAATGTTCTATTTCATTTGAGTTCTTTCGTGCACAATATTAAACAGTATTGTCAGCATCAGTGAGCAGAATATGAAACGATGTCGTTGATTATCAGCCTGAAAAGGAGCGGCCCCATGATGGATCCTTGTGGGACACCACATGTAACACTTTCTTCGCATGAGCTGGTGTTATCAAAAATTACTTTTTGTTTTCTATTAAAGAGATAATCACCTATCCATTGTAATTCCACGTCATCCATACCATCACCTGGTGATTTTTCCAGCAAGGTTACATGACGTGCTGTGTCGAAGGTTTGACGGAGGTCAATATAGTCAGCACCACTATACATAGCCCTTTATCAATGTTCTGTGTAACCTTTTCTGACAGTAAGGTAACTGCAAGTTGCGTGGATCTCCCTTGTCTAAACCCAAACTGATGTGGGCAAAATAGGCCATTCGATTCAAGGTACTGGGATGTTTGATTGTAAATGATTTTCTCGATAACTTTTGATAGAGGAGGAATTACCGTGATAGGCGTATAGTTGTCCAACATTGTCAGATTGCCTGATTTGAAAACAGGGGTGATTTTCTCATTTAAAGTTTTGATTCGTGCAAATATTTGATTCGTTTTCTTCAGATAAAAATGTTGCGTGCTCTCCTCCGCAGTACCTTTTTCAAGGTTGCCAAGATACTTCGTTCCTAAACAGGAATATGGTATTACAGGAAATTTGGATGTTAAGTTTCGTACAATACCGCATACCGCGCTGTGAAAGTCCGATACCGCAATACCGCAAGTTTTTTCCGTCATTACCGCAATACCGCACAAAATTTACCCCCTATACCGCAATACCGCAAACCCCGAAGTACCCCTCTTTTACGAATGTAGATAAAATTCGAATATGACGTCAGAGCCCTTTCTTTCCAACATTGATTGATATCGACATTACTGGAGAACGATCGCAGTGTTGTTCTTGAAGCAACTACTTATTTTGCCTTTCCTCTGCCCTAAATCAGCAACCACTTGTCAGATTGACTCAAGCAAGGTCTTAAATTCTCAGTTGAAGCTTGACCTCCGCAACTTTGTAACAACTCCTCCACAGCAAGCACACAAACGGTGCATCGTTTTTAACGCCCTTTATATGAAACACGCAATCATTTGCAGAGGTCTTCGGTAACAAAATTTAATTTTGCATGTTAAAAAACTTGTTTGCTGCGATGTTAATGCCTGTACAAAGGAGGAAAAATTGTTGCAGAAACATTGATTCTCACTGCTACTCACGAGGAAACGGAGAGAGAAACGGAGAGACTTTTTTCACCCAGCAACTAAGAAACAAATTCCAAAATGTTTTGTTGTAAAACGTGGAGATTTTAATTCAACTTTGCAGAACTTTACGCAGTGCAGTGGCGTAATCCTCTGACTTCGCAGGCTCTAGAATGAGTAAGAAGAATATGTTTCCCACAACACCACAAGGGGTCGTTCATTCGATTCGATTAGCGCTTGGCTACTTCTGCGATCATTTGTGGCAAAAACTTCCTTCCACCTTCTGATATGAAATAAACCTTTGATTTCGTCATCTCCCTTAGGCTATAAGAATTCTTGCAGATGGTCAAGAGCAGACAGAGGAATTAGAAACTCCGAAATTGGCCAAAAAAGACGTATGTCTTTGCATCTTCATTACGTAATTTATCATGAGTTTCCTTTCACTTCATTTTATTTTGATTTTCATAGGTAACAGAAACTAGAGAAGTAAAGTACACAAGGGGGTGTTCCGAAAAGTTGTTCAGCTTTTGATTAGATATTGAAAATTAATGATAAAACGAACAGGCCCCATAGTAAGATAACTGAAAAAGATTAGCTTTTAAAGGCTGGCTTTTGCGAAAGCTGAGAGAGACCCCCAAGTGACCTGTATTGCAAAAAGCGTCTCAAAATCGAGGTAAGAGAAGGTTATCCAATTTAATATTGGAGACAGTTAGATTATCGAAAGGCATACTGGAATTTAAGAACCCGGGACTCAGGTGGGACGGTAGGACCCTGGGACGGTGGGACCCTAGGACGGTGGGACAGTGCTTTGAAATAAGCGAGAAACAACGCAAAAGATAGTCGCATTCTATTTGCACTACAGCTGCTATCGAGAAGCTTCTAGTCTCAGCTTTCGCACAAAGTTGAAATTCAAAACCATGTAACTCCATGAATATTCAACAGCTTTGCAAGATTCTAGTGTCTAATATTGACTTGATATCTCAGGAAAGGAGTATCTTGCCATGGAGCCTGTTTGTTGTATCATTTTCATGTTTATTCAAATGTCGAGCAATTTTTCTTGGAACGCCTATACTGCTTTGTTAGAGCCATTAGACTGGCTATGATGAGTCCCAGTTTTCGCTCATCAAAACGATACTGGCAACACCAAATCGACTACGGCCAGGTGTAATCAGTCTGTGGAGCCATGCTACATTTACCCGTTCAGAGAAAGTTTATTTTCAAGTAAAACCATAAAGAAAACTTGCATATTTTTAAAATCATACTGGAAAGTTCTCAACACCTTTGTCAGAACTGGAGTTTCTGGATTCTACTCAAGTTTGAGATTCCTTTGCAAGAAATGATGTGTTATTTTGCAATTAAATGAGGATTTAGCTACAATTATTTTTAATTTAACCTCTCAACTCGATAGCACTCGAATTCCTCGAAATGCTTCAGTTTTTTTCTTAATTGAAACACTTTCGTAACTTACGAATTGTAGCTCCTGTCTCAAAATTCCATAGTTTAAAACTGGGGCTCCCTATTTCAAGACACATCATAATCATCAATTTATTTAACGTTGGTGCTACATAGCTATGTACAGTAAAATTGAAAATAATGCTATACCATGGGCAATAATGCACCGTTAATGTGGCCTATATTATGATCAAAATTGTATTTTTACTCACTGTGTTGTTTCTCTTCCACAAGATTGCAAGTAAAGCGCTTGATAATGTTGCTACTCCTTCGTTCTCCTCTCGTCACAACAAGGAATCAAATGCCGCCAATATTCAAATACAGTTGAAACGGTTAGAGCTAAGTTTGAAATGAGACGTATCGCTGCGTAGGAGCTCCAACCGTTTCAACTGTATTTGAATATTGGCGGCATTTGATTCCTTGTTGTGACGAGAGAAGAACTAAGGAGTAGCAACATTATCAAGCGCTGTACTTGCAATCTTGTGGAAGAGAAACAACACAGTGAGTAAAAATACAATTCTGATCATAATATAGGCCACATCAACGGTGCATTATTGCCCATGGCTATACTAGCTAATCCAAGCCAATACGTGATTAATCTTGACTCTCTCGCATGATTTTGCAATGTTTCAAATTTCATAATCTAGTCGTCCAAAAGACAAACTCTTACATTGTGGCATTCCTTTCAGGAGATAGCAGACCTTCTTTCGAACTTTCGAGAGCATTGCGATTTATTACAACCACAACAACAAGTTGGTACTAGTGTCAAAATTGATCAGTTGATGTTTGATGAAGAAGCCATTGCAGATAAAATCATATTGATGATTGATGCAAGACAAAAACAAGATTTTCGTATTTCAACTTTGGAAAAGATGCATTTTGAGGTATTTTGACGCATTACGCGTGTTTGTAATTTTTTATACCGGTTGCGCCAAAATAAACTATGCACTTTTGGCACGCCACGATAAATCGTACAAAGCACTGATTTCGAAGATTTATGACTTCTGCCTGAATTACATTCAAGGATTTTTTGCAAATTTTTTCGTATGCAGCTTTTAGAGCCAGAAGCGAGTTTCTTAAAATTTTCGTTTTCGAAAACACTGAAAACGATAAAAAACATCGATCCAATTTTCTAAAGAATCGACATGAATGAACCAAGCGAAAACTTGTTCGTGATGCATAAAATGTATAAAAGATGCATAAAAGCTCATGAAATGATAGAGAAGCTGGACGGTTTGTTTTTCTATATCCACATGAAATATCACAATACAGGTTACGTTCTGCACGTTTTTTTTATAAGAAACTTGGATCAGTACTTGGTACTAAAAGTTTCTTAATTTCGCATGAAAATTTCGGTGTTTTAGTAGTAAACGTTTCTTAATTAGTTTCTTATTTTTTTGGGCCTAAAATTGCGGTATTGTTCGAAGTTGAGCCTTCTTCTCGACAAAGGGCTTTCATTTGCATTGACATTGTCATCAAGAAGAAGCCATACACATCAAGGCAAAAATTTACCTTTTGCAGTAAAAAGTCAAGAAAAGACGAAGGTACCTTTGTTAGAGAGACATAGAATAAGAGAGACATACAGAAATAAAGTTTTAAAGTTTCGTAACTGTTCTTGAGCGTAGTACTAGAGTTTCTTAACTTTTTGGTCATCGTAGTACTAGTTTCTTATAAACCAGTTTCTAATAAAGAAAAAACGTGTACAATACTTTCTAATTACTATACAATACTACTGGGACGATACCACGAGGAGCGAAAGACAATGACAGACCCATAGCCATAGCTCAACAGTGATGCATAGACTAGCCATACTTTTAATTCGACGTTTATATATTTTAGAATCTTCGATTGATTACAAGCTTAAGAAAGCTGGATACAATTCCTGAATCGGCAATTATGGAGTTGGTCAAAGTTCTCTTCTTCAATGTGTAAGCATACTTCTTATATACTGATTACATTTCGTAGTTGCGCTCCTTGATAAACTGAAAAAGCGGAAACTGGGACTGATGCAGTTAGTCTATACTTCTTAATCATTTTGAATGAGTTTTTACTTGGTGGCCGTACCGGGCGGGTGTCTCGAAAACAGCAACAGATTTGAAAAATTCTACAAAGGTTGTGCAAACTGTGTCAAATTCGTTTTCAAATCATTGGTTTTGTTTAAATCTGCAACGATTAGATTGAATTTTGATACAGTTTCCCGGTATTTGGTAACTTGGTTAAAGAGAGAAACATCAGCTAATTAAGGCCTACTTTAAAAATTTTACAGATACTAAAACAAGTTCATAAAAAAGAAATGTACAATCCGTGTATATTTACAAAAAGATTTTATGATAAAAGCATCTATCCTGTTAGGAACCCCACTTTAGGAATATAAATCTTGCAGAGCCTACAGTTGCATTTATCACCTTTCCAGCATCTAATTCGTTTTTTGAAAATAGGAAGGGTATTGGATTGTTTTATTTCTAGCGGTAATAGATGGCCTGGAGCACTTATGTTGCACATTTCCATTCCTAGCAACCCTAGATATGTCCAATATTTTTGGTTGTCACAAAATTCAATGTATGACTATCTGTCTCATTTATGAACATTTAAAAAGGGAAACATTGGATTTATGGCTGCTTCGCAGAAGCCACTCATACACGCACATGTTTTTGGGACACCCTGTGGTTTCCCGGTATTTGGTAACAGATTACAAATTTCCCTTTGGGGCAAAACTAGAGCTGCCAGCATGTGACACCCAGTTTATAAAAAAGCTAGGTAATATAAGAACATCTACGTTTTCTCCAAGTAACCACCGCACCTTTTGATTGACGACTTGATCTGTCAGCCATAGAAATCCCTTGTCAATAAAAACTTAAAACTTACCGATATCTATAGCGCTATTTAATATTCCTTTAGTACAGGCACACTCATTGACCCAAACAAATATCTGTCTCCCCTGAGACTTAAAGTTACTATTGTTAAACTTTATAGGAAACCAGACTCAGACTCAAATGCATTGAACTTATAAAAAATACGAAATAACAGCACGTGCAATAAATCTGAATACAATCATGCAAAATGACAGTTTCGAACTTCGAACGATGCATACTTTATAATCCCAGTTCCGAAACAGATTTTCTAGTCCATATGGTTGCCATTTATGTCATCTATATCAATTCTACGACGTATTTCAATATATATTACTTCAAATACTAGACTCAATGCCTGGTCCTAGTTATCGCAACAACAACAACACTTTTCAATTGAACAAAGAACAAAACAAGATTTTATGCTCCTCCGCAGTGGCATATTTCGTGCTGTAAGAAAGGGATGGAGTGAAAACATTGGGACAGTTTTAGTTATTTCATCGTATCTTTGCAGTTGTCTCAACAGAAAAATATTGCTTATGCTTTTTACATGGTTTCTTCTCATATTCAATTCTTTGGCTTTAGTTTCATTTCTGTTGCTTGCAATGAATTATGATACCCTTTGAATTTTCTCCAGTTGACACCGTTTGCATAAGACTTGTGTGGCCCATTCAGGTATTTCCCATTCAGATTGGAATGGTGACAACTAGCGTACCACCACGCTCCATGATATACATTTGCACAACTCTTAAGATAAGTATCATAATCTTTGTCCTTTGTAGAGAATTTCATTCCATTTGTTGGACCAAACGAATCTCCAGCTGTCCCTGAGTATGACGTAACATGTGCTGTGTATTGCTTCTCTTCCCCATCAATATAAAATGTGCCATATTCTGCAAACGCCTTTACGCCTGCTACATCCTCTAAATCAAATCTGATTTTCATATCCTTTCGTTTTGTCAAGCGACGTATCTTGTCATTCCCTAGCCAGAATTCCCTTTCTAAGTTTCCGAATCCATTTTTGTACTCCACCCAGTTGCGAAAGAAATCTACTTTTCCATTCATACGTCGTTGAATCACTGTCCAGCCACCTCCAGCAGTTGTCATGTCACAATACACACTAAAAGGTGAGCCACCATCGGGGTTTATTGTATACACCCCATCCTTAGTCTGCCCACTTTTTCTCCAGGTACCACAGTTCCTCTCTGCAACATCAATCAAAATTGTCTGCCTTGCCTTTCCAACTAGATTTTCAGCAGAACAAACATAATAGCCACTGTTTTCTATTGTAGGCGCATTTAACTTCAACTCCAAACTTAGGCCGTCTTTAGAGAGTAATTGCTCCCCATCGAATAAGCCAAATCCCTTCGTCCAAATTATTTTTGGCGCTGGATTCCCTGTTGCATTGCATGATATATGCACAGGTAGCCCAACTGTTGCCAAAACTTTCCTTGCAGGCAGTTGAATCAATGGTTTTGTTTGAACGTTAAGTCTAGTTGCAATTTCATCTTTGCCTAATATGTTTTCAGTAACACATTTAATTCTACCATGGTCAGTTTCTTTTATATTTGTAATCTGCAAAGCACCATTGATTGGATATGTGTACCTTGAATCTGTTTTGCGCCCATCAAACTCCCATCTCAATTTTGGTTGAGGATTTCCTTCTGCTGCACAATATAATGTAAAATTGGTTGATTCAGGTTTACTAATAACAGCCTGCCATTTGGAGATGATTCTTGGCTTCTCTATAGACCTTCCTTTTGCACCAGGCTCACCTTTTTGGCCCTTTGGACCACTTGGCCCTGGAAACCCCTGCATACCGCGTACTCCTGATTTTCCAATGTCTCCACGATCACCTTTTTGTCCCTTGAAGCCAAATGGTCCAGCCTTTCCTCTTGGTCCTCTTTCACCCTTCTCACCTTTGATGCATACAACAGTCTTGTTTTGGCAGGCCTTCTGGCTGGCTGTGTTCTTCTGCAGCATTTCATGAATAAAAGCATGGATTTCATCAAGCAGACCCCCATTTGTGACATGCCTCCGCATACGGCTGATCACCAAATTTGAGCCAAAATTTGGGAGCTTGAAAGCTCTCTCGTTTGGTGTTGTCATCTTGCGGCTAAGTTCATGTTTATTAAGTTTCCGTGTGCTTTGAAATTGCTGTCTCTTCAGCTCATTTATTTCTTGTGTTATTTCCATGAATCTCCATTGGTTGTATCCGATTTCAAATACAACAACGATCAACAAGAAAATGCAAAACATCGAGTTGAATCTGTCCAATCCACTGTCTTTCTTATGGAAGGCCATGTTTTCTTTCATGTATCCAGACAGATTACGAAGGTTTCTAGAACAAAACTAACAACTTGCTCGCGTTCCTGCGACTGACTGCTCGGAGAGTGGAGGATTGATTTTTCATTTGGAAATTTGGGGAGTTCCAAGTTCCTGTTATGCTTAAAAAAAGCTTCCGAAGTAGTTTGATATTCCTGTTCGTAAATCCGGGAACTTGGGAATCAATTGATCCAGATGATGAGGTCCGCCATCTTTTCCGTAATCGTCTATTGATCCAGATCAAAATCGTTTCCTCTATAGCCGAAAGGCAGCAGGAACTTGGGTTACAATTCTTGAGCGGTGTATCACGAGTGGAAATCTCGTATACCTAGCTTAGATATCCAAAAAGAAATCACGAAATCCTTTCAAAATCCTAGAAATCCTACAAATCCGTTATCAACTTGGATATCCCTAGAAATCATATAAAATCTCCAAAAATCTTTGACAAATCCAACAAAAGTTCTTGAAAATCCTTCAAATCTCATAACAAGGGTAAGGAAATCCCCAAAAGTAGAAGTTAGTCACCTGGTAAAAGCGAATCTTTAATCTCTTGATTGTTTACCATACCGTTTTCTTAATAACTTATTCATGGAATATCTAAACAATTTTTCTAAACTTTGTTTTCTTAAAAAAGGCGTTTCCCTCATCCCCCGAGAGTCTGAAGGGCGTGGTCTTGGAAAATTTCTTCGGGGCTTCGCGCCCAACCCCTCCTGGGTGGGGCCTGATACTATGAATTACTCCAGGGCCTGACCTGGCTCTGGACGGCCCTGAATAGATCCAACAAAAGAACAAGTCGTTTTTGACATAGGTATTAGCAACACGATGTTGATATTGATTTACACACACACAAGAATTCAGTAATAATCTCTCATATGCCTATGTTGATTTGCTGTGGTCTGCTTTTTGACTATTTGATGTGAAAGAAATTGATGAACATTGTTTTCATTGTAGGCCTAAACACCGGCTTGACGCAGTAATGGCAGCCATTGATGGAGAAAGCAAACGATCATATTGTGAAGACCTCAGCAGGTTTGTAGATCTTCTTGCCGCAGCATATGTTCCAAGTTTTTAAATCGGTGTAAAGAGATGGATGTAACTTCTATGATGTATTCCTTTGAACTGAATGACTTCAAAGATACTTAGCTATTTCGCTATTATTCTACCGTTGGACTTTTCTGAAATCTGTATTTTTCTCAGAATTTGAGTGTTTTTCTTCTTTTTTGAGAATTCAAGACGTAACATGAAATTTTTTTCCAGAAAATCACTGTTTATGAATGTGCACATTATTATTTATTGTTATTATTATTTGTTTATTTAAAGTATGCATACTTATACTCAATAGCTATAAACTACGAGCTAAATGAAGCCTACATTATGGTGTCAAGCAAAAGACTGTCACTTTTCTGGTTTATGATTTAGAAATTTGTTGACGTCACATCCTCAAATGAGTTCAAATATAAAATACACTGTAATTTTGAAAAATATTCGAGATTTCTGAAAAGTCCAAAGGTAGGATTATAGATCAGTAGCTAAAGTTCCTTTGAAGCCACTCAATTAAAGGAAACAGGTAGAATTTTACACATCTATATCTTTATAACGATTTAAAGATTTGGAACCTTTATTGCATGCTTAAATCGTTTTTAACAAATTTGCAATGACTGGCATGAATTGTTGCCCAGAATGATTTGACTAAGATTAGTAAGATAAATAATTTGTTTGAAAGGTTGCAATTCAACTCTTTTTTCACACACCTTTTTCGAAAATTCATGCAGTCTCCATTGTGGTACTTGTTTCATTATGGTCCTTGCAACCATTTCTGTATTATATCAGGTAAAGTTACTGATATTTATGGGAATTAAAGTAGGATTCAAAACCTGGTCCAGGGACATCCTACGACCATGATCTCCAATTGAGCGATCTTTTCAGTTACTTCATACAGGGGCGGGCAAGTACTGTAAAATATTTGACCCCATGTTTGTCCAGAGGAATTGGAAAAAATAACCGGTTTTTTTTGTCACATAGTCCGACTTTCCTGCCCAAAACAACCATTTTTTGGGACAAAGGTGAAATTTGAATATCAATCTTCGAATTCCATCAGTTTGTCACAAAAATCAAGATTTCTAACCTCCTATCTAATCAAATTCCTGAAGTTTACCTGTAAGCTGGTTCTCCCTTTGTCCGCCAAATTTAAGCAGAAAAGGCCAGTATTTCAAATTTTCACATAAGCGGCTCTACCTTTGTCCGCCTAATTTGCGGGAAAAAGACAAGAAATTCCTATTTTTCACCAAAGCGGTTCTACCTTTGTCCGGCAAATTTCCGAAAAAAGGCCAAAATTTCAAATTTTTCACCAAAGCAGTCCCACCATTGTCCGGCAATCGTTTTGGCACACTTGTACTTTCATATCTATTACCACTTGCTTTCGAAAAACAGTATTTGGTCGAAACATGGTCGAAACTACCGGTTTTTGGGACAAACATCGTCAATGATAAATCATGTTGAAATTTTCCGCCAAATTGAAAAAAATAACTGCTGAAATTTGCCATCAAAAGCTACCAGTTTTTGGGACAAAGGTGGCGCAAAATGCTTTCGTTAACTACTGGTTTTCGGACAAAGGTGACAGGAGCGGGCATGTCACATCGTTCCCAGTGTGACATGCCCGCCCTTGTTCATATACATACGCCTTTGGCCAAAATTTAACGATTTGATAAATTTTTAAACTGAAAAATCGAGCGCAGATAACGGCGCATGAACCTTTGAGGTACCCTTTGCTCTTCACAATGTTGCAACCGTAGATTTGGAATAACAACCAATGGCGGAGTCAGGGAAGGTTTATATGAGCATGTAAATGCGCCCCCAATTTCAGAAATTTGTCTTAGACTGTAACAAACAAATTTCATAAGAATGTCTGGGTATACTTTTTACCCCAGTTTACCCCTTCACTATTTTCTGTCTGGCTCCGCCGCTGATACAAAGGCTTTCTCAATAATAGGGAACGGGGAATGGGCAATGGGCAATGGGGAATGGCCTGATACAAACCATCATGCGATATGGAGTTTTAAGGTCAATTTCTGAATAGCTATCTGTTTTGAAATAAGCAAAATATGCAGTGACATGACATGAATGAAAAGCTTTCCTAACTTGTTTCACATTTTTATGAAGTCCATTTACTTTTGTAGATACCTATCGACTGAAAATGCACAGGATGAAAATGTCGAAGAAGAAGATTATCCACAAGAGCAGAAAGTTGCAAAGCGAAATAAGAAAAAGTATGTAATTGTTGTTATTCTTTGGGTATTCTTTCCAATGGGAATTTTAAGGCCTAGCCACCAGCGCTCTTGGATTTGATAGGACAAAGATTCTTGACAATGAAATAGATCGGTCTTGATAAAATCTGCTGCAGAGCAAAATTTAGACCCTGTTTGCGTTGCTCCGGGACAACTTTAGGTCCGTGACCGAAGTGTAACAGATCAGTCTACTGTTTATAATGCTCCTGCTAGTCCCTAACACTATTGATCCTTCTGTCAAAATGATGATTTTGTTGTGGAGCAGTGTAAAACACTCATGAACCGTAACAACTTTGCAGCGGCAGTGTAAATGTGATCTTAGCTCTAATCTATTCTAGCCCAAATTCATGAGTCTTTCATTAAATTAGGACCGTAGTCCGTTGGACGTCTGAAATCTCTGCAAGTTTCTGAAAATGATAGGCTTCAGGAAAAGAAAGTCAGTAACGATCAAGGCTTTAAGAGTGAGAAATTGGAGCTATAAAGGGGATTGTCATAAAACTTTTTTGAAACTTTTATTGATACTGTTTTGGCGTATAAAGTCGTTGAAAATTTCTGGAAACGGTAGACTTCAAACAGACGAAAGCTTCAGTACCCCAATGCATAAGCACTCTGAAAATGGAAATCTGTTCAACTGCGCATCTCGTGTTATTCGAATCTCAAAGAACATTTTTGGCACACGTCCTAATTCTATTTTTGCATGTTTTTAAGCTGTAAACAAGGCTCCTTGCGATCACCCAACAATTTATCATCTGCAGAAGAGCCAAAGAACATGTTTTGGTTATGGTGAACTTTTGGTTTGCCCCAAAACGCCCAAAACAGAGCAAATCGTCGTGCTTTTGAACTCAGCATCGCATTATTTGAAGGCAATTTTACAACGTTTTATCAGTTTCTGCGGGGAGTCTCACTTTAAAAATTTCATTTTAACCTTATATTGTAGATTACATCTTGACTTGTGATATGTGACTTCCCATGTCCAAATCCACTGCAGAGGGGGAACAGTAGCGACGGCAGTTGTTGTCGGTGGTGTTCTCTCAGCCGGGGTTTCTGCTGTTCAGCATTATCGCCTGTGCTGGCTTGACTTCCAGTATGAAACAGATCCTAGTATATATCCGTATTTAATTGTTTATATGTAGCTCTTTGTAATCGCATATTTAATAGTAATTTAGTTGCATGATGTTTTTATGGAATGGCCAGGGAGTTGTCATTGTCTTTTGCTCCCCCTTGCATTGTCCTCGTAGTGTTGTACAGTAGCTCATATATAGTGTTTTAGGTTCCTTCTTTATGTAAACGTTTTAATTGAATATATATAAAAAAATCGGCTGTGTGTTAGCCCAGTACCACACAGAACACGCGAAAATTCTGAGGCACGTTATCCCGTACGCTTATGGACATTGTTAAGACAGCCACTGAATTGAGTGAGCTACCAATGTCCGTGCCTCCTTTTGAGTTAGTCAAAGGACGATTGAGACGCGACAACGATAGATTCAGGTTGAGCTGACCAAAAACACTTTCAAATTGCGTATGGACGCATGGACGGTAGTAACTCAATTTAATCTTCAACTGTCTTGGGGTCTAACACACAGCCGATTTGGACATACGAGGTCGTAGATGGCAGGTGAACATCTCATCTGGGTATGATATAAAGTTCAAACAAGCAATTGTTTCAATGAGGCTCCACCGCAGTAGCTGTTCAATCATTTGTACTTTTTGGGTAGGATATGTGTTCCCATCATCCTTTTCTGGCTGTAACTTCCTAAAAGATTCACTTTTCCGGAAACTAGGCAGTAATAAAGTTATTACAAGGATATGTAAACTTAAGTAACTTCTTGTCTATTCGTTGCAGGAAAAAGAGTAACATCTTAAAGAAGAATATTGTAGGTCCAGAACCTTGATGGTTGGATTGTGAAATTTATGAAGTCACATAATTTGACAGCAATGTTGGGCAGTACTTGGTTTACAATATCACCGAAAGAATGCAAAGTTGTGAAGTTGAAAGATATCGAAAATCTAACAACCAGGGGCGTTGCCAGCCAGACTTAATAAGGGCTAGACTTAATATGGAACTAAATATTGAAATGTATATAAAGCCCTGTTTAAGTCATTTTTGCTAATGAATTACTACCGCCTTGAGAAAACTTGGGTCTCCTTGCGACGCCATTGCTAACAACGATTGGAGCCCCTAGACGTGGTCCAAACGGGAAAGACATTTTGCGTCAGGATACTTTAAGGCGGGTTAAAAGATACCCGGGCTAAAACTGATCCACTGATCAAGATACATAGGTTAAAACTGATCCACTCTGAGACCCGTTCCTAAACTTATCCGGTTTTTAAAATAGGTGCGTGGGAATTCAACGCAAAAACGGTTAACTTTTAACGAGCTTTTGTTTTACCTGTTTTAACTCGGGCTAGTTGAAAGACAGCCTTTATGATTTCGATTTCTAAACGCTGATTTCAAATAGACCTTTTTTGCTATTCTGAATAGAATCAGAATCGAACTATATTTTGATACATTTTGTAGAATTTTTGATTGTGCACAATAGTGATAACGCCACTCAATCGAACCTCACGTATAAAAACGTATACAAATAACGCTCGATCCAGGCTCTTTTGTAGAATTGCTAAATGGTCTATTCCGTCTGCTCGGAAAAGACTGAGTGGAAATTAGCGTTAACAGAGAGAATTGTGACTATGCGAAATTCAGAGACGTAGGAACCGGGGGGGCACTGGGGGCACGTGCCCCCCCAAGATTTTACAATAAACAAAGAAGTGCCCTTTTTATTTTCAGGAAATGCCCCTTTAGCTTAATGAAAAAGTGCCCTTGAAGCTTCGTGCCCTCCCAAGTTTGAGATGCTTCCTACGTCCCTGGCGAAATTCTAGTCCCTTCAGAAGCTTTTTCCGATTTCGGATAAAACTTCTGAGGAATGCTTTCCACTATTTTGAACCACATGACCAACTTTGATCGAATGAATTTTAGTGCTTAAGTTAGCCTTTCTATTGCAAACGATTCTTTGTTAAACCACTCTGTTGGTGAAGTCTCTGCAACAATCTTGCTAACTGTGACCAATTTTAAGCACCTTGTATATATTATATGATTTCAATTTAGATAGATTCAAGAATTAGTGTCTGCGTCAAATTAGATGTCAGGTGAAAATACCCGCGAATAAAAAAAATGACGAGTTTTGCATGAGTAGTTTTGCATTATCGCAAATCTCACCTGACATATAATTTGAGACGGACTTTAGTCAAAGGGGTTTTTATTGTTCCATTTTGTTTATTTATTGGAAGTACAGTAAGAACCCGCAAAATAGAAACCACTTTATAAGAAACCTCAGGCTGATTTTTTTGAGAAATGCTGCCCTCATATAAGAAACTTCTCAGCCTGATTTAGGAAGGTTTCTTACAGGAGGATCCTAAATAAATTCATCTCTAATAGTCTTTGTTAAAATCAGGTGCCAAACATTTTTAGAGACTTCATCAAAAGCATCTCAATCTACATATATATACTTAGCATGTATGCTAAGGTTGAGTAAATGTCGAGCTAATGCTAGGTAAAAAGAAAGTACTGTTTGATAGTGTTTGCTCTGGATTTTCTTTAAAGATTTACGTTGAAATAACTGAAGGTTTCTTAACCATGTGATAAGAAACCTTTCAGCCTGTTTCAAGATTAATGACCTTTTAATAGGAAACTAAACAGGCTGTTTTGAAAAAACACTGGTTTCTATTTTGCGGGTTCTTACTGTATACCAAATATGTATGAATTTGTATATGCCTAGAATTGTAATTTACTGTAGTACATTGTAATTTAAGCTTTCTAATTCCTGCACATTGAGTTGATATCCTGCAAAATATTTTGTCTGTTTTGCTCTTCTCTTTGGTTTCTTCTATTCTATCGTAGTAAAGTTATCAGCTAACCTCTTTCGCTAAAATCTGCCAATTTTTAAATTGTTCATTTTTCATCAGAGAGCAAGGCTATAGGCTTACCTTTTTTTATTAAAATTGGTTCGTTTTGAAAGTAAGGCTATAGGCTTACCTTTTTCGCTGAAATTGACTGTTTTTGAAAGTGCACATTTTTCATCAAAAAGTAAGGCTATAGGCTTCCCCTTTTCGCTAAAATTGGCTGTTTTTTAAAGTGCTCATTTTTCATCAAAAAGTCAGGCTATAGGCTTACCTTTTTCGCTAAAATTGGCTGTTTTTGAAAGTGCTAATTTTTCATCAAAAAGTAAGGCTATAGGCTTACCTCTGTCGCTAAAATTGGCTGTTTTTGAAAGTGCTCATTTTTCATCAGAAAGCAAGGCTATAAGCTTACCTTTTTCGCTAAAATTGGCTGTTTTTGAAAGTGCTCATTTTTCATCAAAAAGTAAGGCTATAGGCTTACCTTTTTCGCTAAAATTGGCTGTTTTTGAAAGTGCTCATTTTTCATCAAAAAGTAAGGCTATAGGCTTACCTTTTTCACTAAAATTGGTTGTCTTTGAAAGTGCTCATTTTTCAATTAAAAGTAAAGTTATAGGGCTACCATTTTCTTTAAAATTGGTAATTTTTCCTAAAGTACTTTTCATTTTTGATGAAATCATGAAATCAGGCTATTTATCAAAAATTCTCAATCACCAGTATCGTTTGATGGAAAGAACTGATAGCAGCAAGCACCAAGGCTTCAAGAAAAAAATCATAACAAGATGTTAGCGTGTTTAAAAAGTAAAATATACATTATCTTAAAGTGCTTCACAAAGGTATGGGCATATCATAAATCTGAGAATAACAGTCTTTGAAATAGTCCTTGATTCCTTCCTTTTCTTTCACCAGGACAACACTGGTTGGGCGTTTCGTCTGGCTTGCCAGTCCCAAGTCCTTGCAAAGAAAAAAATGTGGGTTAATTTGACTCATTCATTGATAACCGATGGCTATAAGCTTGCTTTTTCTCTAAAAGTGGCTGCCATTTTGTAAAGCCAACAGCTTAAATTTTTCATCACAAGTGGTTGTTTTTCAAAATTTTCAATTTTTTCCAAAATGTAGGCTGTTTCTGAAAGGTGAACTGACAACATCTACATTCAATTTAAAAGATAGTTGTCTGACAATCTCATACTGATGAATAACCATACTAACCAACGTATCACCTAATTGTGTGGTTAAAAAAGAGTACTTTGAAAACAGGAGAAAGATCTGAAAATGTTGGGATGGCTCAGTCACGGGGGGGGGGGGGGGGGTTTCCATAGTAAAGGTACCTGGGGATGTGCCGCGAGTTCCATAGTAAAGGTACCTGGGGATGTGCCGCGAGCAAGGGTATACTTTTTCCGACTTTTAGTCAAGGGTATAGCTTTTTGCAATTTTGGCCTACGACGGTCTAGCCAAGGGTATCATTTTTGAAAATATTGGTCTAGCGAACGGTCATGATATCATATTTGGTACAAATTTGATAATATTTCGTCAAGGAAATCGTCAAAATTGGTCTAGCCAAGGGTACCATTTTCGTAAAAATTGCTCCAGAGAATGGTCAAATTGGTCTAGCCAAGGGTACCATATTCGTAAAAATTAGTCTAGCCAACGGTACCATTTTGAATATGCTCGCGGCAGACCCCTACCCAAAATTTGGCCAAGAACCCCCCCCTCCCCCCCCCCCCCCCGTGGCTCAGTAGAGTTGTAGCACTGAGGGTTTATGGTTTGAGCCTCCAGCCTGTCAAACATGCTACGTAAAGTGAGGAGAGTTGCAAACTCTGTAATTTCAGGCAAATGGAATCACAAGGTGTGGTCAAATACCAGGACACTGCTTCAATAAACTTCCCCTAGCAAAATATTGAGTATGTTTGCAGCTTGCTTCAAGCCTGATACTAACTTGTTTTGAGTATGATTTGAGTATGTTTGAGAGCTTGATTCCTGATTCCTGACCTGGGCATTTTGAAACACTCAATGCCTAGGGGTGGATTTGGCCCCCCCCCTGTTGTCTGTTGTCATATGAGATATGGCAACCAAATTTGGCACAACGGTAGTTCATTATATAAACAATGAAAATTTGAAATCATAATTCAATTAGCGATGTTGTTGTTGTTGCTAGAGCATGATGATCATTAAATGAAACCTAGCTAAAAGGTCATTAAATTTGACTTTTCATAAAGAAATGAAACATATAGATCAACACTTATATATAAATTCATAATCTATTGTGAACGATGAAGAAGAGGGACAACATCCTCAGAGAGCAGGCATCGAGTTGATCTTTGCGCTTTTTTTCATTTATTCAGCTATCTGCTAACTAGTTTCGCCCACTAGGGCATCTTCGGAGCAACTGATTAAGTTAAAGTATCGACCTCTATTTATAGTAAAATGTATGTCCATATAAGGTGAATCAATTTACAAATATCATTTTGTCCTTATAAGGTAAAAATGTTCTTGTCATATGTTGTTTCTGTTGTTAGCCTCGTTCTCGTTGTTTTTCAGTTGAGTCGTTGTCGTCGTAGGGGTCGGATCTCGTGTCCTGGTCCTGGTGTTGTATTTTCGTGCTTTGTCTTTTGACGTCAGATCTTCTTTCATCGTTCTTCGAGCGTCGCTTTTCCAATTTACGGTGCTTCTTTGCCAGTGGCTGATTCCCTGAATCTTAACCCACCTCGGGTGTACCTTTACCCTGTTCTTTCAGTTCGGTTCGGTTCTTTTCTTTGGCGTTGTTCGCAGTGCGATGTTGTCTTTTCGATGTGCTGTTGTTACGGGGTTCTGTTTCCTTCGACGTCAGTGTGTAGTTCGTAGTCAGATATTTTCCCTGTGTTATGTTGCTGTTGTTGTTGCTATTGTTGCTTGACGTATGTAGTTTGATTTCACGTCAGGTTGATTTCGTTGTTTTCTGTAGTGTTGCTGTTGCTGCTATTGTTGTTGCTCCAGGACACGAGATCCGACCCCTACAACGACGACTCAACTGAAAAACAACGAGAACGAGGCTAACAACAGAAACAACATATGACAAGAACATTTTACCTTATAAGGACAAAATGATACTTGTAAATTGATTAACCTTATATGGACATACATTTTACTATAAATAGAGGTCGATACTTTAACTTAATCAGTTGCTCTGAAGATGCCCTAGTGGGCGAAACTAGTTAGCAGATAGCTGAATAAATGAAAAAAAGCGCAAAGATCAACTCGATGCCTGCTCTCTGAGGATGTTGTCCCTCTTCTTCATCGTTCACTATAAATTCATAATCTAGACTTAATTGGACCAATTAAACATGATTAAGAGAAATACAAAGTATGTTTTTCACAGAGTGTGGTATGGAAAATTGGTAACCATGGTGGTAGGGCTAAAAACAGAATGTCCAAATGGTTACAATTTTATTGCTTTATGATACAAAAGTTAAATTTACTAAATCTCAGAGGCCCTCTACATACATGGAAGAACGTGTGAACAAAAATATACAAGGGGTGCCCCCCCCCAGGTCACATAGGGTTCAAGTAAGAATTTTGCACTACTTGTGCTAGCTTGCAGATGAGGGCAAACTCAATCAAGCTTGATTGTAGTATGTTTGAGAATAATTCTAGCATGGAATTATTGTCAAGCTTTATCAAGCTCTAATCATATGTGCAAACTGGCCAAAATTGTGTCAACACACTCAATTCAAGCTCCTTCAAGCCAAAATCATGCTTCTGTCAAGCTTGCCCAAGCTTGTTGCAAGCTGATTTTTCTTAAGGGTTGGCTTCTCATTGTCCTAAAAAGTCACCTTTGGATGCTAGGTAGGAATATGGAAAAGAAAAAGATTTGAAAATGAAAACTTTATGAAATTCACAAACCATTCTACTTGGAACATAGCAATAAGGCACTTTGTGGTCTTCACAGAGGACAGGAAAATGGGAGATGACATCAATTGGGGATACATCACCAGCAAGAACTACAAACCTGTTGAAGAAACAGTATGGCTTCAAGATGACTTTAGGAAGGAATTCTAGCTATGAATAAGAGGTCTTAATTCTTTAGAAAGAAACTTCAGGTGCTTTCATCATTCTGCTGCTGATATTTTATATCTTTGCTATTTTTCAAAATTACAGCATTATTTAAACTTCAACTTCTTTGAGATTATGACATCAAACTTCAGAAATGGTGCTGCCAGGTGAGTAAAAAAATGCATGGTGCTTTAAAGAACGTTGTCAGTGGTGGATAATTTGCCAAATATTGGGGGGGGGGGCAAAACTATTGTTTCAGATAAAAAGCATTATTTATTTCTATTGTTTCTGAACAAAAATTCTTTTTCCAGCCAGCATTGGGGAGGCGATCGCACCCCCTTGCCCTCCCCACAAGTGTCCGCCACTGAATGTTGTCCCTTGAATATCACTGCAATAATATTTGCTATAAATGTGTTGAATACTGGCCAAAATGTTAAATTGACTTCAGGAATCTTTCTGGCAGAAATTGGCCACTTTCATCTGAAAATGCTTGCAAACACTACAATGTTCAAAAATGAATGCAATAAAGAATTCAAAAATATAGTACTCAAATTACGTTTCGCTGTCGCTTAATCAGAAATAAACTTTTACAATCTGTAATCATTTGTAATGAAGATCCTCAAACATGAAACACTCTCTTATTAATTTCAAATTCTTTGTCTGAACTATCGAGGCTCCCGATAAAATGCTTGATAATGCTAATCCTTCCATACTACTATAGATAGATCTAAGCCTTATTCACTCTTACGGATATGTCAATATTACAATCTAGAGCTCTTTCAAAAGATTTCTAACGATTCCTACTCATTTTCTTGGGCCTATGGGGCGAACTCAAATCAAATACTCAGAATTTTAGTATTTTGGAGAATTCTGTCTCACATCTCGAACATCTACTAATTTTTGGAACTGACCAGCAAAAGGGGGATGAAGTTTGGAAAATGCCCTAATAGCAACTAAAAATTAGCCGGTAATGATATTTGCCTGTTTCTAATGAAGAGACCAGACAGCAGAATGTTCAAGTACTTACCCAGTTTCCTTCTTTCTTAGTGCTTTCCCAACTTCCTTCACTCCCCTTCTGATACTCTTTTCTTTTGAAGCTAGAAAAAATAGAATGAAAAATTTTAAATTTCACCTCCAATCAGTTTCAGCCACAGGTAAAACTGCAGTGCAATCTACACAGATTACATTTAATGCAACAGTGATGTTGTGGAGAGCAGTGGAGAGATTCACAAAGGCTGATAGCAAGGCTCTACCAGTGCTGACAGTGCAATCTTTACTGACTCCAAATCACAGTGCATTTGGCGAGTTTGTTCTTGTGACAGATTCCTGCCAAGTACAAAAGATTCTATTGCTTGCCTTGTTTTGTTCTATTGTTTGTGACTACAGCGCTCTGCTATATAAATGTGGCAGGAGGACTGTGCAATCAAGTTGCAATAATGTTTATATACCTGTGAAAGGAGCTGTCATATACCCTCACCCTGTTTGGAAACTTTGTTGTGCACACCAAAGAACTTCTCTTCAAACTTTGCCTTCAAATTGTTGCATTCTGATTTCAAACAAATCTTTCATCATTCATCATCTTAATTTTTCTTTTGGTATTGTCTTCCTCTGATAGCAAAGCTGAAATCTTGTAAAACAAATAGACCGTTCTGGCAAATCGTGCTCTTTCGATTGAGTCATGCACTGGCAAAATATGTGGAACCACTCAGAGCATTCGTCACAAGCTATCCAATTCACATTTATGTTGCACGTGGTTATACATGTGCAACATAAATGTGAATTACCTCAAATAGCAATAAGTGTACCTCAATTTATATTTTTCTACTGCTCGTTCTGTTTTCTGATTTTTCTGCGTGTACCACTTAATTGAGCAAGTTCTGCATTCCTTCTGTGATCTCCAGCAATAACTGCCTTGAGCCTGACGTAGCGATTCTCATAATCAATGAAGGTTTCCCCCATATTCCTAAGTTCGCTTGATCTAAGGTCTAGTTCCAATGTTTTCAGTTCCCATTTGTTTCATAATTGATCTCTGCTATCATCTTTGTGCATTTCTTCCTTACTGTCTATCAACCTATACTCATTTAGCAATATCGTACATAAATGTAATACTATCCAAAGCATCATGTGCAAGCCTGGCAGAACAACTTGAGACAATGATTTCAGCGGAAACATCATAGCTTCTATAACAGAGTTGTGGTATTTTCCGTTTTCTTTTGCATTGTAATCACTTCTTGAATCGGAAAGGTTTTCGTTCCAAGACTCTGCATAATTCTTGATGACAGTTCTCTCTTCAATCTGGCATGTTTTAGGGCTGTGGGGTTGGCCTCCATGATTCTGAAGGTGCTTAAGTATAACCAAGTCAACTGCACTAGGATATGAAGCTGCCTTGGTGAGTGACCCAAACAGTCATCCAGAAAGTGTTAATCACCACCGAGGAAAACTATCTCCTTTCCTAACACCCTTACATTTGGCTCTTTTATGTGTTGGCGATAAGGGACAAACAACCTTCCACATATTTTCAAGTGTGTCTGCTCCTTCAAACAGACAGTATATATGTACATTATCGACAGAGCCAGCTTTTGCAGTGTTGACACACTCAAAATGGAATTTCATATGTTGGCCCCCCTTATTGCCTCCAAAATGTAGCCACAACTTTCGCTCAAACTTTTCATCATCCACCATCTCCTCTGTTTCCTGAATCTCTGTTATATATTCTAGAAGACCAGTCAGGTCATACACCAATTTGGTGATATGTACAGGAAACTGATGCCCTAGAAAACAAAAGAAAGTTGGCACCCCAAGATAAATTTTAGAAATAGCAGCTTTATAATTCTTTGTTTTCAATAACTACAAATCTAAAAGTATGATTTGTTCCTCTATCAGCTGGCGGCATGCCGGCCTCCTTAGTAGGATGTCTAGGGTATCGGCGGCATTTGCCAGACGATCTGTTTATGAAACCCGTTACATTAAATCCATTGACTGCAATGCAAACTTGTATCTATTTGCATGTTCTCCATCTATCCTTACCCGATCTTTTCACATATCTTGAGTTTTTAAAATAAGCTTGTGTGCTAACTGTAAATCCCTGATAAACAAAGTGCTCCTGTGTGCATTTGAAATGGCGGTGTCAACTTTGTTTCTGGAGATGATATGGTTAGGTTAACAATAATATTCAACTTATCAGATATGCAAGGAAAGCAGAGTGATGCCAATGAAAACTGCACATATCAACATTCAAAAGTAAACTTAACAAAATGTGAAAGAATTTCCAATGAAATGTAGTGTTTTGCACATCAAAATGACGATAAACTGCGTATCCTAAAATTACACCTCTTCTCCACCAGGCCCGTCGGAACAAAATTCATATTGGGAGGGGCTGAAACTTTATGCGATCATAGCCAGCAAAAAGGGGGGTCCGGGGGCTTGTCCCCATGAAAAGTTTTCATGACCATGCCCTTTAGATCATTGGAGACACCCTGTTTTTGGAGAATTTGCCACTTAAAGAAACAATTGGATTGCCTTTGAAGGGGGATTTTTCTGGGAAAATTTTGAAAATAGGACTTCAGTTTCATGAGAATATAGATTTTGACTTTCATAATATCAAAGGTGATACATAAATTCTGATAACTTTCTTGAATATAGATGAGTTTCAATCTTCATTTCCATGAGATTGGCTTTCACATTACAAAGGTCCAGTCTGCAGAGTATGGCACTTTTCGACGAGATCTCCGGTGTGCAAGAGCAAAATTTCCGGTGTGCCGGTGTGCACCACCAAGAATTTCTGGTTTGCTGGTGTGCACCGACTATTTTTCCCTGGTGTGGCTAGGCCCTTTTTCTGTTGCTGTTTTCTTCCGTTTGTCTGGTCATTCCAATAGAGATAAACAAGTAAATAAAGTAAAATATAAGCACTTTGATGCCTGGGGGAGACTCAATAAAGACTATGCATGTCTGTAAAATCGTTTGTCAAATTAAATTATATTAGCAGCCTATTTTTGGATAAGTGGGTAATCATTAATTTTATCTTGGTTGGGAGTCATTATGTCTTTAATTTAGGAAAACCAGTGATGACAATAAAGCACTTAAAGACCTAATTTCTCAACATAAACAATTATTTTCATTTCAAAATAACAAATAAGGATAAAGAATCTCTATATGAGGAAGCAGGAGATTATTACAACTCAGATGTAATCTGAACCAACTCATCATTTGTACATTTTTTAGGCAAGACTGGACCTTTTATGGTCATGCTTGGAAAGTTTAATAGTCAGCCTCCCAGGGTATTTTTAGTGCAGAGCTGGGGGCTCAGGGGACTCAGCCCCCCTAGTTATTTTTTCCATAATTTTTTGGGGGCTTTAGCCCCCCTAGTTAATTATTCCCACTTTTGTCAAAAGCTGGTCCTGGAGATTCCTCTAAAACGGAAGAGAAACTAGCTGGGTACAGGTGGTGGGGTATCAATTTTCTGAAAAATGTAAAATCTTCCATTTTGCACTGGCAAATATGGAATCAGGGGATGCATTCTTAGCCAGAATAAAGGATTTTTCTTCAAAAAATTTCCTCGTGCTCCCATTTAAAGGAAAGCTGCTACAAAACTATCAACGTTTCCTTGTCGCTAATTGCAAGCATGATATTGGGAGATGCATTCTAAGCCAATGTAAAGGGTGTGGCCCCAAAAATTTTCCTGTGGGCTTTGCCCCAGACCCCCTCATTTAAATGACCCCCCACTTGATTTACCCTGGCCACGCCACTGGCTGAAGAGAATATAATTTCAGTTGAATAAGTGCTTAAATCCAAAGAAGGTTAATGATGTAAAACAATATTTCTAGAAGGGTCCCAGCCGATCTCAAAGTTTGTAGTGGGTCATACCTCCGTATCCCAGCATTCTTCATAGGGACTTCAACCCTGTTCAGCACCTCTCTATATGAGCTCCCCTAGTTATTAATCTAGCTCTACACCACTGGCTATGATGTAATGCTTCTCAGAACAGAATACGTTGTAGTGGCTATAAATTGAGCACCAAATGAAATTTTCCTCAGTGATATCTCAAACTTGTTCTTACAAAACACTTTACTTGTTTTTATTCGCTAATGTTTCTATGGGACCACAACCAGCCACGCACAAAGGTGAATGCAATGGATTTCAGCAAATTATTGGGGCGAAACACACCCCCCCCCCTGCTTCCGACGGGCCTGTCCACTACTAATTATTAAGTCCAGATATTTTAGCGTTTTTGCATCAATCAACCTCTAAATGTTTATGATACTTCAAACTGGATAATAGATTTTAAACAAAGAGTTTATCAGTCTACTGACTAAAGAGCGCTCATCTTTTAAGAAAATTCTTCTCCATACAAATTACAAATTCCTAAATATATAATCTTATGTACTTTTGTTATCTTTTTTCTGTAACTTGTCATTGTAATATCAAAATATTAGTAAATTTTGTTAGTTTAAAAAGGATTGTTGTATGTATATTGTATGTTCAAGTCAACCAAACAAACAGGAAGGAAGAGCCTCGTCGAATTAAAGGAACAAGCAAAAATTGCAAAACAGTTAGAAGGGAAACGTAAAATGATGTAATATGAGTTTAACGTGATAATTTTGTTTTCAATTTGGAAACAAGGTTTCAGCACATTAGGCATACGGAAAATACCGCCGATGATGTCCGATTCGATATGATACCCTACCTTTCTTGATGGTTTTGAATAGCTTTTTTGTTAATTTCTTGCTGGCAAGTGGTTTCGAAATTATGCTTATTTGCTTCACAAGTTCTTCATACGGTGGTCTATCGCTGTTTTCTTCCTCCATCGTTTTATCTTGCGACTTATCAGCCTCTCCAGCTTCCTTGTCCTTTGATTTAGTCTTCCCCATCTTTCTCTATTTATTTGTTAGGCCGCACATGGGATTCTCTTTGTCAAGATGAGGCTACTCATTTCTCCTCCACAGCGCCCAGTTAGGTAAAACTAGTTAAGTGGTTCCCTGTGCTCTTTGACTTCTTGATGGCGCTTCAGTCAACAGAGACTCATAATATTACTATGAAAAAGTTGACCCTATTAGGCCTAATATGCTGGGATTCCTAGCATACCAATCAGATTGCGAGATTTGGCGAAGAACAATCAGTTTCGAACCTCCAATTCGATTGACGCAGTTGACTAAATTTGAAGGAAGTTGCTGCAGCAGGTACTTGAAGATTTTTCTGGTATGTCTTTTGGTCTTAAAAACACGGGAATTGCAGCATTAAAAGACTTATTTTGCACTCACCAGGTAAAGTGAACTTTCTTCTCCAGATGAAAACCAAGTTTTGTTGATTAAGTGTCTGCTTACCGTGGTTTATAATCAAATTTCCTTTCCGAGGAGTGACCGTTGAACAGAGCCGAAGCAGTCGTTCGATCCAGATTCGATCAATCGAATGCAGAAGATAGGGTCAGGTTTTTAACTGTTTCATTATGAGTCCCTGTGAGCAAGGTACCGCAGGGATACAAGGGACTCATTGTCATAAGTCTAGGACTGGGCTCCACGGAAACGCACTTCCCTGGCGCCCAGTACCCTCACGCGAACGCGGTCATGTTGACGCACAGGGAACCAGGCTCAGGTAAAACTAGTAAAGTGGTTCTCAAATTTCACGAAAAAACCTCGTAATCTTGTGGGAATCTTGTTGACCTGGTTGACAGACAAGATAACCCTCTTCTTTTCTGTGTTGTGTGACAACCAATCTTTTTTCCCAGCAAATCTAAATCTTATCATAATTGTCTGTTGATTCTGCAAAGACAAAGAAAGAGGACTTCCTTTCTTACAAGACGACATGGGCAAGTCCAATATTTTGTACAAATTTGATACTTTCTCGAAGTTGAAACAAAGCTCTTTTCAAAACTTGAAAAATAATACAATAAGGTACAATAAAAATTGCTGCTGTATAAGAACTTAAACATGATGACGAGACAAAGCTGCGATGAACACTCGAACCCAAGGAACGAAACCTCGAACCTTTAAATCTTTTGTTAAAAGAGTCTTTGCAGAATATAGCAAGGGTGTTAGGACACGGATATTTTAATTACGTATTTATTTACCTTGTTTTGATCTTCGACTTGTTTTCTTGTCTTGTTTTCTTCTCTGTTCTGTTTCCTCTTGCTGATGTAAATGCCTCGTGTTATTTGAATATATCTTCCTTGTATTCCTGTGTCTTAGCGCGCCTTCGTAGAAGAAAGGTTTTTAAACCGCAGTGCCATATTAATTTTAGAGAAAACAAAGTTTGTTCTTATAAACTGTTAAAAATATTGTACAACATCATATTTTCTTGCAAAATGATATATTAATTTTTAATTTTTTTCACACCTTTTCGAACAATGACGTCATAAATCTATGAGACGTCATATGTCTAAAAAATTCTAAACATAAATGAAAATTAACAACCTATATATCATATGAGAGCCCTCAATGAGAGCAATCCAATGACACTAATTACAACAAAATCGAACAAGGATTGACTAAAATATAAGCAATTTAGTGTTTTCTTTTGTGACATCTCTCCAAATAAGGGCATTCAGTGGTCACATGACTCATATAATTAAAACGAAATGTGTAGAATCTTGTAGAGCATTAAATTTTAGGAAAAGTCAGTTGGTACCAGTATTCTGTCTGATGTCGTTAAAGATCTGTATATCAATGTTTGGTTGGGGGGGCCATAATGCCCCCCTTCCCCCAGGTGGAATAGGGTTAAATATTAAATACAAAATTTCCCGCACACTGAAACCCTCCAGTTGAAGCCTCCTGAAATCCAAGCTCGAAAGCCAAAACCTATCACATGACTGATGACGTGTGCCCGGGCAGACGTCATCAAAAAGTGTCGCGCATTGGACGAAAAGGCTTTATGAGAGTTTACGGTGATGACTCTCCCATAAGTATTCAATATGGCACTGCGGTTTAAAAACCTTTCTTCTACGAAGGCGCGCTAAGACACAGGAATACAAGGAAGATATATTCAAATAACACGAGGCATTTGCATCAGCAAGAGGAAACAGAACAGAAAAGAAAACAAGACAAGAAAACAAGTCGAAGATCAAAACAAGGTAAATAAATACGTAATTAAAATATCCGTGTCCTAACACCCTTGAATATAGGTGGTAGCTTTAAAGGGAATCAAAGCATATATCAGCCTTTGATAAAAATAGCCGAGCAAAGATAATAGGCTGTGACACGTGCCGCACCATATTTGGGTAACTTATCATCGAAGTCAATTTCAATTCAATTCATAGAAATACACCCTAATACAAAGTTATCATTAAAAATGTATATTCTATACGACCCATGAGAAGCATAGCTTATCAAGCCTGGACAGTTAAGTGAGTTAGCTTTCTTTTGTGGTCTGCTTTGTTTACACTAGAAGCTTGAATAATCGGCCACAGAATCGTAGCTTGAATAATCGGCTCTATTTTTGCAATCTCTCCTAGATCTTTTAAAAAGATCCAATGATATGACAAGATGAATTAATGAATATAAAGGAGACTTGTCTCGAAAGCGCAGAAAACGCTCTATTTTCATCATTTTCGAGTGTTCACACAACGCTTAATTTTTTTTCTTTATATACACAATCTAAGAATGTACAATTTAACAAAAACACAGTTACAAAAACGATACCATTGGGAGTAGGATATGCATGGCTAGGGCTACCCTAAATCCCGGGCCCCAAATGATCTTTAACAAATAACAATACAGATACTAAAGGCTATACCAAAGTTCTGTTGGTCTCTCCGTAGGGAGAACTAGCTTATCGCAGAGGTATAGATGACACTGCTGCTTGGATCGAAATTAAAAGTTGACAGATTTTGGTATAGTCTTTAGTAACATAGATAAATCTACTATACATTTATTGTCAATGTGTTATAAGATGATTAAAGATTAATAGAGAAGGATGAGACCTAGAATAATTTACCTAGGTTTGTAATTGCTGGTGCTACAAGAAACGCTCTGATGTATGAATGAACTTTAGCGTTGATTCCAAAATTTTTTTATTTTGGTTATGAGAAAATCTTTTATCACCATACAACATTAATTGCACTAGGGTTTGATTTGACAGGTTTTTAAGATGTTGGGAAGTTGGAATACTTCGTTAACCGCGCCTAGGAGATCACGCATTTGATCATCACGCTTAATTCGCTTGCAATCCAACCAAAAATTATTTGCAGCCTTCTGTACTTGTTTTTATCATATGCAGCTTCGTTAGATTTTAGCATCATCTGTAATTTCTGCAGTGTTTATTAGATAAAGCATCTCTAATTTTGTAAATTTTTGACAAGGCCCTTGTAAAGCAGTCTTCGATTGATGGGGCCACCGTGTATGAATGATTCAAAATAAAATAAATTGAAAATGCTGTTTCCAAATTGTGCTGCTTAGAGTTCCATTTTCAAATCCTTCCGTTTTAACTTGTGTCGGCGAAAAATATACTGTCTTTGCGTGTACTCGAGGCCTATCCGTAGCAACGTTTCGCTTGTTTTGAAACTGTGCCAGTATCACGTGAATGCGTCTGTTTAACTGATAGAGCAGTTAACTAATGCAGTCTGGATCCGTCGTTTCCGCTTAGGCCAAATTTGATTTTCAGAAAGTCTGAAATTTCAGTGTGCCTGCAAAGGACCATGGATGGCAATGGCTCTTTGATGTCCCTGACAAATTTTTTTTACCTCATCTCCCCAGGGGATACTCTGGTATATTCAGGATAGGGGTGCTCAGGTTACTTGTCTGTGTCTAATAGTTGGGCAAGGATTATTTTTTGGGTCTATCATTTGTACAGTTATTTTTTGGGTTCCTGAAATTCTGGCTTACTTTTTTGGGTCTCAAATATGAGTAAAAGGGGAACGAATTGGGAAAAAATATAATTTACAAACAAAATTAGAATGAAGTAACATTACTAAAATCAAAAAACTTAAATATCCAAATACATTATGAGAAATCTAATCAGTTAGGGCACTTTTCTGCAGATTTAAGATACTCACTTCATAGCTTTTGGTACCCTGGGTACCAGAGCCTCAAAATTAGAAGGAAATTGAATTCCTTCTTTATTTTAATTTTTATTTTTTTCATTTTATTATCTTTTGGCTCTGGTACCCAGGGTAAGCTTTTGGGTATGTAAGGTTCGGAAAAATTATTTTTTTGGGTCTATTTTCATGGTAGAAATTATTTTTCTGGGTTGATGCGTTGTACCTCAGCCTGAGCACCCCTATCCTAAATATACCTGAGTACCCCTGTGGGCCCATCTCTAGCGCGGTCATTCATTTACATTTAGCAGCATTAATGTTCAAGAATTCCTTCTCACTAAGACCCCGTTTACACTATGCCGGTACGAAATGAATACGGCATGAAACTGTGCCGTATTCGTTTTTCTGTCAAAACGGAATCGCCGTTTACACTATACCGGCACGAAATTAATACGATAGGTTTTGACCATGCGCAGAGAGAGGATTTGTCATGACGCATGCTCTCATTTGCCAGATTATCGCCTCGATGTGAATCCGACATGAAATGATGCCGTATTCGCCGTTTACACCCGGAGGGGGGGGGTACTTGACTTAAATTTGTACGGGGGTGTGCCCACGAAAAAAATTTTTTTTACCCTGCTCCAGAATTTTTCGCTCAAAATGATAACCTGTTCTAGGAAAAATTGGTGAAAAGTATACTCAAAACATGAAATTTGACCGAAAAACGACCCGATCTAGCAAAATATTCCCCTTTGACATGTTTTGACAACCTGCTCTAGAAAAATTGCCTCCTTTTGATACCCTGTACTAGAAAAAATAGATGAAAACGATACCCTTAAAAACGGCACATCCCCGTCGGACAAATATACTAAGTACCCCCCCGGGCGTTTACACTATGCCGGTAGAGCGACGAAGCCAGCTAGCATGCCGTATTCATTTCGTGCCGTATTCAAGTGATGTAAACGGGAGGCCAATACGGCACAGTTTCATGCCGTATTCATTTCGTACCGGCATAGTGTAAACGGGGTCTAAGAGCTTTGCGGATAGTATACGGTGGAGTGTAAACAAACAACAAATTGCATCCTCTTGCAATAAAAGAAAGATGAACAAGAAAATAAAACGTAATTCAACATCTGTCATCAATTGGTTAGCTATTGGAAGTATACAAATTGTGCTGAACACACAACAATCTAGAGAATATAAAGAATTAATGTAACCACTATCCTACGTATTAAAAAGATATATATTTACAATACGTTTACAAAAATCTCACAGAGAATCGTCATATCTCATCTTATAGTCCAGCTACTTATTAACGGATAATTTTAAAATACCAAAGATCAACTGCTCGTAAAACAAAAATAAGATCATCTTTTGAACATGAACATAAACATGATTGAGACTCGTAGCTGCTTCACTGACGAAAATTAAGGTTTCCTTACCACATTCTACATCTGCTACAAACTACGAGCAACTACGAGTGATTACAAATTTTTAGTAAGATAGAGTTGAATAGGTATTGTTTGGGAGCATTCTCTTACGAGCTTCAATAACTATCCAAACATTCTATTTACCAAAGCAATGACATTGATGGGCAGCTAAACAAAATAGGATCTTTTACAATGGATTTTAAAACAAAATTTGTCCAGTTCGTAGAACAGAACGTACAGATTCCATTCAAGAGACCCTGTTTATCTACGGAGTTATTTAGCTCTGGCCTGGAAGCGCCCTCGCTGCGATGCTTTTGTGCACTAATGCCGTGTCTGATAGGCGACAAATTTGATTAGATTTTAAAACTATCTCAGGCTTCAATCAGCCATTCGTTGCAGAGGCTATGCGAAGTTTTCTGGAGAAAGCCATTTCCAAAAACACAGCAAAAACAATTGATGACCAACCATAACACTTCGTCGAATTTCCTGCCTTACAACAATGGCAATTACATGTATTGAAGCGTGTTATATAGGGATGAAATTTCCATTTTCCCAAGAAGGCAACATGTGCTAAAGTCATGGCTGTAAAGCAGAAATTTGAAGGAAATTTGATCGTGATTTTAGGCCGTGATTTTAAGCTGCTTGGAGGTTTCTTGAAAGGGTTTTCTCGACGAAATCGCTCATGACCTCAGAACGAAGAGGTTGATTCAAGTCAGGAAAATTTTTAATCTAATAGAAGATGTTAGCTACTTAACAAGCAATTCAATAAGAAAAGATTGAAGTACAAAAATTACAATTATACACCCAATCCATTGGGAGCTTCGGGAAAAGGCAACTTCTGCAGGATTAGAAATAATGGGAGAGACTTTTTAGAGTGCCTTTGGTAAACTGACTTTGCATATCTAAAAACATAACAATCTCAAAACCTTTCTCTGCTGCGTATCCCAAGAAAAGTCCCCATGTTTGAAAAACACCAAAATTTGATTTGGCCAGTAGATCAAGGACCAGCCAGAGTGTTTTGCCAGATGTAGATGTCTCGTAGCTTGGTTTTAGATTTTTTGCTGCCTGGTCCAGATGAACATTTCCGTTGTTGAATTTGCATAGAAAACTCTCTGCTATTTTGAACATTCGGTATATCAAAAGAATTTCAATTTTTCGCAGAGTTTGAGATAAACTGTATCAAGCTGCCAACTTCATCATTAAAGTTAGCAAGATAAAATCTTTGTATAACAAAGATACACCTAACATCACTGGAGACTTTGATAGCTTGAACCCTGGCTCTTAGGAAATTTATCTCGTTTCTCTGTGTTTGTATATTGTATTAATTTTCTGCATCAATGTATTAATTTTCTGTACTATTGTCTTATTTCCTTGTAGTTTAGTTATTTATTGGTATAGTAAACTATAAATTGTATGTAATGAACTGAAACATACGAAACTGATCTGAACTGAACTGATTTATGTCATATTACAAGTATGGCTTAAGAAAGGTTTTTCAATGTGTTATTTTATACTCTTTAAGTACTGAGAATAGCCATTTTACTATCTCTTAAGATAACTGGAACACTGACAAACAAATCAAAAATAAATCTTATGATTAGACCTGAATAATCGAGTTTTTTTTCTGTAAACAAGAAGGCTTTTTTGGAACACTTCATATGTTTTCGGATCTTTTGGAAAGTTAATGAGGCCTTTGAAATTGTGCATACCATAACTATCAACCAATTTTGTATCCAACAAAGATGCTTGATCTACCTAGTAATCTTTGTGTTGTCACTGCCTTTTGTACCTATTTTTACGTCTTAGAGACATGCCATTGCAACAGACAGATGTTTGACAGGAAAGCGTAGACTTAAATCGTCTGATCCCATGATCTTTTTCTCTATTCCGATCTGACTATTAAAATTTTTTGACAACAATTCAATTCAAGCAGCAAGACTGAGACTTACATGGTTCCTAAAAGATATACTGTAATTTCAGCCTTGACAAACCCCCTGGACTTCTATACTGCAGCAGTTGCATTCTCTGATATCGTGAATCAATTACAAATCATAAGCAGGGGGCATAGGTGGTAGATCGTAGTCAACAGGTAAGTCATCATACATTAGTTCCATTGCCATTTCATTCTCTGCATCCCTGTTTCGTTTCTCACATGTACATTGCAGAAGGTTAAGAGTTGTAGCAACGACTGCATTAACGCCAGCACCAATGATTAAATAGAATGCAATACTCAGACTCACTTTTACTTTTACACCAGCCTTTACTTCACTGTTTTCAACTTCAAGCACAACCAAATAGCATACAATCATGATTGTAACACACACAAGCACTAGAAATAAATAAATGCATTAGTAAGTTATTGAAAGAATAGTTGGTGTTAGTTTCTGAAAGATTATAGATAAAGTTTCAAGCAGTTTTGATAATAGCCAAACACTAGAAGCATGCAAGAAAAATACCTATCATTGTTGATGAAAAGTACCATAAAAAAATCTTGGTTTAATACCCTACAGTGCAGGCCTTCCACAGATCAAAACTGCACGACGACAATGAACGCCCTGGCACAACTGCCTGTGGCCGCTCTAACTGCAGAACTTGCGATCATGTTAGTGGTGATACCAAGATTTCTACAACATCAGGAAAATTTTCGGTTCGCCAATCTTTCACCTGCTCCTCGTCATGCCTTATTTATTGCATACGATGCACTAGATGTCAAGTTTTACATATTGGATAAACATGCCGTCAGCTTAACAATCGTTTTGGTGTACATTTGCGCAATGTAGAGAATAAAACCCACGAGAAAGAACAAAAGATTGAGCATGCCGATACAAATGTTTCAAGACAATTTGATTCGGAGGGACATTCGACAGAGGATATGGTCGTTCTAGGACTTTTATTCGCGGACCAAGACAATAGAAAACGAAAGACTTTGGAAAAGAGATTCATTTTCAAATTAGGAACTTTAATCGTAGTTTCTTCACCCATCATCTTCTATTAGGTTTTCCTTTTCGAGTCGCACGCTCTTTCTTTTATGTCGCATTCTTGCGCCGCATTCTTTCTTCATTCTATTCAATCTTTCTTCTTTCTTCATACACTATTCTATCAATCGTTCTTTTTCTGCTTTTTACGCTCTAACGTACCCTTTTCTCGTTACTACTGATGAAGGATTAAGCCCGAAACGTTTAGTAAATTAAGCTCTAGGCTATTCATTCATTTTAAGATATTTTGTGTACTTCCACAGATTGCCATATGGTTTTTCTGCCAAAAGATTCTCAAGAATTCTTAAGAATTCTGAAAAAAGATTTTACAGTAGTTTCTTAAGAATTCTCGTGTATAATAATTACAGTCTTTTGTATGGCTCAAGAATTCTTATAACAATGTGAAGAATACTTGAAAATTCTTAAGAATTCTTGAGACTTCTCTTCATGTTAATGTGCGCAATGCCTGTACTGTATGTCCTCGCAAAGTTGGACGATGTAAAGTAGGAGCATTTTCTCTCATTCCAAAGCAACTCCCATGAAATATCACTATATGGATATATTTTTATATTCAATTAAAAATTTACATACAAGATAAACATTAATTATGTGCAACCTATTTTATGATGGATGATACCACAAATTACGACTGTAACATAAAAAACTTTGGTCTGCCTCAAATCAGATGTCATGTGAAAATGTCCATTGAAGAAATAAAGCCCTGGCAAAACGACTGGGTTTTTGCACTGAACATTCACTGGACATCGCTAACCTTGTACAGTGTGTGAACATCAAGAAAATTTAGGTTGTGGAAAAACAACTGAACATTGTCCAGTGAACATTTGCTGGGCAACAGAAATGCGCAAAGTTTTTTGGATCAAGAATTCAGTTTGGAAAGTCTTTGGCAAACTCCAACAGATCTCCAAGGAGCTAGAAATATTATTTTGATTTTGTTTGTGGCTTTATTCATGTTGTTCATTCTGCCATCAAAATTATGACATTAAACATAAAAAAGTTTTTTGACATGAGGTAAGATGGGTTGTAAAAAAAGATAGCCAGCCATGATTTTGACTATTATTCCAAAGACAAAAACGGCAAGATACAGCATAGAAACGCAAGGCAATGGGTAAAGATACTATGAATAAATGAGAATGTTTGTAAATAACATGAATGAGTTGACAATGTGAATGAAATTGTCCACTATTTCATTGCAATGCGTGTGCTCAAACTCGACAATGTCCAGTGGAGTGGTAAAACGACTGAGCATTTTCCCACAACATCTTCAAACAAAAGAAATCTAATCTTGTCCACTGAACATTTTTGACTGCCTTCAAAATCAAGTGAACAATGCTCAACACCGCTGAACATGACTGAACCAGACTGGACAAGGTGGCAAAAGGATGCAATATTTTACGCTGAACATTTGCACAAGTGCATGTCCAGTGTAAATGTCCAGTCGTTTTGCCGGGGCTTAAATGAAGTGTTTTTATTAATATTGCATTATGGCTGAATGCAAATGTATTTGGTGTATTACACATACCTGCAAGTATATCTCCAGTTGCATTTTTCCTCAAAGATCTAATTCCTTTGGCTGTTGTTCCCCAAGTGTCCAAAGCAAACTGAGCAATGCTGAAAAAAATCCCAATGCTACAGCACACTGCTATCAATCTCATCTCAAGCACCACATTTTTGTTCATGCAGAAGAAATCTGTTTGAAGAAAGAAAATAACAATTTGAAAAGTCTTCATGTGATAGTAACCCTGAAAACAGATTTGCGCAAAGAACAGGTTTTGCTAAATACTTTTGCTTGAAAGTGAAGAAACAAGAATACTGGGCACTAATTAGAGATTACTGTGGTCACTCAGACAGCCAACTGAAGCTTTTTTATGGGTCAATTGAAAAGGTACAACACGTTGCATAAAAATTATTGCACTGTTTTTATTCTAATTATTGTTGGTCCTGAAAATGTGTTCTGATAATGCAGCTATCATTTTATTGCACCACCCCACCCACCCCAGGATAGGAAAGGCTAACCTGCAATAACCTTTTTCATGGATGAAACTGAGTGATGTCCGTACCTATCAAGAACATACTGTAGGTTCTAAATCTTTAAAAAGGCTGGTGTAAAATTCAATTACCCGTTTCTTTGAACTGAATGACTTTAAAGAAACTTTGGCTATTTTGCTATGAGTGAACAAGACTGAAACAAACCCAGTTTGGTATTTACATTTCATCATTATGAATGTGAAGTTGCCTGACAACCAACTGTTTCCAGACAACTGTTTACCATGCAAAAATTGAAAGCATTTCCTTCCTTCTTGCACTGAGCAACAGCTTAAATGATCCTGTACGAAAATACAAGGCCATATAATAGCCATGTACAAGCCTTGTAATTATGGCCTTGTAACCTTGTTATAGCCTGGAATAGCCTTGCTGTAACCTTGTAAATGGCTCAAAAAATGCTAATTAGCCTTGTAGAAGCCTTGTGGAAACCTTGTGTTAGACTGGTTGCAACTTGGAATCTTACTGTTAGCCTTGTAGTTTTCTTCCAAGGTCAGTACAAGGTCATAACAAGGTCATAATCCCCTCTACAAGGCTAAAACTTGGCCTGTACAAGGCCAAGTTTAGCCTTGTATTTTTGTACAGGCTGTTATTTCTGATTGATGTGGAGTGGAGGCACATGTTTTCTATTGGAAAAGTCTTTCAGAAAATCAAACCCTAAATTCCAGTCAAGAAAAATTGCAATATATATAAATACAAGTAACAAGTAGTTAAGAAGACTAAGTTGCCATCCATTTCAGAAAATAAAAACAGTGTCATTATGGAAAATATGTACATGCGACACAAAATATCTTTTGCACGCAAGATGTTGGTGTATTTCAGGGGAATCCCTTGGTGGCTGTCCAAAAACCCATTTCATTAGGAGCTGTTGAATTAGGGGCTGTGCAAAAACCTATTTCATAACAGATAGCGTTACATCCCTACCAACGTCGGAAAAATTCGCAAAAATCAGCCATAATCAGGGCAGAAATCAGCCTCAAGTCAGGTAAAATCTTCTCAAACAATGGATTTTTATCGAGCAACCCCCCAAATTTTATCTCCCCCCTACAGCCATGAACAGTTTCCTATCATTTTGACAACCAATGCAAGCAGGTACAAAATTGGGTAGACCCTTTGGTATTCAATAGAAACTTTTAGAATGTTTCAAAAACCTTCCTTTTTCCATAGTTTTCCTTTGGCTTTCTTCAGTTATCACTTTATCCTATCCTTTCTCAGTTTCAAGAGGAGATGAGACTAAAATATATTTTGCCTCGAAATAACGGTTGGCAAGGAAACAAAGTTTGTATTCATAAAGACATGTTTCTAAGGGTCTGTTCATATGGAAAAAGTTTCCCCGGCATTTTCCCGTTTCACCGGGAAACTCGCTCAGCCGAGGTAATAGTCCTCGACCTTTCATATGAGAGAAGTTTCCCCCGCAAGCCGGGGAAATAAAACAATAGCGCTTTGTTTCTGACACCAAAGAATTTGAAAGGATTAACGATAAACAAAAGAAGTTTCCCCGCCTAGCTGGGAAAATGTGTTCATATGGAAAAATATTTCCTCGGCTAGGCGGGATCCCGGTAGAGTTCAGGCGAGATCTCGGCTAGCGGGGGAATGTTTTCTCATGTGAACGCTCGTTCTATTTCATGTGATAAAGCTATATGAGGCGAGATCTCGGTTGAACGGGAATCCCGCTTCACCGGGAAAATGCCGGGGAAACTTTCTCCATATGAACAGGCCCTAAGAGGCATGCACTTTGATAAGAAAATCAATTCTATTTGTGATTAGACCCATTCAGGGCGACGGTACTCTACTGGCTTATAGTTACTGAGTTATCCTGTAGCTGTGCTATAGTCATTTTAGGAAGTAAAAGTTGGAAACTTATTCATTTATTCATAAAAGACAATAGTTTTTAAGAGAACTCTTGCCATTTAGGGGGCCTTCCCCCCCCCCTAGCAATGGATCCGCGCCTGCATTGCACTGACTTTGCACTCATCTTAGCTCCTGGTCGCTTATGATCCCCTTATGATCACCCATGCTACACCTTATAAATAAGGTACTAAGCTTAGTCAACCGGAGAATGATCAGTACACTACCTAAGGTCAATTTGACTCTGTGGCTGACTAATAAGTTCCTTTATTGACACACTTAGGTCAGGAACCAAAACAAAGGTTTCCAATCTAATCCCTTACCCTGCATCTCCTTTGCTGTGTGATGTCCAACACCAAATATTTGGTACAGCCCAATATGTTGTTTGTCACACTTTCCACCCTTTATTGTTAACCAGTTCGGTTCAGCCATTGCCACTGCGAAAATCCCACTGACAACTAAACTGAAGAAAGCAGCCGGAATGTTTCTGTCTGATTCTGGTTTTCTGTGGTTCCTTCTTCCATTTTGCCTTGAATTCAGCGAATAAGGTAAATAGGCCCGTCTCATTCTCGCAAAGAAATCTTGCAATTATGCCAATGAATGTCTCTGAATTTGCTACGTACCGCTTTCAGTATCTTGATAAATGCTTCTTGAATTGTAATAAGCTGCTAAAGGTTGTTTATTTTCGTTAAATCTTCTGTATTTTCGTCAAACCTTGTCTGGTTCTATTATGTGAGGTCAGATTTGTCGCAGCAAGAACCCGAATTTACTTTTGGTTAAATGTCATGGCTCTATGGTAAATTAGCCATGCCCTGGGTATTAAGAAATATCAGAGATGGCGCCAGGGAAGAAATGCTAGGGGGGCAAATACTGCCAGAGTGCCGACAGTGAGAAATTTTTTCTGAACGAGTTCAATTCAAGTTCACTGAGATGACAACGCAGCAAAGAAATCTGGAGGTTTAGGTTATGAAAATGCCGACAGTGCGTAGAAATTGTCGAAAATTTAAGTGCCGATGGGGGGGCTGAGTGAAATTTTGGGGGGCTCCTGTTCCCCTAGCACCCCCGCTGGCGCCATCCCTGGAAATAATGAAACCGATGAAACGAACTAACAGGAAGCCAGAAAAGAAAAAAGAGGGAAAGGAAACGTCTCTTCTCTTCGTCTTTCCCAAAGTTTCTTTCTCTCTCTGAAAGGGCAAGTTGCTTGGTCTAACTTGGACTGATCCACAGATTTTGAGGGACATGGGCCGATATATCCTAGCGCCATGACATTTATATCATTGTCATTAAAAATTCCCTTCCGTTTTGCGTTTACGGAAGAGTCATTCCTCCTCCACACTTTCCCAAAAGGAACCAAGCGTCATGACGTCATTTTCGATCAAATTACGAAACTTCCTCGAAGGACACCAAGGGTGTTAGGACACGGATATCTTAATTACGTATTTATTTACCTTGTTTTGATCTTCGTCTTGTTTTCTTGCCTTGTTTTCTTCTTTGTTTTGATTCCTCTTGCTGATGTAAATGCCTCGCGTTATTTGAATATATCTTCCTTCTATTCCTGTGTCTTAGCACGCCTTCGTAGAAGAAAGGTTTCACACCGCAATGCCATATTAAAATTTAATCTCCCTGGTACAAAGTATACAACAAAATACAACGCCATTAGAATTTCTGCAAATTCGATTGATTGATGTTGACCAACGGAAACTCGAAGCTTAAAGCAGAGTTTCAAGGAGCTTGGCCGGACAGAACAAAGTCTTACGAACAAGAATACGATAAAAACAGTTGGCAACAATATCAAATCTTGTACGTATGTACTATTTTGCTGCTTTCGCAAAGCATTAACTGATTCATTGTGAATTTTTCAAATCAATGTGTTCCATTTAAAACTACAAATGTTTGTGCTCTTCTGCCTAGGCCCTTATCGAAACGAGGCAGTCATAGTCATTTCAAAATAATGGCGTTTGATTATGAGTCGTAGTTAGGAGCGTCCGGCAGTATTTCAATAGCGATAACTACGACCATATCATCAGCAATCATGTGATCCCTTTCAGCCTACAAATATAATATTGGCCAAAAAAGTTGACTCATGTGCATGTAATAGCCTCAAATCTACTGCTTCTTTCTTTTTCCATGTAATGGCTACAGGGTGGCCACATTCTGCTGCTCCCCGTGGCATAAAAGGCGTAAGAGATTTTATAAAACGATAGGAGGAATTTTAACGGAGTTTTCTAAAAAACAAAGGATTTTTGCCAAAGGTGTGCGAGATTTTCGCAGAGTTATTACGCCCCTCGGGTGATTTGCCTTGTAAATTCTTAATAGGATGTATAACCGTTTTTTGCAATTAGCTAACTTTTGATCCAGATTCCAGACTTGCTTCTTTATGATTTCCAGATATTATGAATTTTGAAAAGGCCAAACTGTTATTTTTTACAAACATACATAAAGATGCTAAAAACTTCCTTCACAAGTTTCCTTTGGAAGCTTTTAAATTGCAAATCAACCCTTGACGGTTTTGGAATACAAGGCCCAGTACCTACCTTAAACAAAACTTGAAATAACCTATTTTGCGTTATTGGTGACAAAAACAAGACAAAATGAATCACCATCAAGCAAAAAGGTACAGACATGCTAGACTGGTTACAATTCTTCATAAACTTCGCTCCAATGCATATATTTGATCTAAACCTTTTCGCTCAATCTACATAGAAGCTATGCGAAAACGAACACAAAACTAATGTACGAGAATTCAAACGATTCGACCAAGGAGCGCCGAGATTTGATCGAAACTTTTCAAAGTGCTGCATTCTCATTGTACCATCCGTACCATCACGAACCTGACGGAAAGGCGAATTTCTGTCAGCAATTCAATTCAATATATAAGGAGGTAAAAAAGTTTTCGAAGTTGCGAGCCAAAACTGAGAAGAAATGTAATAAGACTACAGACATACAAAGCGATCTAGATCTAACATGATTTTCTCTCAATCTATCTATCATCGTAGTACCAACGGAGCGTTCCATACAAAATATTGTCCGTGTTGATCATACAATTAACCCATTAATCAAAATAAATCATATTTTCTTCGAATTTACACACTATCTACAACTAAATCCTATATGCTATATGCTTAAAGGGGCTGGGTCACGTAAAGTAAACAAAATTCTTTCGAAACGACGATTTTGCAGACTTTTTGACAGGCCATATCACACAGATCACACAGATTTTCCACTATTTTTCCCAAAATGAAAGTGCTATTTTGAAGATGAACTCTTGAACTTCAGAGAGATGCAAATGAAACAACCACATGTTGTTGCAAAGATATTGGTGGATTTTTAGTAGAAACCTTGTTGTGGATTCACCCCATCCACCAAAATTTGCCCAGAACTCAATGGTCACGTGTGGGCAACAATATAGATCATAGATATAACAGGTTTGTTTACGGTTACGTGATCCAGCCCCTTTAAAAACCACTGTGATGCGGAGAACCACTACCATCTTGAAAATGTTTTGCAAGAGTAATTTTGCGTTATCGCAAATCTGACGTGACATCTAATTTGAAACAAGCAAAAACATAGAGATTTGTAAGTCGGGCTGCACAACTAAACTAAGCAGAGAGGTGGCAAACTCACTCGAGCTGCTTGCGAAAGGGCTGTTATGAAAAGAGGAAAGTATATGTTGTAAGTAGAAGAATTGAAAGATGAACTAGATTCGGAAGTTAGACTAGCACCATCGGTTGCTACCTTTAAGAAAAAGCTGATCTCCATTATCCACCCCCCCCCCCCCTGCTAACTCTGTCTTTGGGACTCATGATCCAATAGGATTATCCTATCTGACTCAACTTAGAGTGGGTCTTTCGCAAGTTATGCCTTGATAAATTCAAAGCATAAATTTAGTGATTCCATAAAACCAATCTGCCTTACTAACGATAACGATGACATTGAAACTACGGAACACTTTTTGTTGCTCTACCCCTCCTTTGAGGTTGATCGTCGAAATCTTCTCGCTAGAGCTTTTGATTCACTACGGCCAAAGTACAAAAGACAAAAAGACAAGCATTCCCAATAAATAAAGAAAACCATGGAGGGCAATGTTTAGACTGATCCTTCTACTGTCAATATATGCTCTTACTTTCTCTTAAAGGCCTTGGGCAACCGGCATGCATAGACCTTTTAGCTATTCTAAAAAGAGCCTGGATCGAGCGTTATTTTTATACGTTTTTATACACGAGGTTCGATCGAGTGGCGGTAGAGCTTCTATCACTATTGTGCACATTCGAAAAATTCTACAAAACGTAGCAAAATAAAATATCGTTCGATTCTGATTCTTTTCAGAATAGCTATAAGGTCTATCGAGACCCAATTCTTAAAGATTGCATAATTTCATGCTAAAAGAAAAACATTTTATTGCAAAATATGCCCCCTGTTAAAGCAAAATCATTCTGATCAAACAATGACAATGATAGAGCTTTTGATGGTTATATCGAGTTTCCTACCCCAGGTCTTCTTTTTTCATTTTTCAAAATTATTTTGATCTTAGTGGCTGGTTCTTACTGCAAACTAAGCTACTGAGCACTACTAGTTAGCCAGCTACCCTACCAATGATCAACGGCTAAGACACACATCACATACATATATGCAAATATAGACAGTTACAATTATTTATCTTTGTGCACACCAAAGGATATATAGAAATATGTTCAGCTGCTATTGTACAGAATAACTTATCAAAGGAAGTCAAACACGTCCAGCATAGGCTTCAGACCTTTAGAAAAGACAGTCTAAATGGCTATCCAATATATTTTTGATTGAATGCCTTGAAGCAGACGTTACTTAATGTACTTTAATTCTACCGTTGACTTTTATCTTTGTTATTTTCAAAATTACAGCATTTTCTTTTTGTAAGAACAAAGTTTTAGCTTTACTTCAGCGGTACCTTTAAATAGGTTTATCTTACATTGCAGTAGCTTGCTTTTTTGCGAATAAAATTGAATTGAATTCAGTTCAGTTCAAGGAGACCCTTGACAAAATTTAAACCATCATAATTTCTAAACTGATGGAGAAAAACAAATAGGATTTTCATTAGCCTGAGATCAGGCAAAAAGGCAAAAAATGCAAAAAGGCAAAAAAGGCAAAAAAGGCAAAAAAGGCAAAAAGGCAAAAAAGGCAAAAAGGCAAAAAAGGCAAAAAAGCAATGAAAAAAATGAAACAAATGAAACGTTCCAAAGTCTTTTTTTTTTAAAAAAGCAGGCCCGTTAACAGGCTAGATTTTCATGAAAATCATGGTTATGAAGTAAGGGTGAACTTGGTAAGGCAAAGGATGCAGATTTGATCAAGACAAAGCAATTTTGCAACCTCAAGAATAGATTCTATACCTCCTGTGCAGCCAACCATGTTTTGTTTTCTCCGTTCATTTTGATTTGATTGAGTAAACTTAAAGGGGTGAAATCTGCTCTTCTGAAAGGAAAAGCCCCTTTGTTTCTTCGGAAACCTATTTGCCCTTGCTTCGTTTGTTTGTTTGTTTGTTTGTTTGTTTGTTTATGAAGGTCTATGATACAGTTGTAAGCAAATGTCTGTCGCTCTTCTCGTTTACGATTTAGAAATTTGATGACATCACAAGCTCAAAAAGTTTAAATTTACGAAACACTGTAATTTTGAAAATAGTGAAGATGTGAAAAAAGTCAGCATTAGAATTGAAGTAAGTTACGTCAAGTTTAGACTTGCCCCAAGTCTATTTCTTCAGTCCGTCTTACCGTTCCCTTTTCGGAAGTTCCTCGATCCGCCATTCGATTACGAAATGTTGGAATGGAGGATCCGGGAAATGTCGGAAAGGGATTGGTCAAACAGACTTGAGGAATAGACTATGGGGCAAGTCTACCTCAAGTTCCTCTCCAGCAATAGACGATTCCGGAAAAGATGGCGGACTTAGCCTTAGATTTCACGATAAAGTTGCGACGACCTAAATCTATCGTAGCTGTGGTCAAGATTTTATGCTGCGGTCGTAAATTCTGGTAGCTATGCGTTGCTAGGGGGCATATTCCTATCATGCATTGCGTGAAATGAGGTCCGCCATCTTTTCCGGAATCGTCTATTTAAACTCAAAGAAAATGCAGGTCTAATAAACTCAAGATTTAAACTCAAGATTTTCCATTCTTTTGTGGAATAGTTGAAAGGTCTATTGCGTTAACCTCAAGGCCAAAACAATGAGGGCCAGTGCCTTTCTCAAATTCTGCCTCCATCGTGTAAATGGGGTCTCAGGGTAACGAATTTGTAAGCTCCGTGATATCTACATCCAAAAGTCTTATAAATTTTATACAAAATATAAAAACCTGAAATTGTTTCAATCTAATATCAGGCTTGTATTGCAACCACTTCCATAGTCATTTTGCTCCTGTCACCAAATGACCTCCTTATCAAATCAACAGCCTCGTTATGGGGAACGTCCTTCAGTGAATTGCCATCGACGGACAGGAGCTGATATCCAGCCTGTGAATTGGCGAGCATACAAAAAGTCAAAATTAACATATTTTGTTGCAGGCATTCAACGCTTATAGAAGTCTAACGTATTTACCCATCCCAAATTAAATTGACGGTAAAAAGTTTAGGATAAAAGAAGCATAATGGAAAAAATCAAGAAAGAGGTTGTATCAAAGCAAATAAACGCGAAAAACGAATATACATTTGCCACAAAAAAGAAAAAGTTTCTAAAATTCGCATTACTTCCATGCAGCGTCAATTGCTAAAAATTGTGATATACTGCAGCATAAATTATGATTAGAAAAATGAGGATGTAAGTTACATCAAAGAATTAAAATAACTGAAAAGTCTGTTGGAGGCAAAAATCTTGAAAACAGCCTTAAATAATTAAACCAGAACTTAGCATATTGAGAGCTTTTTTGTGAAACAATGGTCACATCTTGGCTTACCAAAGAGCAACGTAGATGACTTAAGCAAAGCAGAAGGGGTGACTGAAGCAAAAAAGGTCTCTGGTGGCAAAACCCACTTGATACCGTGAAATTCATGCCAACAAGGAAAATGAACAGCACATCAAGAAAATGAGAAAAAGATCACATCAAGCTGCTTCTTGTAATGATGGATTAAGAAACAACCAACGCTGTCTTAGTATTGTATTTGGACATCAGTTAGAGCCGTGTAAAAAATTGCTTCCCAGAGTTTGAATGCAAAATAGATAAACTGGTTTAGTTTGAGCTGATTTGACTTGCCAGTGTGAATGAAATCGATTCCTGTTCAGGGCTATTTGAGATATTGAGAAATTTCATACGACCTCAGATTTTAGTATCAAAACTGACAAACCTTCAGAACTCCAACTTCCGCAACTGCACCTTCAGGATATACAGTTTCAATGCGAATTTCAGGTTGCTGAGTAGAACCTCTCCCTCCAGATATGCTTATACCTAGAACAATGATTTCACATATCATTGATTTCACAAACAATAGGAGTACCGGGTGTCCCAAAACGATTATACAGATTTGGTTGACTCCAGCGATGTGAATTTAACTTTAATCAATGGCTAATCACTCTCAAAATGATCCTCGATAGTTAACTTGAACATAGATACCTCGTTTGTTGGTATTGGTGCTTTGAGAGCAGAAATATTAATATTGAAAGCTCAAATTTGCGTTCACTTGCAAACCAGAACTTTGGCCTTTTGGCCTGAGCAAATTCCTGAAGCACATCGAAATTAAGAACTGAAATTAATGAAAAATTAAGAAACTGCCCAAGGGGTGACTGGGGGGGGGGGTGACTTCTGGAAAACAGAATAACACAAGATCGAATATTTTTCAAATTGCTATCATTGATTTATACGCTGTGCCTTAAGAATTTGCTTAGGCCAAAAGGCAAAAGCTCTGGTTTGCAGGAGGAGGCAAATTTGAGCTTTCAAGATTAACATGTCTGCTCTAAAAGCACCTATACCAACAAACGAGGTACCTATGTTTAAGTTAACTATCGACGAACATTTTCAGAGTTATTAGACGTTGATTAAAGCTAAATTCACATCGCTGGAGTCAACCAAATCCGTATACAATTTTTGGGACACCCGGTAGAGCTATGTACGATGCATCTCGCTAATAACCAAGAAACAGAGTACAGTCCAACAAAACTTTGTTGATACGTTTGCCTTGATCAAGAAAAACAAATTCATGTTGCATGGAAAGCTGATCAACTTTTCCGCAAACGGACTTACCCAACAGTTATTCTACATAGTGACTGAAATAAAAGCAAGGCGTTTGAAAAAATACTGCTCTTTGAATATCGAAGAAATAGTATTGAAAACTGTCTTGTTTCATTGCCGATATGTTCAATTAGATTCAATAATTTACCCGGCTTCAATCAGTCGTTCCTTCCCGTGGATATGAAACTTTTTCTGTAGAAAGCCCCTTTCAAAAATCTGCGAGTGAAAACGACAATCAAAACTGCATCGATTTGCTTTCCTAATAACAACGACACTGACATGTATTAGCATATATTTGTCCTTTTGGGAGAATGGAATCCCCCTGAATAAGTTATATATACTAGGGACAAGGGCAGATTTTGTAAGACAATAGCATGAGTTGCTTTTGATTGACACCGCAATTCAAAGCGATTAACGATCGCAGACAAAGGAAATTCTCTCAACCAATAATTCAAAACAAACAAAGCCGCAAAAGTTGCCCTAAAACCCAGGTAGCCTGCTCGCTCGTTGTGTATTGCAGAAATTGTTTTTGAGAGAAACCATGAGCATAGGTCGAAAGAAGAAGAATATATCCACACATCTGCCACGGGCATTTAATCAATTTGGTTCAAAAGCCGATTGGGAGGCGATTCAATTCTCTTATATTTTTGGGTGTAATTGAAGCATTTACTGCTCAGCTTCTGAACCAAAGAAATAAAATGCCCGTAGTAGATGTGTATATATCCTTCTTCTTTCGATACAAGCTCATGTTTGCTCTTAAAATAATTTCTGGAATGCACAACGAGCGTGTTAGCACTTGCGTTTCAGAGAAACTTTTGCGGCTTTGTTTGTTTTGAATTTCTGGTTGAGAGAATTTCTTTTGTCTGCGATCGCTAATTGCTTTGAATTGCGGTGTCAATCAAAACCAACTCGTGCTATTGTCTTGCCAAATCTGTCCTTGTTCATACTAGGGGGAAGACTTTTTTATTCCCCCAAGAGGATAGCACGTGCTAAAACGTGTTTAAGTCATTGCTGTAAGGTACAAACATTAGGAAAATTTGCTCATGATTCGTTTTAGCACGTTTTTAAAGTTTGAAAAGGTAATTCTCGAGAAAATCCTTCGTAGAATCTGAGCGGAGTGACCGATTTCAGCTAGGAAAAAGTCTAAAGATAATTGAACATATTTGCTATTAAATGAGATATTGTAAAATATTATTGCTTTGATAGTTAGGGGGCAGTAGCCTTTCAAACGGCAAGCATTTTGAATTTTTCTGACATACCCCCCGGTATAACAATAAAATACTCAGCGAGCCTGCACTTTTGTAGTAAAACCATTCAAACTTACCGAGTGATTTGCCTTCCTTTGGAATAGCCACTGTAATTTCACGGGGCTTGCTATTTTCCAACCCAATCTCCGGGGGCCTCTTCATACTATCTAATATCGGTTTTATCGGCGTATAATCATCATCATCATCATCATCATCATATTCATTTATAACATCTCCATTGTTGGTAATATTTCTATTAATATCCGGTACAGCGTACTCCTGATCTTCTACAATATCAGACATTGCGCGTTCTTTACCGCTCTGCGGGGAAGGGTCCACCGAGATGCCGGATCCATTAGTAAATACACCATCCAGTTTACCACGTATTTGACTTTTGTCGACTTTAGAATACAGTTCATCAGGATCGAATGGCGTATCTTTCGTTGGTATATAATCTAAATCTTTGTCGATTGCTTCGTCTGGATCGTAATGCCATGAATGTGTATGTTCTTTAGAAGGACGTGGCACATTACTGAATGATTTGTATCTCTGCATTGTCGTTTCACGTTCTAAAATCGAACGTTGTTTCGCGTACTTCTTCGATATTTTTCTTGTTTTTTCCTCCTTTTCTTTCTCAAGCAGTTCAGCTTCTGTTTTGGACTTCAGTTGAAACTTTCCACTTTTGTCTGAAAAAGGTTGAAAAAACTGTCAACACATCTTTTAAGGTATTAATTAATAACTAGCATCTTAGCCGAAAGAGAAAAACGCTGTATAATTTTGAAAATGATCAAGGCATCAAAAATTGCCAACATGAAATTATAGCAAGTACCTGAAGTCCCTTCCAAGCTATTAAATCGAACGAAAGATGCATTAAACATGTTATTTTTGGGTCCAAGAGATGAGTGATTTTACCAAACAAAATTTCACATCTAAGTTAGCTTTCGAACAACAGATTAACATTTTAGTTTTGAATATCGGCCATGCACTTTTTACTCCACAGCCCGCCAAACGCATAATTTTTTTCACTCATCCGGTACAAAAAGAAAACAGAAAAACAAACCTTGTACTGCAGTCACGAGAGTTCTTTTTGGTGGTTGTTCTGACAACTGTCCATCAAGGATTGGTGATTCTAATGGGTTAAAAAAGCTCAATTATATTTTGCTTTTAAGCATGAAAATACCAAACGCTGCATCATATATGGATATCTATTGAATTGTGAAAAAATTTAGGTTATAATGATCGATAAGGAATCTACCTTAGTGCTAATGAAGGATTTGAAAGCATATTAGAGATTCATAGGTAAATATAAATAGAAACACAATATCCTGCTTTTAAGCATTAAAATACCATACGCTGCATCATATATGGATATCTAAGGGATTGTGAAAAAATTTAGGTTATAATGATCGATAAGGAATCTACCTTTGTGCTAAAGAAGGTTTTGAAAGTATATTAGAGATTTATACGTAAATACAAATAGAAACACAATATTAAGTGGCTGCTTTTTAGGGCTGGCAGTGTAAATTTTATAAAGTACATTATGTATATACCAGGTGAGCCATTAAAAATTCTAATTTTTAATAATTGTTTGTACCAAGAATACTGGATCGAATTCTGGTGAACAGCAGAGATATTGAAGCACTTTTGAGATTTTTCTTCGTTCTCATAAGCACTTAGCTTGATACACAGCCCACCGAAAGGAAAAAAGTCCTTTCAGTGGGCTGTGTATCAGGTTAATAAGCACTGGAAATATAAGTAAATTTGACTTACGAACAATTTATGGTTGCAAAATGTCTGAAAAAGGCCTAAAACATTTGATCAAATCATAAATATGAATTTACCAATATTCTGAATGTTCATAAAAACGCGAGAAAAATCACAAAAATATTTTGATCTCTCGGCTCTACTGACAGTTTGAAGCTTTCAAATCTGCTAAGTACTCAGCATAGGGCTCAAATCTTTTAAATCTTCAAAAAGGTGCGTGTAAAATTCTTTGACATTTTCTTTTAATTGAATGGCTTGAAACGAACTGATGGTACTTTGCTATAAATCTGAAATCTGCCGTTTGATATCTTGAATTTTTCAAAATGGCGGCAATTTAATTATTGTTGAAGAAATTCATGGAAAATTGTGTAAAAATTTAAATCATCGTAAATTCAAAACCAATACAGGAAAAATGATATAACCTTCACGGAAACCATAGTTTATGAATGTCTACAATATAGTGGCAAGCAGAAGTCTGTAGCTTTTCTAGTTTAGGATTTGGAAATTTGATGACGTCATAGCCTCAAATTTAATAAATGCCTCCACTTTGAAACTTATCAAGATATCAATAAATTTCCATGGCAGATTCACAGAAAAAAAACGCACCATTTACTTCAACGAAATTTGTAATATAATTTTACACCGACCTTTTTAAAGATTTGAGCCCTATGTTCAAGTCCTCTTCTTGCTATGAATTTTTGAAAGCGAGAACTCTTTTCTGGCTCACCTCGTATCATTGTGTTTTCTGTTCCTTTTATGTTCATATAAATTGCAAAGAATGAGCCTTGTTGAGTAAATGGTAATGCATTTCACTCAGTTGGATTTATTTTATTTAAGATATCTTTTATTTCTTTAACTTTGAGATGCTAAAGTTATACCGGGTGTCCTAAAATGATGTATTATTGTTTAATTGCTTATATGTCCATAACCAATGAACCGATTTTCAAAAACTTTGTTTTAATTGATTGCCTAAAGGCTAAATTGAATTTTAAGATGTTGGTTGCCGTTTTACCACGGCGTTTTCATATCGAAAAGAAGATCGATAAACCTGCTCAAATTCAAGCCTTAGATAGCATAAAAAGAAACGGCCTATTTTTCCAGTCAACATTTTAGATGTGATACAAAAGGCTGGACTCCTATTCGTATTCTCTGAACTCATAGTATTAACTGAATTCGTATTCTCTGAACGACATATACTCTCTGAACGACATATAAGTTCAACCTTTTGCATCACATCCCAAATATTGACTGGGAAAGTAGGCCGTTTCTTTTCATGCCATATAAGGCTTGAATTTTAGCAGGTTTATCGATCTTCATTTCAATATGAAGACATCAGTTCATCGGCTATGGACATATAAGCAACCAAACGATAATACATCATTTTGGGACACTCGGTAGTTTAGTTTACTTTCAGTTTAGTTTAATTTTAGTTTAGTTACCTGTGCTACCTTGCAACTGCGCTGAAATGGAGAATTGGTCTTTATTACTATTTCGTTGCTATTCATTGTTATCACAAACTAAATGTAGATCACCAGTCGTTCCACTGATGTGTTTTGAACTGCTTTGTGGCTTGCTAACACTGATTCATAACTCTGAGGCAGTAAACACTGCAACATTAGTCTTTTTACGAGAAATATGCGACCGATATCCTGCCAACCGTAAAAATCATTTATGTGTAGAATTTCGTAATTGTATATTTAGTTGCATTTTAGATTTATGTCCTTCATGTAACGACCAGGGGGTAATCATGATCTTTTGCTCCCCCTGGTATCGTTCTTGCAATGTTGTATGGTAGCTCGTTCGTAGTGTCTTTTAAGTAATTCGTTATTGTCAATTTTTTACATTGAAGTTAGATAAAGAAGATTAGCAGTATGTTTCTTTGTTGCCCTGTACATCTTGTATGTGGAAATATATTCCATTATGCTTCCCAGAGTTTTGACCATTTACTTTCAAGGTAAAGGAAAATGTTAACAGAGGCGCATTACCAATCAAACAATAAAGACTTTCACAGTGGGTTAGAGGCAGACATTCGAAAATTTTGAAATTCTCTAAATCACTGGTTGTTATGCAGTTTTAAAAAGCTGAATAATTGGGCTTTCGTGTGCTTTTTAAAGTTTTCATTTATCTTGTGTTATGACAGAGTTATAGATTTTTGAATCTGAGTAAATTGGACAAAATCTTTAAAAATTTTACACCCAGCATTCTAGTGGCAAAGAATGTGGATAAATGTTTCTCGGCTAGGAAAATGGCTTGCAGATTGTTTCATCGGCATTACCAGAATGTAAATAGTCATTGTTTATTGAAAAGCAAGATGAAAATGTCTTTTCAAATCTACTTTTACCACAGCAACAATTTTCTTCAGACACTTTGTCAGATTTGTCGTCTCACTCAGAGGGCAAAATTTGACTTTAATGGAGAATATTTCCAAAAGTACGAGGAGAGACGTCAACACCAATACATTTTCTGAAAGAGAAGCTCATGATAAGTTTATTTTTGAAGCTTTCATTTTGTTTCTCCTCGCAAAATTCAAATAAAAAGGGGGGAAAGGCCTTTTTTGGGACATTTTGGGTGTCCCAAGAAAAGATATTGAGACAAGGCCCATTTTTTCAGAATACTACAAAATATTTTAATCAAGGAGCATCCGCTGGGTCATATTGTGGTAATATTATGTTCATAAGAACCTCCTACATAGCTTAGGCTTATACTGAAATGTAACAGAAAGGAGACTTTTGGTTAGACGTCCTAAAACTGAAATATAGGTCCCGGTCCCCTAAATGTGGAGAAATATTCAACTTTATTCATTGTTCCAACAGAATATGTTGAAAAGAGCCATCAGTCACCATTGCTAATTTTATTGAGACCGAGGAGTATAAAAGAGGTTTTTGGCTCAGGGTCTAAAATTAGAATGTCGGGCTCCAGCCCCCCTAAATATGAAAATTTTAATTTTTTGTGATCCATTTGATTTATCCTTCTCATACGTTGAAAATGAGCTACCAACTGCTCCTGTAACATTTATTTCCTGGCAGATATCCACGAATGTCTGCAAAATCGCCATTTTGGCCCACTGTGCATTTTGGCGGCGTCAAGGGTAGGAAATTTTGGCCCAATTTCGCTTAATTGGGTTTTCAAAGATAGTTGACGGAGATAAATAGCTAACTCAAGAGCTGCATATGCAGGTCTAAAATTAGCCTATTGTATTTGATGATATCGATACGTGCATGCATATGTTTTCACTAGGGGAGCAATTACGTGCGTAGGCCTCTACTTAGCTTCATCAGCTAACTTTAATCTTGCAGGAGTTTGAAAAAAGCTACATAAATATTTTTGCTCACAGTGGATTAGTCATTTCTTCTCCCGGTTGAGCAAAATGAGAAAAATTCCTCGATGACAGCCACTTCTTTCATCTTGTCGCTAGAATCTTGGATAGAAAATTTTCTAAAACCTTGAGTTGCAGCCTTTTCTCAACCCAAGCAACTAACCAATTCAACCAACCAATCAATCAATCAATCAATCAATCAATCAATCAATCAATCAATCAATCGATTTAACCTACGGGGTGTCTCAGAAAAAAGTACCCCCTTTTGACTGGAAATAGGAACAAAACGATAAGATATCATTATTCTCCGAGTTCACAGCTAAATGTACCAATCTGCAACTTAGATGCACATTACCTTGCATTTAGAAATCATACACCAAAAACCGGAGATACAAGTTTGCAAAGTCTAAATTTACAGTGCACCCAAAACCAGAGAATTTGAAAAAGGGCCTAGCCATGATTTGTATCATGGACATTTTCCAAAGCACATGTAAACTTTAGTTTCAATTTTTTTTTTGCTTTTGAGAAATAAAAGACACATGGGTATGGCCCTGATTTAATGAATATAATCAAAATATGATAAGAATGATAAAGTCGTGCCACACCTCCAAACTAAGCGTGCATGTGCTCCTTTTCCTTGTCTTTGATACAAAACACTTGGGATGGAACGCAATGCACGGACCGATTCCTAAGAAGAAAAGTCATCCCGAGAACAATTGAAGTGATACAAGATTTAATTCTTTTCAAAAATAAAAGGTAAAGTTCAAAATTGAAAATTCTTTTGCGAAATGTTATGTGATGTTAAAGCATGGCTAGGCCCTTTCTCAAAACCTCTGGTTTCAGGTACACTCCAAATTTTGACCTTGTCAACTCATATCTGCAGTGTTTGGTGGACGATTTCGAAATGCAAGGTCTGTGCATTTAAGTTGAAGATCGAAAAATATAGCTATGAGCTAAAAAATCCCGGAAGTTTATGGTTTTGTTCCCTAAGTTCGGTCAAAAGTGGGTACTTTTTTGAGACATCCGGTATATCTAGCAAAATACATAAACCAGCTGAAGAATAGACTTACGACCGAGATCGTAGCCATTGGCAATCATGGTGTCCATTTCTCTTTTTGAAACACGAGCGTCAAATCGACCAATGTCATGTGGGAATACAATTGTCCTGCAAAAGGAAAGATTGGCAAAATTATGCTGAGAGTAACACTTTACAAAACGCCTATGCTTCGATTTTGGTCATTCATGATAATACTTCTTTCGACCTTTCTCCGCTCGCTAGTTAAAACAATAGAAAAACTTTTGAGGCATGGACAAAAGTGTCAATATCACAAACTCAATGAATGTAATAAGTATATAAGCAAAGGACATCTCCTAAAAGCTTCACAAACACGTAAGATGTAAATGAGTCCTACCCGGAGGGTAGGGGTGACATCAATAGGCGGATGACGGGGGTGTCCCATTTTGAATTGTAAAATCATACCCTAAAATTTATGAATTTTTCAAAACCATACCCCAAAATTTACGGGTCATTTAAGATAGATATCCTAAAATTGTGACCAAAATTCGAAATTCTAACCAAGTATCTTAAATTAGATCAAATTCAATACCCTGAAGCGATTTTCTTCCAAAAGGACACCCCAAAATTTATGTTCATTTGTGATGTTACCAAAAATGACACCCTTAAATTTATTTTCAGCCTGAAAAAAGGTACCCCACAAAATGGCACATTCCGTACTGGTACATATGGTAGTGACCCTCCCCCTCCCCCTCCCGGAGAGTCCCACCAGGTGAATCAAAAATGTATCCGCTGTTTAAGAAATTGTTAAATAAAAGCTATGTAGCCGATTTGAAAAATTACAACTCCGTTGCCTGACTAAAAGGCTTAACTTAATGTTGACAGTTTATTCATAATTTACAATGCACTATTTAGATCTACATGCAATTAGATCGGACATACAATACGAGCTAGTGGGATAGAAAAAAGATATTATGATAGGTAGGGTAGATGGGACAAAAAGATGAGGCAGGCAAAGAACAGGATGGCAGGATGTATTGAAAGAGTTAACTGGGATGTCTTTACATCAACTTAAAGGGCATATATCGCGATAACAGTTGGTTGATACAACAAAGAAGCTTGGAGTGGAATTCCATTGTTTCGTGACTTTTAATTTCTGCTTCATGAATTTTTACTGCCGTAAAAATGCAGCCTCGGTCCCGTGCTTTGTACTAAACAAAAGAGATAATTGTATTACATTAGCCAATCAGGTTCACGATACATGCCCTTTAATGAAGAAACAATGAACAGAACAGAATGGAGGTTGTTGGTTCAGAGTATCGCCAAGCTTGGTCTGTACTTTCAAGACGTCGGGCTTTATATTTTCATGTACAACACAAAACCGGTTAGTATGCACATAGCATTCAAAATTTGTAGGCCATAACTTCTATAAAAGAAAAGCATTTATTGATTCTTAAAAGAATAATGTAACGTCGCTAATTCACTTCGATGTAAGTAAGACGAAGAAAGCAACAACAAACAATTGATAACTACCTGATATCCTTTAGTAACACAGATTTTCCAGGAGAATCAAGTATTTCCAGAATATTGCTTGCAAATAGTTCTATGTCACCTTTTTCGAGATACTGAAAAGAGAAAACACATTCCCTAGCTTATTATTTCAGTTTCATAAATAAGCATTTGAATAGTAAAGCATTTGATGCGTGTATGCTGCGATCTCTCGTCATTACAAACGGACACATTTCATCAAAATTTTCAGATATTTTATAGGAAATAATTTATCGGCAAATTCGTTTTAATAAAAATCAAAGGAACTGATGCACGATTGAAGGTGTTTCTACATCTTCTCCAGTGATATAAGCAAGTTATTTCATGAAATTATAATTATGTAAACAAACGATTCGTGGTACAAAATTTGAAAATAGCCTTAGATAACGGAGTCATAATATTAAACCCATAAACGCAGCAAAAACACCGAAATCAGTAGAAAGAAGACTGTTAACTCCTGTAAAAGAAACAACAACCAAAATAAACCTGTAACAAGAGAAAAACTGTTAAATCCTGTAAGAGAAAACCGAATTAATCTCAAAACCTGAAAGGAATGAAATAAGTTAGTAACTCACCAGTAACTGCTGTAAAGATCAACGTGAAATCACCAAATACGTTGATCCTTACAGCTATTTTGAAATTATAACTTTCAAACAGAATCCCTTGATACACATTGATCATATTTTCTAACAAGAATTTGGAATCTTGAAATGGATTACACAAACGATCGTAGCATGCTTGTGCAAAGTTAGTATTATTTTCATAAATATAAACCTTCTCCTAATTTAAACTGTATTGATAAAAGCAGTTTCCCTTTATACTTTCAAGTTCAGTCTTTGGAAAATCTTATTGATGTATTTCGATCGATTTTCAGATTCACTATTTTCAAGAAATCGCTTATAACTCCATATGTCGGGATCCAGTTTTGATACAGACCAATTTTGACAAAGACACAATCATCAATCAGTCTTGTGTACGATTTACCCTGGCATGTCAGAATTGGATAATCTTTTTGTGCACCTGATAGTACCCTGGGGGACACTCATCACAGACACAGATGTGGGGGGGGGGGGTCAGTAGGAGAAATTTTCAGGCAATCCAAAATATCAGCTCATTCTATGCTTAGACATCTGTAAATGAACAGAAAGCATCCTGAAACAGTGCACATTGAGATCAGGATTGCCTCTAGAAACCTAAAAATATAAATATAACCATGCCATGGCCCTAATTTCAATTTATTTAGATTCAACAATATCACTATCGGAAATATTCTGACCCAGAAATATTGGACTTATCTCCCCGTATGTGCATGCTCTGAGTGTTTTTCTCATTATTTCATTCTAAATAGGCTGGAAGGATTTCTAGCTATTTCTAGGCCTACTATGCATGCGGCATCCAGGCATGGAACCCCTAGTTAAGCATCCCTTCCGAAGGACGGCGAAATGAGTTGTTTGATCAGGCGTCTGGAAGGTCACCCATCCGGATTTTGATCTCAAACGACCGCGCTTAACTTCAATCACCTAACGGAAACTGCATAAGCCGTTCGGCCACTCACAGTGTGCCCCCATCGGCAATAGTATAGGTGGCTGCTGTGTACTTTGTGTCATAAGAAATGCAATGGATGGTAAAGCAATACATACGTCTTTGATTCGCTTCATAAGAGCTGTATAATCATTAACATTCAATGTCTCTTTTGCTTTTTCTTCGATATATTGCAACCATTCACGTGTATTGTCTGATCTCTGGTACAATTCGCTCTCAAATATATTTTGTTTAGCTGCAAAAAGATAAATGCAAGGTTAGATTTCGAAAAAATATGCCAAATTAATCTCAAAGAATCTTCATTATTAACTATTATATGCAATGCTTGCCAGTATGTCTCAAAAGTTTAGCTTTATCTGCTCCTATAAACTAGTAAAAGACTGTAAAAATATTTATTTGTGTAAATTTATTTAATTATACAATTAATTCAAAATTCTTTATCGATTTAGATTCTAAATTGTATATAAAAGGCTAGATGTAAATAATCGATATCAAATAAATCTAACAACAACAACAACAACGACAGCAACAACAACAACAACATTTATGCAAGGTCCAAGCATCTATGCAAGGTTCATTATTCCAAAACGTCAACAACTTAAAAGATCAAAATGGTACCTTTTTCGTAACTCTATCTTCATCCCTTCTATTTAAGACCCCTAGTGTGTACCATATTTTTGACATTTTATCGACATCAAACCAACAAGGACTGATAAGGTTACAAAAGGATCCACTACTTTTGGTTGACACCTTAGTACAAAGCGATTAGCGATTGTAGACAAATGGAATTCTATGCTTGGTCGGTCAAGGCATAAACAAAAACAAAGCAAGCCACAAAATTGCTCTGAAACCCAGGTAGCTAGCTCGCTCGTTCCAGAGACCATTCCAGAAATGGTTTTTAAGAGCAAACATGAGCATAAATCCAAAGAAGAAGGATATATCAAACTTCTACCTCGGGGATTTTATTTGTTTGGTTCAGGAGCCCAAAAGTAAGTGGTTTAATTACACCCAAAAGATAGGAGAATTGAATCGCCTGTCAATCCGCTTCTGAACCAAACAAATAAAATCCCTGAAGCAGAAGTTTAGATATACCCTTCTTCTTTGGATTGCAATGCACAACGAGTCAGCTAGCTACCTGGGTTTCGCAGCAACTTTTGCGGCTTGCATTGTTCTTGTTTATGACTTGACCAACCAGGCATAAAATTCCCTTTGTCTGCGATCGTTAATCGCTTTATACGTGGGTGTCAACAAAAAATAGCGGATCCTATTGTAACATTATCTATCCTTGTTCATCAAACCAAAATGGTACCTTTTTCGTAACTCTATCTCTATTTCTTTCAATTAAGAGCCCTCTGATTACTATATTTTGACATTTTAATCAACACCAAACCAAGTTTTAAGGGCCTGTTTACATGAGAAAACACACCTCACCTGCTAGACCCAGGGCTGACAGGCGAGATTCCATCTTCCCATAGAATCCTTTGTATTTTCATTTCGCGTTTATATGACAAACGCAACACGGGTATAGTGAGATTCCACCTCACCAGAGGCCTGAAATGAAACACTACCGGTATGGTGAGGTGCATTGGCTTTGTTCGTTGACTCCCATTGGTTAATTCGTTCTGATTTCACGGATGAATGATTTTACTCCACCTCGCCTCTCAGCCCAGGGGCTGACAGGCGAGGTAAAAAATCTCATATAAACAGTGGCTGAAATTTACCTCGCCTGTCAGCCCCTGCTCTGGCAGGTGAGGTGTTTTCCCTCATATAAACAGGCCCTAAGACACCCTGTTTCATTTTGAACTAAAGTATATGTAGAGATTTTTACTCACCTGCTTTTTTCTTTGACCTTATACTAAACTTGGCTTTCAATTTATCCCCTTGTTTCTGCAAAAATGATTTCGATCTTTTAGCTTTGCTTGTTGGCAACAAATGTCCTGAATCTTCTCCTCTTGACCGATCAGAATCTGAATATTCTCCACTATTTGCTGATTTACTTCCACGTTCTGATTTCCCGCTGTCAGTCGATTTCTTGGAAACCAGACTTGTTGCACTGGGCGAGCGTCTAACTTTTGCCTCCTCTTCGTCCATCATACGGTCCTCCGTTGTAATGATGATTTCCATTTGCTTCGAAGGAGCATCTGGTTCGTCGTTTCCTACTCTTTCGTTGGCCAATTCAAGAGGTATAGGGTCAGTACCGATGTCCTCCGTTGCAGATAAGCTCATAGCCTGAATCGGGAGGTTGATGGTTTCATTCCAAGGAAGCTCCCCAGTATCGATACCAATCTCACGTTGGTCTCTGAGTCTTGGTGATGGCATAGAACTTGATAGGTAGTCTGATTTTCTGTCTATAAAGCAAATTAAATCTAAAATATTAACTCTACTTCAAATAATAATAGAGATAAAAGTACTTGCAACAGGAAAAACATTATTCTACGAAACTAATTCTTAAAACATTGACTAAATGGAGCCTATCACTTATAGTTTTGGGAAAAGTCAATGGAAGCTCGTTTGGAATTCTTCATTGGGATTAAGATAATGCATGTTGAATTATGAATAAATTTTCAAAATAAAGCTAAATTTTGAAAATTTTACTTAAAATTTTAAATAAATAAGAACATAAACAAAGAAAATTTTAAATTCCTGGAGAAGGCTAAAAATGAATTTGACCTATTAATTTTTGAAAGCCTATCAATTATGCATGATAGGCTGTCCCTTAACGCACAAAACTCCTCAATACCCCTTGTTTTGTTCTGACCCTGGGGTTAGTCATGTTTATTTGTTTTTCATTTCATCTTCAATTCCTAGTTCAAACCAGGTTTAGTTATTATGCGTGTTGTTTCATAATTAGTGCTATAAATAAGCACGTGTTGTTCTCGTTTCTTTAGCTGAGGATGGCACGAATTTCATGCCGAAACGTACAAATGAGTTAAATCGACAGTCAGACAACGGAGTTGTAATTTTTCAAATCGGTGTTGTGGTTTTTGCATTACGATGTTTCAAAGAATGTATACATTTTTCTGACTCACTCGGTATGAAAGTAGGGCTATAGTACCTTACAATCCATTGGATCCCAACCCTCTTTCTTCAACTTCCTTTTTTATTTCTTTTCCTACCGGGTGAACCAGAAAAAAGTTCCCACCTTTGAAAATTCATAGCCTCAAGAGTACTGGATGGATTGGAATGAATCAATATTTGCTTGGAAGCCAAAAGATCGAAGTATTTTTGTGATTTTTCTCGCCTTCTTACGAGCACTGGAAAAATAGTAAATTCAAATCAACAAAAACTTTGTGGTTGCTAAATGACCTAAAATGCTTGATCAAATCATAAAGGACTCCTCGCTCAGAACAATAGAGAAAATGCAATTTCTCATGGCTGAGAGATATCGTCTGCACCTTTATTGCCATGCGATTGAAAATCTTTAGTATCTGTTTGAGAATATGTCTTATAACTCATGAGAGAGGTGAGATGTCCATGTGTATTGTTCTGTGTGAGGAGAGTCCTAACGATTCATCAAGTGTTTTAGGCCCCTTTTTCAGTCATTTTGCAACAATGAAATTTTTGTAAAGTTGAATTTACCTATATTTGCAGTGCTCGTAACAAGACGAGAAAAATAAAAAAATACTTCGATCTTTTGGCTTTTAACTAGAATTTGAAGCATTCAAATCCATGAAGTATTTGTGGTGCTACGAATTTTCGAAAGTGGGAATTTTTTTCTGGCTCACCCGGTATATTCTTCCCAACTGGTCTTTGTTTTGTTCTTAGTAGTTATTAGCAATTATAACAAAATGAATAGAATTATCGTGTCGTTATTACTACAGCATTTTATATACTCTTATTTCATTAACCATGTCGTGGAGGACAAATGGCTCAAAAGCTCGTTATGAATTATTTTCATTTGTCCTCTTCAGCACCTTTAGTAACATAGATGTTCTTCATATACATATACTTGTAAACGTTCTTTCGTAGACATTGTATCATCTTTTCATATTTTTTATACATCATTTAATAACTTACAATACGTATTACTTATAGATCTTTTCATATTAGACCAACATGTAGGCTTAGCTGAGAATGTTCATGAAATTGAATTGAATTGAATTGAAAATAGTAAACCAAAGGAATTTAAACCAACGAATCTCAATTCTAAAGCGTTTCTTGAACCAAGCCTTTGCTGATGCTATTCAATCAGACAGATTTTCTGTTTAAATTCATCATTCTTAAACTATATTATCCTTGAAGAAGGAAAATTCCATAAGGCAAATGAGTTAGAGATAAGGAAACTAACATTAAATCTATTTTTCATACATTACCTTCTCCTTCAATGATTGATCCATCTGGTGCTAGCCAACTATACTCTTCAATCAAACATCTTTCATCCGGAATTTTGCCAACAGCCTGTAGAATAGCAAGAATTAATACATCACGGATGCACAAGCACAAGGGCAGATTTTGTAATACAATAGCATCAGTTGCTTTTGATTGACACCTCAATTCAAAGCGATTAGCAACTGCAGACAAAGGAGATTCTCTCAACCAGTAATACAAAACACAAAGCGGCAAACGTTGCCTTAAAATCAGCAGGGCAAACTCTCATCTCGTACACGCAAAAGGTGGCTTTTAACAAAATTGTGTGCTTATAACAAAAGAAGAAGTATAAATCTAAAGTTCTGCCTGGCGGATCTTGTTTATTTGATTCAGGAGCTGTTTTGCAATCGTTTCATTTAAGCCCTAAATATGTGAGAATTACAATGCCTTCTACTCGGCTCCAGAATCAAATAAAAAAATTCGCCAGGCAGATCTTTAAATATACCCTTCTTCTTTCATTATAAGCACATAACTTCTCTCAAAAATCACCTTTCGCATGCACAAGACGAGAGTTTGCCTCACTGGTTTCAGGGCAACCTGTGCAGCTTTGCTTCTTTTGAAGTATTGATTGAGAGAATTTCTCTTGTCTGCAATCGCTAATCGCTTTGAATTGAGGTGTCAATCAAAAGCAACTGATGCTATTGTATTACAAAATCTGCCCTTGTTTCATGGATAATAAAAAGTCAAAGCGTGCTTTTTAAATGCCAAAGGTTTCTAATTTTGAGCAGTTAAAAGGAGTGAGTAGACTGGCATAAGAACAAAAATTTGGCACTGCAACAAGTTAAAGTAATTTAATGGAGCTAAGTGGACGTAATCTATGAATAGGACAGAGAAAACAACTACGCACATTATTGTTCTTTTAACTACACAATATCTATGCACATGTAACAATAATCAAGTACAATACGCTGATCATAGAATACCGAGACTCCCTTTGTGCAGGCCTTATCTCTGTTGATTCTCTTTCAGTTGTTTTCGTAGGATTTCCCAGAATGGCAAAAGCTACCAGGTGAGTACCAGGTGTCCCAAAAAAATGTATACAGATTTGGTTGACTCCAGCGATGTGAATTTAGCTTTAATCAATCACTAATCACTCTCAAAATGTTCCTCGATAGTTAACTTAAACATAGATACCTCGTTCGTTGATATTGGTGCTTTGAGGGCAGAAATATCAATCTTGGAAGCTCAAATTTGGTCCACCTGCAAACCAGTGCTTCGGCCTTTTGGCCTAAGCAAGTTCCTGAAGCACATCAAAATTAAGAACTGAAATTAATGAAAAATTAAGAAACTTCCCAATGGGTGACTGGGGGTGACTTCTGGAAAACAGAATAACACAAGATCTAAGATTGTTCAAATTTTATCAAGGCTATCGTTGATTTATACCCTGTGCCTTAAGAATTGGCTTAGGCCAAAAGGCTAAAGCTCTGGTTTGCAGGAAGAGGCATATTTGAGCTTTGTCCTTGACGCAAAATTGTCTTTTTCTGCTCATATTAAAGAAGCTATCTCTAAAACAAGAAAGGGTATAGGTATGTTGAAATATCTCTCCAGTTATCTGCCCAGGCATACCTTAAATGAACTATACAAACTCTATGTGCAACCCCATCTAGACTATGGGGATGCGATTTACCACATTCCTGCAAAAATATGTGCATTCAGTCAGAATATCATCTTGTCAAATATGATGGAAAAATTAGAATCTGTTCAGTACTCTGCTGCACTAGCTGTGACAAGAACATGGAGAGGGACATCGCGAGAGAAGCTATACACGGAGTTGGGCTGGGAATCACTAAACTTTCGAAGGTGGAGTAGACGCCTCAGCTTGTTTTATAAGTTTATGAATGATTTAACACCTGCATATACCATGAATCCAATTCCACCGTTTCAACAGTCCCAATACTCTCTTCGCAATCAGGATGTCGTTGGGCGAATAGGGGCAAGGACAGAAAAATTTCAGTCTGCCTTCTATCCTCACTGCTTATCTGAATGGAACAAACTTGATCCACAAATTAGAACTGCACCAACTGTTGCTGTTTTTAAGTGAAAGCTGCTATCCATAATACGCCCTCCTGCAAAATCCGTTTTTGGTATTCATGACCCTAAAGGATTATCCTATATTACTCAACTAAGGGTTGGCCTAAGCACACTGAACTTTCACAAATTCAAGCACAATTTTAGGGATACAATAAATCCAATGTGCCCCACAAATGACGGTGTTGAGGATACTGAACACTTTTTGTTGCATTGCCCTTCTTTTGATGAGGAACGACGTGATCTTCTCGCTGGAGTCCTTTCGCTACTGAGACCATTTGGGTACAGTAATCCTTCAAATAAGGTTCTTACGGAGCTCTTACTGTATGGTGATAAAGAACTTTCCAATGAAGTTAATAGAAACATATTACAATTAACTTTGCAGTATATCCATAAAACTGGTCGATTTGATTAAGATAATTCCAAACTTCATTACATGCCACCACCTTTACCCGTTTAGTAGTAATTTACGAGTAGATTTTACGTAGTTGTTCTTTTTGTTCATGTCATTTATTTTCTTGTCTTATATTTTGACTAGTTTCTTCTTTTTCTTATATTATATATCTATATGCTAATGGCCTCAGGGTAGACATTGCTTTTTTGCTCCTTGGGGTATCGTTGTAGTAGTATTGTAGGGTAATTATGTAAGTAGTGTAGGGTAGCTCATATTGTAAAGTAGTTCTGTAAGTAGTGTAGTGTAGCTCGTAAATATATTGTAACTTTTTATTGGAATATAAAAAAAATAAAAAATTTGAGCTTTCAAAATTAACATGTCTGCTCTGAAAGCACCAATACGAGGTACCTATGTTCAAATTAGCTATCAAGGAACATTTTTAGAGTGATTAGACATTGATTGAAGCTAAATTCACATCGCTGGAGTCAACCTAATCCATATAAAAATATTTTGGGACACCCGGTGGAAGAAGAAAAGTGCCGGCGTTTGGAAGGCTACTGCTCCCTAAATATATAAGCAATGATATTTTGTAATACCTGATTGAATAGCCAACATGTTCAATTGTGTTTGGAATTTTCCTTGCTCAAATCAGTCATTCCGTTCAGATTTTATAAGGGATTTTATCAAGAAAGCCCCTTGGAGAAATCTAAAAAACGTGCTGAAATCACGAGCCCAATTTCCCTAACATCTTTACCTGACAGCAATGACTTGAACACGCTTTAGCACGTGCTATCCTCTTATGAATAACTCAATCAGGGGGCTCCATTCTCCCAAGAGAACAAATAAATGAATACATGTAAGTGTCATGATCGTCAGGGAGGAAAATCAAGGAAATTTTGCGTGTCGTTTTCACATGTTTTTGCAGCTCTTTGAAAGGGGATTTCTGCAGAAAATATTTCATATCCACGGGAAGGAATGACCAATTAAAGCTAGGTTAAATTACTGAACCTAATTGAATATATCAGCAATAAAACAAAACAGTTTTCAATATCTTTGCCTTGATATTCAGGACATTTTGACTCACCCAGTGGAAGTAAGAAATATCAGAAGGAATCAAACATCTCTGGATAACCAGAGCATTGCCTGCCTATGCATGCGAAACCTGCTTGGGTTATCTTAACTGTTCGCGTGTTTTCTCTTTATACTTAGCAAGTGTTTAGAACTTTCAAGTTCTTCAGCAAAAAAGACTCATCCATCCATAAGTTACTTACCTTAACTGTGAGAATTACATTATTGTTTGATTTGAAAACTTCAACAGCATCTTTGTGCAAAATGTTTTCAAAGCTCTTTCCATTTGCATCTAAAACTTGGTCTCCAACTCTGATTCCACAGCTTTCAGCAAGAGATCCTCGGTCAACTCTGCAAGAAACCAATAAAGTGTAAGGGCAAGGTATCGAATTTCCCCCCGAATACTCCTGTTTCAAAAATCACCAAAATTTTAATGACATTGGCCGATCTTTAAATCTCCTTTTTTTGGCAATTAGATCAAGGATCAAATTACTTTTCCAGGAATAGCTAATCTTGTGATTGGCTTTAGAATGGGCAAATTTAACTCTTTTCAGGGCTGTTTGGTTTTGAATCATACTGCAAAAGAGTACTGATGATTACTTGCTCAAGTTCTTTTTGTATATCGAGCTTCTAATTTGATCATAAACGCCAGAAAGGAATGCAAAACATAATTGGAGACTTGAAGGATCATGACAAATCTCAAAATTTTGCTTTTATGTAAGATTGACAAAGTTGCTTTAAGATTATACCGGGTGTCCCAAAAAAAAGTATACAGATTTGGTTAACTCCAATGATGTGAATTTAGCTTTAATCATGGCTAATCACTTTCAAAATGTTTCTCGATAGTTAACTTGAACATATATACCTCGTTGGTTGGTATTGGTGCTTTGAGAGCAGAAACATCAATCTTGAAAGCTCAAATTTTCGTCCACCTGCAAACCAGAGCTTTGGCCTTATGGACTTATATATTTCTTATGACACAGCGTATAAATCAACGATACCCTTTACAAAATTTGAACACCATTAGATCTTGTTTTACTCTGTTTTCCAGATGTCACCCCCCAGTCACCCATTGGGAAGTTTTTAAATTTTTCATAAATTTCAGTTCTTAATTTCGATGCGCTTAAAGAATTTGCATAGCCCAAAAGGCAAAAGCTCTGGCTTGCAAGTGGACGCAAATTTGAGTTTCAAAATTGATATTTCTGCGCAGAAAGCACCAATACCAACAAACGAGGTATCTATGTTCAAGTTAACTATCGAGGAATATTTTGAGAGTGATTAGCCATTGATCAAAGCTAAATTCACATCACTGGAGCTAACCAAATCTGTATACATTTTTTTGGGACACCCGGTACTTTTTTGGGATACCCGGTAGATCTACAATCTTTTGCAGAGCACTGAATTTATATTAAACACATGATAGTCCATCTGGTTATCTTTTGAGAGCATCAGAAAGGGTAAAGGCATCATATAAACTACCTACTCTACTCTACAGTACAGGTGTCCTGGTGGATATATGTAAACTAATAATCCTTTAAAAATACAAAAAATTTAGAGGACTGTTGATTGAATACAAACCTTCAAGCTTAACTCTCAAGGTTTCACTTAATGAAGTGTTAAGCATGAAACGTTGTATTCAATCAATACCCTACCGGGCGAGTCAATAAAAACAATCCCCGTTTGATAGGCCACAACTCCCTGAATACCAAGACAATAATATCGGCAAATATATAATTTAATGGTAGAGATGTTCAAATCTACTTTGAAATTTACCTGATTGAAATCGGCCGCTCCGTTCTGAAATTATGAAGGATTTTCTTGAGAAATCCTCTTCAAGAAATCTTCAAAACGCTTTTGCACGTGCTATCTGCTTGGGAGGATGAGCAAGTCTTCCCCCTGGTATTAATAACCAATTCAAGGGGGTTCCGTTCTCCCAAGAGGACAAAATACATGAATACATTAGAGTGTTATCATTTTTAGGAAGAAAAGCCAAGGAAATTTTGTTCATCATTTTCACTTGTTTTTACAGGTTTTGGAAGGGGCTTTCTGCAGAAAATCTTCCATATCCAGGGGAAGGAATGGCCAATTAAAGCTGGGTAAATTACTGAACCTAATTGAACATATTGGCAATAAAACAAGACAGCTTTTATGTCATTGTTTCGATAGTCAGGGAGAAGTGGCCTTTCAAACGGGAATTGTTCTTTTTTTCTCACATGGTATAGCACATTGTCATACCTTTATAAAGAATTATTAGTCCACAGATACAGTACATATCATGACTTTTCTTGAGAATTCTTTGATTCTAATGCAGATGAGCCCTGTACAGTAGCTGGTAGATCTAGGAAAGAATGTCTGAAAAGCCTTCCTTTAACATACACAACTAACAGCTGTTGAAATTTGAAATAGGTCTGCACAAGAATCTTCCTGTTTAAAAGCCCAATTTTACAATTTGCACAAAAATTACTTTTGGTTGCTTTCAAGTGTTTCCAGTTTATTTCCTTAAACATTAGCTGATAATGTTTTCGCAAAAATGGAGCCAGAAAAACAAATCAATTAGGCTGGCTGTAAAGGCTTATTGTGTAACTGAAAACAACTACTGAAAACAGAATTCTCAGTTATATACCTTGATACATAAATTCCAAGACCATATTCACATCCTCCTCTAATATTGAATCCAATGAAGCCATCTTTACTTTGTTCTGTTATTAGATTTATCCTCCTCTCAGTCCCTTTGTTGTCAATGTTGAGAAGACTGCTATTTCTTCTGACAGATATTGAATTCTTGAATGTAAAATTAAAGTTAATCATTAGCAATAAAATGAATTAACACTTTTTGTAAAAATTAATCTATATAGTAGAAACCCTGTGTAATACTGGGACATAAAGTATCTGAAATCTGATATTTATTCCATCTTAATCAACTTTCCAAATTGTGAAAAATCACCTGAGAGAAAAAGTCTGGGCCTTTTACAAGGGCTAGTTTTTTTTATAATTTTTGAGCTCTATAAACAATGTGTAGAACTGATAATTAGATCAAGATTGTCAGATCTAAGAAGAAGATACCCACTTTTAACTTGTTCCCTTGTTTCCTGTTAATTGAACAAATTACAAAATCCACCAATTTTTTCCAGAAAAAAATGATTTTCCACAAATTTGTTCCCCTCTTTCATGCATTAAAATGCCAAGTATCCTTTCCACCCTAAAACCCCTTTGAAACCTCATTTTTGGAGGAAAAGAAGAGTAACTACCTGTTGATTTTCCTTTGCAAGTTTGTCCATAGCCGATGCAATACTTGAGTGACCTGATGCATTCAATGAAGATTGCAAAGAGGAAAAGCCAGGTTCTGCTGGAGTGAAATCAGTCAATGGACTCAATGGTCCTGAGCCATTTGTTATTATTGATCTCTCATCACCCTGCTTTGCCCTGGAGATAAAAATCAATAATTTTGATGTTGCACAATTTAATATCACAGCATAAGTTTTAAACCCATGGATACTGGTATTATCTAAAAAGGTAAATTAAAAAGGTAATCTTGATCCACCATGAATCCCGACCTTGGTGTCAGGGGGCAGGAGTTTCCATTTAACATTATGCAAAAACTTTGTTTCAAAATGAATTTGGGCCTGGACTTTGCAGAAAAGCACGTGAAAAATATTTGCTGATGCCATTTCTGAGATTCTGTCTTGTTGTTTTCGTTTTGTATCATCTATCTTTGTTGTAAAGGATGTTTTAAAAACACTTACCTTAAATGGATGAAGGTGAGCGTATTTGATGTCTTGCTGTTTTCCAAGCCCAATATTTGTTTTCTGCGTGTTGTTGCCTCGGGATTTTATATGAAGTGTAACTACAATCTGTTTACAGGCAACTCCAACCCTCACTGTTAGAAGTCATAGCGTCAAAGTCATGGTAAGATAGTAAATCTTGAATTTTTATCAGTTACTGTGTTGTTGATTTCATTTGTGATAGGTTGTACTCACAAACTAACTTCTCCTGTTGTCCATTTTATCATTTTACATAGATATTTTGAAATGTAGCTATATATTATTCTATATTCCTTGCAAACTGTTCCTCTACTTGCTACATTTTCAAAAAACACCCGTATACCTCCTTTCCCTTCCCTTTCCCCTGGTACCCACAGCTTCATTATCCTGCTTCAGTTTTCTGAAATTTGATAACTTCAACAAGGTAGCTGCAAAGCCATTGTTACGAATTTAGGGTACGCTCACATTAGAGGCCATGCCAAAGATTAGGCCATTAAGACCGACTTGTGTTTGAGCTGAAAATTTACCAACACAAACATGCGTACAGATTTAAGTTCAGTTTTGAGAAAGAGTTCATGAACATTTTGATGATGATGTGCTCATTTATAGCGTATCCCCTTATTTCAAAATTAATTCGTTTTTGAAACTCTTACCATTTAAGGCGCTACAGCCCCCCTACTTGCTTACATTTCAGAGTTTGTTGGTGTAAGTTTGTTTGTTTGTTCGTCTTAGCAAAATATCTAAGAGATGTCTTTAAGGTAACTCTGCTTTCCGCTCTAGTGCACAGCGAGATGCCGTTTCGCAAAGCCACTCTCCTCAGAAAACAGTTAATTTCTCCAATATTATTCGGTCTATCGAAAAGCGGTAAAAAGGATGTTGTTCTGTATAATCTGGGCAATCGAAAGATGTATAAATCGCAATGTTTCCATCAACCCTGGCTTCGCCAATCCTTGCTCAAATCTTTTGGCTGATTTCAGAAAAGTGGATTTACCTCCAAAACTACTCGAAAAAGTTTCGATTTTTTTTCGCTCCATCTTTAGCTAAGTAGTTGATCTACAACTTTGCCAAGTCTGATTTAAAAAGCTAGGCTAGATTTCCTGCAATCGAATTTTACATTTCTGTTTACTTTTTGACATCGAAGGGGAAAAGCGTTGGTCAACAGCAAAATTTTTATGCGACAGGGTTAGCCCATGCTGAACGATTTGAGTACCCCCCCCCCCCCCGCCCGTAGAATAGAATGTTTTTGCAAAAAAATTAGTTCTTGATCTAAGATCTATGCTCATTGTGGACTCTAAAAGAAATTGATAATTTGTGAATGCTTACGAAAGTCTCAAAAGACACCCAAAGCATGGTTTCGTGAAGTTGCTGGTAAAAATCAGTAATTTTTAATCAATAGATGCAAATGATACTTTTACAAGCGCACTTAGGATGTCTTTTGAGACCTGCGTATGGTATTCCCAAAAGATGACGTTCATTTGTTTGCCAATGGAAAAATTTCTGAAAGTTATTTCAAGCCTGAACTTTAGCAAGCGTGCTTCATAGCATGGTAATCTGTTGACCAAGGTTTCTCCCTTTTGCTGTCGAAAAATAAACAGAAATATGAAATTAGATTGCAGGAAATCTAGCCTAGCTTTGTCAATCAGACTTGGCAAAGTTGTAGATCAACTACTTAGCTAAAGATGGAGCGAAAAAAAATCGAAACTTTTTCGAGTAGTTTTGGAGGTAAATCCACTTTTCTGAAATCAGCCAAAAGATTTGAGCAAGGATTTGCGAAGCCAGGGTTGATGGAAACATTGCGATTTATACATCTTTCGATTGCCCAGATTATACAGAACAACATCCTTTTTACCGCTTTTCGATAGGCCGAATAATATTGGAGAAATAAACTGTTTTCTGAGGAGAGTGGTTTTGCGAAACGGCATCTCACTGTGCACTAGAGCGGAAAGCAGAGTTACCTTAAACTACGCTCAAATACCCCTCACTAATATCCCCTAATCAGTAGTCATTGCATACATATTCTTAGTTTCCTTGTTAGTTTTTTTTCTTCATTAGAGATCTCATTATATTTAGTGAGACATTTATTCTGTATTTATGTTTTGTTAAAGCAGACGATGCTCCTTGTATGTGTAGCAAGTCTAGATTGATAAATTGAAATTGTAAGATCTTTAAAAGCTATGTTGTTACATTAAACATTTCGTAATGTTTTGGGACTATCTTTTCTAGCATTTTCTGTGATCTTCCCCTGGAAGTTAAGCCAAGTTGGCAAACAAACCAAAATTTTCCCATCAAATCAAACAAAATCAATAACACATGACAAGAACTGCAACTTTCGAGAAGCTTCAGGCTAACATTTTGGAGGAAAAAGTCTGGAAACTTTCTGGATGAAAATAGTGCGATTGATGCTACCATACTCTATAGTCTGGATAAGCCTTACATACCATGGGTTCATTTCAGGTGAACCAGCAAATATTTCCATTCTTGTTTCTTCTTTTACGACTAATTTTAATTTGTTGAGAGACAAAAGAAGGTTTCCCACAGATTGTAGTGGAATGCTCTGCAATGAAATACCATTTACTTCAATTAGCTGATCATTGGCCATCAACCCTGCAATTTGTGCAGGAGAGTTACTGGTGATTTTCGAAACATAAATCCCAATATCAGAATCTTTTCCACCACAGATTGAGAAGCCAAGATCAGTCCTTTCTGTTTTATCATTTGTTAAAGTAACAACACGGTATTTTCCTGGGCTAGAAGTAGGCCTAGGTCCACCATTCATTGTTTCTCTGCTCGTATTTGGAGTGCTATGCTTCGGGTTAAATGCACTTCGAATGAGGGCATCGTATTTCTCAACATGGTTTGGTAAAACAAAGTTCCTGACATCTTTCAAAAGCTGTAACTTCACAGTTGTATTTAGGCAAGAAGTCAAAGATCTGACCAATTTTTCAACAGATTTACGAGTCCTGTAGTCTTTTAGAGCATACGAGAGGTATTGGCGTTCCTGTTCTGTGAGTAGTAACTTTGTATTCTGCCGCAATTGTAGAAGGCAGCGTTGTTTCAGGCTCTGGTTGGCAGCCATCTTGTTTTAGGCCGAATATGAGTTTGACATCAAGTTGGCATGTATTTCATCATAGATTCAGTGTATCTATTGTGTAGCTGGCCGTGCTTCCTGTTAACTTTCCTTCATAATCAGCTCGATAGCAAATTTCATCTGTTATGCATCTGTTTACATGTTTCTTGTAAACAAATCCACATAGCGCTAACTTTGATGAGATTACTCTTCCGACTGTTTCAAAAGAATGTTGTAGTTGTTGGGCAAACAATCTATTGTGCACATGCGCACATGCTGCTAATTGTTAACAAACATTCTCCGAATAAACTCCCTGCCACCAGTCAAAAGCTTTTGAACCTTTCTGGACTTGTCCGAGAGGCCGAAACGATTAATAATTGGGGCTAGTGGCTTGTCTGAGCGCACGATCGACAGTCGCTTCGCTTCGCCTCCTCCACGCATATCTGGGGAATAATTTACCCCTGACGTAAAACCTACCCTGGCGCAATTTTACTATTGTGGGAATTTACAGGAGGCAATGATCCCACCCACTTATCTTGTAGGTTTGTACCCCTACCGCCCCTACCTCTATGACTCCCACTTGGTTCATGACTCGGTTTGCTTGCATCATCAAGTCACAAAATACATGGTAAATCCAAAATGCTTTGCGACTGTCGACGGTTTTGTTGGGGAGACGAGCATCGGCGTAGGGGGAGATAAAATTCGCCTCCTAAACGGGGGGGCATCCTTCTTCTTTCGGCATGTTTGCCCGATAAAAAATCCATTGTTTCAGGAAATTTCGCCTGACTTAAGGCGGATTTCTGCCCGATTGTGGCTGATTTCTGCAAAATTTTCCGACGTTGGGGGGCTGCAGCCCCCCTGTCTCATACGCCTACGGAGACGAGATACCGTTTGTCCGAGGAAACGCATGTGTTCCCCCGTGCAGTAGGTTAAGGCTCATGCGCAAAAGCGTTTTGGCTTGGAACTCGGACGGTGTACTTGCTCCTCCTCTCGCTGTCCTCTTCCGACGGGCGCACGAGCATTAACCTATTGCACGGGGGGACACTTGTTTGTAATATGAGAAGAGTAGGACCGATTTTGACAAACTAAATTTTCTGATCGAAGTTGATATGTTAGCTACACAGGTAGTATCAGCTTCAGGGATCAAAATAACGAAGTGCTCAAACAAAAAGACCATATTCTAGAGAGAAGAAACAAATGAGTAATCCACTGTGGGCAAAAATATTTATGTCTGGTAACGTGTCTGGTAAATGGTTTGAGAGCCACAGGCTTTCAAACATCTGCACACTTTTTTGACTTACCCGGTAGTGAAGAGAGGAAAGATATACCATTATCCATACCATTACATGTATAAATTCACAGCCTTGAAATAAACGTAATCATATTTCTACAATACTTAAAAATAACATCTACAATCAATTTAACGTAAAAACAAACGCATACAAAATTCCATTCTATAAAAATAAGAGTCTAAAAACACCCCTGTCTAACTAAGTGCCCCAGTGAGAGGTCAGATTCTGGCCGAGGCAACGGGGATGAATTTTGTAAACAAAAGAACCAGGTCACCGAAAGTCAAAGCGATTTACCCTTCTGATGAATATATTTCACAACTCTGAGTACACTAAATCAAATCAAAATAAACAGAGAGCAAAACTTTTTGCTTGGGTGCACTGACAGTGTGGAATTTGTTCTGCAGAAACGCGAATCGCTTGGTCTTCTCGGAGACCTGATTCTTTCGCTTAACACAAAATCACTTTGACTGACTGGTGATGGAAAATAACAGTTAAATTTTCACCTGGGAGCTCCAATTTTGTACCGAGGAAAACATCAGAGGTTCCACAACATTAAAAAGGTTCGTGTAAAATTGTACGACCTATATTATTACTTTGAGCTAAAATGACTTTTTTCGTTTTTTGCATCTGCCATTTTAATACAATTTTATCGTACCATTTTTTCCAAATATTTTTGATCTAAATGGTTTTAAAGAAACTTTACTTACTTCGAAATAATTCTACCGTTCGACTTTCTTGAAATCTTTAACATTTTTAGAATTATAGGCGTTCTCTTCTTATTTAAGAATTCAAGAAAAATTTAGAAAAAAACGTAATTTCGTAATTTCTAAACTTCTCAGGGAAAGAAAGAATAATTTTCAGCAAAACCATGAATGTCTACAATATGGCATCAAGCAAAAGTTCCTCGCTCTCCTGGTTTAGGATTAAGAAATTTAATGGCGTCACATCCTCAAATGAGTTGAAATATAGAATACTCTGCATTTTCGAAAATATTCAAGATTTCTGAAAAATTCAATGGTAGAATTATTGCAAAGTAGCTAAAGTTTATTTAGAGCCATGCAGTTCAAAGAAACAGGTATTAGAATTTTACACCAACCGCTTCAAAGATTTGGAACATATGCTGAGGATAGCAGAACGTTTGGTGGGGAATTGTATCTCAATGGAAACAATTTCATAAATCTCTCGCCGGGGTTTTCACAATTTGCCGTGGGGGTTTCATCTGTTGAGCGTTTTGTACCGGGGAGACTCACATCTTATGCAGGGACAGATTTTGGTTAATTCTATCACCAGGATAGGATGAAGGTGAAGGTGAAGTTGCATTTTCAGCGCCAAGGGCTGGGATCGCAGAAATAGAGCAGACCTAATCGAGTCCGCGACCCCTTGTCATGACGCTCAAGTGGTGGGGTTCAACCGGGTATCGAACCCACTCCGCCTGACTATTCTGGCTGCAAAGTCAGAGGATTACACCACTGCGCCCCGACACCTTCAAGGATGCGTCCGGGGCACTCAAGACGGAGGTGTCTATAAGAAACTCACAGACCAAACAGCTTGTGAAACGTGTAGAGTATATACATGATGTACAAAACAAAATAATCTGTGTCGTTTGTTCGTTTGCACAATAAATATAAAATTTAACCTCAAAAATGAGTCCTGCTATCTGGCAATGATATTTTACAGCAAACAAAACTTGAGGTGCACACACGAAAGAACCAACCTAGGCTTGTTGTCTTTGTTACCCTGCGTTCTTTGACTTGAGAGATAGCGAGTTTACGAAACCACGACGCCAACGGCAACTGCAACGCAATGTTATTTTTGTTTCAGAACTTCTGATTCAAAAGATTCCTTGTTTTTCGTTCGAATGTGTTTCCCTTGAAAGACCGTCGTCCTTTTTAACTGCATAACTTGGAAATCCCATTCATGTCGTTATGTACTTATAATTTAGGCCTCCGAAGTAAAACTCACTCATTTCAAGTGTTAGTCTTCATGGAAAAAATGAGGGTTCTCAGGCATTTAACTAAAGGCGAAGGTTTGGCTTGGCTTTTGAATAATATGTAAAAAGTAGCATGTCGGAAAAAATACTTGGTTTGCAGGATACAAGATGACATGCTGGCTGGTGTTGCCGTCCTCGTTCGTAAACTCTCTAGTAACTGTGTGCCAACTGTGATTTTGGATGGCTATATTTAATTTCTGCCAGGTGATTTCTGAAAGTGGGCTAGGCTGGGTCACCTTTTTCTTGGTTTCATTATGAGTGCCTGCTGAGCATAGCCTCCCTGCAGTCTTTTTTTGTAAAATTAAAGAACCGGAAAGTGCTATTTTCTCGTTTTTTGAACTTTACACCAAAGAAAGACTGCACGCAGGCTTGCCGAGCAAAGTTTACCGCAGTGATACAAAGGACTTCGGTAATCAGTCTGGAACCAACCTTTTACAGAAGGCACCGTTAGCCGTCGGAATGCTACTCCTGCCGAAGCGATAAATAGAAACAAGGCTCTAAATGTTTCATCAATTCAAATTGTTTATAGGAGTATTCTATTCAACTCGGAAATGAAAAATCTGTAATTTTGCATTGCCTCATCAGTTAGACCATATGGCGCTTCCAGGTTTCTAACGGGTCACAAATCCGAATAAACCCGGTGCAATGATTCGATTCAGCTCCCTTGCTAGCTCACCGCAAGATAGCTGTGTGCGACCTCAAGATGCCAAATTCTAAACAAACTAAAACATAGCTAAGTGTAATCTAATGTTATCTAATGCCACTAACTGTGAAAGACACGCCTACTCCTGCGCCATACACCAATGTGCACCAAACAATACTTAACAGTGCACTGCTTCGTCTCTTACCTCATTGTTAACCACGCTGGTAACCTAAAGAAACAGATCTAGTGGGATGATAAGCTATATAGCTATAGCCGAACGATGTAGATGAACCTGAAGAGGACCTTCGCAGCACAATTTAAATCTGCCAGACGACTGCTCTTAGACATAGCACGCGGTTGCTATCTCAACACTAAAGTCCACGCTCTCAGACATATGATTAAACTTGCACTGCTTCATTAAGTCAAAAAAATTCATAAGATTCAAAATCCTGGGCATGATTTACGATATCTTCTAAACCTATGGATCAAAATACGGGTTCTATCATTTCAAAAATTCTCACATAACTAAGTACGATTTTTGTAGTTGCAATTTTGAATTTGGCTTTGATATAACAGTACAGGAAGAACTTGTAGATACTGGTAGCAAAACCAAAATCTGCTGATTTGTCAAACGTCGAAACTTTTCTCTAATTCCCCTGGTAGATGTCTAATTCCCATGCGAAAAGAAGCTCTAAATACAAGACCTGAGTACACATTGCAAATACAAGGACAAAGCTGAACACATTTGCAGCCAGAAATTGGAATCTAAATTGAACAATCACACTCGGAGAACTCAGAGCACTTTTACCTCAAAAGAAGATCGACTCATAACGACATTCTTCTCAAAGGTATCATTAACTTGAAAATGTTATGATGTGACAGTGTGTTAAAAAGGCGATACCTAATTCCAAGAAATAACTAGTTTCCTAGAAATAATGCAGTTCTCTAAACCATGGTTACCTAATTGTATACTGCATACAGTACAAAACTATACAAATCTACAATGAAAATGTTATCATTCATGGCATGGCGTTAAAATGCAACGGAATATGGAGTGCCTAACAACGAAAGCATCGGATTTGCGAATGCGACAAGTCGTAAATGACTTGAAATATGATATAGGCTTTCCTATTCAAGAGTTACTTTGATAAAGAGTCAGTACATTGTCGTTTTTACAAGAATTATCAATTTTCCTCGAGAAACGTTGCCAAATCCACTGGAAAAGTAGAGATAACTTTTGCTTTGCTGCCTTTTACACGAATCTCACAGCAACGGCATAACGTAGCTGCAAGGCAACAGTGGAGTCTTTGATTCTTCGCAAGATACAGCTAAGGGGAGCCAGTACGTAAGATTCATGTCATATATAAGACACTCTGGAGCAAGCTTTTTCACGTGCGCAGTGAATCAACCAGTTTTGAAAATGACGATAACCTACTGAAGCTTGCGCACGATCTCATGGATGTTCTCTAAAACTTAAGAAAGTTGAGAGGATACTGACTATTCGGACGTTTGGTAAAAAAGAAGATATTGTCAATGTTTAGCCTCGCTGCCCCTTTCGATACCCTTACTGGTTAAAGCTCAAATAGGAGGTGCATGTTATTTCCTACGAATGTGGCCTTTAAAAATCAGGTATCAACTTTAGTCTGGTTTGAACTCGATCGACCAGGTGAGACAGAAAAAAGTTCCCAATTTCGAAAATTCGTAGCACCACAAGTACTTCATGAATGTGAATGATTCAAATTCTAGTTGAAAGCCAAAAGATCGAAGTATGTTTGTGATTTTTCTCGTCTTCTTACGAGCACTGCAAATATAGGTAAATTCAACTTGACAAAACTGTCATGGTTGCAAAATGACTAAAATATGCCTAAAACACTTGATCAAATCATTAGGACTCTCCACACAGAACAATACGCACAGGCGTTTCACCTCTCTCAAGAGTTATAAGAAACAGATTCTCAAACAGATACTAAAGATTTTCAATCCCATTGCAATAGATGTGCAGACGATATCTCTCACCCATGAGAAATTGCATTTTCTCTGTTGTTCTGAGCGAGGAATCCTTTATGATTTGATCCAGCATTTTAGGCCTTTTTCAGTCATTTTGCAACCACCAAGTCTTTGTAAACTTGAATTTACCAATTTTTCCAGTGCTCGTAAGAAGGCGAGAGAAATCACAAAAATACTTCGATCTTTTGGCTGTCAAGCAAATATTAATTCATTGCAATCTATTCCGTACTCTTGATGCTATGAATTTTCAAAATTGGAAACTTTTTTCTGGCTCACCCGGTAAAGGCGCATAGAACTGAGCTTGGTTATTGAAATAGACCTTGTCCATTCAATACCACTACAATTGACTGCATTTTGACAATTAAACCTTACTGGCACACCCCCTATGCTGTACCCTTTCCTAACAGCTATATGCATTACACCAGCATAGACGGGCGATCAAGCAATTCACACGATTCACACAATGACAGCAAACATCATCACACATTTTGAAAAGTAACGCTGGGTTTACCTGACCGTATAAGCGTCCTTTTCTCGCTATCGTCATGCTCAATAAATCCTGTTGAGATACCAGAGTCCATCGCACTACCATTTCTTGTTATCAGTTCTTCATTCTCATTATTCTCAATAATATCATTGTTTGTTTCTTCGGGCGAATATCGCTTTGCCTTTTTAAATTTCCTTTGCTGTTGAGATGGTTGATATTTGAACGGATCAGCGGGTGGCTCCAGTCTTGTTTGGTCGTACTTCCTTGGCCCTTCTGCTTGCCAACCCCCTGATTGGTCCTCTGGAGGTTGGTATCCAGGTGGGTAGCGTCCAGTCGGTTCTGGGGGTGGCCGATCGAAGACACTCGATGAGGCAGAACTATCTGAGACTGAACTGGCATCTGAAGTTTCCAAAGCTGCTGACATCATAAGTGGAGGCTCCAGTTTCAAGTATTCCTGAAAAAGATTCACGTAGTTGGTAGGAAAACATAATTTAGGATCAAGTGGATGCGAGAACCGCTACCCTTAACTAACATCTTATCACCAAAAATTGTATGGCAAGAACATAAATAAAAGTAGTTCGTTGAATTCCTCCGAGTTATAAAGTTACCGATTCACAAACGTTTGAACATTTTCTGAGTCCATTCCATATTTTCCTACGTCAGGTTTACCTTGGTTTTCTAAACTTTAATGTTTAGTCTGAATGTTGAACATACTATAGGGTGAATAAAAAACGATCCCCGTTTGAAACGCCACTGCTCCCTGGATATCGAGGCAGAAGTATTGGCAAGTATCTCATTCAATAGTGAACATGTTTAACTACAGGGTGTCTCAAATTGATGTATTATCGTTTGATTGCTTATATGTCCATAACTAATGAACCGATTTTCAAAAACTTTATTCTATCCGATCGACGAAAGGCTAAATTGTATTCGAGGATGTTGGTTGTGGTTTAGGCCGATGTCTTCAAGTTGAAAAGAAGATCGACAAACCTGCTCAAATTCAAGCCTTATATGGCATGAAACAGAAATGGCCTACTTTCCCAATCAATATTTTAGATGTGATGCAAATGCTGAACTTATTTGTAAGAGAATATATGTCGTTCAGAGAATACGAATTCAGTTAATACTGAGTTCAGAGAATACGAATAGGAGTTCAGCCTTTTGTATCACATCTAAAATGTTGACTGGAAAAATAGGCCGTTTCTTTCTCATGCCATCTAAGGCTTGAATTTGGGCAGGTTTATCGATCTTCTTTTCGACATAAAAACGCAGTGGTAAAACCACAACCAACATCTTGAAATACAATTTAGCCTTGAGGCAATCAAATAAAACAAAGTTTTTGAAAATCGGTTCATTGGTTATGGACATGTAAGCAATCAAGCAATAATACATCATTTTGGGATAGCCAGTATATTTTAAAATGTACCTAAGTGAAATCGGTCTTTCCATTTTAAAATTATGAGGGATCTTCTCAAAAAGGACCTTTAAGAAACCTTGAAAACAGGCTAAAACTCACGACCAAATCTCCCCTTCTTACAGCGATGCGTTTCTGCTTTTGCTTTTTGTATACAAGTGTTATCCCTTTGGGAGCATGAATGTGTCATTCGGAGGTATAACAACGTTATTCTGGGCGAGTTCGTCCTCCCAAGAGGATGACACATGCTAAAACGCGTTGAAATCATTGCTGTAAGGCACAAATATTAGCAAAATTTGTTCGGGACTTTAGACGTGTTATGAAGGTTTCTTGAATGGGCTCTCTCAAGAAAATTCCTTATGATTTCAGAACGGAGTGGCCAATTTCAGTCAGGTAGATTTTAAAATGGATTCGAATAGCATAGGTTCCAAATCTTCATCTCGGCGTAAAAAGGTGGGTGTAAAATTCAATTACCTATTTCTTCTGATTGAATGGCTTGAAAAAAACTTTAGATACCTATCTATAATCCTACAGCTGGACTTTTCAGAAATTTTGAATATTTTTGGGAATTAAAACGTATCTTACATTTCAACTCATTTGAGGACGTGACGTCATCCAATTTCTAAATCATAAACCAGACGAGTGACAGACTTTTGCTGGATACCATATTTTAGGCATTCATAAATCATGGTTTTCTTCAAAATTATTTCATATTACGTCAAACAGTTTAGAAATTAGGATGGTTTTAAGTTTTTTGAAAATTTTTCTTGAAAAAGAAGAAAAACACTCTAATTCTGAAAAAAATTGAAGATTTCAAAAATTCTAACGGTAGAATTATAGAGAATTAGCCAAAGTTTCTTTGAAGTTATTCATTTCAAAGAAATAGGTCACTCAATTTTACACCAGCCTTTTTAAAGATTTGGAACCTATGCTGATTCGAATGTGTCTACAATTTAAGAATACATTTGCCAATATCATTGTCTTGATATCAAGGGAGTAGTGGCCTTTTAAACGGGGATTGTTTTTTACCCACCCGGCAGGTCCAACTGCTGATCTATCAAAAAATAATCAAATCATAGTACATACCTGGTCACTTAAATCTTGCATCATGAGCTCCAATGTGTTTACAAGTTGAGTGAATGTTGGTCGTTTTGAAGGATTCTCTTCCCAGCACCTCAACATGATATTGTATCTACGAAAATAAAAAATAACGATCACATGTCTTGAAAAATTACCCACTAAATTAATTATGCCCAATTACTTATGCTAATCCTCTATCCAAATAATGTGTGAAATGTGTCTCAACAAAGGCTGCATAAATTAAGTTCCAGAACTCTGGAACTGTAGTAGCAAGCTTTTGCTCATTGTTTCGTAGACCCTTCTTCTTTTGGAATAATGGGTTTACGCGTAGGCTAGGGTCCTCATCGCTCAAGACAGCGCCCACGGGTCAGAGGTTCTTTTCTTTAACCATCTTTGAAGTGTAATACCAGTAAGACTTTCTGCAACGGCTTCCTGCAGTGCTCATATCTTTAGGTTAGAACTTACTTTAATACGTTGGCAGATGGTCGAAAGAAATTATCAATACAAGCAACAATCTAAAAGCAGAGAAAACTGTAAATAAACGTCAAAAATCTGATTTTTCTGCTGCTCCTCTGAAACTTTTTTTCATATCATGGAATGGCTGTACATTTCGATTTCAAACCTTCAAGCTGGGTCGCAGCTTTACGCAGGAAACACTTCTATACTGCTACGGAGGAACCAGGGAAAGAAATCAAGGGAAATAAAAGATATTCCCTTCCTTCTTTTCAACCACTTCGGAGACTCCTATGCAGAATGATACAAATTCTCCTCCGCAGGAGCATACGAGCTTAAGCCTTTCTGTAATGTCTATTGAGAACGTAGGTTCGACGTTCGAAGGGCCTCAGTGTGCCAAAAATCCGTATTTTTCTTTGCTTCCGCCTCCTTCATAATACATAAGTTTTGATAAAATAAAAGGAGTTTTAGAAATTACTTACACTTCATCGGAACAATTAATTGGTCTTTCCATGCGATAACCACTTTTTAGTAGATCGAAAAGCCTTTCAAGTGGTACTCCAGGATACGGCGTGCCTCCTACAAAAAAGAACGATCACGTGTGATTAGTTGTTGTTAGCTTTGCGACATGGTAAGTGTCTTCATCCGAAACTACATGGGTATGTCGTCAGTAGAGATAATTAGGGCATATGACATACAGTAAACAGTAAAACCCGCATATAAGAACCTTCCTCAATAAGAACCTACAGCCTGGGATCTTAAATATTTGCTCCTTTATGTGAGAGACTTTTCACTCTGGTTTTTCATAGGTTTTAATTTGAAGAAGAAGTGCATTGATTTAGTTTCAAGTTGTCACAATCCAAAAGCATTATCTTTATTAGTCACTATTTTTATTATTTATTGTGTAAGTCACACTTTGAAAAGAACATAAGTTCGAAAGGCCTTGGTTTGCTGATTTAAAGTCTTGTTTCTTTGCCTCCATCTTCTTACAAATTTATAGTATTTCATCCACCAAATATAATATTTTTATTATTGTGTAAAATGATAAAAATTGATATTGCCCCATCGTCATCCAATAGGCCTAAACAAGTCTGATTCCACTAAAATGCTAGTGTCCCATCTTCTGTCGCAGTATTTTGCTTTAAAAAAAAGCATTTAAAGACAGAAAACAAGGAAACATCATTGGAAACAGCTTTCTTGACAAAATCTTAAGAATCTAATTGATGAAACTTTCAGCCTGATTTCATGAATGTTATCCATTACATAGGAGCTCAAACTTGTTGGAGATGAACTGCAAAACCTTGCAAAAGCTAACCAATCACCTGCGATACCTTGGGTGCGCATGCGAACTAACCTATTATTTTGACCAATCAGAATTGATCTTTCCATGCTCCCACACAGCTACGCGCAGAAGCAACAACAATAACACAGTTTCCCGCTAATTGCTTGGTTTGAATTTGTACTGCACGAAAAGCCGCCGGCAGCGGGGGAGCTGTGCAAGAGAACTTTCAATTTCGTATCATTCTGCTTCGCTCTAAATTGGTATTTTTTGGCATTTAGACTAGTGCGGGGTGTCCCAAAAATTGGAACGGCTTCCCAAAAATTGGAACGGCTAGAGAGAAATAGCCACTGAAATATCTACACAGCATTCCTCTGTTCAAAAGCACCCTAACTCTAACCCTGGGTTTGGTAATTGGCTGGGTTTGGGAATTGGCTGGGTTTCATAATGTGGATCCAAATAATTTATTTTCCTTTTTTTATCACCTAAAGGACAACCAAAGTCCAAACTACAGATTTTGCGAAAACCTTCAGCTCTCGACCCTTCAAGAAAGAGTCCAATAAGAGCTATCAGCTAACGATCTCCAACACACCGAACCGACAAGAAAAGCCGACGCCATGCTTTGTGGACAAGTTATCCGGAACACTACATTCATTCAGTACTGGTTTGACAGAAAGGCATAACTCGATGCCTTTCTAAATCAGTTTGTTGTTTAGCTAAACATAACCAGTCTCAAGGCTAAAATAGCTCTAATAGTAAAGGTCATTTAGAACCACTCCTGTCTGGATATCACAAGTCTGGCCAATGAAACCATTGGTGCCTTGATAATCCTGTTCAGGGTATAAAGTTATTCAAGAGGGATATCAGCTATGGTCTGTCTCAAACTCTAGTAATAAAAAGATTGCGCAGAAAGTTGACGATGAAATTTTGACAAAATAAAATAGTGTGGAGTGTCATTCGTAAGATCTGACTGGACTCAATAACTGCCAGCAGAATGACTTATTGTTTTCAAACTTCGTTATTTGAAATGCTAACAAACAAAGTACCCTTTTAATTGAAATACAGCCAATTACTTGCCTGTGATCTTATGACAAACTCTATATCAAGAACAAAAACAATAATGTAATTTGAAAAGCAATGCTTTGATAAATCATTTTTCAGCTGCCTAATGGGACATGACGATGAAACTGCAGAGACAGACGGTCTATCATAGCTTGTTTTATCTGACTATGAAATATCTGCCCCATGAAAATTTGAAAGCACTGGTGTCTAGATAAATCAGTCTTTTTTTGGTTTAAAATGCTCTGAGCATAATCAATAGAACCTATATTAAAGGCACGCTGTCGTGGCGCTGATTGAATGAATAACACAATAAATTTGAATAGAATTAGGCAAGCTTCAGTAATTTTGCTGTACACTGAAATTCGTGAAGTTGATAAAGATCTGACTCCTTTTGTTCTTGAAACAAAGTATGAGCTATGGGTATAAAGGCTTGGTAATTATTCCAAGGCCAGGTCTTTTATCAGTGATCAAAACATTGCAACTAGCCAATCACAGCCACAACAGCGTGTCTTTAACATTGTCTGTTCTGAACTTTCTGGTTAATAGAAAACTAGCATCCAAAACCATGATTTCCCTGGTAATCCCATTTTGGATATCAAGTCTTTACTGTGAACAATCATAATCTGTATGCGAGCAACAGTTTACGCGACACTTTTATCGAACCAACCAATTTTGGTTTCGCACGTTCATAAATAGATGGAATAGAGCCACCTATTGAGTTTCTAAGACGCCAGTTGCTGGATTAAATTTTCTTATCTGAGTTAGCCTTTCCACTGTCAAATGAGTTACTTGGTTTGTTCAAATGATTCTTGGTTTCCTCCAATCATCAAAATAGCCCAACATGAGCCCATAATCGGCTCTGTTCATCGAATAGCTTGCAGTTTGTAAACTCAGAATTATTACAATGTTGGAATTAGAGTACCATCGCCCTGAAGTGCCCACCCAAGGCACTATGCAAGTTTTAGGCTTGTTTTTAAAATTACAGACACAGTCAAGTCTTGGAATAATAAATAGAAATAAAGTGCGAAAATGGATTGCTGACTAATTATTCTTGCCGTACATTATTCGTTTTAGGTTGTTTTCTGTAACTTCCTAGGCTGAGAAGAACTTTTCCGCCGCAATTAAATGTTACGGTAAGTGTTCGTTGATTTCTCCATCTATTTTATCCAGCAGCGTTTTGTTTTGATTCCTTTACATTGTGAAATGCTGGCAAAGGTCAAATAACTTGTCTCCAGCATTTTTTCAGCCTCTTTGAATGAAATATTCGAAAAGCGCTTCGAGTTGTCGATTTCCATTTTTGTTCAGGAGGTTTCTATTCTAAAGTGAGTCAATTGGCTAAAAATCGCCCTGAACCGCCATAGTGTGTGATACGGTCTCGCGTTCTGAACAGCGACCTCCCCTTTTTCCGCTTGAAGGAAAGAAACGACCTTAAGAATAAAAACGGAAGGGGGGGGGTGATATTCTGATTCTAGGAAAATATTTCTGACATCGATGACCATTCCTGGAGTTTGGAGAGGAGCATCCTTAGAATACTGCAATGCTGGTAGTACATATAAGAGTGAAAACAAAATCCAAAAATCTCATCCAAAACCCTCGTCCAAAAATTTCCTGTTCCATATTAAACCTCTTTGGGCAAAAACATTAGGAATTCAAAGTCCTTTCGCGAACTCTGTGCCTGTTTAAAAAGTGAAGCAAATATAGAACTTACCAAATGTGATAATTTCCCAGACAAGAACACCAAAGGCCCATCTAAAATAGCAAAAGATTTTATTGAAAGTTTTTAATTATATATTGCTTGGCAACAGCTAAGTCTGTTTCAAAAATCTAAAGAAGCTTGTCTACAGTTAAGTGTTTAAACAATCTTGTTACACTTTGCAGCATGGGAATCTGGAAAGAAGGCCAAGCTCTATAACGGTGAATGATACTGCTTCAGTTAAAAGTTCATATGTTCCTGCTCGTCCAATTGCTTTACACAAAACTATCCAAATGTGTGAGACTCTTTTGAAACAATGACCAAAATCAGATTATGTTACCGATCAGTAGATGATATAACATTTTTGAATTATAAAGACTTTCTTTGTGATGATTTACTCAAAAGTTTGATACAGCCCATGTTTGATATTCAAAGACCCCGTTGTCCAAATTGGCCACTCTTTCTCGACTATACATGGTGTCCTAAAAAACATGTGCGCCGTTTGAATGGTTCCTGCGGAGCAGCCATGAATCCGAGTTTTCCTTTTGAGATTTTTCAATAGAAGAGATTTCATCTTTAGAGTTTGAGATCCAGAATGCGTAAATCAGATAAGTTATAGCTGATCTATGAAGCAAGAAAGTCAAAATTACTAATTGCCTCAAAACCACAGGATTTTATATTCTCCATTGTTGTCAAAATCAAAGAAAATGAATGAAAAAAACGTCCCTAGGCTGGCTTTCCAAAATCAATAAGTTCGTCTCCTAGTGCCTAGTGATATATTAGATCTTGTGGTAACCAAGAAGGAAAAATATATCTAGGGTGGCTAGAATCGGTGATGTGCAACGCAAGTGCTGCAGGCCAGAAAATGTGCCCGTCAGAAGTCATGGAATCCTTTCAAACCAACAATATTCCTTCTCATAGGATTCCTGGCAAACATTCTTGAGCTGCTTTGTCATTCATTTATCACTCCAAAATGTGGTTTCTGGCCCAAATTGAAGAAAACAAAGATAACATTTACATGATAAGTCAATTTGATGCCAAATTCCAGTTATAAGGATAAGCACGGAGATAAATCCTCTGGTTTTGAAACAACCAATGATTATGACTTTCGATCTCCATAAATCAGCAACTACTCGTCAGGTTTATTTAAACTTGGTATCAATGTCTAAGTTGAAGTCTCTTCAGTTCATAAATTTGAAAAACGGGGACTTGGATCAATGGCTCCTTCACAGCAGCCATTCAAACGGCGCACAAGTTTTTGGGACACCCTGTAGATACTCGGTCCTCGGCCACTAGGGGCCCCTCCTTAACTCTGGGTACCTGGGCGGGCTAGAATTTCTAAACTGGTTGAAAGTTCTCATACCCCTGTCAATTTTCCCTAAAAATCTTCATCTCCCTTTGAAAAATTGTAAGAAATTTTCATACCCCACCACTGGCCATCTATCAAACTATTTTAAGATTACCACAACACAAAAGTTCTGTTTATGTGAAAGACATACAAGATAGGAGGGCAAAGCTACTTCAACCTAATGAAGTACTACCATGGATGGCCAATGAGCTGGAATTTTATACAAATCATACTGGAAAATTTGAAGGCTGTCGTTAAGAAACTAGCTAACACTGCGGATGCGCGAAGATATGGTATTCCATTGGCATTTTCGTGTCATTGAGATAATTTCTAAAGAATATACCTTGAACAATTTCGTACCCCTCAAACATTTCCAAAAATGCTTCATACCCCCAATTTTCCTTCGAATAGTTTTCATACCCCCACCAATTCTAACCCGTCCTGGTACCCAGAACTGTACATGACTGACCCCTTACTGAGGAAATAACTGGATCTCCATAGCAATTTAAATCCATGATACTCACACATCACTCTGGATTGTGTAAACACGATCAAACAATGCTTCGAGTGCCATCCATTTTACTGGCAGTCTTCCCTGTAAAAAAATAGAATCATTCGTTTGGGGGAATGTTTCAACTAGCATGGTTCACAAGTGTCATCTCTTTCTTGTCTCCATTTTCATGGGACAAGGAGGGGTGAGCATGTTCCTAGAAACGGATCCTGGAAATGGTATACAGTAGAAACCCGCATAAAAGAACCTAGGTTTCTTCTGAGCAGCCTGAATTGGTTCTTAATTAAATGGCTGCTATTCTAAATTCCAGCCTGTAAGGTTCTTAAAAAGGTTCTTATATACGAGCAGGCCTTGCAAACATTAACACCGTTTTCCAGCCCAAGAATTCTTGAGATTTCTTGAGAATTCTTGAGAACAAATCTTTTGTACCAATGAAGAAGTCTGATCAGGATGTGAAGAATTCTAGAAATTCTTGTCATTTTAATAATTTATATCAAAGCTATTATATAAGAACCTTTCCCAGTTTCAGCCTCTTAGGGGTTCTTATTTAGGGGGTTTTAAAGATTGAATTTCAGCCTCTAGGTTCTTATAAAAACAGGTTCTTTTATGCGGGTTTCTACTGTATACAATGGTAAATAGGCTTGTTAATAAATAGGACAAAGAAAACACCCAGAAACAGCATTGTTCCTTTGGTGATCTACTGTTAACGACGCGTGTGCAACTTCAATTTGAACGGGATATTTTTAGAATTTGTTGCTCTTTGCAAATACAAGCTTTCGACAAACAATATTTTTGAAGGCGTGTTGTACAATGTCTATATCAATATAAATATTAACAATATATGAACATAATATGAATAAAATAAATGGTACTTTGACCAGAGTATGATTAAATCACGACGTTTCGAGCTAAGCCCGTTATCAAGCTTTTAATTATCCATTCATTCACGCAACTAAGCGTTTTTCATTTCTGCTGCAAACCCCCAATACATGGACACAACTTCCCTTTGTAATGGCAACTTCAAATTCGTATTAGTTAATTTCTTCTTTAATATTTATAGTCATAATTATATGTTAAATGCCACATGGTTGATATGTATTTCCATTCTCCTTGTGGCATCGTTTTTGTAATTCTTTGAAGTTGTTGTATTTTATGAAATTAAATTTAAAAAAAAACTTTCAACCTTGCACAATGATAAGATTTTGAACGAACGCATGTAAAAATACGTAACGTAAGGTGTGTTCTTTACAGAAACTTTTTGGTGAGCTTCAAATAAAAACAAGCTAACATCTTTAAGTTGGTTTCCTGCGCAGAGGTAAATTGAGCTCCTTTAAAAAAATTTAATTCTCATTAACTCACATCTGTTCTTTTTCTATAATAATCTTCTGCGTGAATGTCTCTAGCAAGACCAAAGTCAGCTATTTTCAATACTTTTTCTTCATTGACTAATACGTTTCTGGCTGCTAGATCTCTGTGAATGCACTACAAAAAGACGAATGATTTCGTTACAGGCATGTAAAAACTTATCAATCAAAAATACATCCCCGTGTATTAAGAGAAATATTGGGCAGGAAACAGCAACAAAAGTAAAGGTAAAAGTCCCTACTCTTTGACGAAAAGTATTTAATTTATGCATTCCAACCCTTATTTCCTAAACCGTTAACCACTCAAGGAATATTCGTGATAGTTCTACTGGCTGAAAGACCTTTTAGCTATGCTGAAAGAGGATCTAAATAAAACGATATTCTTATACGCTTTGAAGAATTTTCGAATGTGCACAATTGTGATAGAAGCTATAACACCACTCCATCGAGCCTCTCGTATCAAAATGTATAAAATCGTCGCTCGACCCAGGCTCTTTTGTAGGACAGCTACAAGGTCTATTTCCACTAAATACATAATTAATGTCCTCGACTATTCTATTTTGCATACAATCACATAAAGTCCTGTCCTGTCACCACTGTCGGACGCCAATATCACGGAAACAATTCCGCTACAAGAAGGAATTTTCTGGACAGCACGAGACTGAGAGGCAGATAGTTCTAAAAAGGAACTGCAGGATTCTGCCAAAGGCGAAATTTTTATAAAAAGAAGGAAAAAATTGAAAGAAAACAGAACTTCAACATATGCCCCTAAAAGATTCAAACATGGTTTATTTTCATCATCATTTTCAACAGGAATTTCTGCAATTTGGTAGGAAAAAGAATGGTATGTGGAAACATTTAAAGATTCTGGACTTTTAAGAAAGTAATAGACCTTTGCCACTCGACAAAAAGAGTCAGGATCAAGAGATAATTCCATACGTTTTTCACGAAAGGTTCGATTAAGTGGCGTTCGGGCTTCTGTCCCTTTTGCGCAAATTCAAAAATTCTACAAAATGCATCACAAGATCGTTCGATTCAGATTCTTTCGTAAAATAGCTAAAAGTTCTTTTCAGCAAGATTTTGGAAAGAAAGGGCAGAGAAAAGCAAAGGAAAGAAGAAATAGTACACTACTCAAATGAATGTTTCTATAACTTTGGGACAATCCTTGACATCATATAGGTACAATTTAAGTCATGGAAAAAACTCCATGATTCGCGGATACATAACATGGGAAGAATCCAAAATCTTAGAAGAACACTGACATTCAATAAGAGCTCACAAGCAGACCTACCTTTTTAGAAGCAAGATACTCCATGCCTTTAGAAACTTGATAAGCATATGACGCCAAATCTAATAGAGTTATCTTTTCTGGAGGCTCTGGTAATGGAGGTGTAGTAGGCCGCCTCTCTCTCAAGTATTGCCTTAAGTTGCCATATCGGCAGTATTCCACAATGACACATAGTTCACCTGTAAATGAATCAGAATGTCAATGAAGGTGAAGGTGAAGTTGCGTTTTCAGCGCCAAGCGCTGGGATCGCAGAGATAGAGCAGACCTAATCGAGTCCGCGACCCCTTGTCATGACGCTCAAGTGGTAGGGTCCTACCAGGTATCGAACCCACTCCGCCTGACTTTTCTGGCTGCAAAGTCAGAGGATTACACCACTGCGCCACAACATCTTCAATGAATGTACCCCGGTCAAAAAGTAGCTTTAGCACCTTGCAATATAAATTATCTACATTCAGGGGGAGTGGGGTAACAAAAAATTAATCAAATCTATTTCATTGTCTTTCGTGTTAACTGTACGCCAATAATTCTGTTGACTTTCTATTCGTCACAGATTTAATCTCACAGAAAGTAGTAATAGATTTTCAGCCTTGGTCTTTCCCTTGCGCTCTATCATTAGAACTAGGACTTGGAGCAATTCCAGGCGATTTTTTGTTGCCTTTCATTTTTGTGAATTTTCGGGGGAAACAGGCCTAGCCAGCGATTTGATTGATCAATGGACAGAATTTGGGCCAGCTTCTAGAACAGATTTGGAAATAATCCAAACTGTGAGTAAGATTGGGTATGTAATAAGAGCATGGTGACAGGTAAAATGTACCACAGCACCAAAGGGGTAGTACAAGGTACCACAAAGTGCGGTACCCAGTACCCTTAAGGGACCAGGGACCATTGGACCAGGCAAAAGTACCACTTTAAATGAAAATTGTATGTGCCTGTTAGAAAAATATTGGCAAAATGTCGGAATTAAAAACTTGATAATTTCTGGGTGCTAGTTCTCCAAAAAAGTGTCTAATCCCTACCAAAACCCTGTACCCCAAAGGTATCAGTACCAGGTATTAGAGGGGCCAGTTCCCTGTACCATCCAGACCCCCAGTCACCATCCTCTTATAAAAATGCCATCTTCAGGATAAACAATATTCTTGTAAGCGTGTGGCATAATATTTCATTAAAAGCGAACAACTAAAACACTATGAACGGCACTTTGATCAACAGTTAGGTTGAAAGATAAAAGCTCTTATCTCAAGTTCTACTGATTTCACTCACTCCACTTGACAACAAAATGTCGTGGAAACAAACTCTGTTTGAAGTACAATTCATAATGCGTATTTATTTGTTTTAATCGTCAGAATATTTCCGGGCCTTCAGATGCCTGAAAGAAAAACTTTCAAAATCAAGTTAGAAATCTCCTCACCTTGAGTACATACTCCCAATAGGTTAATAATATTTGTATGTTTGCCAATCATTTTCATCACTTCCATTTCTGATATTAAATCAGAGAGCTCGTGATCTGTTGCATCCTCTGTTGAAAAGAAAATATCGAAGATCAGCTTCATATGTTTCGAATTCCTTTCAAATTTTGTATCAAAGAGTGTCCCAAAGGATGTAGACAAGTTTAAGTTTCAAAGATAAAAAAATTCTATCACAATCTCATTTTTACCGCTTAGCTTACAGATGACGAACCTAATTATTTTTCCGTCTATCAGTTTGGAAAGGATTGAACAGGCAGATAGCACTGTTTTCAGAGCTATCTGCTTTTGCAGAATTTTAAATTGATTCTTTTTCGATATCAAGCATGTTTTTCGGGCCCCGTCCACGCGTATCTTTTTTCTTCCGTTTTGGGTTTGCGTCCATACGTAGACGGTGTTTTCGGTAACCAAAAACGAAGCTGTTCGAAAATACTCTCCGGAGTTGATAATTTTTAAAACTCTGTTTTCCTGTTCTCGTGTGTACAGCTGAAGACGAAGGTTCTTAAAAACGCTGACGTCACAGCGTAGATTTACCACCTTTCAGAGCATGCGCTCGGGTCTTTGGGAACACGCGAAGGCATTTTGTTTATCGGGTTTCCTTTACCGAATATCAAATGTCGCAGCGTTGTCGCGTGGACGGGGAGATTTCCAAAAATGCTTCTGGTGTGGACGGAGATATTTTTTAAGATGGAGGAAACAAGATGCGTTTTTCAAAAATATCCGGATATGTGTGGGCGTGGCCTTAGTCTATAAAGATCTCTAAAAAATATGACATCTCACCTTTCAACATCTTGATAGCAACTGTAGTAGGAATAGGGCGTCCTGGTATGCCGTTAGCAATACCTTTCATCACCCTTCCAAATGCACCTTCACCAAGAACAGATTGGAACTCCAATGAATCAAATCTAATCTCCCACTCAGGATCATAGACGATATCAGCAAAGAAATACTGCTCTGTTAATGTTGAAGAAAGTCGCGACTTGACGCTGATGTTGCGATTTAAGGTTCTTTGTCTTGTTAATGATCCAAAGTGATTCATAACGGTTGATGTTGCACCTGTATCAAGGAAGATAAACATTAATCAATTATACTAGTGAGCATGACTTACTTAGCTCACTGACATCGAGGCCCCTGCTTAGATTACAAAGGACTTTGCAATAAAAGATGAGAGTTGATCTAAAGGTAGGATTCACAAGATCTACATTCGTGGCTAAAAGGTTACTGGACAACCGTCAAAGTGGACAACTGTCAAAGTGTACAACCGTCAAAGCAGGGCCTAAATGGTACATCTTTAGAGTTCTAGCCTTCTCTTGGTTCCGAAATTCCTCCTCGCAAAGTCAATGGTGTATTTTCCATACATAAATTGTTTTAAAGCTTATTTTACTGTCAATCTGTTCCACAACATCAACTTGGGGGAAGTGGGGGTGGGGGTGTGATATTGGGTTTATCTTCCAAATTCCTAGGTTTTGATATATCGTCCACATATCTTTTGGCAACGAATGTACGTTGAAGAGAAAATGTGGCGTCAAACGGGGTGACTTGATCAAGAAGGTGCATTCCGATCGCTTAGTCCTTTTTAACTCTTCAACGTCAACACAATCATCATAATCATCATCATCATCATATTCATCATCATCATCATCATATTCATCATCATCATCATAATCATCATCATCATAATCATCATCATCATAATCATCATCATAATCATCATCATAATCATCATCATAATCATAATCATCATAATCATCATCATCATCATAATCATCATCATCATCATAATCATCATCATAATCATCATCATCATAATCATCATCATAATCATCATCATAATCATAATCATAATCATAATCATCATCATCATAATCATCATCATAATCATCATCATAATCATCATCATAATCATAATCATAATAATCATCATAATCATAATCATAATCATCATCATCATCATCATCATCATCATCATCATCATCATCATCATCATCATCATCATCATCATCATCATCAATTTATTTTTAGAAGGCTTAATTAAAAATAGCTAAATTAGAGCTAATTAAGGCCTACTTCTACAAAATTTCTGCAATGTCTAAAATAAATTCTCTATGCCAAATCCTAAAACTTGTCAAACATCTTGTGTGCCAAACTTGGAGGAACATTGTATAACGTAGGTTTAAGCTGGTATGAAAAAGGTATGTGCATGCTTTTGCATACTTTCAATCAAATTAATCAAGGGGGTCCTAACAACGTTCGGGGTGGGAACAAATTGAAAAAGAGGGCACATCTTTGGCATTGGAGAGTAGGCTGGTCCGGTGCTTACCTTGTGGCTGCATGGAAACGCTTTCTTTGATGGTGTTGTGACTGACTTCTTGTCTGCTATGATGTCTTTTTGACCTCTTCGAGCAGAAACGGAACAGTGCACCAAGAACAATGAGTGTGACAAGAATCAGAACAGATCCTATAACCGCTGCTAATGTGCTGCCACTCATTCCTTTCTTTTGTGGTGGCCTTGTGAGTGGAATTGTTGCTACTGAAGTGAAAGAAAATGAGCTGATATTACAACTACACGGTGCCCCAAAAAAATTGTGCCCCGTTTGTCTGAAGATTGCGACAAAATGGGTAAAGATTCTCACCAAATTTTCATATGATGTTGCTCTTCAGATGTTCAAATAAAGTTTGCTGCGATCCCGGTAAAAATCAGTTGAAAAATGATGGAGCTATGACCATCACAAGACCAAATTTGCCCGATGACTAAAACCAGCGGTCGGCCATTTTGTCTTACTATTTTGCAGCGATAAATAGCTTCATGGGTGGAAAATGAAACAGCAGCATCCAATGTCATAGCTTTCGTGAAACTTTCGATAATCCTCAGAGAGTTCCACTATTTCTCACTTCAAAGAAATAATTTCTTACCTCACTTGAAGCTACTTATCACTGCAAAATAGTAAGACAAAATGGCCGACCGCTGGTTTCAGTCATCAGGCAAATTTGGTCTTCTGAAGGTCATAGCTCCATCATGTTTCAACGGACTTTTTTACATGGATGGCAGCAAACTTTATTTGAACATCTGAAGAGCAAAGTTTGGCGAAAATCTTTTGCCGTCTTGTTGCAATCTTTAGGCAAACGGAGCACAACTTTTTTGGGACACCCCGTATATCGGGTGAGAGAAACAGACAGTTCCCACTTTTGAATATTCACAGCACCAACAGCACTTGATGCATTGGAATAACTCGAATTCTGCTTGATAGCTGAGAGATTGAAGTATTTTTGTAACGTTTCTCGCGTTTTTATGAGCACTGTCAACATAGGTAAATTCAACTTTATGAGCATTTCATGGTTGTGAAATGCCTGAAAATGGCCTAAAACATTTGATGAAATCGTAAAGAAACTCCTCGTACAGAACAATAAGAAAGTAACATTTTTCATGGGTGATAGATATCGTCCTCACACATATTGCTACGGGATTGAAAATCCTCAGTATGTGTTTGAAAGTCTGATTCCATAAGTCTTGATGAAGGAAAAATGCCCTTGCCATTTTCTGTGTGAGAATATTCCTGTGTGAGATCTTCTCACTACCGTCCTTGCTTTAGTACGACCATTTGGATATATTAGCCTTTCAAATACAGATTTAACACAACTTTTACTTTATGGCGGCAAAGATCTCACTAATGAGCTAAATAGAAAGATAATCGAGTTAACGCTGCGTTATATCCACAACACTGGTCGATTTGATTAATATAATTTCAAATACGGTTTTTTGCAACACAGCCACCATGTTACCTCACCTTTACCTAGTCCCTTCTCGTATATTTTCTTTCTTTGTTAGTCGTTTCTTGTATTTCTTTGTAATGTTAAAGTCTAACTTAAATTAGACGTAACACATGAAAGGGCAACGCAAACTTGCCACGAGGGAGCAAATTTAATTGCTTCTTTTTCGAAAATTTATGACGTCTAACTTGAGATAGACTTAAAGTTTTTTGCTTGTTTCTTTGTCTTTTTTATCTTATTTTCTTTAAGGCTGCGGATTTGCCATAGATTTTTGCTCTCCGTGGCATTCGCCCTTGTAGTATAGTAAAGTAGTTTGTAAGTAGCGTTAGATAAGTACCTTGTATTGTAAAATTTTGATTGAATATAAAAAAAATATATTCCTTACGATTTGATAAAGTGTTTAGGCGCTTTTCCAGGCATTTCACAACCAAGAATTTTCATAAAGTCAAATTCACCTATATTTTCAATGCTCATAAAATCGTGAGAAAAATGACAAAAATTGTTTGGTCTTTCGGCCTTTAACTAGAATTTGAATCCTACGAATCCGTCAAGTATTTTTAGTGCTTTTTGAAAGCGGGAACTTTTTTCTGGTTCACATTTCTTCCCAATATCTCTAAATCCTTCCCAATCACTAAATCCATCATAGCAATCATTCCCATCATCCTTTGAGGAAATCTCTGACCACTGACCAGGCACGCCTAAAATAAAGCACGATCTATAAATGTATAACAATTTGAGTTGAAATAACACCCGAAATTCTGTGGAAAAACGTCTGTCTGAAACTTTTTTGTCCGCAATTCATTCGTCCGAAATTTTTCGCTTTAAACGAATGCATTAATAGGGTAATCACCTGGAGCCTTCGTAGAACTCCTCCTCTTTTCCTTGATCCTGAACGAAGTTGCTGAAAATCCAACTGAATTGCCAGCCATGCACGTGTAGATAAAGAAATCCTTTTTCGTGATGTTAATGAAGTGGAAAATTGCACGATACGTCTGCGCAGTATGTGTGCTTTTCCCTTCGCTGATAAACTCCGTGGGCTTTTTCAGTACTTCCAATGGACTATTAGAGCCATTTGCAGAACGATTTTCCTTCACTTTCAACAACTGGAAATGGATATTGCCGGCTGCAAAGGCAACACATTCAATAGTCATGTTTTGACCAATGTGTGCCCAAAATACGGCGTTGTCTGTTGGCTGGAGTATGTATGGGCTCGCTCTTACCACCTCTGCAAAGACGAAAGAAAACCACATTATAGCTTCGTTTCTACCTGGCATTTGAAGGTAGTTTTTAGGAATACTGAGAAGTTAAGGTTGCCATCGCCGTGTCCTGGTCCTTCCTTTCGATGTGACCACAAACTAGCCTCACTACATAAGGACCCTCAACTTACGCTCATCTAATTGAAGTGAATTAATGTTGTTGTTGTCACTCCAGTTGAGGGCCTTATGGACTAACTCTTCTCAAAACGGCAAACAAATTCTCGCCAGGAACAAATTTGTTCCTGGACCAATCAGGATGCTAAACTTGAAATAACTTGATGGGATTGGCTGATTCTTCTTCAATTCAAACTTCCCGCCAAAGGCAAACAAAAGCGTTCGAACAACGCGTTCGACTGAACTGCTGCAACGATCAAAATCTCAAAGTAACGAGCGAATTTTCGAGATCTTTTGCGCCCCCAAATAACCAAAATAGCACTTATAGGTAAGACTTTTTGCCTTAATAGCTTGAAGAAACATTCATCTCAGTACTGATAGTTTGTTTTGCAGTGTAGCACTCCAGGATAACCACTTTTTGCGGCATTTTAGGGTCGGTGGTTTTGAGGAAAAAATAGCAGGTAATTTAGGCCATGTCCGTTTCTGGAAGCGTAAGTCCATGAGTCGTAGTTATAGCGTCCATCAGCCTATCAATAGCGATAACCTACGAACATATAATCAGTCTAACGACAAACCGCGATTCCTTTAGCTTGCAAACAGAGTTAGTAGCTCTCTTTATTCTACGTAGCAGATTAACAATTTCTTGACATACAATGAGAATTGCTACAACAACTGCAACAACAACAATTTCGTAGCAGATTAACAATATGTTGGCAATACATAAGAATATAAAAATAGCTTATGAGCTAATCAACGCCAACAAAACTAATTACAAACTTAATCTAAAACCCCAAAGGCCCTAGGACTGACACTTGAGGTACTCCAATATTAATTTCTTTCCAATCACTGAAAGAATTGTTTATCTTCACTATCTGCTGTCTATTTGATACAGTAAAAACCTGCATATGAGAACCTTACATTTTGAAATCCCCCTTTTTTTAGGTTCTTATGCACATGATACTATTCTTGAAAACAGGATGCAAGGTTCTTAAATAGGTTCTTATCAAAGAATTAATTATAGATCTTTGGGAATTTAGGCAAAATATAAGAAAACAAGGTTTCACCTAATCATTATTATGAGACAATTTTCTAAAGAACGATATACACACAAGGAATTGTTTACAAATGCTTTGCATATGGCTAAATTTCTTAAAATGTTTTATCACATATTACCAACCAGTAGTTTACATTTAACTTTCTTTAAGCTAAGAACCTTCCTTGAATTTCAGGATGAATAGGTTCTTCTCTTCTATAATGGGGTGAAATTAGAACATTTTAGGCCTTAGGTTCCTATAAGTGGGTGGTTCTTATATGCGGGTTTTACTGTACATAGCTTCTTATGAGCTGGAGGACATCCAAATTAAGTCCATAGGCGTTCAGTTTCGCTATTAAAAGATTACAGTTTACACAATCAAAAGCCTTTGAAAGATCCCAGACTTGACAGGGCTGGAAATCGAACCATCAACCAGCACTCATACTGTATATTCTTTATGCTTCTATCCCCCTCTGAAGGAGGATATACCAAGTGTCCTAAAAAGGACTCCTGTTTGAAAAATGATAAAAATTTGATTACAAGGCCGATCTTCAAATTTCTTTTTTGGAAAGTAGATCAAAGACCAAACTATTTTCCCAGATATGGCTGATCTTGTGATTGGCTTTGAAATTATCCAATTTAGTTCTATTAAGGGCTGCCTGGTTTTAATGCATACTGCAAAAAATATGATGATTACCAGATTAACTTCTTTTGAATTTCGAGCTTCTAGTTCGATCATAGCAGTCAAGAAGAAACGAGAACTATGATGAGACACGTGAGGGATAATGACAAATCTCAAAATAATGGCTCTCCAGCATGATTTAAGATGTTTTTTTCAGTAATTTATATCAGGTGGGCTGGAAGGATTTCTAGTTAATTTAAGCCAATTTAAGCCCACTATGCATGCCGCATCCAGGCATGGGACCTCTAGGTTAACGTCCTTTCCGAAGGACGGCGAGGTGAGTTGCGAGGTCAAGCCTCTGAGGTCACCCATCCGGATTTTGACCTCACTCGACCGAGCTTAACTTCAGTCACCTGACGAGAATCGTATAAGCCGCTCGGCCATTCACCCCGCATGTTGCTTGAAGCGTATAGCTCAGAATAACATTTTTCAATCTGTCATTTTATACCCATTAAGTAATGAAAACAAGAATTTTACCGGGTGAGTCAATAAAAAGAATCCTCGATTGAAAGGTCATGGCTCTCAAGACGATGATATCGGCAGATATACAATTCAATGGTAGACATGTTCAAATCTATTTAAAAATTTACCTGACTGAAATCGGCCACTCTGTTCTGAAATTATGAGAGATTTTCTCGAGAAAGCCCCTTCAAGAAGCCTTCAAAACTTGCCCAAAATCACGAACAAATTTCCCTAGCATTTCTGACTTGCACGGGCCTTACAGCAATGACTTCTGCACGCCTTAGCACGTGCTACCCTCTCGGGAGGATGAACAAGTTTTCCCCCTGGTATCAATAACCTATTCAGGGGGATTCCATTCTCCCAAGAGGACAAGATACACGCAGACATGTGAATGTCATCATTTTTAGGAAGGAAAACCAAGGGAAATTTGCTCATTGTTTTCATTCGTTTTTGCGGATTTTGGAAGGGGCTTTCTGCAGAAAATCTCCCATATCCACGGGAAGAAATGGCCGATTAAAGCCGGGTAAATTACTGAACCCAACTGAACATATTAACAATAAAACAAGACACTTTTCAGTATTATTGCTTTGATATTCACGGAGAAATTGCCTTACAAACAGGGATTCTTCTTTTGCCTCACCCGGTATCATCTGTAAATATATCTGGATCCTTGACAAAAGAGATCAAAAAGAAAACTTTGTGATAAGTTTGGCAACTGATAATCAAATTTTCGTGATTCTTGAAACGGGAGTACTTTTTAGGGACAGCCAGTGCTAAACAAGTGAACGAGACTGCACACCAAAGCATAGGTTTCAACTCTTTAAAAAGGCTGGTGTAAAATTGAGTGACCTATTTCTTTGAACTGAATGACTTCAAAGAAATTCTAGCCAATTCTCTATAATTCTACCATTGGAATTTTCTGAAATCTTCGATATTTTCAGAATTATAGTGTTTTTTTCTTCTTTTTCAAAAATTCAAGAAAAATTTTCAAAAAAAACTTGAAACCATCGTAATTTCTAAACTGTTTGACGTAACATGAAATAATTTCGAAGAAAACCATAGTTTATGAATGCCTACAATATGGTATCAAGCAAAAGTCTGTCACTCATCTGGTTTATGATTTAGAAATTTGATGACGTCACATCCTCAAATGAGTTGAAATGTAAGATACGCTGTAATTTCCAAAAATATTCAAATTTTTTGAAAAGTCCAACGGTAGAATTATAGATAAGTATCTAAAGTTTCTTTCAAGCCATTCAATCAGAAGATATAGGTCATTGAATTTTACACCCACCTTTTTACGCCGAGATAAAGATTTGGAACCTATGCTGTACACCAATGGTAAAAAAAATTCCGTGATACAAACCTTCAGGCTGAACCGTGATTGTTCGATTGATTGTGGTTTTACCATCAGTAACTTTGCATTCATATTTTCCCTTGTCTGAAGGGTGAACTCTCAGCAGAACCAACCGTTGTCCATTCCGGCTAATTCTTCTCTTGTCTCTCTCACTATTAAAGTCGTCTATTTTGAGCTTTTTGCCATCTTTCAACCTATGAGGTAAAATATCACGTGAGAGTTCTTCTTTGCTGTATTCATCATTTTTCTGAATACAAGGGAGTTAGATTCGAATGACCAAACAACAAAGGTTAGGCCAATTGATGACGCATGTTGTGACGAAACAAAAAAGAAAACAAAAGTCAAGATAAGATAAGGTAAATAATATCTCATAAAAACTTGAGTTTCCTAGGTGTTTCAGGACATTTTTCAGGCACTTCATAAACAAGGAGTTTCGTTAGGTCGAATTTACGTATCTTTTCAGTACTCACAGCAACACGAGAAAAATTAGCAAATACTTCAGTTTGTCGGCTATCAGACACAATTCACTCAATTCCAATCCATGGATTACCCTAGGTACTAAGAATTTCAAACGCCTGAACTTTTTGTACAGCACCCGGTAGTTATGGTAGTAGCTGCGATAACTAGGAAGCAAATCATCAGTCTACTGGATGCCCTAAAAATGTATACAGATTTAGTTGGGTCCAGCGATGTGAATTTAGCTTTAATCAATGGCTAATCACTCTCAAAATGTTCCTCGATAGTTCGCTTGAATATAGAACACAGGTACTTCTTTTATTATTATTATTATTATTATTATTATTATTATTATTTCACATGTTTAAGGAGGGTAGCCCTTCAGCAATGCTGATTTTCAAGGGGCCCTCCACGATAAAAACTTACAATAATTAAACTATTACTAAAAACTAAATTAACCTAATTACAATTCAATATATTACAAATGCTATTAAAACCCAATTAAAATCTAAAATAAAATATCTAAAATAAAAGAAAGTCCAAATGGCAAATCCCTATTTACACCTAAACAAGACATTGTTTAAAGCTGTTCAGGGAGGATGCCAGCTTACACTCAGCCGAGAGGCCATTCCAAGAACTAGCACCTCTAAAAGAGAAACATTTCTGTCCAATATTGGAGTTTTTCTTTGGTAACCTTAGGTCAGTTGCTGTATTCCTAAGATTCCTGGAGGTCAGCTGGGATGTCCTTGTGAAAAGATTACACATGTATTGTGGAGCCAACTCATGAAGAGATTTGAAGACCATGGTATTGGTGGTCGTTTGTTGGCATTGGTGCTTCGAGAGCAGAGATATTGTAGTTTGTCTCAAATTAGATGTCACCTGCAAATGCCCGCGAATAACAACAATAGAAGTGTTTTCGAAGGAACGTTGCATTATCACAAACATCAGGTGTATCTTTTTTGAGACGGAATTAAATCTTGAAAGCTCAAACTTGCGTCCACCTCCAAACCAGAGCTTTGGCCTTTTGGCCTGAGCAATTTTCTGAAGCACATCGAAATTTAGAACTGAAATTAATGAAAAATTAAGAAACTTCCAAATGGGTGACTAAAGGGTGACTTCTGAACAACAAAATAACTTAAGATCTAATATTGCTCAAAGCACGTCAAAAAGATTGACGATAGCCTTGATAAAATTTGAACGATCGCTGGAGCAAACCAATCCGTTTACCATTTTGGGACACCACACCCGGTACGTATCTGCTACCAATATTCCAGAGCATCTAAACATTAAAAACCTATTTAAAGAACATTCAAAGTAATTCATACCACGTGACAGTCACTGTGCCAGTAATAGTGTGGACTGAACAATCAAGATCCAGTTTGTTGCCAATTACTTCAACTAGTTCCAGGGCAATGTCTTCATTGATAAACCTCAAGCCTGCGTAGATAAATAACGACACATCAAGAGACGGACGGCATGAAATGGGCCTGAGCGCTAACAATAGAACGTCAGCAGGGCAATTACTTCAATTAGTTCCAGGGCAATGTCTTCATTGATAAACCTCAAGCCTGCGTAGATAAATAACGACACATCAAGAGACGGACGGCATGAAATGGGCCTGAGCGCTAACAATAGAACGTCAGCAGGGCAATTACTTCAATTAGTTCCAGGGCAATGTCTTCATTGATAAATCTCAAGCCGGTGTAAATAAATAACAACACATCAAGAGACGGACGACGTGAAATGGGCATGAGCGCTAACAATAGAACGTCAGCAGGGCAATAACTTCAATTAGTTCCAGGGCAATTTCTGCATTGATAAATCTCAAGCCGGTGTGAATAAATAACAACACAACAAGAGACGGACGACGTGAAATGGGCATGAGCGCTAACAATAGAACGTCAGCAGGGCAATAACTTCAATTAGTTCCAGGGCAATTTCTGCATTGATAAATCTCAAGCCGGTGTGAATAAATAACAACACAACAAGAGACGGACGACGTGAAATGGGCATGAGCGCTAACAATAGAACGTCAGCAGGGCAATAACTTCAATTAGTTCCAGGGCAATTTCTGCATTGATAAATCTCAAGCCGGTGTGAATAAATAACAACACATCAAGAGACGGACGACGTGAAATGGGCATGAGCGCTAACAATAGAACGTCAGCAGGGCAATAACTTCAATTAGTTCCAGGGCAATTTCTGCATTGATAAATCTCAAGCCGGTGTGAATAAATAACAACACAACAAGAGACGGACAACGTGAAATGGGCATGAGCGCTAACAATAGAACGTCAGCAGGGCAATAACTTCAATTAGTTCCAGGGCAATTTCTGCATTGATAAATCTCAAGCCGGTGTGAATAAATAACAACACAACAAGAGACGGACGACGTGAAATGGGCATGAGCGCTAACAATAGAACGTCAGCAGGGCAATAACTTCAATTAGTTCCAGGGCAATTTCTGCATTGATAAATCTCAAGCCGGTGTGAATAAATAACAACACAACAAGAGACGGACGACGTGAAATGGGCATGAGCGCTAACAATAGAACGTCAGCAGGGCAATAACTTCAATTAGTTCCAGGGCAATTTCTGCATTGATAAATCTCAAGCCGGTGTGAATAAATAACAACACAACAAGAGACGGACGACGTGAAATGGGCATGAGCGCTAACAATAAAACGTCAGCAGCAGGGCAATTACTTCAATTAGTTCCAGGGCAATTTCTTCATTGATAAATCTCAAGCCGGTGTAAATAAATAACAACACGTCAAGAGACGGACGACGTGAAATGGGCATGAGCGCTAACAATAAAACGTCAGCAGCAGGGTAATTACTTCAATCAGTCCCAGGGCAATGTTTTCATTGATAAATCTCAAGCCGGCGTGAATAAATAACAACACAAGAAGAGACGGACGACGTGAAATGGGCATGAGCGCTAACAATAGAACGTCAGCAGGGCAATTACTTCAATTAGTTCCAGGGCAATTTCTTCATTGATAAATCTCAAGCCGGTGTAAATAAATAACAACACGTCAAGAGACGGACGACGTGAAATGGGCATGAGCGCTAACAATAAAACGTCAGCAGCAGGGTAATTACTTCAATCAGTCCCAGGGCAATGTCTTCATTGATAAATCTCAAGCCAGTTTGAATAAATAACAACACACCAAAGGGACGGACGACGTGAAATGGGCATGACTACTAACAATAAAATGTTAGCAAGGTAAACATTCCAACAAATCTACCAGACGTCCCAAAAAACGTAAACACGTTCGAAAATTCTCCAAAATTCTATCAATTACAAGATGAGCATGTCGATAACATACCAACGTATGTTTCCATTTTTGTTAATATCTTTAACCCAAAATGCCAAAGAAATAACACTGGCAAAGTATTGTTTTGTTAAACAGCTTATATATTCAATGAGATATGAAAAGTTTCTTGGCTTAAATCAGCATCTTCTTTCCAGATTTATGCAAGATTTTCTCAAGAATGCTCCTTCAATAATGCTCAAAAAACGGCTAATTCCGATGAGCAAATTTTGTCGGCTTCTCTCCTTAACAGCAATGACAATTAGCTGTGTTACCACGTATTTCTCTTGGGAGAATTGAATGCATTTGGATTATTTTGTTACACCAGTGGGGATGATTTTTTCATACTCTCAAAAGGATAACACGTTTCAATGCGTTTTTAAGTCACCGCTGCAAGGCAGGTGTGTTTGGGGAACTTGATAGTAATTTGAAGCCATTTTGTAACGTTTTTGAAGGGAACTTCTCGAGAAAATCCCTTTTAAAATGAGAGCGGAGAGACCGAATGCAGCCAAGAAAAAAATCAATTGAACATGTCGAATATTCGATAAAATATTGATACGTATCATTGCTACGATATTTAGGGAACACTACCAGGTGAGTGAATAAAAAGGCAGACGTTTGAAAAAATGCTGCTCCCTTAATATCAAAGCAATAATATTGAAAACTGTCTTGTTTTATTTCTGATATGCCCAATTAGGTTCAGTAATTTACCCGGCTTTATTCGGGCATTCCTTCGTGTCGATATGGGAGATTTTCTGCAGAAAGCCCCGTTCGAAAACCTGCAAAAACGAATGAAAACAAAGAGCAAAATTTCCCTTTGTTTTCCTTCCTAGCAATAATAACAAGGACAGATAATGTTACAATAGAACTCGCTACTTTTTATTGACACCTAGATACAAAGCAATTTGTGATTGCAGACAAAGGGAATTCCATGATCGGTTGGCCAAGACATAAACAAAAACAAAGCAAGCCGCAAAAATTGCGCTGAAACCCGGGTCGCTAGCTCGGTTGTTCTGCATTTCAGAAATGGTTTTAAAGAGCAAATATTAGCACAGATCGAAAGAAGAAGGATATATCTAAACTTCTGCCCCGGGCATTTTATTTTTTTCGTACAGAAGTTGAGCGGTAAGTGTTTTGATTACACCTAAAAAGTACGAAAATTGAATCCCCTCCCAATTGACTTCTGCACAAAATAAATAAAATGCCCGAGGCAGAAGTTTAGATATATCCTTCTTCTTTCGATATGTGCTAATATTTGCTCTTGAAAACTATTTCTGAAATGCACAACGAACGCGCTAGCGACCCGGGTTTCAGGGCAATTTTTGCGGCTTGCTTTGTTTTGTTTATGTCTTAACCAACCGAGCTTGGAATTCCTTTTGTGTGCAATCACAAATTGCTTTGTATCTTGGTGTCAATGAAAAGTAGCGAGTTCTATTGTAACATTATCTGTCCTTGTTAGCAATAATGACACTTGCATGCATTTTGTCCTCTTAAAAAGTTATTCATACTAAGGGGAAGACTTTTTTATCTCCACAAGAGGATAGCACGTGCTAAAGTGCTCTGAAGTCATTGCTGTAAGGTAAACACATTGGGGAAACTTGCTCATGATTTTAGCACGTTTTCCAAGGTTTCTCGAAGGGATACGTTGTAGAAAATCCCGTGTAAAATCTCAACGGAGCGACGGATTTCAGCCAGGAAAAATTCTAAAAGTTATTGAACATGTTAGCTATTCAACTAGATATTGCAAAATATCATTGCTTATATATTCAGAAAGCAGTAGCGTTTCAAACGCCGGGCCTTTCTGACTCACCCGGTAGAATTTCAATTATAATTCGTTCTTTCAGCAAAGCAACAATCAAAATTAAATTGAAACCTCTATCAAACGAAGGACTTTCAAATTCAGTTGTAAGTATATTTTCCACGATGATTTGGAAGCACTGTGAATACCTTTTGATTGACGTGATCGTGATGTATTTATTGCAGATATGAATTTCCTTGCGAGAATAAATGCTTGAAAAACTACAAAATCACCGTGTTTTTATGTCTTATTTGCCTCACTGGCCACTGAGTTGTTTACTGTTAACATCTTCGTGGCTTGCATGAGAAACATAACACGAAACGTCAATAACATTAATTCCTTAAAGTTGCGTGTGAAACAAGATTATACTTTACTTTCGGCATCTTTAATTATCGCGTGTCGTACATGACTCAAAAAGAAAGCATGCGCAGATAAACCACAAGAAAGTCTCCACGTAGAATCAAGATAAGGGCATGACTTTCTAATCTAGATCCCTTACAAAGATCTTTTCATTTCTGATACAGTTGATAGAATGACATGGGCAAGTGACGTTGTTATATTTTGTGTTGTCTTGTCGCGGTAGAAACCAATGAAGCCGCAAAGATAGATTTCGGTATTTTTGTATTAATTTCTTTTCTTCGGGGCAAGCTTTATCTTTTGTTAGATAGTAACTTCATGAGAATAAATGAAGTACTGACCATGCACTTGGGTCTGTGTCAAGGTCATTGGATTGTAGGGTCGGACCTCTTTATAAAGGTGGACACTTGAGGCGTTGTTTCCAGCTTCTCAAGAGAGGCTCTTTTATCATGAAATTTTAAATGGTGTCGTTAGGGCCTCTCTCCCCGATCGAATTTTTAGACCACTTAGCCAGACAGAGAATTTTGCAATCCTGCCAGCAGAAACCTCTGCCGGGCTTCCGAGTCACCTATGCGCTTCAGGGTGAGACACTATGCGCTTCAGTGGCAAACGCAATGCACTTCAGGGTCAGATGATATGATGCCTATTCAATATATTTCATGGGGAGGGTGAAGTCAGGGGGCGGGAGAAGATGGGGTGGCCCCCCAATATTGGAACAATTTCCCAAAACATGCCTTTTTCGGCCAAAATCCATACTTTGTCAGGCAAAAAGTTTGGTAAACAATGGACTTTTCATTGGGCAGCCCCCAATGATTTATCTTCCCCAACGCTAAGGCTAAGACAATTTGTCAGTTCGTAGTGATTTGTGGGAAATGGCGGAAAGGGGGTGAAGACAATTTATCAATTCATAGGGGCTAGTGGGAGCTCAGATTAATTCAGACATTCGGGCATTTTATAAATTCACGTCGAAGGATGCTCAAGTTGGGTAGTCAAAACAATGCCTTGATGATACGGGGTAATTATCGTGGTAGTAGTAGACAAGGGGTACTGTAAGTATTATTGTTGAATACTCTCCAGTACCAAATAAAGGGGGGGGATCAGAATTATCGAAAGGGGTTACAAATGATTCAATGTAATAATCGGGGGCTGGAACAATCGGGGGAAGGTTGGAACCATCGGGGGTTGGGAACATTGAAAATGGTCCTTTTCTTAGCTATATACGTATTTTTCATCTATTCAAAAATTATGTTAACTGTCATTTAAATTTTTCAGGAATTATTAAAGGGGGGGGGGGGGGTTGGAAGAGATTTCAAAAGAATCAATCGGGCGGGGGCGATTATTCGGTACTCGAGAGTAGCTGGTTGAAAGAAAGTTTAGACTATTTTTGAGCACACAACCTTAGAGTAACCAACGAGTTACTCAATTTTTTGACTATCTTTTAAGATCTTTGCAGAAGACCCATAAGGCTATAGAGATATGGTGCATGTAGACTTGACCGATATCGATGTGATTTACAGATAATTATTTACATTGATCTTCATGATTCTCAAGCGCGAAAATTACAAAGCGTATGTGTCCATTTCAAGTGGACCTTTTTGCATAGCCTAAAACTGCTATGCGTTTCGGTCCGGACCCTTTTGCATAACCGAAAATTACCATGCGTATGTGTCCATTTGAGGTGGACCCTTTTGCATAGCCGAAAATTACCATGCGTATGTGTCCATTTGAATTGGACCCTTTCGCATAACCGAAAATTACCATGCGTATGTGTCCATTCGAGGTGGACCCTTTTGCATAGCCGAAAATTACCATGCGTATGTGTCCGTTTGAATTGGACCCTTTTGCATAGCCGAAAATTACCATGCGTATGTGTCCATTTGAATTGGACCCTTTCGCATAACCGAAAATTACCATGCGTATGTGTCCATTTGAGGTGGACCCTTTTGCATAGCCAAAAATTACCATGCGTATGTGTCCATTTGAGGTGGACCCTTTTGCATAGCCGAAAATTAGCATGCGTATGTGTCCATTTGAGGTGGACCCTTTTGCATAGCCCCGGCATCAAATAAAAGTTTTTTAAACCGCCAAAACGTTGATTTTGGCCAAATCAACTTCTGTCATAAACTCCTTACCAGGTGGGAGCAGTAGCCTCTCAAACGGCGTGCCTTGTTTCTGACTCACCTGGTATGAGCAGAAGTAATGGAGCAACTCGAGGCCCTTAGAAATTTGGCTACCCAGGGGCCTTTCAAACATCGAAAACAGTATTTTTATGGCAACGAGCAAGTCCAGCACAGATAAATCTCAAAAACGGGCGTTTATGGTGGTTTCACATAAAGGCCCGTTTGTTATATAAACATATTGGGGAGAATGGCTGAACGAGCAAAGCGAGCCAAATTTGAGGTCCAGGACAGGAAAATTGTTCGTATTACACTCTTTAGATTGTCACAACAAGCATCTCTTGTTAGATATTTACCATCGAATGGAGAAAAGAATTGTGATCCAGGAAAGGTTTTCGCAGGAAATGTTTGAAAATTGAGGTTAAAGATCCTCCAGAAATGGATTTTAGTCAGGTCATCTGCTAAAAAGCAGTTTTCGACGAGCTTAAAATTTACGGCAGTTTTTAACCCTATAGTGGTTGGGCTATCTGACACGTCCTATTTTGGTTGGGGGGGGCAAAAAAGCCCCCCCCCCCCTACCTAACTCTTGACTTGAAATAGATAGAGCAACCAAATTTGGTGTACTAATAGCCCTAGGCATGTACTTTATGAAAATATAAAAATTAACCTAAAATTAGCCGTCATTATTGCTTGCGTCAGCATTTTTCTTTATGTGGTCAAGAAAAGTGGCAAAATCGGTCAAAATCGGGAAAAATGCGATAAAATTTAATTTGGAACTCAATTTCCATCCAAACATGAAAATTATGATAAAATACATCAAAAAGCACTACCCTGCAAAATATCTTTGCAAAATTTTGCAATTTTGCTACTTTTTTCCTCTTTTTTCGCGAAAATTAATATTTGAGTATTGGCGATTTTGACAGAGTCAGTTCCGGAAAATTGTCTCTCTCCCCCTCATTTGTCAAAATATTTTTATGAAACTTCTTGAGTCATTGCACAGTAAGTATTAGCAAAAGTCAGAAAGTTTCCGGGTCATAATTGTTATCCTGACAGAGTTATAACAAAAAATCTACTAGGGAGGGGGGGCCAATTTGCCCCCGCCCCAACCAAAATAGGGTTAATACAGGGTGTCCCAAAAAATAGTTCGACGCTTGATTAAATAATGACAAATAACGACACCATGAACAGGCTCGTGAGAAGATAACTCTATCCCTAAGATTTTGAAATGATTTTAGAGACCAGAAAATTGTGATATATATTGAGGTTTTAAATCATCTTTGTAATTACTGCTAGGTTTTATCAGAGTTGTCATGGGTTTTTTTTCTTTCTTTATTTTTCCTTTACAGGACACATGATGATAACAGCATTTTTTGTTGAAATGTATATCCTGTGTAAAAATTCGTTCCATTATTATTATTATATTATTATTATAGGAGCTTGTAAATCCGTTGAAAAATTTACTGAGTTGCGAGCTTTCAAAGATCAAATTCATGCGACAGCGGATTCACCACAATGCCATGTAGAGGCCTCTGGCTTCATCTCATCTTTAGCAACTATATGCTGTAATTATTGTTCTTAGTGGAGGGCCACTGGCACAAAAAGCTTCGGCTGAAGGGAACTCTCCGTTAACGAATAAAAAACGCAATATGAAAATATAAATTTGAAGCTTTTTGGAACATCTTCTCCAGGATCATTGCTTGGGTGTCAACCCGTGAAAAGTCAGTCGGTCCCGGAGGAGTCACTTCCATAGGCGGATGACGGGGATGTCATTAAATTTTCTGCTCTGTATTTACCGAAAAAAAAGAAAGAAAACATTGTAAATATTAAAAGCATTGTAAAAATCTGTAAAATGTATCTGTATTTAATCATTCGGAATTTTATTTATTTTTTACTTTTTTCTTACAAATTTTACTTTTTAGATAGTAGGCTTGAATTAGCTCTTAGTTATAGCTATTGTATCTATATGTACATATGTCTTGTATGTATATATATATATGTAGGCCTACTTTAAATAAATTGATAATAATAATAATAATAATAATAATGTACCATTTGAGTTGTAAAATCATACCCTAAAATTTATGAATTTTTCAAAAACCATACCCCAAAATTTACGAGAGAATCAAAATAGATACCCTAAAATTGTGACCAAAATTCGAAATTCTAATTAAGTATCTGAAATTAGATGAAATTCAATACCTAAAAGCGTTTTTCCTCCAAAGCGACACCCTAAGATTTATGTTCATTTGTGATGTTACCAAAAATGACACCCTAAAAGTTATTTTTAGCCTGAAAGAAGGTACCCCAAAAAATGGCACATCCCGTACTGGTACATATGGTAGTGACCCCCCCCCGGGCAGTCGGTAAAACTAACAAACTAATAACATAAAACTTCGAAACAATGTATCAGACCTGTTAGTTTAGGAGCGGTTTCTCACAGAACTATTTGTACCGTTCAAAGGTTTCCTAACTCAATCCTAAAAATTGATAAACTCCCAAGAAAAGATTTCATATTAAATATAGGACTTATCCAAAGTTTAATAAACTATAAGATAAGATAACATTTTTATTATTGCTTTTATCTATAAACTTACAGAGGGCCCCGCAATTTGAATATCAATTTCAATTCATTTTCATTTCATTTCATTTCTTTTAAGGAGGGTTGCCCTTCAGCAGAAGCTGGTTTGAATCGAGAGAATTTCAAGTCAACACTTTGTTGTGAGATCTGTTTATTGAATTTTACTCAGCAATATCTAGGAGTGGCATGTAGTGATGTTATTCCGGGTGGACAAAAATAGATTTTCCCATGTTTGAAGATCGTTTCGCAGAAAATACTTGAGATACTGGAATAAATCAGGATTTGGTTGATACCCAAAGGCTGAAGCATTTTTACGATCTTTCTCTCTATTTTTGTAGAAAGAAAGAAGAAAGGTAAATCTAAAGTTCTGCATGGCGGATTTTGTTTATTTGATTTTCACGAGCTGAGAAATAATTGTTTCATTTGAGCCCTAAATACACGAAAATCAAAATGCCTTCTGCTCGGCGTCGGAATCAAATAAACAAAACCCGCCAGGCAGAATTTTAGATTCTTCTCTGTCATCAACTACGTCACTACGGAGTCACATGAGAAGCGAGCGCATGCGTTGCCAGTCATTGCGTGGTATCTTGTCGGTCATTTACCCTCCATCTTCGTTATAAGCACATAACTTCTCTTAAAAACCACCTTTCGCGTGCACAATGCGAGAGTTTGCCTTAATGGCTTCGGAGCAACTTTTGCGGCTTTGTTTGTTTTGAATTACTGGTTGAGGGAATTTCCTTTGTCTGCAATCGCTAATCGCTTTGAATTGAGGTGTCAATCAAACGCAACTGATGCTATTGTATTACAAAATCTGTTCCTTTATGGACCAATCCTCCAAAGACAGCCAGGAGACGTTATAACAGTCAATTCAAAGATATCATCAGCAATTCATTTTACAATTTTCGCCGGGAAGTCACCGGGGTAGAATGTGCCGCATGAAACTGTCTCGCAAAGCTCGGAACAGAGATTTTCCACTTTATTGTTCACTTTCCGAAGAATGCATGGCGCAATTGGTTGCCAAAATCTGTTTCATAATACTCTTACACGCGTGAAAAGTTCCTCGCTTAACAGGACCTCAACAGGGCCTTATACCTTTTCACACCAGGCGGGATTTTCTGCAGGAAGTCCATACAATGTAGCTACGGATAGGGCATATTGAATTTCGCAGACGTAACGCTTCTTTGATTTGATTGGTGGAAACCTTGAAGTAAACATGGTTTCTAAGGAAATATTCCGCTATAACACGTCTTCAAACTTCTTCTACGCATGCGTTTGGATGGAAGATTCCGCACACGCCAAGAGCTACCGACTTGTGTAAAATAGGCTTTATGCATTAAAAACTTTTTCTGCAGCCTATCATTCAAAACTGCCGAAATGATAACATTTTATATCTAAACTCACCTTTGTATTTATCTTCGACCTGGGAACAAACAAACGAACATAGTAGGTAAAAAATGAAAAATTCTCACCTGTGATATTCTTGTTTTCATGTGGTTCTGAAAGGATAAAGAGATGATTATGTCAGATTAACAGGCAACCATTGCAATAAAGAACCAGAGCATTTGTCTGAATAGTTGTTAAGAAAGTCATTGCAGGTTTAATTTAACAGCTAAGAGGCACCTCAGTACATGCGAAAGATGCAGCTTAAATAAAAACTTTGTGGACATAACTGACTGTCTTTTATTCAACAAGTAGTAGGCCCCTCATTTCACACTTGTGACGTGTTTATCTGACCTCGTAATCGAAATCTAACGGAGATTAACACCATCATATGAGGATGAGGATGGTCAGAAAAGGGACTTAAAATTTTGGAGCTGCTTATGCTTTTGACCATGTAATACATTTTATACATTGTTTGCATCGATTGTTTTGCAGCCAAAACAGTCAAGCGGAGTGGGTTCGATACCCGGTTAGACTTGCCCCACGTCTATTTCGTCAAAAAAAAATTTCATCAAAAAAATTGAAGGGAAAAGTGAAAAGCGAAATAATATACTTTGTTTTGTAATATACTTTCCGGTAGACTTATTACAGTTGACAAAACAGACTTGGGGCAAGTCTAATACCCGGTAGGACCCCACCACTTGAGCGTCATGACAAGGGGTCGCGGACTCGATTAGGTCTGCTCTATTTCTGCGATCCCAGCGCTTGGCGCTGAAAAACACAACTTCACCTTCACCTTCACCTTCTCTTTTTGTTCGAGATACACGATCGAAGTGTCGGGTGTCCCAAAAAAGGACTCCCGGTCGAAAAAACATCAAAATCTTATCACGGGGCGAATCTTCAAAATTTTTTTGCAATTAGGTAAAGTACCAAATTGTGGATAATTTTTGAGCATGTTAAGCTTCCGACTTGATGAGAACAACCACAAACAAACAGACAACCGTTCGAGAGTTGAACGATGAAGAAAAATCTCAAAAGATTTGCGCTAATGTAAAATCTGCAGCTTCGCTGAAAAAGTATGGCTCAAAGTTTCAATGGGTCATTTTTACATCCTTTAAATAACGAGAACAAACATATTACCATCTTTAAGATGATTTTATCACTAATAAATAGATCGACCAACAGTTTTAATGACATAATTGAGTGTTGGTAATTTTCTAAACAGGAAGACTTCCTGCGACACTGAGGTAGGCTTATGCAGCATAGGTTCCAAATCTTTAAAAAGGCTGGTGTAAAATTCAGTTACTTATTTCTTTGAGCTGAATGATTTCAAAGAAATTTTAGCTATTTCTCTGTAATTCTACCGTTGGACGTTTCTGAAATCTTCAATATTTTCAGAATTAGAGTGTTTTCATCTTTTTCAAGAATTCAAGACAAATTTTCAAAAAAACTTAAAACCATCGTAATTTCTAAACTATTTGAAGCAACATGAAATAATTTCAAAGAAAACCATAGTTTATGGATGCCTACAAGACAGTATCAAGCAAAAGTTTGTCACTTTTCCGGTTAATGATTTCGACATTTGATGACGTCACACCTTCAAATGAGTTCAAATGTAACATACGCTGAAATTTCGAATAATATTGAAAATTTCTGAAAAGTCCAACGGTAGAATTAAAGATAGGTAACTAAAGTTTGTTTCAAGCCATTCAGTCAGAAGAAATTGATCACAGAATTTTACACCCACCTTTTTAAGCCGAGTTAAAGATTTGGAAGCTATGCTGGCCTACGCTCGCATTTTGCAACGGCAGAATAACGTCAGGCGGCAGCTGTCTCACAACTTAATCGTCAACAACATTGCATCATAAGAGGATTGTGCAAGCTCTTTCCTAAAATCAGCATACTTTTTCAGTGATTAAAAATGCATGGACATACGTTGCTCGCGGTACAGACAATGCCCTAACTCATTTTTGTTCGAAATAGTGAGCTATTGCGAAAATCACAGACAATAACACCACATGCCCTAAATGCGACTGCCAGCTGAGGAGGCTCCTGCGTTATGAAAAATAGGTACGAGTCTTAAAAACTACAGGGTGTCTTAAAAACATGCACAGCTACTGTGTAGGACCTGTGATTTTAGTTGTTTATTGTTCCGATACTGTGTTACATCCAAGTTCCATTGTCACCCAGGGTCCTTTGCGTGCACGCTGCTGTTGCAGACCGTCTGAAAATCAAATTTTCAGAAAAGACGGATCGACACCGCGGTAGCTAAACTAACAGATAAGTCCACTCCCGGGGGGGGGGGGGGGGTACTTGATTTACGAAAATACGGTGACGTGCCGCTGGAAAATCTGAAAAGGCACCCTGTCCCGGAGTAAAATTCCCGAAAATGATACCCTGTCCTGGAGTAAAACTTTAAAAACGATACCCTGCTCTTGGGTTTCTTCATACAAAATTGTAGGCTGCCCTGGGAATTTGATAGAAATTTGATAGAAATTTATCAGGAAATGCGGAAATGTTGCGATCCAAAAGATTTAAATCACACTCGCGGAGTGTAAATGGCTTACAACGACGTTACGTAGTCAATTATACAAAATATGGACCCTGTCATGGAGCCGACCATACAAAAGTGATACCCTGTCCCGGAGTAGGAATCCTGAAAATTATCCCCTGTCCGGAAATATATGAGTACCCCCCCTCCCCCCCCCGGGAGTCCACTGCAGTCAAACGTTTCTATCAATTTAAGTACTGCAGTGTAAATCCACCTTTTACGATGAGGCAAAACTTGATTGTCAGACAGTCCGAAATTGCAGCGTGCCCGCAAAGGACCCTGGGTGACAATGGCTCTTTAAAGCTGTTCCCACACAACAGTTTCAAAAATGAGACAACCAAAATCACAACTCCTCAGCCGCAGCCATTCAAACAAGGCACAAGTTTTTCAGGACACCCTGCACAGCCATAAGAAAATTAAGCTTTGATAAGCTGTACACTTATTTACTCTTTAGTTCACCGAAGAACTATAGTTTCAAGGAAACCTTATTTTCTTTTACGCACATAAATCAAATACTCTGGAGCAATATTATGAAATGCTTTCTTACTCTCTTTACTCTATCAGGTCTCGTGAAAAGCCAATTTAAAACAACCCCTTGCAAACGCAGTTCTCAGGCAAATAACAAAACCAATTCTGTGAAATATCCATGAAACAGAGAAGCTGTATTTGATTTTCAACATAACAAATAAACAAAAATATACGAAAATCTCTTGCGCTTATGCTTATTAGGAAAATTCTCGAAACTAATTTAGAGAAATGTCGGCAAAGTTTATTTGATATTTCTTATAACAGATGAAGATGAATATAAAAAATATGCATTGTGAACAACGGCCTTCATTTTGTTTGGCAAAAAAAACTCATCGTTGAGACCCAGAAGTTTACTGGCAAGTGATTTGTACGGAAACGAGAATTCCACGTTCGATGTTGGTCCATGATTTACTTACCATTGAAATTAAAATCAAATACAATTATCGGTTTCAGAACTATGATTTAAATTTCAATGGCCCGTAAATCATGGCCCAGAATCGAACATGGAATGTTCGCTCCTATACAAACCCCTTTTCCTAATTTCTGGGTCCAAAAGATATGTGATTTTAACAAATAAACTTTTCACATCTGGGTTAGCCTTTGACTGATAGATCAACATTTCAGTTTTCAATATCGGCTGTGTACTTTTTATTAAACAGCCCACAAAACATGTTAACTCTTTTGACTGACCCAGCATTTTCTAGATAACAATAAACATGAATCAAGAAATATATCGCTCATGAACGCGGGCACTGACCAAATATTGGCAAATATAGTAAGCTCTTCGTAATCTTCAAGACAACAAATAAACATGAGCTTCGCAGAAACCCCTTCCCATGCTCATCACACACAAAATATCACCGGCAAATATTTGAACTTTTCCTTTTGCGGGTCAAGTAAAAAGAAAGTTGTGGAATTCTCCAAAGCTGCCAAAATTGATTAAAAACTAGGAGCAGCTGCTGAAGATTTCTTGTCTGTAAATTAGCAGACACCTTTCGGCCTTTTTACATCATTCATGTTTTTTCTGGAATTTGCTGCTGAGATCAAAGTTAGGCGACCAGCAACTGCAGCTGTTTCCTGCTCCTTGTGCAGTTTTTATGCAAACAGGGTGTGCTCTTCTTATTGCCATTGCAAACGTTATCAACCATAGCTATACAAACTTCTTTTCGTCATGCAATCTAAATACAAGAAATCTATGCTCTTTCCATTAAAATTACGATAGGAGAAATCATCTTCAATAGCAAACAAACTTCCTATCTATTTCTGTTTGCATATTAAATAATAATCAAAGGCACACCGCATCCAATACTATAGACTCGCCTGCAGTGCCGACAATAAGAAATGTTCAAAGTTTGGTAAAATAGTACATGTTCCTTTGTTAATTACCCAATGGGCGTGGCAGTTAGAAAACAACAATAAAGTGAGCGAGACCCACATGCATTCAGTGAGTAAAAAGTGCTCATCCTCCTCTAAAATAACATTTATACGTTGGAACCTTCTCCATTTTCGACAGAAATTTCTATGTTTTTGGTGAGACAAAGAGTCTTGTTTTGTTTGAGAACATTTCCCGGCCAATGACTGTTTGACCCGACCCAACCCCCGCAAATATTCCCTGACTCTGGAAACTCAGAGTGACCAAATCCTTAAAACACTGCACTTTGCTTTCACAGTGTACTCATAAGGTTTTGTTCCGCCCTTCTCCAAAACTCTGTTTTTGTTCAGCGACATCAAAAAGTAGGCTTTTAAGTCAAAAGCAGAGAATCCCAGATTTCATTTTACCTCTACAGTACCCTCTACTCTTTGACTGAAGCACTGTTTCCCAGTTTCAACAACGACGAGAAGAGAACAAAACAGATCTTGACTGAATCTTTGACCCAACCTCAAAGACCAAAACACAAACGGACCAAAAAAATGTACAATTAAACAGGACCCTCTACTATTTGACTGAAGCACTGCTTCCCAGTTCCAACAACGACGAGAAGAGAACAAAACAGATCTTGACTGAATCTTCGACCCAACCTCAAAACCTTACTGGGACTGGGACCAAAACAAACGGACCAAAACAAATCTCTAATAGACCAGGACCAACAAAAGTGCACAACAAGACAGTATCATCAGGAAAGGAACCAATATACGAAGTGAGATAGGGGATGTGCCTTACTGCTGCAAACTGTTCAGGAAAAATTCTCTCGATCACGAATTAGACGGAATGCGTCAATCTCATCAAAGGTTTACTTTCCAAGAAGCTGCAACTCAAGACAGGAGAAATTCAACAGACTTGACAAATTGAATGAAGAGAAACACAATACGTCTCTTTGACAAAAGTGAAAAAATACGGACGTAAGAGCGTGGGCAGTCTTATTACATGAACAGAGGTCTGTAACATGAACCCCTCCTCCCACTGTCCATCCATAGTGCAAGCAAATATAGGCGAAATTGTGACCTCCTCTACTATCGTCACACAATGTAACCTGCAAACAAGCATTAGGAGCAAGCTTATCTCAAAAGAGACACGGGAATCAAGAAGTTTGTCAGTTTGAAAGTCATTTTTGTTTCTTTTTGAAATATTGAAAGCTTTGTTGACACAAAACGATGTAAAAAAATGTTTCGTACATTTCTCTATTTGAGTAACGTTCATTTGTTTGCTTTCCTTAGTATCTGAAAAGGGTCACATTTCAAAACATTGAGCTGAGCTATCGCCAATGGAAATTACGTCACATTTTTCGTCCCAATGGGGCACTCAGCACATGCACACACGGGGAGGTAAGTTCGATATTTTGGGTCAGAATATTGCAGAAAGTGATATTTTTGGTCCAAATAAACTGTAATTATGGCCATGATATTTTATGGCATCAAATATAGTTAAGATGATATTCCCCGAGTTAATTATAGGAAATCCTGACCTCGATTTGCATTATTTCATGATATTTCATGTTCCTTTACAGGTGTATAAAATGAGCTGATATTTTTGAATTACAATCAAGCTGAACTGATATTTTTGGGTTGCCTGAGAATTTCTCGGACTGACCCTCCCCCGTCTGCGCAAGTGCTGAGTACCCCCCCCCCCCGGGCATTCATGGCCATAAAATTACTTGATACAACGTCGACAAAGGTACACTAATGCAAAACAAACCAAGGGCGTACCAGCATGGGGGCACCAGGGGCAGTTGGCCCTCTGAAACGTCTCCAAAAGGTGGAAATTACAATGATTTTAGTCCTTTTTGAGGGAACTTTTCTTCATTGCCCCCTGAAGATATTCAGCTGTGTATGTATTGCTATGAAACAAACCCATCACACAGCATGACTAACCAAGGTTGCACACATACAGACGATTTTATCAGGTACACCAATATACGAAAAGAAGGGCTATTGAGGATGTGCCTGAACACATCATTGTGGTATTGCCCTCTAGCCTCACTACATAAGGACCCTCAGCTTACGCTCATCTAATTGAAGTGAATTAATGTTGTTGTTGTCGCTCCAGTCAAGGGCCTTATGGACTAACTCTTCTCAAAACGGCAAAAAAATTCTCGCCAGGAACAAATTTGTTCCTGGACCAATCAGGATGCAAGACTTGAAATAACTTGATGGGATTGGCTGATTCTTCTTCAATTTAAACTTCCCGCCAAAGGCAAACAAACGAATTCGTAACAACGCGTTCGACTGAACTGCTCCAACGATCAAAATTGCGAAAGAATTTACCTTGCGTCCCGAAACAACGAAAATAGCACTTATAGGTAGGATTTTTTGCTTTAATAGCTTGAAGAAACATTCATCTAAGTACTGATAGCTTGTTTTGCAGTGTAGCACTTCAGGAAAACCACTTTTTGCGGCGATTTAGGGTCGGTGGTTTCAAGAAAAAATAGCAGGTAATTTAGGCTATGTCCGTTTCTGGAAGCGTAAGTCCATGAGTCGTAGTTATAGCGTCCATCAGCCTATCAATAGCGATAACCTACGAACATATAATCAGTCTAATTGCCTTCACCCTGTAATAGTTCTTTGTCTGCTTCTCGTCCGCCTCGGTCCAAGATATGGCATATTTCAAGTGTACTGATAACAAATTAACGTGATGAGCCATTAAAATGGGATGAGAGCTACCCATGTCTTGCGACTTTGGAAAATGGTTAAAATGAACAAATAGGGCTTAAAATGTTGTAAATCTATAAATATATGACAACGAAGACACATTCACACGCCACTGTTCCTCTAGCTAGACAATATCCACACACGTTCCAAATCATCACATACAACAGGCTAATTGATTCTAGACTTGCTGCGCATATCTTTTAGCTCTATCAGTTACCTTTAAAATATCTGCTAAAAGTACAAATGAACATATACTTCAGACACTTATCTCAAAGGTTAGTTTGACCCTTGACAAAAAATTCAAAGATTCAAGGGTTTGTGCAAGGTTAAAAGCTTGCATTTGTAACATTGTGACTATGTTTGCAATCAGCAAAATGTCTTTAAATGTACCATCCAAATATAATTTGCACACACGCCATCTTTGTTCTATTTATAAATAAACCTATTTAATGTTGCACATTCCCTTTGAAAATTTTGTCAAATTTAGCAGTTTTTCACAGCTTCAGTTTTTTGGGTCTCCCCTCAACAGCAAACAGGAGTAGTTTCTCGTAAAAAGATAACTGTATTGCCCAATTCAATTTTCACTGTAAAAAAACAAAGAAGTAGGATATTCTACGCTGACCTTTGCAGTATAATCCAGCTGAGGAGGAAATGTGTAAGTAAATAGAAAACCATTTCATTTGATAGTATTGGACCAAAAGCAAATAGTTGGTTTCCTCTTAAATAAGTAACTGTATCTTGTTGATAAAGCCTCATTGTATTGCTGGCCTAGCTGTCAATCAAATGGTCAAGGTGCATTTACTACTTCAGAGAAAAAAGGGGGGCATTCCTATGTCAGAGGTATTGTATTAGGGAGAAACAAAGTTCTCTGACATGGCTGTCTGGATTCTTTTATTAGCAGCCTGAGATCGACCTTTCACTACATACCGTGGTCGAGCCTCTCGCGACGAACCTGCAATTCCAGGAGATCATGAACTCCAATGATACTGACACAATAGCAGCCCTAGCAGCGCATCTCTTACAAGCTAAATATATTAGGGAAACTCTAGCCTGATAACGATAGCCTGATAAATCTATGACTGGAAGTACACATGCCTGTGATTTTAATAAAATATTCATATATTCTGTTCTTGTTACATTTAATTTACCTGATTAGTTTGTTTAAGTTTTGTTTGTTCGTTGCAGCCATATATAATTTTGCATTACAGCATATGCTGATGCTAATGATGATGATTAAAGTTGCTTCCCTGCGTTCTTTGATTTGCTAATATCACTTGCTCAATAGGGACTCATACCATTACTCTTATAAAGTGGGCCCCCTGTTTCAAAATGTCCTAAACCAGCGGGAGTTCTCGTACACTCAACAAAATCGCTTCAAAGTCTGGTTTAAAGAGCTTCAACATTGAAAAGCAAACTTTTAGTCAAAGAATAATGTTTTCTTGACCTACTGATCGCAAAATACATACCCTTCAAGCAGTAATCTTCCTCTGTAGAAACAAAATAGATCCATCGCAGCTACGAGAACTCAACTCATATCAACCGTTTTTGTATGCAGCAACAACAACAACTGTCTAAATAGCGTCTCCTTAATGGTTGAAAACTAAAATCTAGCAATTTGATTGGTAAATACAGAACCACTCCATATGGGCCTAAAGGGGGCCAACTTTGTAAGAGTAATGGTATGAGTCCCTATTACCAAGTGATATCAGCAAATCAAAGAACGCAGGGAAATAAGGGACGAAAAGTCGTAAGTCCAGCAACTAAGTAGCATTGCTGGATGAAAGAAAATACCGTTTGATTTTTTTGTGATTTCGTATCTTATTTTCCAGTGATCCACTGATTTCAAGCATCGACTAATTACATCATTTTTTTCATATCATCGGGATAGTGTACAGAAATAAAGCTTTTTTCTACATTAGATATAAATTGTTGAAAATTATAATAGGCGTGCTGTGAATACATGCTACAACGTGTTCAAGTCATTGCTGTCAGGCAGAAATATGTGGAAAATTTGATCATGCTTTAGGCCATTGTTGATGGTTTCTCGATTGAGCTTTCTCGCGAAAATCGCTCATAATTTCAGAACGGCGTGGCCGATTTCACTCGAGTTAACTTTAAAATATATTTGAACGTGTCCACCACTGATCTTTCATTTGCCAATATCATTGTCGTCACATCCAGGGAGTAGTGGCCTTTCAAACGGGGATCGTCTTTTTCTATTCAGCCGGTAAATATTGTGAAGAAGGTCACACTCAGCAAGCTATGAATAAAAAACCCACAGCACAGCTAATGAAAAACCATTCTCACAGTCTGCACACAAGCTGGTGGTGTTAACGATCCCCAATTTCCCTCCCTCTTGCTACCTCAATTTGCTCGAGTCCTCTTCCTACTTTCAAGGATCAAAATGTGAAGAATTTAACATGTAGCAAAGGTGTTGGGGCATTGAATTTGACCCGATTTGACTCTAAAATACATCCAAACAAGCGGTCGATTCAATTAATAAGACCACCTAAATCTAGCTAAGTGCAACTCAACCATCATACCAAGTCCATTTTCGGAAAGTCCCCTGTCGCTGAGTCCCGTCCTATTCTCTTGTCGTCATTGTATCTTTTCGTGTATCTTTTCGTAATTGTATCTTTAGTTGTATTTTAGGTTCATGTTATTCATGTGATATTCTAGGTTCATGTTCTTCGTGTGATGGCCCTGGGGTGGTCATGATCTTTGGCCCCTTTATCGTTTTTTAGTATTGTATGAAAAAAGGTGTTGGATGATCTCTGACTCGTCTCGAAACGTACTTTAAATGATTATGACCTAGTCCTTGTCACTGCTAATAATTTTTAAAACTAGAAATGTCGATTCACACCGGATTTGTCTCTTGTTTTTCTCTGGAACCTTCAGAATGATGCTAGTCGTGATCCTTATACCGAAGTTCATAATAAAGCGGCGCTTTCCGACAAACGTCTCTGATTTGTTGAAACAAATTAGCTACAGTTTAGACAACCGTCGAAGAAGGAGCTAAATGGTATATCTTTAGAGTCCCAGTCCTTTCTTGGTATCAAAACTCCTCCCCCCTCCGAAGGTAATGTTGTATTTTTTCGCAAACGAATGGTTTTCGAATTGATTCCACATTCCACTGTCAGTCTTTTTCAAACGTGGAGGGGGGAGGCATTTTATCTTCGAAAAACCTAGCTTTTGATTCATCGTCAATAAATGTTTGGTCACGATTGTCTATCTCATGTGACAAAAAACTTTCATACAAGATAGATTACTGGCAAAGTGGAATCATGCCTTTCAAGCACCGTTCACAAAGTGGTACCACGGACACAAAGAGAGTTCAGAATCAAAGCATTTTCAATAATACTCCACCATGCAGATGAAACAATACACTCAATACAATCCTCGTGGTTTTGCCATTTGGCGGAGCTGCTACTGCAACAACTACAACTGATTTCCCTACGCTTCAAAAACCGAATTCTAAATCAACTGCTACTTACTGTATTTTTTTCTCGAAACCACTGAGCCTATAACGTCATAACAGGCAGTTTTCCTGAACTGCCGTAACATAAAACCAGCAATCAGTACTTATACGAATACTTCTTCACACCATGATTACAAAAAGTCAATTTCTTTCAGCCATATGCTGTTTGTTTACAAAATATCTCATAAATACGCTGGCATTTTCAACGTTTCGAAGTTTCATTCATTTCAGCACATGAGTTGAGCATGTCTTTATAGAAAGTAAATTCTGAGAAGGACTAGTCAATTACAGTACAATCATTCAAATAAATACGGGAGAGACTTAGGCAAGTCCAGAAACTCACTTACCTTTTGGATAAACAAAAACTTTGATTGAAATTGAGTCTTGCCCCTTGGGAGTTCTGATGGTGCAATTATACATTCCATCGTCATCCAAAGTCACACTCTTTATCTTCAAAAAAGTGAATTTCTTTATTTTGTAGCGATCATTGTGTCGATTTATTGGTTGCCCATTCTTTGTCCAAATATATACATTAGGGCTGCTTTTTTCAAGTTCCTCTTTTGGTTCACAAAACATTTTTAAATATCCTCCAACTGATGCTGTTCTAACTGTTGCATATCTTTCTCTGTTTATTGTAGGATTTTTTGCAGATTCTCCTGAAAAAGAAAATGAAATTGCTTGTTAGATTGTTGGAAAACGCATCTCTCGTAAGACATGATTTGCAATAGAATAAAAGCTACAGATTGTGATGTACGAAAGGCTTCCCTCCAAAATTTTTGAAAAACTGACCTTAAATATAATACAGAAAAGGATTTTGTCCGTTCATCTACTAAAAATGTAATTATGTTCATGTTCCCTGGAGGATAACAAAGCATTCTTTCGCAAACTTGCAATTTACAGGATTTCTGAATATAGGTAACAAGGCTGTGTTCAATTTAATTCGCAATGGCGTTCAATTCAGTTAGAGTCTTGGTAAAGCTTAGCCTGCGCGCAGATAGTGCCAATCAACATGATGTTTTGTCAAAGTTAAAAAACTCTTTTGCTGGAAATCATTCACATCCCTTAGCAGTTGCTCTAACTCTAGCTATTGTGCATCACGCCTCTGGAAACAAGGAAGAAAAACAGCGAAATACATGGATTTTGACCAGGGCCCTAAAGATGAACAGGAAATCTCCAATACAGCACAGGCCTTGCATATACATCAACCTTAAAAAATTCTGAAAGGATTCTTAAGAATTCTCCACACCCTGATAAGAATTCTTGAGTTGAAAGCTTAGAAATTCTTCAACAAGAATTTTGATACAACTATTTCAAGAATTCATAGAAAAGTAAGTTCTAATCTATACATAGCCAATAGAATTTTTTTTTTATATATTCAGCATAAAAATTTACAAAAACGGGATTACTTATAACAACACTTACGAACTACTTTACTACACTACCAGGCATGGGGAGCAAAATACCATGACTACCCCATGGCTTTGACATAAAGACGAGCAACTAAATTAAACCTACATACAATTAAATACAATTACCACTATAATTACGCGCAAACAATCTCTACTGATAAACACTGGAGTCAGTTTCACATTGGATGTCAGGCAACCATTTGAAGGCCTATAATTTAAGTGTGAGTTACATGCCAATAGAATTGACTGTGATGTAGGCAAGGCCTTTGCTATACAACATTTGGTGATCAATATTATCCAGAAAAATCTGCTTCAGGCTCCAAAATGTTTACATGAATGTAATCTGTCCTGTTTGTTACTTCCCATCCTAAGCTTAAAGCTTAAATTGGCAACCAAAGGAACAATATTTACATTTCTTAGTTTTCTGAACAAAAGAACATGAGCAACACAAACTTTTCAAAACAAAGAATTACAAGACAAAGGAAGCAATTGATGACTTGTTTTTCAACTTGCTCTATTCAAACCAATGCAAAGGATGAGCAGTCAAGCATGACTGTCAAAGTTAATTGACTGCTTTGCTTTTGACAAAGGAAATCTTAAGTCAGTTGAAAAGTACTTAATTGATATTGCATGAAAAAACAAATGGAAAATATGTTTTGGTTGAAAATAACATAAATAATGCATGAAAAAATAAAGAGAAAAAGCATTGAACATTAAGTGCAGAAACCATTAAAACAAAATGACAATGGAATGCTATATAGCTCATGTGGAGAAATTTGGGTGTTGCCCATGGATGGTGTAAACAGTGCAATTTTTGAAGAGAATTCTGCAAAAAAACATGAAATAAGATTAAACTACCACCCATTGCTTAGCCTGAGATTGAGGCAGTTGACCTCAGTGGACTATTAGCTTCCTGGTGCAAAGGGTCAAAGATGTTTTAACTATAAAATGGTAAATAAGTTGTTAGGAATACTTCATCAACAGTTTATCATTCTTGGAAAAACTCATGTACAATCTAGTTGCACAAGCTTGTCAAAAATTAATATCGTGATTTGGTGTAAGTTTCCAACAAATGACAATTTTACCACAAAACTTGTTGTCTCTATTTTGAAAGTGAGGGTGAACTTGTGGTCTTTAGCGCACTGGGATTGCATAAGTAGAGAAGACCTTACTGAATCCATGAACCCTTATCATGTACTGAAGTAGCGAGGCTCATACTGGGCTGAGCCCTGTCTGCCTGACTGTTCTGACTGCAAAGTTGAGGATTACACCATTAACCCAAAACACCCTTTGAACACTAGAATAGATCAGATTTGATATGTTAGCAGGCCAAGCCCACCAGATGAGGTCATGCATATTCAATGCAGCCTTCTGCTCCTTATCTGTGAGATCTTTGCTGAACAGGATGGATAAGACTTGTCTGACTCAGGCAATTGAATAAACACATCAACTGATGTTCTGAATCCAAACTAGGTTGGCTCAGTTAAAGGGGGTTAAAGATACAGATACTAGATAGCGGCTTAGATATGGTTGGTTACGTCATTGTCTAGATGTTACTCAACTTAAATGTCCTTATGTGGGATAAGAGGGACTCAGCTCTGATCATATCACTCAAAGATATTTAGCAGATTGTTCATCAGTCTTGTGGTTGCCCGGACTCTATGATAACTTTCTAACAATTTTCGATGGCTGCCAATATTTTATATTTTGTGGAGGGTCAATTTATAATGAAGGTTAAGGCTGTAGACTTTTCAAAAGACTGCAATGCAAAGCTTGCAAAATCATAATTGCAATGGCTTCATCAACAGTTTTAGCTTAATTGCCCCAATGCAAAGAACCATGAGACTGAAAGTGAAGCTGCGATTTTTGCTGGGATTGCAAAAGTAGCATGACCTTAACTGATTGCCAAGTGACCCTCATCAAGATGCTAAAGTGTTTGTTGGGGCTTTAACTTCATCTGCTTGACTATCTGGCTTCAAAATTGTAGTATTACACCATGCACAACACCTTCTGAACTTTCAGAGCTCTCTGAGAAAATGGGGAGAAATATATAGGATATGTGGTGGTAATTCCCCAGGTGACAACCTAGGACTGAATCGGACTGGAACCTTTCATCTTATGCACAGAAGCTGAGTATGCTAACCACCATACCACCGAACAGTTTCACTCAAAGGGCAGGAGTCATGGCCAGAACAAACTATATCTTAGGAAGCTTTTGTAACATATTAACATAATCAGCAGTGACCCAAAAGGTATACTGTGTAATTCTTTTCTCAGCAAAGAAACATTTCTCAAAATCTCCTGGAATAAGTCAGAATATTGAAATGTATCCATCAAAGATTAAAGAAAGAATTCCCTCCTCCCTTTTTCTTAAATCCTTCCTTTGAAATTCTTATCAATGTATTGTTGGTTAAAGCATGGTGACAGTGGGTAGACACCTGCCAGCCGCTGATAGTGTGCAAAGAAAAGTGAAATGAATGGATGGTATACTGTTTGATGACAATATTTACAGTATCAATGAAAGGATCCAGAATGTTGCAAACATAAATTTGATTCTAAGGAGGGGGCAGATGCCAAATTGCATCATCTGTAGATCAAATGGGGTGGGGCTTAGACTGATAAAGCATTTCTATTATTAGTTTTTCCGTTTGCATGCATATGCACTCATGATGGACAAAGTAACTTTGGTGGAAAGTAAGAAGCAGTGGCAGTGCCAGCCATAACAAAGTGGAGCGGACAAACGTAGATGGGGGACTTTGGGTGTAGCACCCCTGCCCTGGGAAAATTTGTTAGGATCATGGACATATGTATTCAGCAAATGCTCTTCTTACCCTCTGGAAACCCCTAATTTGTCTATCCAACTCTGAAAATAACTACTTAACCCCTCCAGAGACTGACCTTTGAGAAAAGTCAGGGCTCATCCCCTTATCCTCTCCAGACACTCCATCACAGGAAGGGCTACTGTCTGCTCTGTCCCCCAAGTTTTGCAACTTCTTTGAGGGAATCCCCTGAAGAGTATGGGCTACAAATTGCCAATATCAGCAAACAAAGTCTTGATACAAAATCCTAAGCTGACTCTATGCAAAATACCTCTGCTTGCCCATTAAGCGCTTCAAAATTCACCTTGCCTGTAACAGAGTACTTTAAAAGTGATACAGTTTGTGCAAAAATGGAGATTTCCAAAGATTAGAGAGGTGCTCTATAATTTGTGCGTGGGCTAACAATACACTATATTTTCTATGTGTGAAATGGCATATATAACAAGCTGAGATCTTTTATCTAAGAATGTGATGGTCTCAAACCATCTTTGCTCACTGTTTTGCAACCCTTTCCCACATTTAAAACTTTCAGATATCATGTGAATGCTTCAAGCCTTTGAGGAGGAAACCTGCCTATTGCCCAAGGGTGTTGACAGTTATTTTCTACATGAGCCTATAATGTTCATGTGCTGAAATTGCACAAGTATTCAACAGAAACCATTTTCAGTTAGAAATATGCCAGAATGGTTTGCCATGTAGGCTGGATAAAGTTGTGGGTATCAGATATTAATCTCTGACTGGGAAGAAAGTGATCATGAAATTTGATAGGGTAGGAATTGGTTGAAGGAACTTCCAATGAATGAATAACCAAGCAGCATGACCATAAACAGCTCCTTGACATCAATCAGCAGTGCGAATAGCTGAATATCTCTTTCTTTCTAATAAGAAACTTGGATCAGCCCACAGTACTAAAAGTTTCTTAATATTCCACTTTTTGGAACTAAGAGTTTTCAAGCAGTTAATTAACTAGGAAGTTTTTTCTTAATTTTAGCAAGTTTCTACCAATGATGCTAGATAACTTTGTTGGTGTACAAAACAACTTTCCTTTGTTAGGAAAAGAGTTCTATTGGGCTCCAAAAATAACTTTAAATAGACAATACTTGTTTACAATAGACAATAGGGGCAACTTTAACATAATTTGAAAAAGTAAAGGCCACGATACCAGCGTCGATTGTCGGATCCAAAGATGCTTGCGGTGATGAAAAATGAATAAATTTAAAGGCAGAAACACCGCAATACGACAAAAAACAACAGCAAATATGATTAATTTATTTTTTGCCAATATTTCGTCCTGTCATGCAGGACTTCTTCAGGGCTGTAATGTGACAGTTATAATAAAAATTTGAATATGGACAGCGATTTGAAAAGGAGAAATAACACGTCATTGGTTAGATATGATGGCTACGCAGAGGTTATATGGGTTAGGTTTATAACGGTTATGTAATGTATGTAGTAAAATGATGATGATGCTAATCAAAATAATAATGATAATAATAATGCTGATGGTGATAATAGTAATAATATGATGATGATGATGATAATAATAATAATAATCATATTTGCTGTTGTTTTTTGTCGTATTGCGGTGTTTCTGCCTTTAAATTTATTCAACTTTAACATGTCATAAATTTTACTGATTTTGTACAGCTGAATAGCACCCATGTCCTGGAAAATCTGCCAAGAGGACACATATGCTTATAAACAGTTTCTTTTCAAAACAATGTGTAATTGTTCTAGAATAACTTCATAGCCATTGTAGAAAAAAAGATAACTCCATTCCAGAGTTTCGTATACACTCTCAAAATTTCATACCATGACTCAATGGCTCTATGGATTTAGTTAAAGTGTAGGAAATTAGACTTCTTTAAAAAAACCCAAGGAAGGGGAAGCTGTTCTCAAGATCCCACTCAATCAGAGCTGAGTTTGTGGCAGGTCTTTGCTATAAGGAGATTGCTAAAATGAAGATGGTTTGCCTAAAAACTTGACATGACTAAATTCAGACAACCAAGTGTGCATTTGATGTTGACCTCACAAGGGTCATTCATTGAAAAGGAGGAGCACAATTGTATCCTGCCTTTTGCATCAAACTATGCAATTCAAAAGCACAGTTTGTTAGATTTATTCATGTTTTCCTGCTCATTCAATCAATTCTAAAATTAATTTGACTTAAAAATTCTCTTTCATGAAAGTATGGACTTCTATGTACATAATAGAGATTGAAGTGCCTTCTCAGACAGACTGTATTTCTGTCCGTTATCATATCAACCCATTTGAAGCGAAACTGGTTGTATTGAGAACTGGATGTTATGTATCTGTCTTCTCCTCTTCATTCTCAAGTTTTGTTGCTGAGGGACAGAAACCCATTACAAACAAACTGTCATAGAACAAAGTTTTATGAGCGTATTTAACGATGGTTGATTTCTTACCAGTCTATCATTCACAGGTTGTTTCCAGCAGATTAAAAATTTCGCACACGCAGTAACTTGGAATCATAACAATTAATTTGGATGATCATTTATTAAATTAACTACCCAATAGAACTTTCATTATTACCAATAGCACGTTGTCGAGGCAGCCATAAATGCAGCGCACAACACAGCAAATGTGAGTGAGAGGTAGAAATATCGCCCTGTAGGCGAGCGAGGGGCATTTCATTCCCAAAGAATATCGTACACCTTTGGCAAAAATCGTTTTGTTTTCAAGAAAATCCATCACTGAAAGAAGAATCCTTTTGTTTCCGTAAAAATCCTTAGGTTTTGAAAAAATCTCGTACGCTTTTTCGAATAAGTGAAATGCCCCTCCGCCTTGTGGGTACCATTCATCCCCCACCCCCCTTTCGTTTCCGATCAATTGCTTGTTCACAAGTTCCTGCTACCTACTTGCTAGACATCTAAGTTGTATTATTTCCTTACTGCGAAGACAGATTCCTGACAATGTACTTGTTTGAAATTTCAAATTTATAAACGATAAAATGACCAAAATAAGCGATAGTCCGAAAAGGGCGACACATCTCTCCGTGGCAGCAAATGAATGCGAGGGGTAAGTTTCTCACAACCTTTTTAAAATGAAATGTTGAATAACTCCGAGTGCGAAGAGTAAAAATAAATCCCAGATTATATACAAGTATTTCCAATATCTCGTCGATTTATAACTGCGACTTTCCCTTCATTTTTGTCCGTTAAATTGCAATAAATAGAGTTTACAGTAGAGGGAGTAGAGACGGTAATCTACAGTAGGGATTTGCCTCGCTCTTTGCGAGAGGGGCAAATCAAATCAAGCATCCAAACTTCAACATTCATGATTTTGATCGATCAAGAAGACACATAAATTCCTTAAAAATTTAGAAGAATTCAAAGTATTTGCCTATTTGAAACGGAGTGAATTGCCTCTCAAATTTGCGCATTAAATAGCAATAGTGAGTCATCAGCATCCTCATATTGGCCTAGACAGAGGCTCCCGACGTCCGCACCAAATCGGAAAAAAAACTTGAAGCATGAATGACCTTGGCCTTTACCTTGCGCTTTCATAAGCAAACAAATCAGTAAGACGAATAACACAGCCATATTTATCCACTTCATATAGCCAAGCTATCTTTCATAAACAGCACAGCAACATTTCAAAGCATGAACATTCCATAACACGATAAGTTTCTCCTCTTTGAATACACAAACATCAGCCATGAGTCTTCGCCTGCTTCCAACAATAGCAAGGTCTGTCTGTCGGAGCTGCGGTAGAAAGTTGACCGCTTTACAACGTAATTCAAATGTTAACTCCTCGTTGAATTCCGCAAATAATAATCCATTGATGGTAGTTACAGCCAAATGCTAAATCGTTGGAGAACGTGCAGATCTAAGACATGAATTATTAAATTAGTTACGAACTAAACAGTTGAGCAGTACCAGCCAGCCAGCGCTATTCTTTTTGCTTTTGGTTGTTGTGTTGAGTTATTGAAAGAATCTTGAATGCGTCAATATCATAGGTGTCATTTCTGGCGGGTATGATTTTTCTTAGGTAAACAACTTGAACGGAATTTTCACCCCTCTTCAACCTTTAATTTTAAATATGCTCGACACCTTACGCCCAATCAAACGATTGGCTTGACCATATTTACAGGTATAGGAGACGGTTGTGAAGGATAAAATTCAAATTTCAAACCGTGTAACGTGGAAGTCATGACTAAAAACTAACACAGGCCACCATTAACAGTGCAGACTGAGGATGTTTTCGGTGGCATTTTGGCTCTGGTATATGGCAAGCAAAAATCACTACAATTAGATAAACCAGGTTATTCTTAGATTAAAACCTCGTCTTTTTTCAGATGAAAACTAGCTATCCTGGGTATGGGTACTTGCAAACTGGGCTTGAAACGTCAAATGTTCAGACTGAATACCGCCGAGCTGCATGGAAAGAAAAACAGACGAAGTGTAAGCCACCGCTGGAGTACCCAGGATACCAGACTCTCTAAAAATAAATGAGTTATCTTTATTTCTAATTTAGTTTTAGAGAGTCTAGAATTGCAAGACGTGCATGTTTATCTTTAAAATCATTAGTTTTATTTGTCCCTGTCCATGCACTAATTTTTATAAGAAACTTGCATCAGGCCATAGTACTAAAAGTTTCTCAATTCAACATGAAAATTTCTGCATCTTCCTACTGAAAGTTTCTTAATTTGTTTCATATTTTTTGAATGCATGCATTGTCATATCATATGGTTTCCAATACCTCTGAAGATATGCCTCTTGCTATCTAAAACATCAGATGAGATGGTAATTAGCAGTGTTCTATTACGTTACGTTCAAAACATAACAAGCTTGTTGGTATCACTCAAGAAAAGGGTTCAACGATGTATTTGCCATAACATATTTGAATTTAAGTTCTAAAAGTTTCTTATGACTTCTTGGACATAGTACTATCGGGTGTCCAAAAAAAAGTACTCCCGTTTCAAAATTCACCAAAATATGATTACATTGCCGATCTTCAATTTTCTTTTTTCGCCCAGTAGATCAAGGACCAAATTATTTTCCAAGACATAGCTGATCTTGTAATTGGTATAAAAATTAGCAAATTAAGCTCTTTTTAGGGCTACTTGGTTTTGAATCATGCTGCAAAAAAGCACTGATGATTGCCAGATCAATTTCCTTGTGCATGTTAAACTTTTAGTTTAGTCATAAATGACAGAAATATATGCACACTATCATTGGAGACTTCAATGATGATACAAATCTTAAAATTTGGACTCTTAGGCAAGATTGAGTATGTTGCTTAAAAACTATAGCTCAAAGTAAGGTTTTTCAACGTGTAATTTTTCTACCTTGCTGTATCGAAAACCCGGGGGGGTACTTGACTTAAATTTGTACGGGGGTGTGCCCACGAAAAAAATTTTTTTTTACCCTGCTCCAGAATTTTTCGCTTAAAATGATAACCTGTTCTAGAAAAAATTGGCGAAAAGTATACTCAAAAACATGAAATTTGACCGAAAAATGACCCGATCTAGCAGAATATTCCCCTTTAACATGTTTTGACAACCTGCTCTAGAAAAATTGCCTCATTTTGATACCCTGTGCTAGAAAAAATTGGTGAAAACGATACCCTTAAAAACGGCACATCCCCGTCGGACAAATATACTAAGTACCCCCCCCCCGGGATCGAAAACAAACATTTTATCATCTACAAATATTGTTGGGTCTTTGACAAAATAAGTCAAAAAGAAAACTTTAGCAAAGGTTTGATAATTGGTTGTTGGTGATTTTTTAAACAGGAGTACTTTTTTTGGGACACCCGGTAGAGTTTCTTAAAATTTTGGACATCTTAGTACTAGTTTCATATAATATAAACCAACTTTTAAACAAAGTTTCTTGCAAAGAAAACGCATGCGTTCGTGTCGTCTGGTGAACGTTGAAAAGCAAGAAAAGTTGGCAAAAAAGATTAGGCCTATCAATTTTCTCCGTAAGTTTTCTTTAAACCAGCCATGACATTTGTGAATTAGAAGCTTTCCTCGTTGAATGCTCGAAATGTGATATTTGCAGACAATCTGCGGTTTCTTTGCGTTTATCACAAAAGAAAATTCGTGAAAAACAAAAGGAAATCCCGCAAATATATGGGGTTCAAAATTGACCGGAAACCTCATGCAGCAACAACAACAAATATATTGGGGGCCCTTTATGGGCAAGATGGGGCAAGAAAACAAACAAGCGAGCACCATTCAATTGTTAACCCAGGCTGGATGAATGGCAGCTATGTAGCTGATGTGGGCCGGTGGCTTGCTCTCTCAAGAGGTGCCTAACTGACTGATTGAGTAGTGAGTACCATCTGGAGAGAGTGACATTCTGAAGAATGGGTACTTTGAAGTTATGCGTGGGGACATCTGGGATTCAGTTTATTTCTGATACCTGGACCACATCAAGGTCGGACAAAAAAAACCCGTGGAAAATGATAGGATAGGCTAATGTTCGGCAGTTTGTCATTGATTGAATTTAATTGAATGATGAAATACAGCTCGGCTCAAATCAGCTTCGATAGGCACAGGTCACTTTCACTGTCTGGTATGGTAGGGTACAGGGACAGGGACATGAAGTACAGGGGTACAAGGCAGCTAGATAGATAACAGCATCCTTGTGTGATGTACATATTGCGATATTGCACTCTGCCCTTTTATTTGAACTATTAACGTTCCACTGCATTGATTGTGCAAACAAACCTTTCAAATTTATCTTTGCAATTAGTAATAAAAAACACGTTTATTTTCGTCGTCATGCAACACTAATCGAGCGTTCAATAATGCTGACGTAGGCAACCAAACCAAACGACAACAGTGGCATATCATCATTGATATATCATTTACATAGTTCTACATGGTTTGCTCTGAATGATTTGTTCTACATGGAGTTGCTCTGAAGATGCCCTAGTGGGCGAAACTAGTTAGCAGATAGCTGAATAAATGAAAAAAAGCGCAAAAGATCAACTCGATGCCTGCTCTCTGAGGATGTTGTCCCTCTTCTTCATCGTTCACTATATATTTACATAGTTCTAAATATATATCATTTTATCGTCTGCCCTTAGAAACATTGCCCTACCAACTGCTTCGAATCATAGATTTTGTTGATCACTGTTTCAAAGTTTTCTTTTCTGGTTGACAAGTAACATTTAAACATTTGTTGTTATTAGCCAGGACAATTTGTTTACGCAAATCGCTGTCCTGAATTTACATGTCTATCAGGCCACACACCCTCCGTCGCAGAGGCTGTTTGTTGGAAACCGAGCTTTCAGAACTGCGAAGGAGCCTGGCGCCCTCGCAGTTTCGAGAGCTTCAGTTGAAAGCTCGGTTTCCAAAAAACAGCCTCTGCGATGGAGAGTGCAGGCCACAGATGCTTTGAAGTTTTGATTGAAGCAAGATTTAGCATCTGAAACTGTTTATCAAATAACGTCTGTTGTTCTTGGCCAGGGCCAGGGCTACTTGTACGCAAATTGGTATCCCGAATTTTTGTTTGTTTTTGACATAGTCTATCAAAGGCTACAAATGCTGAGAAAGAAACAAGAATTAGCATTTGAAACTGTTTATCAAGTAACGTTTGTTGTTCTTGCCCAAAACTACTTGTTTAGTGTGTCCGGGATATTTTGTTAGTTCTGACATGTCTATCAAAGGCAACAATGCCTTGATTGAAGCAAGAACTAGCCTCTGAAACTGTTTATAAAGTAACATTTGTTGCAAAGTAAAGTTATAAATTAACAAACTTATAAACTTATGAAGTAAAGTAACGTTCTTGGGGCCATCGCTACTTGTTTACGCCATCGCTATCCAGATTCGAGTCCAGATTAATTAGTTTTGACATGTCTATCAAAGGAAACAATGCTCTAATTGAAGCAAGAATTGACATTTGAAACTGTATCAAGTAACGTTTGTTGTTCTTGGCCAGAGCCACTTGTTTACGCAAATTGGTATCCCGAATTTTTGTTTTGTTTTGACATCTCTATCAAAAGCATGACAATGTCAGAAACATTGAAAGCAGTTTCGGATGCTTGATTGAAGCAAGATTTCGCATCTGAAACTGTTTATCAAGAAGCGTTTGTTGTTCTCGGCAACTTGTTTACGCAAATTTCTGTCCGAGATTGTTACTTTGACATTTCTATCAAAGGTTACAAATGCTTTGAGAGGAAACAAGATCTGAAACCGTTTGTCAAGTAACGTTTGTTGTTCTTGGCCAAAATTACTTGTTTACGCGAATTTCTGTCCAGGATTGTTAGTTTTGACACGTCTATCAAAGGTTACAAATGCGTTGAGAGGAAACAAGATCTAGCATCTGAAACTGTTTGTCAAGTAACGTTTGTTGTTCTTGGCCAAAATTACTTGTTTACGCGAATTTCTGTCCAGGATTGTTAGTTTTGACAAGTCTATCAAAGGTTACAAATGCTTTGAGAGGAAACAAGATCTGAAACTGTTTGTCAAGTAACGTTTGTTGTTCTTGCCCAAAACTACTTGTTTACGCGAATTTCTGTCCAGAATTGTTATTTTTGACATGTCTATCAAAGGTTACAAATGCTTTGAGAGGAAACAAGATCTGAAACTGTTTGTCATGTAACGTTTGTTGTTCTTGCCCAAAACTACATGTTTACGCGAATTTCTGTCCAGGATTGTTAGTTTTGACATGTCTATCAAAGGTTACAAATGCTTTGAGAGGAAACAAGATCTGAAACCGTTTGTCAAGTAACGTTTGTTGTTTTTGGCCAAAACTATCATATCATGCCTGTCAGAGTTTTGTTTAGGATCTGCTCTTTTGATCAGGGGCGGACTGGCACTTTTTTTCTGGGGTGGCGTTACGCGACTGAACGTATAGCAAGCAGCGGTGTCGTCCCCAGGAAAATTTTTGGGGCTACGCCCTTTATTTTGGCTTAGAATGCATCTCCCAATATCATGCTTGCCTTTAGCGACAAGGAAATCCAGCGAATGTTTGTTTTATCAATCATATCATGCCTGTCAGAGTTTACACTTTAGCGACAAGGAAACCTTTATCGTTTTGTGACAATTATGCAATAAATCATCGCACGAGGAAAATTTTTTAAGAAAGACCCTTTACTTTGGCTTAGAATGCATCTCCCAATATCATGCTTGCCATTAGCGACAAGAAAACCTTGATTGTTTTTTAACAGTTATCCAATGAATCAGAGCATGAGGAGAAATTTTTTAAGAAAGATCCTTTACTTTGGCTTAGAATGCATCTCCCAATATCATGCTTGCTTTTAGCGACAAGAAAACCTTGATTGTTTTTTAACAGTTATCCTATGAATCAGAGCATGAGGAAAATTTTTGAAGAAAGATCCTTTACTTTGGCTTAGAATGCATCTCCCAATATCATGCTTGCCATTAGCGACAAGGAAACCTTGATTGTTTTGTAACACTTATCCAATGAATCAGAGCACGAGGAAAATTTTGAAGAAAGGTCCTTTACTTTGGCTTAGAATGCATCTCCCAATATCATGCTTGCCATTAACGACAAGGAAACCTTGATTGTTTTGTAAAGTTATCCTATGAATCAGAGCATGAGGAACATTTTTGAAAAAGATCCTTCATAGGATCTGCTCTTTTGATTAATATCCCAGTACAAAATCTGATCAGTGATTGCAAATAAATCGGTATTTACGGTCGATTAGTAATGTGCAAATGTAAATAGTCTAACTAGGGTAGGATGCAAAATACCATGAAACATGGATAGCTAAGTCGTTGGCTGTGCATGCTAAATGTGATGCAGGAATACCAAAGAAAGAAGATATGCTTGAAAAATCATAAATCATAAATCCCTTGAGCATAAAACAGTCCTATAGTGTGTCGTGTTTCAATTTAAATTCAGCTCTTTAGGTCACTTTTCAAATTTATTTTGAACTGTGGCAAGGTTGGCAGTTCCCTGATAGTGAGAGCGATGCTGTTCCATGCAGTCAGAGCTGAATAATGAAAGCCTTTTTTCACATTTTCAATCAAGTTTATATCTTGAAAAGTGGATGTCCTTGCAGTTTCTCGTATGGTAGATTGAATGGAAGGATATCTGGCGGAAATTGATTACTACACCCATCTCTAGCATTTCAAATGAATATGGTTTTTTCAAACCATGGTCCCTGTTCAAACCTAAATAATACGAAACATTTTTGCGATATTGATTAAACGAATAACTCTGTTTTGACTCCATAAAATCTTACGAACAAAAATATATAAACCTTATCTGGTGCTGGTTAAAGAACTCCCAAAAACACAGCACAATAGGCCGGTAAATGGATAACAGAAAATGCGAAGGTACCCAGGAAATTAACCAACGCTATTAGCTTTGGTAGCTTCCTTTTCTTTGTTTTGCTTGGTCTTCTATGGGTCTTCTCTTGGTTTCGAAGAAAATATATTTGCCCCAATCTCCAAATCTGTTTTTCATTCACCTTACATATGTCGTATTACCGTTAACTTTCAAGGCGTTTATTAGGCATTATTATTCTGCAAAGCCTGCTATTATTCCAGAGGTGGATAATGTTGGAGTTATGACCAGCCTAACGGAATTAAAAGCGGTCCTAACAAAAATCGGCGTCGCGCTAATTGCAATACCGAAATCAATGCAGGTGGCTTGGCAAGTTTCTGAATGCAGACAGACTTATCCATTTTGTCCTATCGCTCTACTCTTATCTTACATCATGCTTGCATTGAAATTCAGATTATTTTCACACGATGCCGGCAAATTTTGGAAACGGTATAAAATCGTTACAGATAAGCCTCCCCCAGTTCACACGAAAACGGTAAATTGATTGCCGGCAGAATTTGGAACAGGCAGAATTTGGAAGTAGAACTCTAAGTGACACAGTTTGAAAACGGCGTCGTGTGAACAATCGAAAATAATGAAAACATTTTTCTATGCTTTTAAAACGAGGCTGGTTGATCTTTTAGGCCTATAAAAGGTTAAAAGATCTGTTTAGTCAATGTCCAGCCTCTTTGTTGAGAGATTGCAAAGCTATTGATATCGTCGAATTTTCAATCGTTTCGAGTTGTGTCAGTACCCCGGGGAGGGTGGGGGGGGGGTGAGTGCATAGCATGTTCAGGGTACGGGTATGTGCAGTCCATACGGGTTGGTTTTTTGGCGCAACATTCTCTAAACAAGGTTCTTTTTCGGCAGATTTTCTATAAACATGTGTGGGGTTTCTCTGAAATTCGCAAAAATTGTCTAAAATGGGCAGTTTTCCGCCAAAGTTTATCATAAAAGTGCGTACCAAGGCAAGTCTCGGTAATTAGAAGAGGAAAGCTTTCTGAAAAAACTGGCAGCAGACCCCCGTCCATCCACAAGTCGTGTACCCCCCCCCCCTCTCCCCCAGGTGTCAGTATCGTGTGAACTTGGTCTTGTTTTGCTATTCGTCAAGAAAGTAAGAGAAAAGGCAAGAAATTTCAGCCAAATGTTGGATTATTTCCAATGCTTTAATGGTGTTGTTAAATATTTGACCAAATGTTAAATGTTAGATTGGGTTTTATTCGATTTTTCAAATAAAAGAGAACTTTCTTGGAAATGAATTTCAAAACGTCTTGGCTCTCCAAAACTTCTTTCACGTTTCTTGGCGTGGCATCGCTTCTTTTGGTTCGCAACTGAAGACAATGAGGAAAATGGGTTAGACAACATCTATATATGAGTTTAATTTAAAGTTAGTTGACGTAGATAAATAGTTAACACAAGAGCTGCATATGCACGTCTAAACTTTTCCAAACCAGAGCTATTTTCCAAAGCTTATAAAGGATATCGGTGATCAATTCACTGTGCTTCAATAATTTGTTTAGGCCTAAACGCCAAAGCCCTGGTTTGGAGGTGGATGAAAATTTGAGCTTTCAAGATTGATATTTCTGCTCTCAAAGCATCAATACTAACAAACGAGGTATCTATAGTCAAGTTAACCATCGATGAACATTTTGTAAACGATTAGTCATTGATTGAAGCTAAATTCATATCACTGCATCAAACCAAAGCTGTATACATTTTTGGGACTAGTGGTTTCCGTAATTTTGCATGCGAGGGTTCATTAGCCGCAAAAACTTGCTTTTATCCTATCCTATACCCTTATCTTCTTTTTCATTTATTTAGATGTCTGTGATCCACTAAAAATTGCAACTTTGTATCAGTTGTCAATACAACAAATTAATATTTTCAATGCACCTGGGACTGGTGCGTCCTATGAATCAACCCTTGGCCTACCAGCTTCCTTTGAGATGGTTGAATCAAAACACCCGTAAATCACTTTTATTATGTTTATTTCGCTTTGGAGGTCGTGATCGCTGGACGCCCCGCGCGATGCTTCAATTGCACAAGCTGAGCATTGATGTATACATGCTGCAAACTCAATCTGAAATAGGCCTGTTCTATCAAAAAGTCGGAATTGGATGACTGTACCGATCAAACTTTGGCGCAATTTGAATTATCACTCTGATACATTGTCACTAAATATGGTAAGTTTTTAAGTGTGTATCATTCTCTAACTCTCTATGAACGGTCAAGTTACAAATATGGTAATTATATTTATTTGTGGAGTTGTAAATTGATTGCTTAGCCTTGTCAACAATCTTGCTATTGAACCATGTAAAATGAAGTTATATTCTTGTAAAAGGCTGATTCGCATGTATTTGCGCCTAATGGAGTCAAGGACTGTTACTTTTTGTGAAGTAGTGATAGGAAAAGTTTATAAAGAAGTAAGAGAGGTATTACCAACCGGCTGCTCCTCAGCAAGTTCTTACTGCCCACGAGGACTGGGGCAGAGTTTGTTGCCATGTACGATCTCCTTGTCAAGGGAGCTTTTGCTTTCCGTGTTTTCCTTGTGTAACATGAAATAATTGACCTCTTTTGCGTGTCGTTTTGGTTGAGAGGTAGAGGGGCGGGAATTCACGAAAAACCTTGCAAATTTGGTTGCAACATGTTCTGAAAATATTTTCTTTCAGTGTTAAGTTTGCTGTACTGATATTTATGATTTAGCAAAATCGTGTGGGATCGTGTGTTCTTGTGTGTGTATGTTTGTTTTGAAAGAGATGTCAGGAGACAACATGTTGAAAAGAAAATGATGAAGTCTTTTTTTCTCATTTTGAGAATCAGAAACTTGCTGTGAAGTTGCAGTACATTCTTACCTGGACAACGTTGGTTCTTCTTCGTTCTTGCCTGCTAGTGGGACCTGCTAGCTAACGACTTGGCCTTAAAATTCCACCAACTCAAATAATTATGAATGACTTTCGCACCTCTTTTGCGGTGTTGTGGCGCAGTGGTGTAATCCACTGATTTTGCAGCCAGAACAGTCAGGCGGACAGGGCTCGATACCTGGTAGAGCCCCACCACTTGAGCGTCATGACAAGGGGTCGCGGACTCGATTAGGCCTATTCTACTTCTGTGATCCCAGCGCTTGGCGCTAAAAACCGCAACTTCACCTTCACCTTCACCTCTGTAACGGACAGCTGGTTCAGCTCCTATGAAACGATTCTTCTTATTTCGAAAATCTTTTGAAAAAATGGTCTTTTCTGCTCAAAAACGGTACTGCATCGCTTTGGGTAATGAACCAAGATTATACTGTTGCTGGTGAGTTGGAGGAACAGACTGTACTTATCAAGTTAGTCCTGTGTGTGCTAATTGAGAAATGGCTTGTGGTGCTGAAAATTTTGGCTCCATGCGTTTTGCATTTGAATGTGGACATTTGATGTGGACCATCCACTGAGTGTCATTTTCTGGGTGCTTTTCAAATCACTCTGTAGTTCATAGATATTTTGCATTCTTTAATTTATCAGCACTCCTATCACTGCTTTATGTAAAACGAGCTTATTGTATCTTTTCCTGCAGGTCTCCTCACTGAAAGCTCCCACCAAAAGAACACAGGATAACTAAACGAAAGCAGCATCACATTTTCACAGAAGCGATTGCAAAAAATAACAATACGATATCCAGCTTACAATGGCATCAGCAGACAAAGACAATGAACAGAAAAAGAACTTGGATTTTGAAATTCCATCAGAGGAGAGTTTCGCTCCTTCGGAAACATCTGAAAAATACACCGATGTCCCGAGCAGTGACCCGGACACATCACGCGGGAAAAGACCCAAGCAACGGGGCACATCTCGGAAAAGACGAAATGGGCGTAAAGGCGAAAATGCGGACAAATCGAATTCATCGTCAACTTCGTCGAAAGACTCAAATACTTCAAAAACATCGGACTCGAAAATGACTCTACCTGATAATAGCAAAATTAGTGAATGTGTGCAAACGGATGCGGAGTATCTAGAGAGAGCGTCTCCTGCGCAGGATTCTGAGGAAGAGAGCGATGCTGGACAAATTTTATTTCCAAAGCGACATGTTTTGTTACTTATGATATTCCTTGGGTTTATAAACATTTATGCGATGCGTGTGAATCTCAATGTTGCAATCGTGGCAATGGTCAATAACAAAACTGTGATCATGTCTAATGGATCAGTTATAAAACATGTAGGTATAATCTGTCGTTTTGTGTAGAACGTGCGCCAAAAATTGTTGGGTTTGAAAAATTGTTGATCCAGAGTACTCAAAATTTTATAAGAGACTTGGCTTTGAACTTTGCACTACGGTTTCTTAACTTTGAGTCCAAGTTTTATAGTAAAGGTTTCTAGCAGAGTTTCTTAACTTTCATGAAACTGAAATTCACCGAGGGCCGCAAATATAGCTCTTTGCCCAAATAAACTAGGTACAACAAACAACCAAATCACAAACAAAAATGATACACTTTTAAGTAATATTTGGGTTTATATTGCATTTTTTCTTCGAAAAAATTTTGAAACTCGTAACCAATTGAAAAATTTCTTAACTTTGAGTTGACCTCTGATCGCTTCTAGCAGAATCTTTTAACTTTCTGGAGAGAGTTCTTTACTAGAGTTCTTTACAAGCAGTCTCTTCTGAAAATGAGTGTAGTTGGTGGATTTCAATAAATGGACCTTTGAGTGATCGCCAAGAGGTCAAATTAATGTTTTCAGCTTTGGTATAAAAGTTTTAAACTTTGGTAACTTGGTAAAATGGTTGTGGGACTGAATATTGCCCAGTGCATCATTCAAACGTGCTAAAAACATTTGATTTGTTTTCATGCCATTTGAAAACAATTATTGATACTATTTACGGGGTGAGTAAAAACAAGTTAAAATGTTTGCAAGCTTGTAATTTGCCAATCACACATCATATCAACTGTTGCATTTGATTGGTCAATTCAACAAATCGAATGCAATGATTGGTTGAAATTTAGCCTGCTTTAGATAAAGCTGTGTGATGTGTGAATGTGGTATTAGATAATGAAATCCAGTTGGTTAAAACAAGGACGCCTACCTTGAAAATTCATAGGAAGTGTGTTTAATCCCAGTACAATAGCCGTGACCCAGTACACAGAGTAATTGGTGTCCTGTGACCCAGTCCTGTAAATCTGTTTCAAATCCTAACGTCTGTTAGTGTTGACCAATCAAAAATCACGCTGTCTGGTTCCTTGTGACCAGTTCGTATAACAATTGATCTCGTATTACATCAACACCGGAAATTGAAACCACAAAGTTATTCATACGTAATCTTGACCTTGACAGGACAGACTCTGTGTACTGGGTCACAGGACAACAATTATTCTACAGTACTGGGAATAAATACAGTTCCTACAAGGTAGGCGCCCTTGATTTGATAAATGATTTTAGGCCTGTTTTGACGGATTCTGAGACTGGATAATTTCATGAAAATCGCTCATAAAGTGGGAAGCAATACAACCGATTTAAGCCATCTTAATATACAGGGTGTTTCAGAAAAAACGCAACCTAACATTATTCGAGATTCCTCAGGAAATGGCAACATTTGAATAAATTTGACGCATGCCATCTGAAAGCACAATCTATCTTCTTTCCAATGATATCCAGGTTGAGGGTATTAATTGACTTGTTCATCATTTTATTGACGTTTTCGTAAGCAAGGCCTATTTCAGATGCCGGATAGTGATAGGACATTTGCATAGACGAAAATCCATGTTTTTGTGATGGCTTACTTTATCACTCTTAATGAAAGCATCTCGTGGGAATAAATTTCTCTTTTTCCTACTTTCGGCATCACCTCAAATGCTTCTTGGCCTGAAATGTTTTGACAAAATCTGTTTCTTAATTTTTTACGGTAAAAAGGTGTTTATTTTGCTTTTACAGCATGCTGCTTTTGAAATCGGCCATACGTTCTAAAATATCAATTAAATATAAATAATTCCATTAATATATCCAAACTGCATGTTATCAGGAGGAAGAAAAACTTTACTTTCAGACGGTATACATTGCAGCTACTCAAATTTTATAATTTTTTTAAGATTTTCAATTATAGTTGGGCTACGTTTTTTCTGAAACACCCTGTAATTATCTAAGTTGGCATGTTACCCACACAGCAGTAACCAGTTTTAAGGAATCTGATGAATAGGTAACCAGTCCGGTAACCGGTTTTAATGAAACTGAGAATGGGTAACCAGTACGGTAACCAGTTTTAAGGGACCTGATGAATTTGTAGCAAACTTTTGTCTTTGAAACATTCTAACTTTTTTCGACCCACCCGGTATATATTTACGCTACCTCAACCATCTTAAGTGGTTCTGATTGCCTTCTCCTGTTATTGTAAAACCGACAAAACTGAAGGTGAAGGTGAAGTTGCGGTTTTTAGCGCCAAGTGCTGCGATCACAGAAGTAGCTAAGCGCTAATCGAGTCCGCAATCCCTTGTCATGACGCTCAAGTGGTGGGGCCCTACCGGGTATCGAACCCACTTCGCCTGACTGTTCTGGCTGCAAAGCCAGAGCATTACACCACTGCGCCACAACACCTTCAAAACTAAGTGTTGATCAAGAGATAAAATTTTTGCAGTATTGGACTTTCATGATGAAATTAATTATCATGTGTTCGAGTTCAACAAATTAGATGTGATAGAATTAGCCTTTAAAGCATTTTTAATGTCTTTCAATATAATTACAGCCTGCTGAATTCAAATGGAATTCGAGGATACAAGGTAAATTGAAGTTGTAACCAGTAATCTTTTGTCTCATGACTTTCAGGATCTATAAAATTGAAGTAATACACGTTGATTGAAGAATGAATGCCATTTGAATATCGGTGAATGCGTTTTGAAAAGTTCTGCTGTGTTTTTGCTTTTTATAAGTGAACAATTTCATCGGAAGAACAAAGTCGAACTTAAAAAATCCGTTGCTTTTTTAATATAATGCTAGGAAAGATAATGCTACAATTAGATTCGCTACTTTTTATTGCCACCCAGATACAAAGCGATAAGTGATTGCAGACAAAGGGAATTCCATGCCTGGTTGGTCAAGTCATCAGCAAAAACAAAGAAAGCCGCAAAAGTTGCCCTGAAACCCAGGTAGCTAGCTCGCTCGTTGTGCATTCCAGAAATGGTTTATTAAGAGTAAACATGAGCATATATTGAAAGAAGAAGGATATATCTACACATCTACCTCGGGCATTTTATTTGTTTGGTGCAGAAGCTGAGCAAAAAGTGTTTTAATTACACTCAAAAAATGCAAGAATTGAATCGCCTACCAATTGCCTTTTGCTCCAAATGAATAAAATGCCCGAGGCAGATATTTAGATGTATCCTTCTTCATTCGATATATGCTAATGTCTGCTCTTAAAAACCATTTCTGGAATGCACAACGAGCGAGCTAGCTACCTGGGTTTCAGGGCAACTTTTGCGGCTTGCTTTGTTTTGTTTGCAACTTGGCCAACCGGGCATGGAATTCCTTTTGTCTGCAATCATAAATCACTTTGTATCTAAGTGTCAATAAAAAGTAGCGGATCCTTTCGTACAATTATCTGTCCTTGTTCACGGCAGTACAAAGCGATTAAATGCAAAGGGAATTCTTACGGCCGATATATCAAGCTGCAAATGTAAATATATCAAGCTAAGAATAGATCATAATCTGAATGAAACGTTGATGGCTAATTCACTCATGTTGCATGTAAATTGGGGTTGTAAATAAAGATGTGAGTATGTCACAAAAGTAGAATAACAATTTGGATATCTACCGCTGAAATTTCACTTATTCATTTCAGAAGCTTTGAGTCATACAAAGATTTATACGAGGTCTGTAAATGCTTATTGTTTAGCTTCTGAATAAAAAACTAATAAATTTCAGCGGCAAATATTAAAATTTATTCTCCTGGTTAACGCCATTATATATCGAAACCAGTTTTCTGTAGCAACATTCTTTCGCATGCACTATGAGTGAGTTAGCATTCAAGTTCAGGCATCTTTTGTGACTTAGCAAGGACAGATCTGGAACACAATAGCATTAGCTGCTTTTGATTGACATCGGAATTCAAAGCGATTAACGATTGCAGACAAAGGAAATTCTAAACGAACAAAGCCACAAAAAGTTACCCTGAAACGAATAGGGCAAACTCTCGCCTTGTGCACGCGACAGGTGGTTGTGGTTTAAAAAGAAGATTTTATAACGAAAGAAGAAGGATAAATCTAAAGATTGGCCTGGTGAATTTTGCTTATTTGGTTCAAAACATAAGCCGAGCAGAACGTATTGCAATTCTCACATATCTTGGGCTGAAATGAAACAATTACTACTCAACTCCTGAATCAAATAAACAAAATCCGCCAGGAAGATCTTTAGATTTACCCTTCTTCTTTCGTTATAAACTTATGACTTCTCTTAAAATCACCTTTCGTGTGCACAAGGTGACAGTTTGTCCTACTGGTTTCAGGGAAACTTTTTCAGGCTTTGTTGTTTGAGTTACTGCTTTCGCGAAAATTTCGTATGTCTGCAATCGCTAATCACTTTGAATGGCAGTGTCAATCAAAAGTAGATAGCTGAAACTAATGTTTTTCAACATCTGTCCTTGTTTCTGACGCACCATTACAAAGCGAGCAGTGATTCACAAACAAAGGATCTTACGGTAAATTAGTCAAGCTGCTAACGTAGATAAGTGTTCAAAAAACGGTGTCCTAGAATTTAGCTTTCAACTTCTTTTCTTGCTGACAGGAATAGTTGTGGCTTCTTTCTACTATGGGTATTGGGTGCTACAAATTCCTGGTGCATGGATAGCTATGAGAATTGGTGGCACAAAAGTGTTTGGTTATGGTGTCTTTCTTTCAGCATTATTATCAATACTCACACCAGTAGCAACACGTTACAGTGTGTATGCACTCATCACCATTAGGATTTTCCAAGGACTAGTTTTGGTACGTATTAGTTCTATCAAATATCTTGGTTTAAATATCGTGTCGCCAAAATCGTTGGTAGTGTTGGTAGTGTTGGTAGTGTTGGTAGTGTTGGTAGTGTTGGTAGTGTTGGTAGTTCAGATGAAGGTGTGTTTTGAGGTAAGCAACTTTCGCTATACTGCCAATTACAAGGAAAACTTACAAGATCAAATGCTGCCTCTAACAAGTTCCATACTTGCACTAAAACGAACTGCAACCCTGCATTTAGTATCACAAGGATTTGCAAAAGCTAAGTAATTGGGCTGGAATATTGAAAGGTATGATGGGCATATTTTTATGAAAATAGTGCCCTAGGATTGAATAAAAATGATCTCCAACAAGAACGAAGCTGTTGTCAATGGAAACCTTCACGATATGCATCAAAATCGAACTATACAGTTATTGATTTGCCTCAAAAGAGGTGAACTGCTGGTTGTAAGCAACTTCTGTTTCCTTACTTGCTTGATCTTGGAGAAATTCTGCCAGAAACAGTGAATAGCAGAGAAAATACTTCTGTAATTTCATCGTTACCGCTGCTTTCATTTACTTTCGAAATGAAGTACCCATAGAAGTAGGGTCAGTTATTTTAGGTAGGATTTTTCAGTCTAAAATGTAAAAAATTCAAATTATCTTTTTGCTCTACAGGGTGTAACATTTCCAAGCAATCATGCGATATGGGCAAAATGGTCACCAGCGTTGGAAAGGAGTACACTGGTAACGATGTCAATAGCAGGTAGGTAAAAGATACTGTCATATTTTGCAAGAGGTTTATCAACTTTGTAATAGGATGATAGGAGATCCTATCGAAACGTTCTAAGACGGCCTAGTCCTATTTTTTACGTCTTTAATAATAATTGATAATGATGGACTTGTCGTAGCATATACTAGCAGGGGCGCACATCATGGGGGGTGAGGGGGGTGAGACACCCCCCCAATAATTCTGAATATTCGGTCCCAAAATTTTGAAATTCGGTCCCGCGACAACTTCAAGACCTCAGTTGTTAAAGAGGTCTTCCGGCAAGGGCAATTTTCATTTTTCGGGCCGAAATTTTGATCGAAACATCTTGCAATCAAGGCGTTATTTAGTAGTAATTCAAAGAATTTTCTTAAAGCGTCAAAAAAATTTTCGCGCGCCTTCGGCGCGCTCATTTTCCATTGTATCGGTGACGCCATCTTTGCAAGTATTCCCCCCTTCAACTTCAGGCTGCATCCGCCCCTGGGAAGAAGCTTCGATGGCAATCCAGCATATCCAGGGACCCCGCAGCCATTGGGCTAGGGGGGGGGGCCAAAGCCCCCTCATTTTTTTCAAAATAGGCCTAAAAACTTTTAAAAGATCAATGACAATGAAGAAAAACAACTTGTATACAATTTATGTGTCAACCATGGACAATTTTGCATAGTAATTGAAATCTTTTCTAAACCGAACTGTATATAAATATAGACGTAAAGACGCAAGTCTTTTTCGAAAGGGGCGTTTTCCGTTGTTCTAAAGGGCGTGGTCTCAATAAAGTTTCGGCTCGCTGCGCTCGCCGTTCAGCCCCCCCTCCCCGCTATAGCACCGCTGCGCGGTCCCTGAATATCCTAGCTTGCGTTTTGGTTCAACTGTTAAAAATTCGGTCTCAAATGCATTTACAACCCCCCAATGATTTTCGGAATGTGCGCCCCTGTATACTAGAAGTGTCAAAATATACTGGGATTGTCCTTACACTAGAATTGTCATCAAAGATTGTACTATCGTGGAGCTGTCTCTTTTTTAAAATGATCATCATTACAATCTTCTTCGTCAATGTTAAATTGTAATGGGAACTAGAATATGAAATAAGAGCAGATTTTGCAACAATGACATCAGTTGCTTTAATTGACAAGCTACTAGAAAGTGAAGGCGAATAAATTGATTTCTGTGGAAAATTAGTCAAACCGTACGTGTAAATAAAGCAAGTTGCATATGATGCCTTGCAGATTTGGTGGCTAGCTCATTTGTTGTTCATGCAAAAAGGTTGTTATGATCGGTGATATGACCAAATTTTGATATTTTTCAAAAATTGAAAGTTTTTTCTGCTCACCCGGTGCAGATAAATATGTAGGAGGATTGCACTGCCTGCTGTTCAGCTTATGACATAGGTAAATTCACACAGTAGATGCTTGGATTTCATTGTCTTTATCATATATTCTTGCGTAATTTCTCAATGAATCAAATTCGCATGTACAACAAGTGAGTTAGCCATTCATGATTTGGGTAAATTCATCAGCTTGTGTTGATTGGTCTTTTGACTCGACCAATCAGCCATTGCAATCTCTTTCTCTGTATTCTTTGATCTCTTGGCACTAGCATGTCAATCAAAAGCAACAAAAATCTGTCTCAAATTAGATGTCACGTGGAAGTAGCGACAACGCAAAGTACTCAAGAATACTTCAATTGTTGTTATTCGTGGGCATTTTCACAAAACATCTAACTTGAGACAGCTTACAATTGAGCGTTAAAAGCTCTTTTTAAAGGGTCTGTTTCATCCAGCATGCCTTGCGCGTGCCATCTCTTGGTTGGCCTTTGTTGCCGCCATTTTTATGGCCCATGAAAATGGCGACAACAAAGGAAAACCAAGAGACAGCACGTACAAGGAATGCTGGACGAAACAGACCCTTTAAATGCTAATAAGTACAAAGAGCTAAGTTATGAGGTTTGCAAGTGTCAATCAGATGTAATGACATTTACAATAAGTGGAAATCTTCTCTTCTCTTTTCATTGTTATCTCTTGCCCAAATTTCCCTTGTTGCAATATTCATGTTTCTCACAGGATGTCCCGTTGGAAATATCTTGGCAATTCCAATAACTGGTATGCTGGCCAAATATGGGTTTGATGGAGGCTGGCCCTCTGTTTTCTATTGTTTTGGTAAGCAATCATCATTTTTCTTACCTGCTTTTCTTGCCTGCCTTGGAAACATTGGAAAGTGACTGAAAGATTTGAGCAAGGGCGCCTACCTTGTAGGAAGTGTGTTTATTCCAAGTACTGTAGAGTAATTGGTGTCCTGTGACCCAGTACAGAGAGTGTCCTAGAACCGTACCGTGACCAAGCAGTACACAGCGTCAGTCCTCTCAAGGTCAAGATGACGTATAAATAACTTTGTGGTTTCAAATTCCGTTGTTTATGTAACACGATATCATTTGTTATACGATCTGGCCACAGGGAATCAGACAGCGTGATTTTTGATTGGTCAACTGGGTCATAGGAAACCAATTACTACGCGTACAGTACCGGGAATAAACACACTTCCTACAAGGTAGTCGCCCTTGATTTGAGTATCAAAAAACCTGCGAGAAGGTGCTCCGTGAAGGGTGCCTAGGAGGTTTCTTTTTTGGCGGAAAACCCATAAAAATGATATACGGAAGAGTCTCTTGTGAAAGCAAGATGTATGTCTCATAACGGGTGCGCCAAAAACAACTGTCCACTTTTGACAGACCACGATAGATCGTACACTGGATCGATTTTGAATATTTATAATCTTTAGCAAAAAGCCTAAATTAGATTCTAGGCCTTTTAAAAATCTCTTGGTCTGTTTCCAGAGCTATAAGCCAGTTTCTTACATTTTTATTTTCGAAAACACTGAAAATGATTAAGAAACCTCGATCCGTGATCCAATATTAAAATACACATAGCTTGTGGAAAGGAATTTATCAGAAAAATGCCACAACAAGGCTTTTAAAGTACAGCAAAGCCTTGTTTATCCGGAAAGTGGTAGCGGTTTGGCCAGCACCAGAGCCAACACAAAAACCAAAAATTCTTTGCTACGAAACCGAGCAAAATTGCTACACAGTGTTTTTCCGGCTAAGGGAGGCTTTACATTCTTCGTCTCGAAATCTTTTTACAAGGATGATAAATATTTTTCTGAGCCTTTAAAAGAGTTGAGACTGAAACCGCAGATATTCCACGATTTTCAAAACAACGCAGATTTGGTAGTAGACTTTCTCAAGGTCTATTCAGTGGACTCAAGGGCGGGCATGTCACACTGGGCACGATGGTCCTACCTTTGTCCGAAAGCCGGTAGTTCATGAAAAGATTTTGCACCACCTTTGTCCCAAAAACTGGTTGTTTTTTATGGCAAATTTCTCATGTTATTTTTCTTCAATTTGGAGGACAATATTAACATCGTATATCACTGACGATGTTTGCCCAAAAAACCGGTAGTTTCGACCAACTACTGTTTTCGAAAGCAAGTGGTAATTGTGGCGATGAAAGTACAAGTGTCCCAAAACCGGTTGCTGGACGAAGGCAAGTCCGCTTTGGTGAAAAATTGGAAATTCTGGTCTTTTTTTCGGAAATTTTTCGGACGAAGGTAGAACCGCTTTGATCGAAAATTGGAATTTCTGGTCTTTTTTCCGTAAATTTAGAGGACAAAGGTAGAACCGCTTATGTGAAAATTTGAAATACTGGTCTTTTCTGCTTAAATTTAGCGGACAAAGGGAGAACCAGCTGAATGGTAAACTTCAGGATTTTGATTAGAAAGGAGATTAGAAAACTTGATTTTCGTGACAAACTGACAGAATAGGAAGAATGATATTCAAATTTCACCTTTGTCCCAAAAACTGGTTGTTTTGGGCAGGAAAGTCGTACTCTGTGATAAAAGAACCGGTTATTTTTTCCAATTCCTCTGGACAAACATGGGGTCAGATATTTTACAGTACTTGCCCGCCCCTGGTGGACTATCAGCATTAAAATAATATAATTGCTCCTGCGGGGGCGCAAGCTACTAAGGTGACGCTGCGAAGGAGAATCGAGGACGCAAGTCTAATCTGGTAGCAACATGAAGATCTGCAAATAACAAGGGGACAAGGGGGGATCGAGCACCCTTAATGATTTTGAAACCAATAGTGCTACGTCAAAATTATGAATTATACCAGGTGAGCCAGAAAAAAGTTCCCACTTTCGACAGGCCAGGATAAATCATACACTGGACCAATTTCAAATTGTTTTGAATTAATCTTTTGTCAATATCCTATTTTATTCTGGGTTATTTTTGTCGATTTTTCGGATGCCTACTTATTGATATATTTACGATTTCTTGAAATTTTTTGCCTGCGAACTGCCCAAAAAAATCGAAAAACAGCTATCAAATTTTCTAAAGACAGAATAAAGGAAGTGCCCCTCGAAATTATGTGAGCTATTCATTTGAACTAAATGGCTGCAAAGAAACTTTCGCTATTTTGCTATGATTCTACCGTTGGACTTTTCTGAATCTTCAATGTTAAGTGTTTTTTCTTGTTCTTTAAGAATTCAAGGAAAATTTTGAAAAAACTTTAAATCCATCTAATTTCTGAACCCTTTGAGGAAACATGAAATAATTGTCAAGAAAACCATACTTTATGGCTGTCTACAATATGGTACCAAGCAAAAGTCTGTTACTCTATTCTGGTTTGTTAACTAGAAATTTGATGACGTCACATCTTCAAATGAATTGAAATATGAAATACACTGTAATTTCGAGAAACAATCAAGATTTCTGAAAAGTCCAACGGTAGATTTATAGATAAGTAGCGAAACTTTCTTTTAAGCCATTCAATAAAAAGAACTAACTGATAGAATTTTGCACCTGACAATTTTACACTGATTTAAAGATTTGGAGCTTATGCCATGTTTCTCCTGTTCCTGGCGTACAAGGGCGAAGGGGTCTGAAAATCGGAAAAGCTTGCAGACGTACCATATGGATGCCCTTTTGTTCACTGTCTGACAGATCCTGGATATCTCTTCATAATAATACATTCCATGTCATTTCTCTCAGGCATATTTGGTCTGGTTTGGTACGCTGCATGGGAATATATGTCATACGACTCACCAGCAAATCATCCAACGATAACAAAAGCAGAAAGATATTATATAGAACGTTCTATTGGTGGGAATGCGTTCGACCCATTGGTAAGCAATAATACAGGGGCAGATTTTGTAACAAAACAGCATCTGCTGTTTTGATTGACACCGAAATTCAAAGCGATTAGCGACTGCAGACAACTGATTTGTCGATAATACAGCTGGCCATCAGCAACAACAACAACAGCGAAATTGAGGGACTAACGTAGCAAGTCTAGGTTGCAGTAAGGGAAAATTTTGTGAAACAAAAGATTCAAGTTTCTGAAAAGACAATGCGATTTGTCTTTCTGGGCCCGGTTGTTCAAAACTGGTATTATGCAAATGACTACAGAATCATGCCTTTAACCCAAGATTAGCGCTAATCTTGGTTTGAACAACCCGGCCCTGATGAATAGATCTCGCACCTCTGATGAATGCAGTATGTTTTAGTGAGCTCCGATTACTTTTTACGCGCCATGGTATACTGAAATTTGACTCGTATCGCCGTTTCTCTTTGCAGAAAGAAAAGCCGCCTTGGAAAGCAATATTGACATCAATACCAATGTGGGGTATCAGTGTGGGCCATTTTGGTGCATGTTGGGGTTATTACACTCTCTTCACACAAATGCCTACCTACTTGAAAGATATTCAACATCTCGATATAAAAACTGTAAGTTCTATTTATATTTTTTATGCTCAAATATTTCTTACCTGATTATGAAATAAAACAAGCACCTTTAAAGCTTGCCCACGCGCAGCCATGTGGTCTGTGCAATCTAAAGATATCCTACTTAAATCGAACACTGTGTCTGTTGGAAAATGCAACTTTTGTCATTAAAGAGCCTTTGTCACCCAGGGTCCTTTGCGAGCAGGCTATAATTTTAAACATCCTGAAAATCAAATTTAGCCTTAACAAAAAGTATGGATCCACAGTACATTAGTTGAACTGATACTATCAGTTCAACGATTGCAGTGTAGACTTGCCCCAAGTCTGTTTTGTCAACTGTAATAAGTCTACCGGAAAGCTTTTCCCTTCAATTTTTTTGAAGAAATTTTTTTTGACGAACTTTTCCCTTCAATTTTTTGACGAAATTTTTTTTGACGAAATAGACTTCGGGCAAGTCTAATTGCAGTGCGGATCCTTGGTTTCTGCTTGGGTAAAATTTGATTTTCAGGAGTTAATTTGTACCACATAGCCGCGGATTATTTTCTGATGCAGAATTCTAAGTATGAGGACCCACCAATCAAATCAAAGAATGATGACGTCAATCAAAATTGCGTGATCTTCGATCGTTCTTTCCAACATTGCGTCTCAGCAGGAAGGCCCCTGGATATACAGGCTCTGCAGGATTTAATGCATGCACCTGCTGTTCCATTTTGGGCTTCTTCTTTCAATATATACTATGCACAGCGACATCGTCACGAAACCTTGATTCCGCGCAGAAAACTCCGCCTGGTGTAAAATTCTGAAGAAACTCTTCTGAGAAAGGTAACAATAGACGATTACGTTAAAGATGGCGGCGAGGAACTTTTTACCAAGATGCACTGCGTTCTTTAATCGAATTCCTATAGAATCGTTAAAGATTCGTAATTCGAACGCAATGCATCTTGGTAAAAAGTTCCATGCCGCCATCTGCACAAGTATCTTAAATGAGAGGTTGTAAATTTCGCACCTCAACTTACCGGGTGAGTCAGAAAAAAGGATTCCCGCTTGGAAGGCCACTGCTCCATGAATATCAAAGCAATAGTATTGGAAAATGTCTTGTTTTATTGCCAATATGTTCAATTAGGTTCAGTAACTTACCCGGCCTTTATTGGCCATTCCTTCTCGTGGATTATGGGTGATATTCTGCAGAAAGCCCCTTCAAAAAACTTGCAAAAAACGAATGAAAACGATGAGCACATTTTCCTTCCTAAAATTTATGACACTCACATAAATTCATGTATTTTGTCCTCTTGGGAGAATGGAATCCCCCTGAATAGGTCATCGATACCAGGGGAAGGACTTGTTCATCCTCCCAAGAAAATAGCGCGTGCTAAAGCGTTCACAAGTCATTGCTGTAAGGCAGAAATGTTAGGGAAATCTGTTCATGATTTTGGGCACGTTTTTTGAAGAAGCTCTCTGGAAAAAATCCCTGATTATTTCAGATTGCAGTGGCCGATTTCAGTCAGGTAAATTTCATGGTAGATTTGAACATTTCTACCATTAAACTATATATTTTCCGATATCACTGTCTTGATATCCAGGGAGCCGTGACCTTTCAAACGGGGATTCTTTTTTCTGACTCACCCGGTACGTTTTCAATGACAGAAATGTCAGCATTCATAGCTATCAATTAAACTAGCTGTTAACGCAGTTAAGTAAGTGCTGCTCATAGCATTATTGATAATAACATTCCGCAGATTGTCAAAAGAATAAATGTCAGAGTGGATATTTTGGAGCATGTGGTTGAAACCAAGTTAAATTTAAGCTTTTTAAGGTAAAACAATTAAAAAAACCATGAGAACTGTTTGTAACTGTCAAGACTGCATCAAACGACTATAATAATCATTAAAACTCAATGCGATATTAATCTCACTTCAAGTCTTCAATTGCAATTTCAAGACTCAGTTAATCAATGTCAGTTCATTTTGTACTTTCTTGGACTGCAAGGTTTTCTTTCTCCTAGGTGGTACCTCAAATAGTGTATGGTTTTCTTTCTCATTTGGCCATAGATCAACACTGCTATTTCAACACACAAAGTGTTCCCCTTCTCAATTCTGTGTCAAATAACAGGCTTTGTACTTTGCCTCAAATGAAAGCAAGTCTTGAGGGTATATGATGCACAACAGTTGACCACAACAATTCTTCAAAAGTTCATCTGGTGACAGTTTGTATCAAAGTTAAAAGGTCACAAGGTGTGAAGAATGGTCACAGAAGCAATGCTGATCCAATGCTTTTTGGTTTTTGTAAGAATGTGCATCCAGAAACTAATTTGTAAGATAACTTTCTTATGCTGCGTTGGTCTTTTAATGTCAATGGTTAAAGAAGCAAATACTGATCCAATGCTGTGCAAACTGTTACAGGAATATGAACAGCTGATATGCAGAATGTGATCCAATGCTGTGTTAATCTTTACATGGGCTGTCACAAATTAATAACGTTATCTTTCACTTCTGCAACAAAATACATGAGATATTAAGCTTTTGTTTATGAAATGCATATGTGCATGGTCATATGGCAACATTAAAGGGGCGTTTGCAAGGAGCATGGTTTGTGAACACACCATTGTGTGGTCTATTCGTTCTTGCCATTTTTACAGTCCACGAAAATGACCACCAATAAAAAGATGGCACATGCAAGGTATGGTGGCTGGAAAGGCCGATTTAAGTACATATATTCCAACTGAGTAGATAACAGAAATATACTGACAAGAAAAATCTGTGCTAAAGGAGGGGAAAAATTAATCAAGAAGCCAATCAAAATTCTTTCAGGTGCAAAGAATCATGGTTGAAATATCCTTTCAATTATCTTTCTTTTGCAATCCTCTCTTGTGATTTTCTATGCAATGGGAAATTATCTCTTCTGTTCTAAAAAAATTCATGGAACATTTATGCACTAGATGTTTGCAGTTTTAAGCAAAAAGAAAACTACAGTTCTAAAGTGCAACAATACTCTACTAAAAGATTACATAAAACCCTGAGTTTGTATTGTGAAAAATAGATACCATGTACCCATCTAATATGAAAATTGCATGGTTGTTACCCGGGGGGGGTACTCATATATTTTTCAGTACGGGGACGTGCCGCCGAACAGGGTATCATTTTCAGGATTCCTACTCCGGGACAGGGTATCACTTTTGTATGGTCGGCTCCATGACAGGGTCCATATTTTGTATGATTGACTACGTATCGTCGTTGTAAGCCATTTGCACTCCGCGAATATGATTTAAATCGTTTGGATGGCAACATTTCCGCATTTTCTGATAGATTTCTATCAAATTTTTATCAAATTCCCAGGGCAGGCTACAATTTTGTATGAAGAAACCCAAGAATAGGGTATTGTTTTTAAAGTTTTACTCTGGGACAGGGTATCATTTTCGGGAATTTTACTCCGGGACAGGGTGCCTTTTCAGATTTTCCAGCGGCACGTCCCCGTATTTTCGTAAATCAAGTACCCCCCCCCCCCCGGGGGTTGTTATCTGTGAAAATCTTTAAGTGCTGTATGCAAGGGAATGAATGGTGAATCATTACAATAATGGGCAATTCACTGTTTATAACCACAAATGGGTGATTCACTTTTCTTTCCACAATGGGAAAGTCACTGTTGTCAGGTGCCTCAGTGGGAATTTCTGATATATTTGCTTTTATTGCTACAAGTGGCAATACCACAATGGGTTTATACGTTTAATTTGTTGCCACAAAGGGCAGGTCATTGCTGTTTATTTGTGAACGTGTAAGAAATGCTTAGGTAGGCCTAGTCTAGGCCTTCGTTGATGACATCTTCCTGGAACCTGTCCGCTGCAGAAGAACAAATTTTCAACACAACAGAGAGCATAAAGAGAAATCCTCTCTTATTCACTGTGAAATGAGATGTAAAAAATGATTTGATACGTACTAGAGTCCGTGAAAATTCCCTTCTTCTTCTCGCAATGAACGTGAGTCAACTCCTTGCATCCAAAATCAAAGCGGTGGGTGGGAAGCATTTCAGTCGGCGAGCACGATGCTTGTTTGGTTTTTGCATCCATACAAACATACAAACAACACACTCATCAACACAGGAATTCCAACCAACCCGTCTAAATTCTGCTACGCGCATGCGCTAAGCAGCAATAACGCTCAAGCACGAGACCGTAAAAATTAAAAATCTGATATATTTTCTTTATCATCCTTCAGATGGGCTTTGTAGCTGCAGTACCTTACATGCTGAAATCATTCGTTGGTCCTATTGGTGGAATTTCCGCTGATATTTTGATAAAAAGAAAATTATTGACAGTCAAAGGTGTCAGAGCATTGTTTTATGGTGCAGGTAAATGTCTTTGCCATTTTACAAAAGTTTGTCTTACAGTTTGTCTTGAAAAAGTTGCAAGAAACAAATGATTTATCTCTGCTATTTTATGGCTGGGACTACAAGGATTTAGCTCAGAAGCATGTTGCAAAACAGTAGTTTGGCGCCTCCTTCATAGAAACTGTATCGTTTGTATTAACTTCGTCCCCAGGGCCTTTGTCATATTGGGACGGACACGAAAAGGTCTCCCCAGGGCCTTTTCGTCTCCGTCCCAATATGACAAAAGGCCCTGGGGACGAGGTTGCCTTTGTATAACTTACATGTGAAAAAAAAAACAAAAAGGGGTAGGGTATCACAACAAATAAGTTACTTTTCTTGTTAAAATCATCTGTTTACTGTTTACCTTGACTCAACACAGAGTCCTAGTCATCGCAACAGCAACAACATATTAAAGTGTATTATTACAACAACAACATATTGAAATGAATTATGTTTGAACGAACAAATTTTTATCCCCCTCCGCAGTTGTGTATTTTGTGCTGCATATTTCGGAATTTCGGAATGGAGTGAAAACATTGGAACGAAATATTTTATCGATCTTTGTGCCGAAAATTTGAAGTGCCGAATGTTTCCATTATTACCTCGAAAAAATTAGATCTTTTTAGCTGACATTCGGCTGCTCCTCGCTGAACAATTCGCTGGCTAAATAACACTGCAATATCTGAATACTTAGATTGCAGATAAAATTTACTGTCCGTATAAAAAACAATTAGGCTAAAAATACAACCGATTGATTCGTACGATCTTTTATTGACCTTTCAGGTAGCCAAATCACATAAGTTGCATGCGAAAATATATCAAAGGTCAAAAGATAAATCTGAAGGCTGTCTTTTTCAAGAGATTGATCATGAGTGTAAACTGAAGGATTTTGCATACATGAGAAATTTCGCGTTATCGCAATATCTTACGTGACATAATTAAAGATAGACTTTAAAAGGGCTGTACAAGCTAAAGTTCCAAAAATCCATGACTTTCTCTCACAAATGCAAGCAAATAGCAGCAGATATAGTGCATATGAAGGTATCTTCTACAGGTTTGAAATTCGTAGAATTGGCCAATGCAATCAGATTTATCATACCATCAACAAATCGATTATGAAGATAAAGCTGGATTCTGAGGGACAAGTTTCAGATGTGTTCAGCCTAAACACACAAAAGCCCAATGCGGGATTAAGAAATTGGACGGCATGTGCTGTTTGCTTACTAAAACCTTGTGCAGCCCCTTTAATTCAATAGTTTCTGTGGTGTTTTAAAATTACAAATATAGCGAAATATTTCTTTGCATTAGGTTGTGTTTTGGCTGGTACGTGCATCCTTGCAACTGGTTACTGTGCAGCCATGGAAGATGCAATTGCATTCTTAATTCTTGGTGTTGGGTTTAGTGGTTTAAATGCAACAGGATATGCGGTCAATCATTTGGACATTGCACCAAGATATGCTGGTATTCTTATGGGACTTAGTAACACATTTGCTACTATTCCAGGATTCCTTAGTCCTATGCTTACAGGCTATATAACGAGGCATAAGGTATGTATGGTTTCTTGAAAGTATGATTTAGATTCTACCGAGGGGGGGGGGCAGCTCCTATAGGGGGTTTGGTATATATGTGCCTTTGAGAATTCAGAGTTAGGACTCATAACCAGGGCAACATTTAGAAAATATGACCCCATAACCATGGCAACATTTTGAAATATTACCCCATAAACAGGGCAAAATTTTCCACAAGAATCGTGACAAGACTAAATGCTACTCTACGTAACATTTGTACAGAGCTAAATTCCTTTTTATCAAAGTTTTTTGTAATAATAGCCAATAATAGCAATAAACTGCCAACATTTACCCTCGCATTTGCCAATAACTACGGCAAATATCCGTAAAGCGGGCCCATAACCTGGGCAAAATTCACGAAACATCACACATAACCGGGGCAAAATATCGCAAATTAATCCATAACACGGGCAGGCACATGTATACCAGGTCTCCTATTGGAGTTACCCCCCCCCCCCTCCCCTCGGATTCTACACAAACTGTTTCATAGTTATTTCTCCTCCATGACACACATCTACGAGTTCTACAACAACATGGTCTCCTTCAAAAAAATTCTTGTGTTAAAAGATGGTGCACTCTTGTTCGAAGTTTGAATCATTTCGCTAAAGTGTCAGCCTGCCAAGATGCATTGTTCTTTGATCGAACTCCTAAATTAATGCTTTTTGTTTTTCTAAAATGATACACGAGAGTGTTGCTGACTTAATGGCTAGTAGTTCTTCAGAATGTAATTTACAGTACATTAAATTCTATATCGTACAAAACGTTTCACTTTTTTCTCGACTCACGCAGTACAGTACAGTTGATAACCACAGTCTATTTTTCCGTAGAAACCATCAGAATGGAGAGTAGTATTCTGGATAACATTTGTAATATACATAATAACAACTGGCCTATATGCAATGATGTGTTCTGGTGAACAACAATCATGGGCAGACCCAATTACTGAAAGTGACGCTAACGATAATTCATTAACGAACGATGAATCTTTAGACTCTAAACAAACGAACAATTCACAAAGAACCTCGTCCCCAACACCGAGTAGCATCACGACGAGGTAACGAAAGACCAAAGACCACAGGTTGTGGAAAGAAAAGTATTTCTCGGGTGCGACAAAAAAGTTCAGGCGTTTGAAAAATCGTAGTTCTTAAATTACTGGATGGATTAGAATGAATCGAATTTTGGTTGATAGCAGAAAGAACCACGGGCGATGTGAGGATCAATTATTGGCCTACCTTAGGTAACCTTCGCAGCATACCTCCAGTCCTTTGTCGACTAAAGCATGCCTAGCATCAATTAAATGTTTAAAGCACCATGCTTCTTCTCCTTCTGCGTTAATCTGCTCTCGTATTATCGAAACTGCTAAGGCACACTGCAAGTGATGCAGCTACTCACTATTACATTTTAAAATTAGGCCTAGGAATAATGGCGGGTAGCTCATCGCTTGCAGTGTGTCTTTCGATAATATGAGAGCAGATGAACACAGAAGAAGAACAAATATGGTGCTTCCATAACTTTAGTCAACAAAGGACTGGAGGTATGTTGCAAAGGTTGTTGATTATTGGGCATTAGGTCACAACGGACAAAAACTAGGGTAGGCCAACATTTGATCTTCACGTCGCCCGTGAAAAAACGAAGAATCTCCGTAATTTTTCTCAAAGAAAATGTCAGCAAATTCAACTTTACAAAAATAAGCAAATACTAAAGCTTGTCGATCATATCGCAATACACATGCAGAGGACATCCGACACCCGTGAAAAAAGAAGTTTTGTGTTTCAGGGCGATTTTCAGGAATTTCACAAACAAGGAATTTTTTCGTAAAGGCGAATTTACCACTAATTCTCAGTACTCGTAAAACACGAGAATAATCACAAAAAAGCGTAGGTCTTTCGGGTGTCAGACAGGCTTTATTCCACTCTTATCCATCCCATCCAGTTCTTCAGAGTACTTGTGAATTTTAAAACGCCTTAACGTTATTTGGCAAACCTGGTTTTACGATATGGCGCCAAATATACCGAGCATTCCTAATATATTTTGCGACGCGTTATCACTGCTTATGAATTGTAAATATATATCTGACTATGAAGCAATGAATGTAACCGTTTTCTTGTCATTTAATTTCTCTTGCCTCGTTCTTCCGCTCTTCTTGACATCCAAGAATAACGCAAACACAAAGGGTTGAAGAAAAAAGGCCCAATGAGGCTTAGCGTTAGTGTTTATATTTTAAACATGCACATATATTGGTCAATTCCGCCGCAGAACGACTATCCGACGTTTTTACACGATGTACAGAAATCTGAAACAAATCATAGGCCGTCTCAAACTAAGGTACAACCAAAAACTACATAGAATAAAATGGTTGTTGGTCATAGAACTATCATTATACTGCAAACTACTGTATGCTAGGTATCATTTAAAACAGATTTCAGAGCGGAATTTGGATCTTTCAAGCATTATGAAATTTTTTTGCAGGGGTGGAAAAAATAGCGGACCACAGCACCAATGCTCCCAGAAAGCTCTTCAGGTCACCAGAAAGAAATGAAAGAAGAAGTAAAATAAAAGAAAAAATGGGGAAATTAATGTTCTAACGCAATGTAAACATCCCAACTGTCCCTTTGCAATTTCAAAGTCTCTGGAAAATTTGACATTGTTCAACCAAAGGAAGCCACTGTTTCCACCACTGCTTCCAGACAAAGGAAGTTTTGAGTCACTGTTTACGACTCAGAAAGTAGTCGGCTAAAAAAGTAACCAAATTTGCCAAAGTACAATTTATAATGGTGGCTACAAATTGACAATCAATATTCAAAATCTGTTCAATGTATTACATATCATAACCTCCCACAAAGTGGACCTTTTTGGCACATTTGGTTCTTGCAGAAATTTTTTCAAGAGTTTTTCTGGTCCCAGAAATTAAAATATTTTTCCACCCCTGTTTTGTTGACATAAGGCGGGATCAGTCGCTTGGGAATTATTTGAAGTTTTTGTTTATCTTGAAAAACAAATTAGGCATCCTATGTAACTGTGATGCCTTCTGATCAGGAATCTGCAAGTAGAATACGGTAAAAGTCGTTCCTTATGAAACAGTGAGCTCCAGAATAGCCCCTGGTCGAGGTTATTTCTGTCAAATTTGATGAAGAAAGTATAGGAGCAAAAAACTGACCACAGTGCATTTGGTGACAGGTGACGGTCAAACTAGTCAATTTATACAAGCTCTAACTTCATATTACTGTTTGCAAAGACATGCACTTTCGATTGATGTATAGGAGCTTTGAAACATTTGTGACGCAGAAAACTTCCTAAAATTCCCAAGGGACTAAACCCCCCTTAAGTAAACAATATCTTACAATGCTTGCAAGAATCAAGTTCCGCTCCCTAAACTTTTTCAAATGATATCTAGTTTGCATAATTTTTTTGGAAATAATCGTAGTTCATGGCCAAAAACAGTTTTACTCAACATGGTTTTTGGTTGTACTTCAGATGTCAAGTGAGATTTGTGATAACGGAAAATTATTATGCACAACCCTTCAATGATTATCATTTGCAGACATTTTCACGTGACATCTAAGTTGTCCTGTTCTAGACTGATGACTTTTCGTCCCTTGTTTCCCTGCGTTCTTTGATTTGCTGACATCACTTGCTCAATAGGGACTCATACCAGCACTCTTATAAAGTGGGGCCCCAGCTTCAGCATTGAAAAGCAAACTTTTAGTATAAAGAATAATGTTTTCCTGACCTACTCATCGCAAAATACATACCTTTCAAGCAGTAATCTTCCTCTGTAGAAACAAAATAGATCCATCGCAGCTACGAGAACTCTAGGCCGTATCAACCGTTTTTGTATGCAACAACAACAACTGTCTAAATAGCGCCTCCTTATTGGTTGAAAACTAAAATCTAGCAATTTGATTGGTAAATACGGAACCACTCCATATGGGCCTAAAGTGGCCCACTTTATAAGAATAATGGTATGAGTCCCTATTACCAAGCGATATCAGCAAATCAAAGAACGCAGGGAAATAAGGGACGAAAAGTCATAATTCTAGTCCCGTTCTCCTTCTTCTGATTTGAACTGTTTCAGTGACCTGGTCTCCGTAACGATTTTGCTACACACTTGATGAACGAACGGCTATACTTCGTCAAATTCGTAACGCTTTTGGTGTGTATCAAGCATTCGTTACAAAGAAAAATGACCATAAAATTTTCCAAAAATAAATGAGAAATATTCCAAAATTGATACATCGTGCCCTACAAGGTCAGAAAGCAAATCTCTTGTATTGATATCCAGAGACTTTTGTATTGGCATAAAGGCAAAAGCGAAGATAAACTTTCGATTGAAAACGACTTAAATTCTTTTTGAACAACAACTAACATGCTTCAGTCGAAGTTGACTGACTGAAGAAAGGAAAAAGCTACTTTTTATAGATACAAAACATCGACTTAGGAATAAGGATCTCCCGTTAAGAAACCTCTAAGTTATATTCAAGTTCCTTATTAACTGCAAGTATGAAATAAAAAAGAGCATAATTACAGAAACAGTACACCTTTTACAAGACGTTCTTCAGGTCAATACAGTTTGTTTACTTTCAGTGTAATTGCTTACTTTCACACCAGGATCTACGGGATAGAGAATTAGGTTTTAAAAAGTGCAATGCAAGAACGTCTTCTTTACTAATTCTAAATTAGATGTTTTGGAAGCTGTTGACGCAAAAACCAGAATACCAGTGGTGCGAAGACACACGGTTCGTCTTCTCACTCGAACTCTTCAAGGTATTGTGGTACTGTTGTACCGTAAAAAGCCCCATCAAGCATCCAGGGGGCTTATCTAATTTCGGAGACACCATAGGGGGCTTATTATTCACAAAGTCAAATGACAAGCATACGAATTATACGAATGATGGCTTTTTAGCTCTTTTTCCCTATCTTTTGCTGAGTCAACACATAATTTACGACTCAAATACATGAATTCGACACAGTTTTTATCCCAAACCATATCAAACTTAACATGCACACTGGAAAATCTTTAAATAAACAAACTAAACCCGCCATTTGACATAAATGGGGGGGGGGGTTGAAAGAGAGGAGGGCCTTTTCAAAGTTTTGGCTGGGAAGGGAGGGGCTTAATAGAAAGGGGGAGGCTAAATAGCATTTCTACGGTAATCCACTGACTTTGCGGCTAAAACAGGCAGGCGGATGGGGTTCGACTCGCACCAATGCCACTAGGGCATCATCACACAGAGTGCTCATTTTCAACGTTTTGCTCTAGAAGTCAATCCCTTTTTACCTTAATTTTGCTTGACGCACCTTTTCTATCAGTTGCAAAGATGACGCTGCACAAGAGAATAACGATCATAGATTCCTCACAGATTTTAGGTAAAAAATTTGGATGAACTCTTGGATGAAATGTTGGATGAGTTTGGCCATACCCTCAAAAAACATCGACGAACTTTCATTAGGCCTTCTAGCTATTCTGTAAAAGAGCCTGGATAGAGCGTTATTTTATACATTTTTATACGCGAGGTTCGATCGAGTGGCGTTCGAGCTTCTATCGCTATTCTGCACACTCGAAAATTCTACAAAATGTGGCAAAACCTCGTTCGATTCTGATTCTCTTCTGAATGGCTAAAAGGTTTATTTCTTGGGAGTAAACGGATGAAACCTTGGTTCCGCTTGAACAAAGCTTGAAAACAGTGCATAAGTAGTGTGATCTTAAAGTCCCTTTTACACTGCAGCATTTATTTGGCACAGCATGGACAACATTTGGTACATGTACTATAAAAAGTAGTTCAAAAATTACGAGCTTTATCCGAGCTATGCCGTGTTTTGCGTGCCGTTTTTACCTGTGTTGGGATTACATCGCAATTTTTCTAAGCACACATGAATTTGGTACAGGTATCGATTCTATTTGGAGGCAAGAGCACCACAAAACAACGCGAAGCAAAGATAACAATTGTCTACATTAAAGGGAACAGAAGTAGCTATATCCCGTAGCCGCTAAAAATAGACTAAAGAAACGCCTACACACCCATTGTTTCCTCAGCTACAAAGTGAAACGACACGTGCAATGTTGTCAAATATATTTCTATCTTGGCCCGGGCTGGATTTGCCACGAGTCTCTCGTTTGGTCTTCGGCACGAGTCATAAGATGTGCCTTTCTCACTCTTTCTGTCCCGCGTTTATCTGTTGCGCCTTGTGCTGACAAGAGAGCCCAGGGGGGTCACTTGAACTTTTTATGTACGGGGGGGGGGGGTCCATCCGCAGTTTCCCAAATTCACCTAAAAGTATCAAATAAATTTCACAGACCCAAAAATATCAACTAAAAATTTCTGATGAGACCCAAAAGTATCAAAAATACAAAATCTTACTTAGTTTAAACAGCATCTATTTCATGACACTTAAGGTCTTGGGAGACAGATACACAATAGCATGCAGATCCACTGTGCATTCTTCTGTGTAGTAACTGATGGAAAATATTTACTCAAAGTAGGTGCTGAAGAGGTGGCAAACTAATAAATAAACTACAAGAATCATGTCACAAAGCCCACTTTGTGACTCCAAGATTGAACCAATAATTGACAGAAACCAAGGAAACCCATGGAGTAACCCATGGCTGCTCCATCATGGGTTACTCCTCACTAACATGGCTTACTCGGTACAAGTCAAACTGACCTGAGCTACTGTTGCTATGAAAGGGATATCCAATTTTGGGGGACAGAATAATTTTTATTGGCAAATACTGCTATTTTGCTATGTTTTGTTACCTTGTTCCTCACTTCTTAGGATTCTTGGTCTTTCTTGGTGACAGAATTTTATTAACTGCTTATAGGAGCCACACTCAAAAAATTAACTTCAACTTTAACTTTAACGCCATTACTGAGCATCGCTTAAAGCACAAAACTTGGATTCCTCTTTGAATCTTGACAGTAATTCACACCCCCCCCCCCCCAACTACTCACCCTTTAATCATCACAACTGCACCCAGTGTTCCAGTGCTGCTCCCATATTTGGGGTGGTAGGTAGGTGAAACTAGAAACCAGGCCAAGAAGGAATGCCTTTTGTGTAGTAGGGGGCTAGGCCTTAGATCAACAAAAACTCCTCCAGCCCAAAGTCCCCAGAGCCATTCAATTGATTTCACAGTGCAATCTATTACTACCTATTCTAATATCATAGAATCATCAATCCACCAACTTTGGTGCTGCAGACAGAAGCTGGTTCTTTCTCTGGTCGTATTTGTCTTCTAAATTTCTGTCTGCCTGCCATTATCGTTGTTGTTGTGAGTGCATCAGCCTCGATAGAATATCACAGGACAGCCTTCATTGAAATAGTTGAAATTTAATTTATTTGGTTTAAAATTTTTGTTGACATGGTTGAATGTTTTTGAACAAATTTTTATGTCGGTTTACTGGAAAATTGTTCCTTTTTAAGTCCCAATGAATTGAAAACATTTTCAATCAATTCTAAATATTTTCAAATTAATTTAAAAGTTCCAACAGTGGTTTTCCTGTGATAAAATTGTTAGAACAAAACAAAAGCGAGACAGTGAAACTGGCGGGAAAAAGTGAAATGTTGCCGAGTGTATGCCCCTTGCATGTGTTTTTTCTGTATGGATGGATCGCAAAAACCTCATTTTTACGGATGTTGAAAGAAATCCTAACTGTCTTTGATCTGGTTGAACCCAAAATTATCAAAAATCCATATTTTTTAAATCAGCTACCCATAAGTATCAAAAAGATATAACTTTAAATCAGGTACCCAAAAATATCAGATTACAAAGTAAGTCTTACCCATAATTATCGGATGGACCTCCCCGTATATAAAAAGTTCAAGTGACCCCCCTGGGCAAGAGAGACACTTGCTAGCAAGTCCAGTCCCGGGCCAGCTTTTAACTACCGGGTGTCCCAAAAAAGTACTACCGTTTGAAAAATCAGCAAAATTTGATTACACTGCTGATCTTCAATTTTCTTTTTTGTCAAGTAGATCAAGGATTAAATTATTTTCCAAAACATATCTGATCTTGTAAGTGGTTTACGAATGAGCAAATTTAGCTCTTTTTAGGGCTACCTGGTTTTGAATTAAACTGCAAAAAAGCACTGATGATTGCCAAATCAATTTCTTTGTGCGTGCAAAACTTCTAGTTCGGTCATAAATGACAAAAATAAATGCGCACTATCATTGGAGACTTCAATGATGACAAAAAATCTAAAATTTTGACTGTTAGGCAAGATTGAGTATGTTGCATAAAAACTATAGCTCAAAATAAGGTTTTTAACGTGTAGCTAAATTTTCTACCTTGCTGCATCAAAAGCAAACATTTATCATCTGTGAATATTTTTGGGTCTTTGACAAAGCAATTCAAAAAGAACAATTTTTGGTGATTTCTTAAACAGGAGTACTTTTTTTTGGGACACCCGGTATATTGATTCCCATTGGACGTTGATGATACAGATGTACCAATTCTATCCGTGCCGTGTCAAAAATTCTGCAGCACAAAATGGGACTTTAAAGACCCATTGCTAACCATGATCCTTTGTGGCGCCAAAGTCGACAATCGTGTTATCTAAAAGTCGTCTTTGGCCTAAATTCTCTTTGTTTTGCTTTTCATTCTCCGCACAAAGGATCATGGTTGACAATGGGTCTTTAACTTTCAATGAAATTCAAACTCACCAGGAAGCGTTTAATGGCCTTTGCTGGGCCCTTTCCTCTTCATCCTGTCATCACTTTCCCTGTCTCTTTTAGTTGCAGTGGGTGGGGCACCCGCCAGGGCACCTGAGCTGCCTACAGCAGCTGTAGCGGCGGCTTTCTGTTTCAACATGCTCCAGTCAAATACGTAGTCATATTGATGGTTGAGTGTACGGAAGAGGATCCTGAACAGTTGTCTCAAGTACATGTAATCTGGTGCTTCTTCAAATCGAAGCCCTCTGCAGTAGTTGAGATACATTGCAAATTCTGCTGGGAATCCCTGAAAGTGAAGCAGACAAAATTCGATTTAGACATTACAAACTATTCAAACTTCAATCCAGATTTCTTTTTCTAAACTTTGAGAACAATATGAAGTTTTCTTTTCTGTACAATCTTAGATGAAATTTTTACTGGCTAATACAAAATTAAAGATGTCCTTAAATAATCATCACAAAAACTCTTCAAAATAATGACATATTTTTGCTCTTCTTCCCCCTTCTCCCTTACAATAATGGTGGATTCTTGTGGGATTACGCAATGCTTTAAGGCACGACAACGCAGCCGAATTGCTTTTTTCGTATCTGGTGATCATGTTTTCGGACATAAGGGGGGCAGAGGGGGGGGGGGGGGAGCGGCCTGAAAGAGAGAGTGAAATAAAGTTTTATGCTGTGTATTTTGGATGGTTAATCAAATCATAATGGCCCAGTGGTCGAAATAATTAAAATGGATTCATAACGACGCTTCTACATTTGCTCATGACAAAGAAATTCTTTCTTACCTTAGTCCCTTCAAATTTCACCTGCCTTTAATTTTCGCCCCGGAGGGGGGGGGGGGGCGAAAATTAAAGGGGGCGAATTGCGGAAATATTTTGGGAGGCGAAAATTAGAGGGAGCGAAAATTGAAGGAAGTGAAAAAATCTATTTTCTATAAAAGAACTTTAGTTTTGATTGTAATACAAAATACAAGATATGCACTACTCTTCGATAACAATGATATTGTCCTCCCCTGTGTCTAAGGGGTGATCTTGTAGTTCTAAATCCAGGTTCTCTTCCTCCATATCCATCCAGATTACGTCATATCAATCCAAACCAGGAGGGGCGAAAATTAAAGGGAGTGAAACTCCTGCGAAACTTCTGCACAAGGGGGGCGAAAATTAAAGGGAGCCAAAATTGAAGGCAGGCGAAATTTGAAAGGACCAAGGTATCCTTAAAAGCTTTTGCTAAATATTTCTATTCACTGATTTTGGTGATTAGACAATCAACAGAGATAAAAGCCACGCGTGGAAGGGGGTCTGGGTATTATATTATTAACCTATTGTATTTGATGATGTCCACACATGTGGGCATATTGTTTAGCCAGAGGAACAGTACCATGCGTTGGAGTTTTTTTTTGTCCTCTTTATAGATTACCTCCACTTAGCTCCGTTCATTCACTTTTAAAACATTACAGTACAACAACAAACAACCGACTATATCGAGACAAAACTCGACATGCTAAAAGTCTGTCTCTTGTCAGCACAAGACGCAAAAGATAAACGCTGAGCAGAAAGAGGGAGAAAAGACCAGTGGCGGACACTGTGCCAAATATTGGGGGGGGGCGAACCTATTGTTTCACTTTAAAAGCATCGTTTATTTCTATTGTTTTCAAACAAAAGATCTTTTTCCAACCCAACATTGGGGGGCGATCGCACCCCCTCGCCCCCAAGTGTCCGCCACTGGAAAAGACTTGTGCTGAGAAGATCTTACGACTTGTACTGAGAAGAGAGAGAGACTTGTGCAAGTCCAAGACAAAATTTACTAGTCCTTGTTCATTGACCTGGTAGGTGCAGATAAAAACACAAATGCAAAAGAACTACTAACCTTGCAAAGCACTTCAACGGGAGTTGACATCTTTTTTTCACTAATCTTTTCATATTTTTGTTTTTTAGTTGCAGCCTGCAATTCAAAAGAACGAATTTAATTATGTTACATTGTCTCCTGAATTATCCATACAACCACAAACATTTTACATTTTCCATTTCTCTGCTGAGTGTCCCAATAAAAAGAATAGATCTGGTGGGGCCTAACGATGAAAAATAATCTTTAATCATTGGGATGTTCAAAACGTCTTTTGATAGTTTATTTGAACATAACTGTAAATTCTAAACATCTGTAAATAAGCTGTAAAGATGATAATTTCAATATGGTGATCAGTTTCATTCAGTTTCTTGTAAATAACATACTTATTAGAAGACCCCTTGTAAAACAGCTTCTGCTGAGGGTAACCCTCTTGACAAGTAATCGGTAGGCTTAAAATTGTTCATGAATAATATAATGTGAATCAACAAGAGTGTATCAAAATTATTGATAATTCAAGAGCGAATAGACCTTTTAGCTAGTCTAAAAAGAATCCGAATCGAACGATATTTCGCTACGTTTTGTGGAATTTTCGAATTTGCACAATAGTGATAGAAGCTCTAACGCCCTTCGATCGAACCTCACGTATAAAAATGTACAAAAATAACGCTCAATCCAGGCTCTTTTGTAGGATAGCTAAAAGGTCTATTCACCTAAGCATATAACAATTTTAAAGATAATTCAAAAATATACTACAACTTTTTAAACGTTTCGATATTTATCTTCTTCAGTAACTGTTCTTATAATAACTTGGGGACCTACCTAAAAACCTAGATTACAATAGGGTAACAAAAGAAACAACCTAACAAAGAACCTTCCTAATAAACATGTGTTCTTCACTTTAAAATTCCAAAATTATTCAAACTGACCCGTGCACGAGCTAGGGAATAATGTGTTCCTGGGTTTTTCTTTCTTCTACACGTATTCCCTTTATAAGAAACTAAGAAATTGGGCCAGTACTGAAAGTTTCTCAAAATTATCATATTTTGAGTACTCAGAGTTTCTTACGACTTTCTTAGAGGTCCCATTACAATCTACCTGTACCCTCGTGAACATTTCAAAACAAGGTTTCTAAGCCTTTGCAATGTTTAGACATTACTCAAGTACCTTAAGAGTAATATGATACAGGAAATAAGTGAAAGTAAAGTAAAAATATGTCAAGGATGAGTGATTTGCCAAAGAAAATGTTCACATTTACATCTGCTTTTGACTGAAAGATGAAAATTTTAGTTGGAATATCGGCCAAATACTTTTCATTCCACAGCCCGATAAACATGTTAACTTTTTTTAATTCATCAGGTATAAAATGTAGCCTCGTCAAGTCTTTATTTGTTAACGACAAGCTTTCGCTCTTTTATTGGCTTATTTGAAACGGCAAGTTCAGAGAAGGAACTTGTCACTCGGAAAGTAGCTCACCGAAAACCGACAAAACTCACTAAGTACAATTTGAGATTTTACTAAAACTCAAACTCTTGATCTACGAAATCAGCTTAGTGTATAACATATCACGGTCTGCCGAATGTGGGTACATTCTTGGAGTACCCCGTACATTTCGTTAGCAGCAATGTATTGGCTAACGTTTTTTATTAAAACTAAATTCATGATTCTCTGAAGCCCGAAGCGTTTAGTTTTATAAGCTCTAGGCTAAATAGTGGTTTTACTAGGCTACATTTTGTGTATTCAGGCTGACTTCATAGTAACTATCTTCATCGCAACTGTCCCTTAATGTCGCAAAGACACAGAGCATGATCCTTGGTACTGCACCTAACCTCAAAAACCCGATTGAAGTGATTCAACCAATTTTCCCCTCTTTCAGATAAATGACGAAAGAATTGAACCCACGTGTAATATAAAATCTCTTGGGGTACAAATTGATCCATTGCTAAATTGGAAAGAGCAAATCAACGTTGTTATCGGCAAGACTGCACGAGGAATAGGAATGCTCAAGTATTCTAAGAAATATCTTTCGTTGGTAACCATCCAGAAGCAGTATTTCAGTAAAGTTGACCTGCATTTTAGATATTGCTCCTGTCTGGGGATGTTCTTGAGATACCACTCTAAGAAAATTGCAAACGCTGCAAAATCGAGCAGCTCCTATCGATAGAAACATTCTCTTCAATAAAGCCTCGTTGCCATTAATATCACAACTAGGGTGGTTAACAGTCAAAGAAATGATTGATTTTGAGACATCTTCTATAGTATATAAATCCTTGAATGGGCTTGCACCCCCCTACATGCAGTCTATGTTTCACAAATTGTTCGATTCTTGCAATCGGATCTTACGTAATACTGGTACTGACCCTAGGATTCCACTGTACAAAACTACAAATGGGCAACGAAACTTTTCGTATCGAGGAGTTACTGTTTGGAACCAGTTGAGCTATGACATCGAAACTGCTCCTTCGCTAGCTACTTTCAAAACGAGACTAGAAGCGTTTTTGAAAGATCACCGAGGTTGATAATCTGAATCAACGTTCAGCACATACGTTTGACTTCTGAGTCCCTTTATTTTTTACATGTTTTCTTTCTTTTATATAGGATCTCCAAGTTGATTTGTGATCTATATCCATGTAATTAGGTTCGCTATGATTTTAAGCAGAGCACATTGAAAATCAGAGTATCTAAATTTACTGAATGTATTAAATAAATAAATAAATAAATAAATAAATAAAATAAATAAATAATTGTTGAAATAAATAAAAATAAAAATAAGAAGGCAAAATGAGTGTCAACTGTGACGTAAAGCATACCCGCAAGCCTTGCCATGGCAGCGTGGACCTGTTGAAATACATCAATACATATCCAAGTGATTCCATGTCATCTCGGCGACTGCAAAAACAAATCATCAATAAGGAATAAAACTGACAGTTATTTACGTTTGACATCCAAAAAGGATTTTCAGCTCTCAAGAACACTGCTCCTTTATAAATGGAGCCGGATCAAAACTTATCCGTTTATAAAACTGATCTGTCGCACCTGGCTCAAATAACTGTTTTTCTTAAGAGCAGACCTTCGTACATGGAGTTAGGTACTAAACAGTTTGGTACTATTTAGTACTACTTTAGCATGAAAATGTCTACGCGTGGTTGATAAATTGCTTCTTAACTGATTTATCATTGTTGGTGCAAATTTATAATATATCTACGGTTGCTACAGATACCTTTGTCGTGATGTAAACCAACGTTTGGCACGCTAAATTTACCACGGGAGGGGGAGGGGGGTTCTTCCATAGTAAAGGTATCTTGGGATGTGCCACGAGCAAGAGTATACCTTTTCAGACATCTAGTCTAGCCAAGGGTATACCTTTTTGCAATTTTGGTCTAGTCACGGTCTAGCCAAGGGTATCATATTTGAAAACATTGGTCTAGGGAACGGTCATGTTTTCAGTTATCATCCTGACAGCCCATTTTTGTTGATAATGAAGAATCGACCTTTGAAATGTCTGAGTTCAAACCAACAAGTTTGAGATATCTGCTGACTCGAATGGCTTTGAAATGAATCTAGCCAAGGGTATAATTTTTGTAGAAATTGGTCTAGCCAAGGGTACCATTTGCGAAAAAATAGCCTAGCCAACGGTACCACTTTGACTATGCACACGGCAGACCCCTACCCAAAATTTAGCCAAGAATCCCCCCCCCCCCCTAAATTGACGCAACCATTTGAACTAACAACCGTTTTGATTATACCCAAGAAAAGAGTGTAAATAAATGAATCTAGTCCAAAATTCGCAACTTTTTCTTCCTGCAACAATTCTGTCCAATAAGGTAGTTGCAAAAGTTTCTCAAGTTTGTGGCCATCGTAGCGAGTTCGTACCGTGACAACGCTAATGACAACGCTCTCTGAGATTAAAACTGAGGCTTGTAGCAAGTCAACTTGGCCCTTCGCTCAGCCAAGTTTCCATATCTCTAATCTCCTTTCGTGCTTATCTTATGTCTTGGCGTGAACGATGTCTGCAACAAACAGCTTAGAGACGCCTTGGCTCCTAAACGCAATTTCAAGGTCTTTAGATTCGCAGATAATCTGTCTTAAAAATTTCAAATCGTTGTTTCCCGCTGACAAACAGAGTTGGATGCTTGTTGTGCCCTGCTGGCAAGAGACAGGTGTTTCTCAAAAAAAGAACTCGTAGATAATATTGGCATATTATGCAAAAATAGTATCAGTATCGAAAGAAGAAGGATATATCAAAATATCTGCAGTCCAAATTTCATTCATTTAATTCAAAGCTCAACAGAAGACAACAAAAAGCAACGGAAAGACATAAATGTCAAATTTGGAAGGCATCGAATCGAGATCAGAACACTTATCTATAACATTTAGGCCTTGTTTATGCCTTTGTAAGCAATGATAGTCCACACTTTAGAACTTAGCCCTCAAACTACGAAAAAGAACAGGTGCTTGCTTGGTTGGTTACTTTGACATATTTCATCTAACTTGACCCAGTTGTTCAAAACTGGCATGGCATTAGAACAAAATTAAGCATTTTGATTTGAGATCAACGTCAACCACAGTTTGAACAACTGGGTGCAGTGGACTGTTTGATAAACAATTTAAATGATTTGAAATGAAATGAATGAAAAGGCAACTTACGACTGCTCTATTCCAAGATGGGCGTTTATGCTTGCATATCTTGCAGTTCCAGTTAGATTTTTATCCTCTCGGTAATGGATGTGTTGTTTTGTGCGTGCATCTCTGTACTTTTTTGCCAGTCCAAAATCAATCAGATATAGCTACGATACAAATAAAGAGAATCAACGGACATAAAAGCCCCGCGCGGAAGGGGTCTGGGTATTCTATTATTAGCCTATTGTATTTGATGATTTGTTCATGGATATTGTTTAGCCAGAGGAACAATAACGTGCGTGGGAGTTTTCTTCATCCTATTTATAGATTGTCTCTACTTAGCTCCGTTGATTCACTTTAAACTTGCTTATTACAAGACCTTTCCAACTTTTGAATTTCAAGATGAACAGTGGCGGATATTTTGCTAAATAACGGGACGAGGCTAATATTGTTCAATACAATATTTGTTTCACCTATTTTCAAACACAAGATCATTGTTTTCACTAACTTTGTGGGGCCAACCACATTCCTTTTTTTCCCTAGCGTCCACCCCTGAAGAAAGAATATATCTGCTTCTGGGACATTAATAGTTTCAAGTATTTCATAGCAAATGACTTGCTATAATAAGTATGACTTATATGAAAAAACTAAGCACGAAGTCATCAAAACTGAACTGCATCTATTTATGGTACTGAAAACAAACAGCTTCAAAGGAATAAGCCATGGGCAATGCACGGCTGCAAATCTATATATGACAAAGGTAAGTCGCATGGGCTTTAAATAGGCCAAAGAAAACTCAATAGGCCAGCAACTTTGATTTCAAAACTCTAAAATGGCCTATTTTAGAAAGAGAATGATGAAAAAGAAAGAGAATTATGAAATACTATGTATGGAGTAACCTATATTATGGAGTAGAGACATGGACTGTAACAAGAACACTTCTTGAAACGTCTTGAAGCATTCGAGATGTGGTCGTACAGGAAAATACTGAAACTGTCATGGACAGAGAAAGTAACAAACGAGGAAGTGCTTGAAAAAATGAATGAAAAAAGAAAACTGATCAATAATTTGAGAGAAAGGAAACTAAGATATTATGGGCATTTGATACGACAAAATAACATTTACAGAACACTGTTAGAAGGATATATAAATGGAAAGAGAGGCAGAGGTCGCCCAAGGATTAACTGGTATCACAACATAAACGAGTGGACTGGTATGCAGTATGAACGGGAAACACGAATAGCAGTGGACAGAAGCAAGTGGAGGGCTACTGTGTCATCCAACGTCGAAAAATACGGAACATGAAGAAGAAGGAGAAAATAGCAACCGCTTAAACACTTCTTATCTCCATACCATCATCTAACTATTAGTGCATGTGGCAAAATAACGCAAAATGCAAAAATAAAAAGTTACCTTATTGCAATGCCTTCCAATTCCCATGAGAAAATTATCAGGTTTGATATCTCTATGGATGAAATTTTTATTGTGCACATATTCTATCCTTCCAATCATCTGCAAAGAGAATTTCAATTTTCACACAACTATCAATGGAAAACTTCTGAATACAACATTATTTAGTTCTATCGTTTATACTGGTTGGACAAAAAGATGTCATTTTACACTTATGAAATTACTCTGCAACTGTGGATGTTTTTTCAGTAATCTATTTTGAGTGCGCAGGAAGTATTTCTAGCTACTTAAAACTAATTTAAGCCCAGTATGCATGCCGCATCCAGGCATGGGACCCTTAGTTTAACGTCCGTTCCGAACGATGGCGAGGTGAGTTGTGAGGTCAAGCCTCCGAGGTCACCCATCCAGAGTTTGACCTCACTCGACCGAGCTTAACTTCAGTCACCAGACGGAAACTGTATACGCCGCTCGCCCACTCACCTAGTTTAAATGATCTAGCGCATATATATGAGTTTGTTTCAGTGCTTCAAGCTTCAGTACTCATTTGTATAAGAACCTACTTCATTTTCCAGGCTGAAATGGTTGCTATATACAGGGTGTCCCAAAAAAATTGTGCCCCGTTTGCCTGAAGATTGCAAGAAAACGGTAAAAAAAGATTCTCGCCAAACGTTTGCACGATGTTGCTCTTCAGATAATCAATTAAAGCTTGCTACCATCCCCATAAAAATACGTTGAGAGACGATGGAGCTATGACCTTCAGAAGACCAAATTTGCCTGATGACTGAAACCAGCGGTTGGCCATTTAGTCTTGCTATTTTCAGCGATAAATAGCTTCATGGATGAAATGAAACAGCAGCCTCCAATGTCATAGCTCTCCAATGTCATAGCTCTCGTGAAAATTCCAATAAGCATCACAGAGTTAAACTATTTCTTACCTCACGTGAAAGCTATTTTTGGCTTTAAAGTAGTAAGACAAAATAGCTGACCGCTGGTTTTAGTCATCAGGCAATTTGGTCTTCTCAAGGTCATAGCTCCATCATTTTTAAACCGATTTTTACAGGGATGGCAACAAACTTTATTTGAACATCTGAAGAGCAACATCATATGAAAGTTTGGCGAGAATTTTTTGCCGTTTTGTCACAATCTTTAGGCAAACGGGGGCACATTTTTTGAGACACCCTGTAGAATGTGCTTAGTTGACGAAAAATCAGCCTGGAGGTTCTTAATCTGCAGTTTCACTTATGAGGGTTCTTACTGTATGTGCATGCCAAGAAGCCCTTGATAGTTGGCACCATTCTCTTACAAATTTTGCTGCCTATGTTTTCCAGGATGGCACAGCACAGAATCTTCATGTTAATGGCACTGGGAATGTAGAGTAGACCTAGGTTGCTAGCTGATACCAATGTCATGCAAGTTTGTTGCTTGTGCAAAATGTCCAAAACGACACACCAATAACCATTTAGAATAAGCTGGTGTAAGACATATATTGCAAAATTCTTCCAACAAAGCAGCAATGGTCGAGGTAGATGCAAAAATTCACAATCATTCAGTTCTACCTACATTTACGCAGCGAGGCTCTGGGCTCAAAGATACTTTTACAGACACTCTTAACAAAATGTGCCATGCTACTCTTGAATTCAGCCCCATTAAAAGTCTTCTCAATTATTTATGGTTAAATAAAGAAAGACAGTTGATTCAAATGGTAACATTTCAGAAGCAACTATTCGCTAAATACTTCATGGCTTGATGATTTCAGAACAACATATATCAAATTAATGAAATGATTAATAGCAGGAAGCCTTCCTCTCAAGACGAGGCCAAATCAAACATACCATTTTTCTTAAACATATTGAGAAATTACATTCTAATGGTAATGCAGTGTCTACAAGGTTCAAATAATCTTTAGCTTTTTAAGTTGAGATTCTAGTTGTTTGTAATAATTGCAATCATCTAATTTTATTGCTTTTTTGTAGTATAAATTTTCATGATGAATAGAAAAACAATGTGAGCACAATGATTTTGGCTCTGCAAAATAAAAATAGTAAACTAGATATAACATCAGTCAGCGAGTGCTGCCGATTAGTATTTGTACCAAATGTGACTGTAGCGATGTCAATTTTATAGAAATTAATTGAACGATTATCGTTAAGGAAACGTGTATTATGTTTGAATTTACAGTTGGGTAATGGTTCAAAAGGTAAATGATTTAGAATATTGAGTTACTCTCCTCTGCCGGTTTCTAGTTCCTGAGTCCACGGCTCTTGGTTCCATAGTTCTGGCTTCCATGGTTCTGTGGTCCGTAATATTGAGTTCTGCATTGTCAGAAATAAACCTTTGCCATCCATTGACGTAGTTAGGTAGTTAAGTAGGTAGGAAGAACTCATTATCTTTTGTTGGGGAACTTTTGTTGTTGTTTGTTGGATAAATGCTCACAAGCCGGGAGCCTGTGAACCGCAGCCATGAGCTGGCCCATCTACATAGCCAGACGGCAGACAGACAGACAGACAGACAGACAGACAGACAGACAGCAGGCAGGCAGGCAGGCAGGCAGACAGGCTAATTTCGATCACTGATTGAAGAAGAATAATAATGCTGCCTTCGGCAGCAAACATTGTGGCATGTTCTCCATTGCTACATATATCAATTAAGTGACCAGATTCCTTCAGCATAGCCTGGTAGTTAAAATTCAATTCAAGTCTTACTTGATCTGCCAGCATCAAGACTGTCTTCATTGTAAATCTCCTTGAGCAGAAATTAAAAAGGTCTTCCAAGCTGGGTCCAAGTAAATCCAGCACCATGACATTGTGATCTTTTTCCTGTCCAAACCATCTAAAATGATATCAAGAACATATCTAAGTTTAATGTGTTTGGTTGATGGCCTTCTACTGCAAAATAATTCAAGCTTTGTTTTCTTTCATCTCATCGAAACAATTAAAACACAAAAAAGATTACTTGTTACTGCGCTATTCAAAGCAGGAAAAGACCCTTGGTCCCTACTTTGGATGACACTGACAATTATAATAAATAAAAGGGACAATCTAAGGTAGCTTGGAACCAAATACCAAATGACGAAGAAAAACTTAAGATTTTCAAAATTTGGGCTCCAATCTGGATCAAAAATATAAATTTCAAGGTTTAATTGACTATTTCGTACCAAGTTACCCAAATAAAACTAACAATGGTAGGGGGAGGGGGGGTCATTATATGTTTATCAGTCATGATGAGGAGTGGTAGAAGATCCTAAAACTTTCAGTATATCATTTTCATGAACAAACCATTTTTTAAAAACTGTCTAAAATATGGCAAGTGTAAAGCTTGCCTCAGGGAGCTTTGAATCAACGAGCTCCAAATTATTCAAAGCTACATCAATTATAATAGATGGTAAAAACATTGGTGATATATTCCATTTGAAGCTTTTGCCTTGATCACTTAATTTCTGTTAGGCCATATAAAATAAATTAATAGATTCTCATCACAAAGTTTTGGAAACTTTCACGAGGGGGGTGGTGTTTATATTCTAAATATGATGTTTTTCAGTAAATCTGGCAAAACCAGCGAGGGAGGCACATCATTCTCATGGCTTCTTTGTCAGAACAGTCTTTGGCGCAGAGAAATGCCACAACTATCCATGGGCCAAGCAACAAACAGCTTGCAATTGCCGATGTTCATAGGAGCTTTTTACTATCTATCAACGTAAAGGTAAGTTTCTCACAGTTTTCTTGCAGTAAACATGAAATACAGTAACACTAAGATGTTTTGACCTAATATAAAATATGAAAATATCTCAAATATTGCTACAAATGACGAGCAGGCAGTACTTTTATATTAAAAAACAAAATATAAAAATATCAACACAGAATTAATTTTCCAAAAGGGCGGTGATGAGAATCTATTAATTTATTTTATATGGCCTTACCAACAAGAATGCTTCAATAAAGGATCTTATTTATTCAAAGTCCTTACAACTCTGAGAATGTAGCAAGAAAACTTGATTCCTTGCTATTTAAGGGGCTGTTTCAACCAGGCATGGCCAGCTCCATGGCCACAACAAAGCTAGCCAGGAGATGGCAAGTGTAATGCATGCTGGTTGAAACAGACCCTTTAAGGTAGCATAGGGCTCAAATCTTTCAAATCTTTAAAAAGGTGGATGTAAAATCAGTGGCGGACACTTGGGGGGCGAGGGGGTGCGATCGCCCCCCAATCTTGGCTAGAACAAAGGTCTTTTGTTCGAAAACAATGAAACAGACCCTTTAAGGTGTAAAATTCACCCTTTGGCTTGAAAAATAGAAGGCAACCACAATGAAAATTTTGAAAAACTATATACTGAACATAGGGCTCAAATCTTTAAAAAGGTCAGTGTAAAATTTGATTACAGTTTTCTTTGAATTAAATGGCTTGGAAAGAACTTTGAGTTTTTTGCTGTAAATCTGCCATGGAAATTTTATTGATATCTTGATTAGTTTCAAAATGGCAGCATTTATTAAATTTGAGGCTATGACATCATCAAATTTCTAAATCCTTAACCAGAAAAGATACCGATTTCTGCTTTTCACCACGTTGTAGGCCTTCATAAACTTTGATTTTCTTGAAGTTTATATCATTTTTCCTCTATTGGTTTAGGATTTACGATGATTTAAAGTTTTTCAAAATTTTCCATCAATTTTTTTCAAAACTCATTAAATTGCTGATATTTTGAAAAGAATCAAGACATCAACAAATTTCAAAGGCAGGTTTACAGCAAAGTACTATAAACTCCTTTCAAGCCATTCAGTTAAAAGAAAAATGGAATAGAATTTCACACCCACCTTTTTAAAGATTTGAAAGGTTTGAGCCCAATGCTCTATATACTGTAGATATTGCTGGTATAGAATAAATACAAGATAAATGAATAGTATTACCTAATGTGTGGAATCCCAACTCCACCTTGCAGGATTTTGTAAACTTTTGACTCGTACAAAAGTTGTGGATGTCTTGCTTTCACACTCTCTAATTTTGTTGCAACTTCCTGTATCATGAAGAAATGAACTCAAAAGTAAATATGCAATAAACTCACATTGTTACTTTTATTATAGGTAAGAGATAAATGATGCATGAAATTTCCAAAATTTGTGTCAATTTTAGTAACATGGCGAATTGAAAGCTAAATCGCCTTTGTTCTCTTTCTAAAAAAATCAACACCAAGTCACGTAAAAACGCATGACGTGTTTGGAAAATTTGATATCGGGTATCATGTAAACAGGAGTGCATTTTCTAAAATTTTCATGGCAGAATGAGTTTCATGTTGGGCCTCATGATGTGAAGGGCCTTTATGTATTTAATAAAGCACTTAGCAAAAAAGGTATGAACTGATTTCTGAAATTAATTAAATAAAGGAAAACTTTGGCATTGTATTACCTCTCCATTTGTCATGTTAACTGCAAGGTAAATATCTCCAAATGATCCACTGCCAATCTTCCTTGACAGTTTATATTTGCCACCAACGACAAATTCTGTTGTTTTTGAAGCACTGCTGCTACTACTGCTAGCAGTTGCCATCTTGTATGTTCTAGAATTTTACCTTCAAATGAAAGGGAATAGAAATTAGAAACTGTGACCTGATGCACATGGTATCATAAAATTGTTTCACTGCACTGTTAACTGCTCTAGAGGAGCTCTTTTCTTAATTTTTGTCCTTTTAGTCATTCTAACTGAAGAGGAACTCAACTTGAAGTTTGGTACCTTCTTTGCAAGTATCTACTGTACATGATAGTCCCTTTTTCCTATATTTCTACCTAGCATCCAAAGGTAGTTTCAGGATACTTAGAAGCTAAGCTTTTCAAAGCAGTGTGCTTCCCTCCTTTTGGTGACCACACCTTGTGATTCATGTGATTCATTTAGAGAGTTTGCAACTCTCCTCGCTTTATGTACCGGGTGTTCCAAAAAAAGTACTCCGGTTTAAAAAATCACCAAAAATCAATTATCAAACCTTTGATAAAGTTTTCTTTTTAAATGTTTTGTCAAGGACCCAAAAATATTTCTAGATTGTAAAAGTTTTGCTTTTGATACAACAAGATAGAAAAATTCCAGGTTGAAAAACCATATTTTGAGCTATAGTTTTTAAGCAAAATACTCAATCGTGCTTAAGAGTCAAGATTTTCAGATTTGATAACATTATTTAAGTCTCTAAGGATAGTGTGCATTTCTTTCTTTCATTCATGACCAAATTAGAAGCTTTCCGTGCACAAAAATTTGATCTGGCAATCACCAGTGATTTTTTGCAGTATGATTCAAAACCAGGTAACTCCAAAGAGAGCTAAATTTGCTAATTTTTAAACCAATTACAAAATTTGCTATATCTGTGAAACTAATTTGGTCCTTGATCTACTTACAAAAAAAGAAAATTTAAGATCGGTTGTGTAAGCAAATTTTGGTGATTTTTCAAACGGGAGTACTTTTTTTTGGGACACCCGGTACATAGCAGTTTTAACAGGGTCGGGACTCAAACCATCAACCTTCAGATTGGTAGTCAAGCTCACTAGCACTGAGCCATCCCCCTTTGTCGGAAGTGCCTTGGATGTAGCAAGGAGCTGACCAGGGTTTTGGGAGCAAGGGAGCAGGACCAAAAAATGGCTGGGAGCAAGGGGGCATAACTATCAAAAATAGCAGAACTAGAAAGCAAGGACCACACAGATCTTACGGGAAGATGAAAAAGATGGGAAATCCAAAATTCAATTTTGAAGGTATAAGGATGTTCTTTTCAAAGGCCAGCAAGGGAGTAATCCCCCTGTCAAGGCCTCTACAGTACACCTTGCATACATTAAATAAATATGGTTTTCCTGCCTAGGATCTTTAGTTTCTTAACAGTTCTTGTTCAGAAAAATTTACAGTCTTTCATATGGCTCAAGGTTTGTCTGAGATAGATGAAACCTTTGTTTCACGCCATACAGCAGCAGCCACAAAGTCCTTTCATTTTGTTTCCATTTTTGTTTGTTTGTATTTTTAAGTAAACATCCTTTATTTGTAGCCTTTTGTAATTGTATATCTAGATGTAATTTAGTTTAATGTTCTATGTAATGACCCTGGGATAGACATGCATTCTTGCTTCCCAGGTTATCATCTTAGTTATGTAGTTCAGTAATTTGTAAGTATAGTCTTAAGTACCTGGTTTTTGTAAATTTTTATATTGAATATAAAAAAATGGCCCAAGAATTCTTATAATAATGTGAAGGATTCTTAAAAATTCTCAAGAATTGTTAAGAATTCTTTGGAATTCTTGTCATGTTAATGTGGGGCCTGTACTGTATAGCCTTTCAATAGTCTATACAAGAGTCTTTTCAATCAGTTCCTAATATTTAGGTGTTCATTGTGACATGTTCTATGGCTAGCAACTGCAAAATTCAGCATTGATAATGATAAACAATGGGAAAATCCATTGAAAAACTTTGACCTGCAAATCACCTCTGTTTGTTGTCAACCAATGAACAGTTTTGATATGTTAAAATATTCTCCTGTGATTAACATTTTGGAGAAACCAGCATGGCTGTTAAAGCAGGCATAGAGAAAACATTTTAAAACATCAAAATCCTTAGCAATGGTTTTTGATAAAATGATTATATCTGTATCACAAGTCTTGGCTTGTCTTTCAAACCCTAGACAAAATTTTGTGTTCAGTGGAATGACTTATAACAAGAGATAAAATTCATACAAGTATGCCTTTATGCTGCTCTTCCAAAGCTGATTTTTTGCAGCTTTTGCAAATACTTGAAGTCTCCAATGAAAGTGCATGTTTCTTTCATCAATGAGTCAATCAAAAGCTTAACATGCACACAGAAATTGATCTGGTAATCATCAATGCTTTTTCCAGTATAATTGAAAACCAGACAGCCCTAAAAAGAGCTAAACATGCTCATTTTTAATCAATTACAAAGGTCAGTTATATCTGGGAAAATAATTTGGTCCTTGATCTACTTCACAAAAAAGAATATTGAAAATCAGCCATGTACTGAGATTTTAGTTATTTTTCAAGCAGAAGTACTTTTTTGGGACATCCCGTAGAACTGGTTTCACCTTCTTTTCAAAACAGGGGTTTTCAAACATCATTTTCTAAATTTATGATTTATGTCCAAAATGTATCATTATGCACTTTCTTTTCAAAACAGGGGTTTTCAAACATCATTCAATAAATTGGGGGTAATTCATGAGATTTCAGCATTTCAGATTATTCATCTGACTGTTGACATATATTTGTGGTGTCATAAATAAAAAAAAAACTCCTAGGTTTACTACATCACTTTAAGTTCTGTTTATTGTATTGCTACTGCCAATTGGAGGTAATCAGCATATTTTGCTGAAAATTATTGTTGAGGTCTGGTTATTTGGAGACCTGCTAAAATTGAAAGTATATGGCCCTAACACTGCGAAACGAGACACCTGACAGTTTTGTTCAGGTCATTCATTTTCAAGGTCTGTCCTGTGATACTAAATGTCATGAATTACGATCAACAAGCTATCAGACTGATAATGATACCTTTTTACTTGCTAGAAAAGAGGTTGGGATCGATTGTCTGAATCTGGTAAATTTTGTAAAGGAAAACAAAAGCATGACCTTTGTTCTCGGTGTAAACACTGCTAACTGTGGCAAGAACTTTCTTCGGATTTCAGAACACTTCTCAGGTATCTATTCATTGAAAACTAGTATTTGTTGGTTTCAACCGTTATTATTGAAATGAAAGAAAAGTGAGCTATCAATGAATTAAAACAACGAGAAACAAAGCAAAAAGATCTTCAATAGCAATGCCTTTGAGATAAGCAAACAATGACGGACTCACTTTGTGCAAAGAATTTGATAACAACCTCTCTGAAAAGTGTTGAGATCTGAAGGAACTTCATGCAATAGCTAGCAGTGTATCCACTGAGAACGGGGATCGTACTTTCATTTTCCTTTCCAAACTTTACCGGACGTGGACGCTTGATCAGAACCTCTTTTCTAGCAAGTGAAAAGGTCTATTGCCAGTTTAGATCTCAAAATCAATACCAACAATACAGCAGACAAAATCCAAATGGATCCAGAGTAAATAAACATTCTTCCATCTCTGAACAGGACATATTGCTACATTTCAAGGACTGTGTTGTTTTCTTTTTATATAACTTTGGAGAAACACGCGTTGTTCTCATCAGAAAGCTCAAACACACCTGTTTCTGATGTGAACATAATTACCATATCGATGTAATTGCCATAATTTCTCAGTGAGGGAAACCATGGGGAAACAAAGCAACAAACAGATTTAAATTCCTAACATGAGCATATGGTCTGTTACTGTGAAAAACACAGGACTGTATACTGTACATCCATACAGTTTATCTGATCCAAAACACAGCCCCAAGTTTGAGATGCTTCTTACGTTGTTCAGGCAATACAGTTGATTTCCCAGAAAGTGTTACAATTTACCCCAGTCTCCCCTCATGATATGTACAGGGTGTACCCAAAAATATCCTTAACTCTATACTTTGAATAAATCTGAAAATATTCAAAGTATATGTTCAAGATATTGTAGACAAAATTGTTACAGAAAGCAAAAAACTAGGATTATCACTAAATGTAAAGAAAACGTATTGCATGGTCATATCCAAGAAGAAAGAAGCTCCTAGGTGTCATTTGAAATCAGTTGGAGTAGTCATCAAGCAAGTAGAACAATTGAATTATCTAGGCAGTATGCTGACAAGCGATGGCAGATGTGAGACAGAAATAAAACGAAGAATAGGAATCGCAAAGAAATCTTTTAAAGACCTGAGCAATATTTTAGCAAACAGAAAGATCAATTTCGATACCAGGAAACGGATACTAAAGTCTTATGTGTGGTCAGTTCTATTATACGGTTGTGAAACATGGAACACAAGTAAAAATATGGAAGAGAGATTGTCATCTGTGGAAATGTGGTTTTACCGGCGAATGCTAAGAGTATCATGGATGGATAAACTAAGTAATTAAACAATTAGAAAGGACAGAAACACACAAATCTTTGATTACGACAATTACAAAGTGACAAATGTCCTGTTTTGGTCATATATGTAGAAAAGAGAAACTAGAATATTTGGTCAGTACAGGGAAGTTTGAAGGGAAAAGAGCACGGGGCAGGCAAAGACAAGGTTATGTTGCTAGCATGAAAAGAAGGATGGAACAATCTTGGACAGAGAACAAAATCATACAAAGTACAAAGGACAGAGATATTTAGACTACCATGATCGTCAACGTCGGTGGACATGACACTTAGATAGATAGATAGATATGTCCACTTTGTATTTTTATGAAACCTCAGATGTTTCACTATGAACATTCCACAACATTCTAACATCACTTGATTATGGGTGTCTCACCATTGCGGTTTAGTTTATAGTTAAAGAAATCTGCAATGGGGCAATTTTTTTGGTTGTTTTGTACTGGGGGTTGGCATTTTCAAGCCCCCCCCCTCTGTTTCTCAAAACTACAAGAGATACAACAATGAGACATGCACCTTTGTTCTTTGGACAATCAGCTATTCAAACATAACAATGGTAATTAATTAGCCACATGACTCATTGCTAGGTAACCAAGAAACAAAAGGAGCATTGGGCAAATTATAGCTTCTTAACAAATTATATTTAATTAATTATTGTGTATAGTCAACTGATTTGCTGCAAGTTTGCTTCAAACAATGGAAAATCTACCCCAGAATATGAAAAGATACTACAGTGACGAAGTGTTAAGACAAGCATAAGAAAGCATAAAGGACATATTGCTGAAATGATGTATGGAAAAGGGACATTTCAAAACCAAAACAAGGATATAAATTTTAGCTACAATTAATCATGTACAATTAATTTATTTTCATGGGACAGTGAAAAAGCTAAAAAAATAAGCTCATAAAACAAAAAGTTAATTTAATGCTAATTTTGCTAAAATTAGAATCCAAAAAATGCTACAAAGTATGTATTTGAATCTATAATATGGTCCCTGGTATTTACATACGCATATGACCCCTTAGGGGCCCTGGTATCTACATACTTTCTTACATACACACAATACAGTGTTACATACTGTACATACAGTTTTATTTGTTTGAGCAGGCTAGTAATGGGCAGAAATCCTGCTGACATAGTTCTGCGATCTAAAATATAGTTTTAAAAATCTAAACTATTCAATGACCAATTGTTGTTTTATAAAACTAACTCTATCTTCAAATATCAAAATCTAAAAGTTGGATGCATTTTTGGGACATCTTGCATAATATCATGTGCTCAATGACTCATGCTTATGCAAAAAGAGCAATCTTGCAATATATATTGCTCAAAGAAAACAGCTGACTTTCTGAACACAAACTTTGAAATATCCATTTCACACATTTTTCAAAAATTAACTTGCTGCCACTATTGCTTGATGAAAATTTTCTATGCCCTACTCATTCTTTAGAGCATCAGGCTGCAAACAAGCTCTGGCTTATCACTTTAAAGAAATAGTAACATACATAAATCTTTTCTGGGTAGAAATATTCTTCTGTGTCACTCTGAACAAATTCATTTGGCCTAGATTATTCGCATTATTCTTTGAGCAAACAGAACCGCAGGTAGCTTAAATTTTATATTTCAGCAATTAGCAACATTGTACTTCCTAAAGGAAAAAATGCTGATGCATCATTGCATGCTACACAATATTTGCACAGGCACTGTTTCTCCATTTATTATACAGATCAAAATATCTGTATTCCAGAGCACCTTCCCAAGTAAACATGGAAGCAGAAAGTTCTGCAAGAAGTTCTTGTAGCATATTTGGTACAGTATGCAATTAGTGACAAAGTGTTCTGTACGTCTACACTCCTAGGAGTACAAAATTGCACTACTCAAATTTTTTAAGAAACTGATATGGCTGCAAATTTAAGAACCCTAGTACTATGTGTGAGAAGCTCAAAGAACCTTTCAAAAGTTAAACTCCAATATAATGGCAAAATTGTTGATGTTTACAATAACTTTATGTTTTAACCTTCATACAACTTTTTGCTCAACAATCAGCTATGTTTGCCAAGCAACACATACGTAGCAGATAAAGAAAATACATCAGTTCATCCACCAAAATAAGAGAAACAAATTAGGAAACTTTCTGTATAAAAAGCAAACATTCTCATGAGAAATGAAGAAACTTTTAGGCCCCGTTTACACTATGCCCGTATGAAATGAATACGGCATGAAACTGTGCTGCATCGGCCTCCCATTTACACTATGCCGGCATAGTTCGACTACTTTGGGCTGATCCAAATTTCTTGTGAAAGAAAAAATGTGTATGTAATTGTCTCATGTTCTCAAAAAATATAGATCAACAAAGATCTTATCAACTATCAGGTGCAAAGTATTTAAAAATGAATCTCCACTACTAGGCAGAAAAAGTTGAGCTGTTCAATTTTTTCACACTTGTGCATGCCCAGTTATCGTTCAACATGAATTCGCCATGGAAGAAATTGAGCGCTACAAAGTAGGGTCTGTTTCTACTTTTTGCCAAATCGTTTTCTCAAGTAACCAGATTGAATTGAAGACTTGTTACCAGAGAAACCGAAATTGAGCATCGAGCAGAAAGAAAATCGCAGCAGAATAATTCGAATCATGCAGACGTTTTTCCACCAAGTGGTGATGATGACCCTTTGTGCGTGCAAGAATTTTGACTTGGAATAAATTGAGTCTCTCAACTTTTCCTGCCTAATGCCACTGGAGATTCACCTTTAAGTGAGTGACACACTTCCCAATCTGGTTGGTCTTAAGGTCTAAACACATACTCAAGAGATCACAATGATCATATTTTTTCAAGTTTTGCCTGAAGGGTGATGACTAATCATCAACTGAATGTGATTTGATGGGTTTCCAGGGTGGAAAGTTCGTTTTTGTTACGCCAAAGGCTTAGGCCACGCAAATTGTCTGAAGACAATAGGTCTATTGTTTTGCCATTGTTCTTGGTGTCGCTCTATGCCAAAGATATTTCGTAACATACATGTTTTCCATCCAGGATGGGTTTCCCATTACAACCAAATTTTTTAACCTTAGTTTGATGATTTTGCTGTGGTTCAAGTTGGGGATGATATGGTGATCAACTTTTCCAAGACAATTTCAAAGAAATTTGATAACTGAAAGGCTGGTGTAAATCAATTTTTCATGAACAAAAGCACCAATTTTTACCAACAAAAGGACCAGCATTTTCATCACAAAGACTATTTGAATCATGAAACTGAGGCTGTTTGTCAGTGTTTTTCACCTTCTTTACTCTTAACTTCCTAACGACACAAAATGTTCGCCTTGACAAAAAGTTCTGTTTAAAATCATAAAGTTAATTGCCAAAATAATCATTAAAATAAGATAAAAACAAATCATACAGCAAGCCTGATCAGGTCGGTGCTAAAACGACCAGCAATAGGTGTAAGGAGGCCGGGCGTTTGAAATTACAGCCGTCTTTTACCTTGCGTACTGATACCTTTTAGTACTTTTTCAAATCAGAAATTCGAAATCATCGGACAAAAACACGGATTTACACCAACAAATGCGTGCAAAGCACTACCCACTTTATTTCTGTTAAAATAACATTAATTTCGAGGCTAAAAAAGATACTTACTTCATAGACGTCGGTTCAGCTGCCTCCCTCGGTATAATTGTTTGTTGTTTCCATCGCGTCGAGGTCCGTCTGCATAAATCGCTTCCAATCATTTCGGCCCAAACCATGGTTTTCGTAAACACTTATAGCAACTCCAGGATTCATGACCGTTAGAAATAAAGTAAACACTAAGCGACTAAATGATCAACACAATATTGATCGCGATGGGTTTTACAAAGCGGCAAAAATGACGGCTTATCAATGCCTAAAATCAGGGTATGGCTCACTGTGGAAAGCACGCTCGTAAGATTTTCAGGGCCTGCTTTCCGAGCGACGAAAGCTATCTAAATAAGGATAAGCGATAGGAATAGTAATATCATACTCACCCCCAAAATTTAAAACTTTTACATGGTATGTTCTCAATGATATTTAGGCTAAAATGACGGCTTGCGACGGCTAAACTTGAATCATATTTTGCTCAGCCCAATCGTTCCGCCATTGCTCCAACTTTCTCTCTCACCAACACAACCGGACTTGGAGTGCATTGTGGGATTGCTTCAGGTGCTAGGTGTTAGTTAGTAACTACGTCACAATGTTGTTGTCTCAAGGAGCATTCTTATTGAAATTAATTTCCGGAACCAAAATCATGACCAGTCAGGAAGTACACATGATAAGGCTAAACTCCTTGTTTCATGAAAATTTAAAAATTTTCAAACACGAAGTAATTTCAAAAAGCTTCAAACCATCAAATAAACTCCAGTTCTAGGTAAAATTAGCAAAGAAACTATTTAGTTTGGGGAAGAAAATCTGAAGTGTCTTTACTTACACTGGGTACCAGAGCCAACAACAAAATAATAGAAAGAACATACCAAAGAATGGTACCCAGGATACTTTTTACTTTATTTTCATTTGCTTCATGTATCATATTACTCGGAAAATACTTCTAAACATTCGAAAGCCTTCAAAAACTATACTTTGATTTTGATATGTTCACAAGAGCATAGTAGGCGAGTACTGAGCGACTGCATCTGTTGACTTCATGAGACTTTCAGTACTGGCCATATTCTTAGTTTCTTATGAAAAAATGCGTGCATTAGCAAAGGGAGTTTACGGGAGTTTATAGGCACACAGCAGTCCAATTTTTTCGTCCATATTTTTTGATGTTGATTCCTTGATGTTTACTGGAATGCTGTTCCATGTTTTTTTCTTTGTTAAGAAAATGTCTTTCTTTGATGACTGTCGAGTACCATACTGATGAACAGATGCCACTGGCGTGAAGAAATCATGGAAATAAGAAGGGGAAGTCCTGTTAATACATTCATTCATAAAATGAAGTAGCTTGAATTGGAAAAGGTCGGAAAGCCGTAAGATTTTCAGATCAAGAAAGATGGGAGCAGAAGGTGAGGTGAAATGCTCAAATGCTATGGCTCTTATTATTCGCTTTTGTAGCAAATAAACTGGCTTGATATATGCATCATATGTAAGCCCCAAACTATAATACCATACAGAAGAAAAAGAGGAAAGAAAATTATACAAACAAATCAAAACATTGATTGGCAAAAAATGCTGTATATTAAAAAACATGCCAGAAGTTCTAGCTAGTTTTTTGGAAAGTTCGACCAGATGATATTTCCAATTAAGATGTTCATCTAAACGCATACCAAGGAATTTAACATAGTTTGTCCCATAGGTTGCTTTCCAACCTATATGATAACAATCAGGAAGATGTGATGGCTATGTTCTGGAAGGAAAAGAACTGGACTTTTATTTGAAGAAGATTGCTTTGATTGCTTGCTTTAAGATTGCTTGATTTGAATCTCAATATCGACGAACTGCTTTCAATACCCTAAATATTTTTATGCCAAGGAGTACCTTGAGGACAAATTTTGAAATTCTTAATTTCCAGAACGCCAAGACAGAATATGGTTTCCAAGTATTTGATCATTTAATATACTACAACTATTTGCTTAACTTTCGTTTAATCCAACAGATTTCAATAGATGTTAGAATTTGGTAGAGGATCACTACACGGAAAAACATCTATTCCATTAAGGCTGAGAAATTTATAGAGAATCATTAACTGATTTGTTATCAGGGGCGGATCCAGGAAATATTGTGACTAAGATTAGGTTATTTGAAATACTAGGGTGTGGCCTTTTGAAAATAGGCGTGTACCTAAATAACTAGATACAAGGATCTGACACTCTGACTACTGCTTCAGCAGTAGTCGCAGTAGTCTGGATCCGCCCCTGGATACAGAGGACCTCCTGCTTTCGTCTTTCTTTTTACTTTCAAAGCTCTTTCACTAAGATGCTGCTGGGCATAAGAAACATTTATGTTGTGGATCCAAGATATATTTGCTGGGCAATGTGAGATATTTTCAAATGCAGCTGAATATCTTTACTCCTGCAACAGTTACAGCAGTCTAAGTAACTAACGTTTTTGAACTCAGCATTCAATTGTGCATCGAAACATTGCTATAGCAAATCAATTAATGATTCTCTATAAATGTCTCAGCCTTAATGGAATAGATGTTTTTCTGTAGTAGCGATTCTCTACCAAATTCTCACATCTATTGAAATCTGTTGGATAAAAGCTGAATATCTCTATTCCTGCAATAGTTACAGCAGTCTAAGTGACGTTTTTGAACTCAGCATTCAATTGTGCATCGAAATATTGGTATAGCAAATCAGGGGCGGATCCAGACTCGGGTCGAGACTACTGCGACTACTGCTGAAGCAGTAGTCAGATTGTCATATCCTTGTAGCTAGTTATTTAGGTACATGCCTATTTTCAAAAAGGCCACACCCTAGTATTTCAGATAAACTTATCTTGGCGGTAGTCACAATATTTCCTGGATCTGCCTCTGATTACCTCAGCAAAATAGGGCTGAAGACTTACAACCAGTCACTTTTTTGTACAGTCACTTACAGTCACTTTCATACAGTCACTTTTTTGTTTCCGTTCTCATTGAGCTCACCTTAGGACACCTGCGCTATCATTTAACAAATGTGCAGAAAAACTGACCAGCCTTCTGCCAGAAGAAAGCCATGAAAGCCCAATGAAATTTTAATTTCTCATTACTATTTCTACAACCAAATGTTGACATGGAAATGACGTAAGATAGATAATAGCTTGGTCTCTAAATATAAGGTATAATTTTTTCCATTGACGAAAGCAAGAATCACTGCCATCAAGTTTTACATTCATTCTAAAAAATTTCCAAATAAATTTTTCTTCAAAAAAGAGACTTTTAGAATTTCTAGATGAGTAGTATGGCTTGTGGTATGGGTTACAATCAAGTTAAAAAACATTATGGCCACTTTTTCATTATTTTTACATTTTCTTGTCTTCTCTTTGTACTAGGAAGTTAAGCGCTCGTTTCACTCGCGCTTCAATATTCCTAGCTCATGCGGAAAGCTCTATGACGATATCTGATAATTCACCTTAATGCACAGTAACAGGCTATAGGAGAAGGACACCTCATAATTGATGAATGCAGCTGTCAGTGGATAGAATGCCAAAACTTCTTGCCATGCACAAAAATGCTACAGCACAAACTTTTGTGCAGTCATTTATTGATAACTGTATCCAATGTCAAAAGATTTGATAAAAGCAAATCTACACTTAAAATTTTTTTTGCAGATTATCATTTTGGGACCCATTGCTAAGAAAATTCTCAAAAGCTACCCATCTTTATATTACTGACATAGAGATTAAGTCCGGGTAACGTTCTCCTGGCACAATGCAGAGAAAGAAAGTTTCATGACGTAAAAATGAGCTGTGAAACGAAGCAAGACTGAATTATGTTTTTTATGCGCGCGCAGATATCCTTCGAAACCGAGGCAATGGTGAAATCAGAATTATTACAAACCCTCCTTTCCTCAGTTCTAGAACTGACTACAGCTGAAACCATAACAGCAACAACAGCGAGCATAGGCGAAGGTCACAAGGAAAGAGCTTACTTTGAAATGCGGAGAACAAACCAAAACAAAAACAAGCCAGTTTAGATACACACAAGGAACCTGCGGAGTTTTACCCAGTATATTAATCGCAAACCAATGTTGCAAAGAAATGAAATTGTTTAATTCTTAGAAATAAAAATCTCTTGCAAAGCCTGGAGTTTCTGCTCTCTAAACTAACCCTTCGATGGACTAAAACTTCCCGCCCGACGTGCGTCACTGCGAGTAACATCGACGAGCGAGTAATATTTTCTGAACGCAGTCATGCTTACCTTGAAGTAGAAATTATTCTGTACAATGTGAAAAATTAGCTTTGCTCAAAGATCAATTTGCCATAAAGGGAATACAAACGTGAAATCAACGTCACAAGAAATTTGCGACATACTTCAAAACAACGAGAATTTTGCTCCAATCTATCATAAACTGACCCCCTGGTACATCAAACCAAATTTCAAGTAATCGATACTAACACAGGCTAAGGACGGGGGTATAGTTTTGACTTCACCTTGAGCTGTTGTCGTTGCTCTCCATTGTTTGCGACTACTAGATTGTAAACAAACAGAGATGGCGGGCTGCGAAATCAGCATAAAACCAACACGCAGATATCTAATTTTTACGATGTCATCCCCTATTTTCCCGGCAGTACCGATACGATTTTCTGACAGCCAAATAAAATTTCGATCAATACAAAAAGTTTCCTGAAAAGGCTGCGGCCAGATTTTTTGCAAATTACATAGAAATTCGATCAATTTTGCCTCACTATTTTTGAACCAAAATCTATTAACATTTAAATTTCTTGGCTTGTGAGGCTCAGAAGAGTCAAATAGGCTTGCAATTCAATGAAATAAACAACAAAGTATCTACCTCTTCAAAAATAATTTGACAACTTGTTTATTTCAAGGATTTTGAACACTAGGAGGGTTTACTTTGGCAGACCAAAATACTTAGGCCGATAACCATGTGAAGACCACCGGTACTTCGATAGAAAATTGAAGCGTGATCCCCTATTTTCCCGAATAGCTCACCTGGCTCAAAATGTTGCTCAGATCTTGGAGAAGGATTTCAGAGATGATGGTAAAAAGGCTGCGGCTAGTTTTGGAGCATTTCTCAAAACATTAAATCCTTGAATTCTTCGTCTTTTGTGACAATCACCACGATATCTATTCCAGGCGTTTGGAGCCTTTTCAAATGTTTGATTAACTTCAGCTCTCGTCCAAGTAATCTTCAAGTTCCAACCTGTGCATTTGGCTAAGTACCGAAGACAATAGGCCAATTCCCAGGGGTCGGGAATCTTCGAAAATCTATTGTCTGTTTTTCCTGGCAGCTTTTCAGATTTACAGATTCCAACTAAATGCGGGGGCGCAAGGTGCTGTTGGTCAGCGGCAAAAACATAATTCAGTCTTGCTGTGAAACGATCAAATGTTTGTAAATTTGTCAATAAATTGTATATTTTAAAGTCACCTTTGTAGCTGTGATTTTGGAAAGATAGGGAATACTGAATATGTTATGAACATTGTTCACAGTAGGAATTGTAGTATGCAACAGAGATAGGCCTATTTCAAGTTTTCCATTGATAAAATAAGATTAAGAGTAAGACATCTCTGCTTTACAGCGTGGGTTGCTACGCTGAGAGAAAAAAGTTCAAGATAGAATAATACCAGATAAAAAGATGGTTGAGTTTTCCAAAAAGATCTTTCTCTTTTTAGAAAGACTGGTTTGATGTCTCATTTAGCAGCAAGAGAGCTCTCAATTAAGCTCACTTAAACTTAAAGAATCTACTTTTGATCACGCTTTTGATACACTCTAATACAAAATGTAAACTACACTACTTACAAATTCAAATTATTATACGATACATTGAAACGATGGCAAGGGAGCAAAAGGCTATAGCTATATGTTACACAACTTTAAAGGACAAGTCCAGGGTTGGTATGGTTGATGACAAAACAAAAGATAATACTTTTAGAATTTCTAGATGAGTAGACCTATTTTGAATGATTTGTTGCAATTGAATTAAAAAACATTGCGGCCACTGAAGGTTTAATAGCTTTTACACTGTCTTGCTTTCTCTTTTGGGAAGGCAAGCGTTCGCTTCGCTCGCGCTTCAACATTCCTGGCTTCCTGCAGAGAGCTTTATGACAATATCTGATAATTCACCTTAATGTACAGCAATGTCTCGTTCAATTCCTACCCTGACCATCCCCCCCCCCCGGGCAGCCCGGGGGTCAACAAAAATTCCTTGCTCAAATGCCCGGGGGCCGGGGAAAAATTGATGGTCAAATGTCCGGTGGCCGGGCACTGAAAAAATGCTATATTCCCAGTCACTGTATAAGCAAAAGCTCCTCGTTCTTGCCAAATGCTACTCAAATGCCCGGGGGCCGGGGAAAAATCTACAGTCAAATGCCCGGGGGCCGGGAAAATTTGTTGTGCAAATGCCCGGGGGTGTCCCGGGGGGGGGGATGGTCAGGGTAATAATTGAACGAGACATAACAGGCAATAGGAGAAGGACACCTCATAATTGATGAATGCAGTTTTCAGTGGATAGAATGCCAAAACTTCTTGCCATGCACAAAAATGCTACAGCACAAAATTGTGTGCAGTCACTTATTGATAACTTTATCCACTGTCAAAATATGCTAACCTTTTTGATAACAGTAAATCTACACTTGAAACGTACCCAGGAAACTTTTAGTTTTTGTGCTGACTATCATTATGGGACCCATTGCTAAGAAAATTCTCAAAAAAACTAGAGTGGTGTCGCCCATTATGCCCATGTCATCGCGAAGTTCTGAGTTAGATCCAAAAAGAGCAATTAATGAAAAAACCAAATAGCCAGATCATATCACCAACTAATGGAGAAAAAGATCACAGAGTATCGATTTTCTACGTAAACTCTTTATACTGATTTTAGAAGATTTTAAAGAAGGGGGTAAAAACGTAGTTTTCTTCTAGCGTCGCCCATTATGGCCGCAGGAGAAACAATAAACACCTCTCTCCGGTAGAAAGTTTTAATTCGAAAAACAGCTTTAATTACTGTTCTTTGTTTATCAATTGGTACTTTAAACCCAAAAATATCAATAAGAATTAACCTAAATGTCGAGTTTTGGCAATTGAAATACATGCTTTGAGTCGTTCTAAATCCTTCCTTATATCTTGTGCATATGGATGGATGAGTTTTGGCATAGTTTCTAAAATGAAAATAGACTTAATATAATGCTGCATTTTTTAGGTTTCGATGATTTTCCAAGTCAGTAAGTAAGATTTTGACCCAAATTGGTGCTTTTTATAATAAATGTTGCATTTTAATATTTTGAAGTGATTGGAAACTTCTCTGGTAAACTGATGGGCATAATGGGCGACGAAAATAGCCATTAGCAGCACTCAGACTTCATAACCTTATTAAATCTGAATCAGAAGTCACTTTGCTTTAGTTTCATTGTAGATTTCCTCTCAAAAGACAGGACTTCTGAAAAATCAAAGCATATTTGAAAAATTTCAAACCGCAAGGTGCCGAGCGAACGAATAAGAAGGAAAGAATGTAAATAGAATCATGAAATTTGCAATACTTGAAAGAATCAATTAGAGATATGCACAAACCATCTCGTTGGGTTTCAATGCAAATGAACTGAAACTTCAGTGAAGGTCAAATCATGATAAAACAGATGTCAGCGAAGATTTTCCGTGCAATTGCAATTTTATTACAAGTCGTCAGTCCCCTGAAATTTAATTTCTCTTGTTAGCCGGCCATAATGGGCGACCGGCCATAATGGGCGACGCTACTCTACCCATCTTTATATTACTGACATAGAGATCAAGTCTGGGTAACATTCTCCTGGCACAATACAGAAATGGAAAGTCTCATGACGAAAAAATGAACTGTGAAACGATCAAAATGTTTTTAAATTTGTCAATAAATTGTATATTTTAAAGTCACCTTGGTAGATGTGAGTTTGGGAAGATAAGGAATACTGAATATGTTATGAACATTGTTCACAGTAGGAATTGTAGTATGCAACAGAGATAGGCCTATTTCAAGTTTTCCATTGACAAAATAAGATTAAAACGTCTCTGCTTTACAATGTAGGTTGCTAAGCTGAGGGAAGAAAGTTCAAGACAGAAGGATTGAGTTCTCCAAAAAGATCTTTCTCTTTTTAGAAAGACTGGTTTGATATCTTATTTAGCAGCAAGAGAGCTCTCAATTAAGTTAAGCTTAAAAGAATCTACTTTTGATCACGCTTTTGATACACTCTAATACAAAATGTAAACTACACTACTTACGAATTCAAATTATTATACGATACACTGAAACGATGGCACGGGAGCAAAGGCTATAGCTATATGTTACACCTCTTTAAAGGACAAGTCCGGGGTTGGTATGATTGGTAATAAAATAAAAGATAATACTGCTATGAATGATGTATGATACTTTTTTCCATCATTTTTGGCCTTTTCCTTGTGAAATTACGTGTTCAAATACGGAATGTGAGCGAAGTGACGTCTTTTAGTGCAAATGAAAACGAGGCTATATGATTGTTTTTGCCTCATTATCGTAGCAAGCCTCTTTATCGTGTTCTTGTGCCATTTTCAATGCATGAGTACACGATAAAGAGGCTAACAGTGATTAAGAGGCGAAAACAATCGCACAGCCTCCTTTTCATTTGCACGATATAACGTCATTTCGCTCCAATTGCTTATTTGAATACTTAATTTCACAAGGGAAGGTGAAAAATAGTGGCAAAAATATGATCTTTGGTATCATACATCATTCATAGCAGTATCACCTTGTATTTTATCATCAATCATACCAACCCCGGACTTGTCCTTTAACGAATGTCCAATCAGTGATGATCAATAAGGCAATGACATCAAAACATCAAAGTGGGGGTAGATATGTCTGAGCTCTTTTTACCTTGAAGAGACCCCTGCTTCGTTATCTGGCTATCTCAACATTCAGCTGTATGCTGCAGTAAAGATATGATAGATCTTCTAGCTTCAGTAGTTTTGCAATCAAGATTAGATTCACATCATTCGATGAAAGATGATATTGAGGGTGCTGGCGGTGGTGATCGGACACCTAAGGAAAACGAACTATTTTCAATGATTATTTTGGAATTACAGCGTTTTTAAGCTGTATGAAAGGATGTACGAGCGAGAGAAGGTATCTGAAGCTTTGACAAAGATGAAAAGCTTCATAAATTCTAAACTGATTGAGCAAAAGCACTATGACCAATTCAAGAACACTCAGTTTCTTTTAAGGTCTGCAAGATTGTTGCAAAGCAAACGTCTTTTTTCTTATGGTTTACGATTTAGCAATTTGATGACGTCAAAACTTCAAAACTACCGGGCGTCCCCCAAAAAAGTACTCCTGTTTGAAAAATCACCAAAATTTGCTTACATGCCTGATCTTCGATTTTCTTTTTTGGTCAAGTAGATCAAGGACCAAAATTGCCGGATCAATTTCTTTGTGCATGTAAAACTTTAGTTTGGTCATAAATGACAAAGAAATGCGCACTATCATTGGAAATTTTTCAAAATTTTCCTACCTTGCTGCATCAAAAGCAAATATCTTATCATCTGTGAATATTTTTGGGTCTTTGACGGCCTTTGACAAAACAACTCAAAAAAGAAACTTGATCAAAGGTTTGATAATCAATATTTTTTTAATTTGGTGATCTTTTTAAACAGGATACTTCTTTGAGACACCCTGTAGCAGGAAAAATAAAATGCTGTAATACTGAAAATAAGAATGATTTCGAACGATTTCAAAAGTTCTCTTCTTGAGAAAATAGGAAATCACCTAAAGTTTGTTTGAGCAATTCATTTTGGAAGCAATTGGCAATTCATCATACACCACTAATACGTATCAAAATTTCAAAGTTTTGCAAACATTCGACGTAAGGGCATTTTTTATAATAAAAAGGACACTCTTATTTGTCTATTGAAAAATCTTGAGGGGCATGTGCCCAACCTCGTCCCCAGGGCCTTTTGTCGTATTGGGATGGAGATACACAAAGGCGCTGGGGACGAGGTTGGCTTGTGCCCTTCAGTGTATGGCTTGTGTCATAGACGTAGATACTTCTATGTCTTCAGTCCGTCTGACCGTTCCATTTAGGATAGTTCCTGGATCCGTCATTCCAACATTCCGTCAAGAGAGCTCATGATGGAATGTTGGAATGGCGGATCCAGGAAATGGCGGATCCAGGCACTACCGTAAAGGGAACAGTAAGATGGATTGAAGAGATAGACTTTGGCTCGCAGTAGTATCTACGTCTATGATTTGACGCCTTTGGCGGTAAAAGGTGCAGAGGTGATAACGACGTTCATACAAATTTTAGGAAGAAAACTGTTTTCAATGATGTCAGGTGGCCATTATGTGACAGGGCGTGGTAAGTGGTGAAATTGTTTTCGTCTCGTTTTTGTTTCAACTTCATCATTTTGTTGAATTAGAGATGACACGTTTTACGGTAAATTACAATACAAATTACGTGTAAATGAATGAATTTTGAGTGAAATCGGTAAAATAAGACGTAAAGGTACACACGGGTCTTTGTTGTCCAGTTTGAGGGGTACTTTCTAGGTTACCTTCGGGAAACGCCCTTATTTGTCTATCAAACTCTATAGATAACTACCTAACCCTTCCTTTAGACATGTTTTTAACGGATTCAGGCGAATTTGCTTAATATGAAGACTGAAGACTGACCTCAGAGGAAAGTGGGGCACTTGTCCCACAATCTCACCCCTCATGGCTCCGCCAAGTCCAGCCCCCTCATAAGCCCCAAAATAATGAATCCTCCTCCACAGCGACTGTGACGACACTTGAAACTGGAGCTGATATCCCATGATGCGCCTCTTTCCCGCCCCAAAACAGACAAGTAGGCAGTCGGGATTTGCACAAGCAACCACTGCTAGCGACAAAGATCGTGATCCTTGCCAGTTCCTTCGGCAATAATCCGTCTGTCACGAGAAGCATGAAGATCACTAAAAGCCAGGCATGCCAAATCCTTGGTGTATCAGAGGGTAAGACATAATTGCAGCTAGTTTTCCCGAACTCAAACACAACTTGCAAAAGCAATCACGTCACTGTGACCAGATCAAGTTGGCCTACTATTATTTAGGCCAGGTCGACCTGCCAGTAATTTTATACGGAGGTGTTTTGGTATTGTGGTAACAAAATATGGATTAAGATGCCGTCGGTTTAAAGGGGATCACTGACGCTGTAGGAGTATAAAAATGAAATAAATATCAAAGAGTAAATGAAATTCCTTCAACATGCAAAATTTCGTTGTGAAAATATATAACGCAATTTAGTTGCTGCCTATATAAGTGGCACTTGGAATGGTGTAGTGTAGTGACACTGGACTTGACATGGTTGTTCATGTCAGGTACCATATTCCACTTGGTTTTGTTATAGCCAGTCACAGAACTACAGTATACAAAAACTGAGTTTTGTCAAGGTAATGTCTCGTTCAAATCTTACCCTGACCATCCCCCCCCCCGGGCAGCCCGGGGGTCAACAAAAATTCCTTGCTCAAATGCCCGGGGGCCGGGGAAAAATCGGTGGTCAAATGCCCGGGGGCCGGGCAATGAGAAAATGCCATATTCCCAGTTACTGTATATTGCAAAAGCTCCTGTTCTAGTCAAATGCTATTCAAATGCCCGGGGGCCGGGGAAAAATCTACGGTCAAATGCCCGGGGGCCGGGAATATTTTTCGTGCAAATGCCCGGGGGTGTCCCGGGGGGGGATGGTCAGGGTAGGAATTGAACGAGACATAAGGAAGTATCAAGGGAATTCCCCAATGCAAAGAATGTTGTGATGAATATCTTGTATCCAGACTGCATTGTTTGCAAAATGCGCGCGGAAGATAATAATTTAGGCCAGTAGTTGCGCGCCTGCACCTGGCTGCACAGAGGAAAATGCGCGCGCCTCGATAATATGCCTACAGGGAAACAAAGCATAAGTTAGCGATCAATCACGCGATTTGTGCCTTTTGAGCGCTGGCCTGGCCTAAATATTGCAGTAGAAAATGAACCAATCGACCAATTTAATTGGAATATTCACTATGCAATTCCTCAATTTATTGGGAATCTATATATATCAAAAGTTGAGTGAATACAAGTATCAAAATTATGCCCTTTGAAGTTTTGTGAGCTGCAGTCAGGTAGGCCGTGCATTTATCTTTCGTTCCTCCCGATCTAATCCTTTGGCTTTGTTCCTCGCAGTGGGGTTTCATTCCTCAAATAAACACGGAATGAATCCAGATTCCACCGTAACCAGTCGCTATTTGCCGGTTGTATCAGAGAGAAAGAGATACGTCGCAGAGAACACAGACCATTTAAAGCAACAAATATTTCAATGAAACAAAGCTCGACAAGAAATGGAATGGACGTACAAGATTCTAATCCTGCGCACGTGTTTGCACGCCCGCCCCTAACACATAAAAAGCGCGCCTGTGGAAACATAATATTTCAAGCGCGCAAAAAAATGCACGCGGAAGATCTTCCGTGCGCACGACATAAAATGCAGTCTGGTCTTGTATCAAATTTGAGACTAAGATTTCTGAGAAATTTTACCACATAGATGGTGAATAAAAATCTTTGCATGTGTTGTAAAGATGAACAAAAAGAAAGACAAACGGGAATATATATATATACAGATTTTATCTCAATTCCCAACTACTGGGTGAGTCAGAAAAAAGAATCCCTGTTTGAAAGGTCATAGCTCCCTGGATATCAAGACATTGATATCGGCGAAAATCTACTTTAATGGTAGGAATGTTCAAATCTACTATAAAATTTACCTGACTTAAATCGGCCACTCCATTCTGAAATTATGAGAGATTTTCTCGAGAAAGCCTCTTCAAAAACCTTCAAAACGTGCCCAAAATCGTGAGCAAATTCCCTAGCATTTCTGCTGTACAATGGCCTTGCAGCAATGACTTGTGGACGCTATCCTCTTGGGAGGATGAACAAGCTTCCATGAATTTTTTTCCAATGTTTAACTTTTAACGTTGAACTGAGGCGCATATTGGTGAAAAATTTGATAAATTAACTTTTAAGACCATCAACTACAAGAGTGATGCAATTGCCCTTGGGTGATGGTAATAAATTTTGAATATTTCTGTTATTAGGTGCCTCCGAAGAAGAGATCAGAAGAAGCTATAAGGATCTTGCAAGAAAGTGGCATCCAGATAAACAAGATGGGAGTGTGGGGAGTGATGAAGCCACAGAGGTAGTGCCTTATTTTTGTTTCAAGAAATTTGTTTTTCAGGGGCAGATCTGGCCTGAAATTGCAGTGGGCAACTTCAGGAGGGGCACCAACATTGAAAAGAATGTAAATTCACCAGAGGTGTGTGAATAAGTTTTGGACTCTTGTCAAAGAAAATTTGTTGCTTTTTCTCCAAAATAATGCTATGCTTTCCCCCACATTCTGATTGAGGCAATTAAAAGTTATGCTGGTGTCACAATTAGGGGCATACTTCTCAGCAAAATGGAAGTGCCAAGCTGAGTTTTGATATGAGGAGGACCATTTGCTAACTAGATCCGCTGCTTATAATTTTTACTTGTTGTTTGCAGCCGGTCTATCCCATGCTTAGCAAACTTTTAATCATCCCCTTTAAGCACACTTCCTTAGATGAGTATCCAGTCAAAGAAGTAACCAACATCTCTTTCCTTTGGCGAACTTAAACATTATTTAAGTTACTTAAAAATAGTATACAATGCTTTTGGATTGCTTAGACCTCAAAGGGTGCTTGGATGAAGGATAGATGATGAAGCACATTCAGTGCTTATGTACATCCAATGAGTTTGTAATATGACTATCTATCTCTTGTTGGCCTGGACTTACAACCAACTAGCTTTGTCCAGTCAAGCAACTCTTATAGGAAGCTGTGAGGAGGAATGTTGTGGAGAAGTAGATGGAATGAGGTTCCAGTGCTAGAAATTTTAGTTTGCTTTCTGTCAGCAAAGTTTTGATTGGAAAAATTTTCTGCAGCTGCTGCCTTAGAGTTACAATTTTTGTTCCTAGTTATTCCTCCTGCTACCTCAACCACTACTGCCCAACCACTTTGACTACCTTTACAAGAATACAAGGCTAAAGTTGGCCTTGTTACAGGCCAACTTTTAGCCTTGTATTGGGAATTATGACCTTGCTATGACCTTGTCCTAGCCTTTGAAGAAAATTTCAAGGCTATCAGTAAGATTCCAAGTAAAAACCAGTCTAATACAAGGTTTCCAGAAGGGTGCTAGCCTAGGTTAAACTCATCAGCATTTTTCAAGCCATTTACAAATAAGTTACTGTAATGCTTTTCTAGGCTAGAGCAAGGTTACAAGGCCATGACTACAAGGCTTGTATATGGCTATTACCTGGCCTTGTATTTTCATACAGGTAGGACTCAAATGTTACAACTCAAAAATAGGACTTTGCTGCAATATTTTTTGTACATCAACAGAAACAATGTTGTTGAGCGTTTGACTGATGAAGCAAAAGTTTAAGAATTGCTTCTTGGACACCTTTTCTACCAATTTGACTGCTGTCTCAAGTGATTGATGTGGAAACAAGATTAAGGTAGAAAAACCAAGTCCTGTTTTTGAGCTGTAACATTGTGAGTCCTACTTTGAGCAGTAAGGGGGTAGTGGGTAGGGTACTAGTGGTGATAACTGGGACAAAAGCTATAAGTCTACTGTTGTCATTGCAATATTGAATACTAAAAATGCTGAAAATTTCTTGGATGCTAAAATTCTTGCAGGAAAGTATTATCAGAAGATACACCAGAACAGTGTTCAGAAGATCCTTGCATGGACAGTTCTGATCTATTTACTTGACTGTTTTTGCTATGCTATACTGGTATCATGGAAGCAATGTTAATTCAGGGGCCATTGGAAATTAATTTTCATCACGCATCATGGCCTTTGGGCTGTGATCATTGAAACTACCTGACCCCCCTATGATCATGACCCACTAGAATTTGCTTTGTTTGTTTCATTAATGATTTCGGCCTATCACCTTAGACTGCCATAATTGTGTCCAAATATCATCCATTTTAATATCAATGTCAACAAAGCAAAATTAGAATATGTCGGTATGAGGCTATTGCAAAGTGTCAACAGCCTGAAAACAGAACAATTTTAGAGCATGTTGCAGCACACTTTATAACACCTCCAATACTCAAATGATGGGAGGCATGAGCGTAGGGGAATATAAGATTTGAGGGGCTGCCCGAGAAAAATCCATTGTTTGCAAAAATGTTGCCCAACTTAAGGCAGATTTCTGCCTGATTATGGCTGATTTTTACTCATTTTTCTACGTTGAAGGGGGGAGGGGGCTGTAGCCTCCCCAGCCCCCTGCCTCATACGCCTATGATGGCAGTTTTGTAAATATCAGGTTCATTATTGAATCATGATCTGACATACTATCTAGGCAATTGCTTTTGTGACATTCCATCATGCAAACGTAATCCATCATGGAGTGTTAGCATCAATCAAGAGAACACTGACTTACATAGACAGAAACGTGTTCATTGGTCTTTACAAGAGTCTCGTCAGACCTTTGCTAGAAACATCTGTCTCCGTATGGAACCCGTATATGGTTAAACATGTAAAAACAACTAGAAGCCGTTCAAAGAAGAGCAACAAAGCTTGTTCACGGCATCAACCAGTTATCATATAACGAAAGATTACACGCTTTAAAATTACCGACCCTTCAGTATAGGAGACAGCGCGGTGACATGATCACAACTTATAAAATATTTCATGGCCTCGTTGACACTGACCCCTCAAAGTTCTTTAAAATCAACGAGAATAAGACAAGGGGCCATAAATACAAAATTGTGTTGAACAAATGCAGACTAGATGTGAGAAAGAACTTTTATTCCCAACACATCATAAAAGAGTGGAACTGCTTGCCAGCTAACATCATCGAAGCAAAAGATGTGATAACGTTTGAGAAACTCTTTGACCGCCTACACGGGGATTCAAAATTCGAATTCAAACTAAACTAGATTAGTAATCATAGACAATCAGGGTTTTATAGGCCTTGGCCTTCCAGCCCCTTAACCAACATTTATTATTATTATATTATTATGGCTTTTGCCTGAATCCCCTCAACCCCATTGTGATGCGTGATGAAAAGTAATTGTTGAAAGCCCCTAAGTTAAATGGAAGACTTCTTAAGAACTAAAGAGAATTATTAGGCAGGAAAACCATGTTATTAAACAGGACCTTAGATGCTTTATATTTGTTTGTTTACAGAAATTCCAAGAGGTTTCTGCTGCATATAAAAAATTGACAAGCAATGAGAAAGACTATGATGATGATGATGGAATGACTCTGGTAAACCAATTATGATTTATATTTACTTTATTTTTTGCCATTGTATGCAAACAAATTTGTTTTCCTTGACAGTTTAATTCATGTTCTTATCATTTTCCAGTAGCGGAGTGATCAGAGTTTGCCAAGAGTTACATACAGTATACACATATATTTTACTAGCTGTTAACGGAGTTAAGTGAGTGCAGCTCAGAAGAATAGTCTGCCAACGTTAGAGGGGGGCAGTTACTCACTACCATTCACGAGCAGTTATCTGCCCCCCCCCCCCATAAGGGCGGATTTTGCAAGGGAAGATTCGAGTTAAAGGACAATTCCAAAAATTAGGTAATTATCAGTAAGGAATCCCAAGTAATCTTGTGGTATTATTTTATGCCATGTATCACATTCTTATCATTAAAATCCGATCTATATTACAGTGCCCTTCTTTTGAAAAAGTGCCTTTGAAGTGCCGTGCCCCTCCAAGTTTAAAGATGCTTCCTACGTCCCTGAATATCTCTGTTCAATATCCAGAACTATAGGCTTCTTTGCTTGATTCAAACAAAAGAAAGCAAAGTCATGCATGTGTAAGTTTTAAAGTCATAAAAATAAGTGAAATTTTCCAAGCGGGCTGAATTGTATACAATACAAGGGATTCTCAGCCTTCTAATTCAGTCTCAGAGCAACATTTTCTCTTGTTTACAATATAGCTTCACCGACTGGAAACTAGTCAAATTGTTCGCATGACAAAGGTTACTGACGAGCAGTTATGTAAAATGTTTACGTTTTAAAAACTGATCGCACAAATAGCTTGATGGATCACAGCAAAATAAATTCTAAATGATCCAACATAAAATAAAATAAATAGTTATTATAGATAATGATAAAAATGCTGTCAGCTAAATAATAAAACTTGGGTTGTAGAATCATATGGTCCCATGGTCGTATGATCCGGGGTCGCGGGGTCGTAGGGTCCGGTTGAAAGAACATTCCGCCATAGATGCCATTTCAATCATATCTGCATCACTGGTTTTGATCATTTTCTTGTAATTAACTTTCACTTATTGTTCATTGTTTGCTCCATCCAATTGATATTAATTGCATTGCAACTAACTACATTGCATTAACAGGAATAATAAAACAGTTGTATCATCACAACAAACTGTTCAATGTTGAATTCCAAAAATGTCGAAAAACAGGCTTTGTATGCGTAGGCAATGCTTTGTCTTGACAACTTTTCAATTGTCCATCCCGCAACAGATTGTTTTATATGATGACTCCCTACAGATCCAATCCCTGCATCACAGGAAGTTGAACAGGCAATTCTTTGGTCCTGCAACAAAAACAGAAATTGAATAAGGTTTTACTGTAAACATAAATGGCCTAACCTAACCATTTCTTGAGATTCTTCGTCTCAATTTTGAACATTGTTCCTTTATTCATCCCCTGCCGGTTGTAGTACTCTGCATATTTTGTTTGTGCAAGGACGAGCAATGTCAACAACGCCTAGGCCGAGGCCCGCGACAGACGACAGCTTCCCTTCTCTGAAACATTTAAGCTGGACAACCGATCCTATCAAGAACGGTAAAAAAACAACAGAGAAACAGAGAGGATAAAAAGAAAGTCTCTCATATTTGCAATAATGATATAGAGGCAAATTTTGATACGTACCTAAGTGTGTGAAGTCCCTCCTTCTCAACTTGCAGTGCAATGTAGCCAGCTTCCTTTTCAAAATTCGAAGGTGGGTGGAAGATGGCAGGGAGGCTTGGAGTTAGCATAACCGATGCGGAAAACAAAGGCCTAAGAGTCATGGCTCTCTGCGCTCCTTTGTTCACACAAACCGATGCTGAAAATAAAGGCCTAATAAGAGTCATGGCTCTCTGCTCCTTTGCTAACATATATAGGCACCCGTGTTTTTGGAAATAAGTCTCATTTAAATCGCAGCTCCGCTACCGCTGCGCTGCAATAAGAAACTGCTTACAAGAAACTCAACTCTCAGATCGTCAAAAAATTAAGAAACTCAAGTGCTGGGAAAATATAACTTAAGAAATGATTTATATTGATGAAGGAAATCCTTAAAATAGTTTTACTTTATTTTCACTTGCTTCCTCTATCACATTTCTCAAAAGGTACTTAGTAATGTCTAGATATTGGAAAGGTGTGAAAAAGTTCGTTTTGACATGCTTACGAGGGCACAGACTGTAATGAACGTGAAGATTTTTATGGAACCTTTAAGAAACTTGAAACTCTGAGTACTCAAAATCTGATAATTTTAAGAAACTTTCAGTACTGGCCCAAATTCTTAGTTTCTTATGAAAAAAACATGTGTACTGACTGTGGCCAGGGGCGCCACCAGACGTAAAATATGGGGTGGACTTGGTAAAGGATTAAGTTCTGAAAGGTATACCCAGCCATTTTTACATCGTTTTTGCTTTAGAATGGATATGCTACCCTGAGGAAACTTAGGTGCACATGTTCACCCCAGTCCACCCTCTGGCGACACCCTTGGCTGTGGCAAAAAGTTATTTGCTACTTTGTGAAAATTTCCTAAAATTTTAGGCTTCAGATTTTAAAAATGTGATGTACAATAAATGGGTGGCATCTCCTTCTTTTGAATGAATGGCTTGAACAGAACTTCAGGTGATTTGCTATGAATCTCCCATGAAATTTTGGATCTCATAATTATTTGCAAAATTGTGGCGTGTTTCTTTTATAAAAACTAACCGAGCAGAAACTTCAAAAAGATAAAGAAATTCTGCATGGATTAATGAAAATTGCAGCTTCATAACCATATTTTCTGGCATTATTCACTTGCTGACAAGACTACAATTGTTTCAAAGGATTGTCATTGTGATGTCACAACACAATGACGGAGAATTTAGAAAAATAACATCAAAATTCGGAAAATTCATTAAAAATGGATCTAAAGCAACTACAAATGACAAATAGCCAGAGCAGTTGCACGTATAGTAATATCATACCACAAATCTATGCATATGGGGTGAGTGGCCGAGCGGCTTACACAGTTTCCATCAGGTAACTGGAGTTAAGCTCGGTCGAGTGAGGTCAAACTCCGGATGGCTGACCTCGGAGGCTTGACCTCGCAACTCACCTCGCCGTCCTTCGGAAGGGACGTTAAACTAGGGGTCCCATGCCTGGATGCGGCATGCATAGTGGGCCTAAACTAGCTTTAGATAACTAGAAATCCTTGCAGCCCACTTAGAATAAAGTATTGAAGTCAATGAATGAATCAATCAAAACGCTACCCAATTGCCAGAGATTCAATTAATACAGGGCTTTTCTTGATAGCAGCTATATTGTAGCTGATTGAATCACCCTGTAGAAAGAACGCATTATTATTATTATTATTATTATTATTATTATTATTATTATTATTATTATTATACGTGGTGCTAAATGTCACAGTTCATACTGGTTGCTTTTTCTTTGGCCGGGTGTAAACAATACACCTAAGGCATGTCATGTCCTGAAGTTCAGATGCTAAGTACTTTACGAAGGATCCTTGCAGTTCCTAGTAAGCATGTCTTTTGGACCGTCTGAAGATTCATATTTTCTGAGACGCTTCTGATATTATCTTCCATTCCTTTTCTGATGGTACCGAGGGCTCCTATCACAATGGGTATTACTTCCGTTTTCATTTTCCACATCCTTTGTATCTCAATTTCCAGATCTTGATATTTGCTTTTCTTTTCCATTTCTTTGATTGAAACATTTTTATCACATGGCACAGTCATGTCTATCAGCTTGCAAGTTGAATTCACTTTGTCCTTGATTATGTCCATATTATTATTATTATTATTATTATTATCAGCTCTCATATTATCAGTAAATAGCTCACACTGACGAAGATTTTTATCGAAACGTTTGAGGCATTTAACAGTTGTGTTTTTATATTTATTTTCTGTTAACACATGATGGTGGTTTAGTTTATTATTATTATTATCATTATTAGTATTATTATTATTATTATTATTATTATTATTATTATTATTATTAACAAGGCTGTATGTATGAATTTTAGCATTGATTCCAAACTTTGTTTGTTGTGATTCTGCGAATATCTTTCTCTTTTCATCATGCAACATTATATGCTCAAGAGTTTGATTTGGCAGGTTTGAGATGCTGTGTAGCTGGACTATTTCGTTATTTGTGCCTAGTAGATCACAGCAACTTCCCACACATCCCACACAAGCGCACTCAAAATAGAATCTTATGCTGTGTTGGTCGAAAAGACTGCACGCTGCAATTGTATGCAGAGCAGAACTAGATAGCAAGGGAGTCCGAGCAGAGGTCAACTCAGACTATTTTGCTATAGCTCTTGCCGTGATTTATTGCTAATTTCGCTTTTAGGATTAACAGTTCAGCCTCTGAAGCAAAATATTTAAAAAGCAAAGTATTGAAGTTAATGTTACACAACTATCAAAGATGAGGATTTCTCACAAGTTTTAAGCAATGAATTATTGCATAGATTCATTCAAATCGATTACAGTTTAATTTGGGGAGACCCACTTTAATTTGGAGTAAAAAAAAAACACCCTGCGTTTGAAAGGCTACATCTCCCTAAATATACAAGTTATGATATTTTGCAATATTTGATTGAATAACCAACAGTTTCAATTATTTCTAGAAGTTTTTCTGACTGAAATTGGTCACGCCTTTCAGATTTTGCAAGGGATTTTCTCCAGAAAAACCCTTCGAGAAACGTTAAAAAAAGTGCTAAAATCAAGAGCGAATTTCCCTAATATTTTTACGTTACAGCAATGATTTGAGCACGTTTTAGCACGTGCTATCTTCTTCGGAAGATGACTAAGTCTTCCCCCTGGTATAAATAACTTATTCAGGGGATTCCATTCTCTCAATAGGACAAAATACATTAGAAAGGAAAGCAAAGTTTGCTCGCCGTTTTCATTCATTTTTGCAGGTTTTCGAAAGGGGCTGTCTGCAGAAAATCTGCCATATCCACGGGAAAGAGTGGCCGTTTAAAGCTGGGTAAATTACTGAACCTAATTCAACATATCAGCCATGAAGCACGACAGTTTAGATGTTATTGCTTTGATATTCAAGGGAGCAGTATTTTTTCAAACGTCGGGCCTTTTTATTGACTCACCCGGCATTTAGTAACAATTTTAGTAGGATAATGAAATGATTTCTTATTTGATTAAATCGTAGGGTGAAATGATGGAATTATACCGGCAGCTGTTTTCATTCAGAAATCGTAAGTACGCAGTACCAACTGCTCAGGGTGCAGCCCCTCTTATTAAGACTAAAATCTCATAACAGGTTGTCTTGCATTGGTATGGTAAGAGCCTGACCACCTTTTTGCATAGGTCTAAGAAAGCTTTCACATCATGATCCAATCTCGTCCCCAGAGTGAGTTCGTTGCTCTACCTCTACTCTGGGATGCTAGAGGTCATCCTGCAATTTGATTGGCTATTTGAAAACAATAGCAAACATATATCATTTCTCGAAAATTTCCTAATTATTCGAATAACAACAATGTAATATTGTCACTAGGCAACAACCATTACAAGGTTGCTTTGTTGTTTGGAATCGAGGTCGCATAATTAGCGTTGCCTAGCAAACTGCAAATCCATAATGGCTGCTAATTTACCCATGTTCTGGGCGTATTTGATCAAAGTGTACCAGGATGTTTATTCGGCTTCGTGATCATCGTATGACGTAAAAACACTCTGGGAACGAGGTTGATCATGATCACCTCTCGAAATTCAAGTTTGACTTTTATCGATATTAAAGGAACTGGGTCACGTAAAGTAAACAAACTTATTTCGAAATGGTAATTTTACAATTTTTTGACAGGCTTTTCACTCAGATTTTCCACTATTTTTCTGAAAATGAAAATGTTGTTTTGAAGATGGACTTTCGAATTTCATAGAAAAACAGGATTTCCTGGAGTACCTTCATTGTGAGTTCACCCCATCCACCAAAGTTCGTGCAGAGCGCAATGGAAACGTGCGGGAAACATTATAGAGATAACAGGTCTGTTTGCGATTGCGTGATCCAGCCCCTTTAAAGCAAGAGTCTTTGAGATTCTTGTACTATTTTCTAAAGTTTTATGAAGGTACCGTGTGTCCAAAAATTATGCTTCAGCGTTTGCCAAAGTTTATCATTCTGATTTGTACACCTATTTGAGTGAAACATCACTCATTTTGTAGCCGAAGGCCTAACTTAGATGCAGAAATTTATTCACTAAATCGGCCACACCGTTTTATAGTTAAGAGTTGCTTTGGTCGCGAATTGATTTCAAACTAACTTTTCGAAATGACCCCAAATTTGAGCTTCAAAACATGAATACAGGCCTGGTCGTCCTCCAAGGAGCAGAACCTTCTCACAAATATGTGCCTCTTACGTGTAAATGTATATGGGTTACTTAAAGGCAATCTGTCCCCTTGATGCCCGGCATTTGAAAGACTACATATCTCTAGATATATAAGCAATGATACTTTGCAATATTTGATTAAATAGCCAACATGCTCCATTATTTTTAGAATTTTTCCTGGCAGGCTCAAATCGGTCTCTCCGTTCAGATTTTACAAGTGATTTTCTAGGGAAAGTCCCTTCGAGAAACCTTAAAAAGTGTGCCAAAATCTTAGCAAATTTCGCTGATATTGCACCAAGGAAAACCAAGGAAATTTTGCTCGTCGTTTTTGCAGGTTTTCGAAGGGGGCTTTCTGCAGAAAATCTCCCTTAAAAACGGGAAGGAATGGCCGATTAATGCCGGGTAAAGCACAGGAAGCCCATATTAAAGTTTATTCGAAAAAATATTTTCTTATATTGAAAATATTGATGATATTTGTATATAAAAATATAAAAATATTGTTGTTCTCCTTTCGTTTACATGCACAACCATCTCGCGCTAATTGTAATTGTGAAATAAATATTTTTACAAGAAAAGCTTCCTTGTGCTCTCTTGTAAAAATATTTATTTCACTATTACAATTAACGCGCGATGTTTGTGCAGGTGAACGAAAGGAGAACAACAATATTTTTATTAAATATAAATTGTTTGTTTGCACGTGCGGCTACAATAATCGATAAATACACCAAATATCTTAAAATGAATAAATAGCCTAGAGCTTAGAAGACTAAACGTTTCGGGCTTAACCCTTCATCAGTAGTGACTACTGATGAAGGGTTAAGCCCGAAACGTTTAGTCTTCTAAGCTCTAGGCTATTTAATCATTTTAAGATATTTGGTGTATTTAACAATATTTTTATATTTGTATATAAAAATATCATCAATATTTTTAATATACCGGGTGCGCCAAAATAAACTATGCACGTTTGGCAGGCCACAATAAATCGTACACTCGATCGATTTTGATGATTTATGACTTAATCGTTAGAAGAAAGCCTGAATTAGATACTGGGATTTTTTGCAAATTTTATCACTTTCAATTTTTAGAGCTAGAAGCGAGTTTCCTAAAATCTTAGTTTTCGAAAGCACTGAAAACGATCGAAAAACATCGATCAAATTTTCTAAATGATCGACATGAATGGACAAAGAGAGAACTTGTTCGTGGTGATTTGCGATTCAGAAATCGACGAATTGTAATCTGCTGTACGAGAGTTCGTACTAAGCCCCCGAATCCCCCTGAAACGTTTTCTGTCTGTTCATTCATGTTGAATCTTTGAAGATTTGATCAACGTTTTTTTATCGTTTTCGGTATTTTCGAAAACGAACATTTCAAGAAACTCGCTTCTAGCTCTAAAACAGAGAACAGAAAAATTTGCAAAAAGTCCAAGAATCTAATTCAGGCTTTCTGCTAAAGGTTAGATCATAAATCTTCAAAATCGGTCAAGGGTACGATTTATTATGGCCTGCCAAACGTGCATAGTTAATTTTGCCGCACCCGGTAGGAAAATTTTTTTTTCGGATAAACTGTAATATGGGCTTCCTGTGGGTAAAATGGGGAATCTGATTAGCCACATATTGGCAATGAAACAAGACTGTTTTCAATATTATTAATTTGATATTCAGGGAGCAATATTTTTCAAACACAGTTTTGAAGCACAGTTTTGAGCAGTAGTTTTGAGCAGTATTTGAGCAGTATTTTAAACACAGTTTTGAGCAGTATTTTTCAAACACAGTTTTGAAGCACAGTTTTGAGCAGTAGTTTTGAGCAGTATTTGAGCAGTATTTTAAACACAGTTTTGAGCAGTATTTTTCAAACACAGTTTCAAACACATTTTTCAAAGCAGTTTTGTTTTTATTCACATGGTATACCAGGTGTCCCAAAATGATGTATTATCGTTTGATTCCTTAAATGTCCATAACCAATGAACCGATTTTCAAAAACTTTATTTCATCCGATTGCCGAAAGGCTTAATTGTATTGTATTTGAGGATGTTGGTTGTGGTTTAGGCCGATGTCCTCATGTCCAAAAGAAGATCGAAAAACCTGCTCAAATTCAAGCCTTAGATGGCATGAAAAAAAGACGGCCTTCTTTCCCAGTCAACATTTTAGATGTGACGCAAAAGGCTGAACTTATATGTCGCTCAGAGAATATGTGTCGTTCAGAGAATATGAATTCAGCTTATACTGAGTTCAGAGAATACGAATACGAGTTGAGCCTTTTGTACCACATCTAAATTGATGACTGGAAAAATAGGCTGTTTCTTTCTCATGCCATCTAAGGCCTGACTTTGAGCAGGTTTATCGATCTTCTTTTGGACATGAAAACGCCGTGGTAAAACCGCAACCAACATCTTAGAATACAAGGAGAAAAACGGACGCAAACAACAGACAGATTTTTCAGCACACTGAGGCCTTTCAAACTTACGTTATCATCAGAGTCACACTCTGATGATAACGTAAATTTGAAAGGCCTCAGTGTGCTGAAAAATCTGTCTGTTTTTTGCGTCCGTTTTTTCCTAGTACTTATTATTTAGTATACACTACAGTACCAAGTTTTTAGAATACAATTTAGTCTTTAGGTAATCAAATAAAACAAAGTTTTTGAAGACTGGGTTATTGGTTATGGACATGTAAACAATCAAACAATAATACATCATTTTGGGACACCCGGTTCTTTGTTTACTCACCCGATACATTCAAATCATAGCAGCAATGGGCCAATGCAATTGTCGTCATCATCATCATCATTATCGATACAATAATGAAAACAGGTCGGATTATGATGATTATGATTATACTGATGATGAAGACAGTGATTTTCAAATGCAGGGCGTTTTATTTTTATTCACTTGGTGTACTTTGTTTACTCACTCGATACATTTAAATCATAGCAGCTATGGGCCAATGCAATTGTCGTCATCATCATCATCATTATCGATACAATAATGAAGACATGTCGGATTATGATGATTATGATTATACTGATGATGAAGACAGTGATGAAGAATTTTGGGAAAGTATAGCCAGTCGACTCAGGAGCAAATATGAAGCCAGGAAATATATGCCGAAAGGTAGAGTATTTCTTTCCTTGTTTATCTTGTCTTGATCAAGAATTTGGGAACGTACCGGGTGAGCCAGAAAAAAGTTCCCACTTCCGACAGACCAGGATAAATCATACATTGGACCAATTTAAAATATTTTCGATTGATCTTCTGTCAATATCCTATATTATTCTTGGTAATTTTTTGTCGATTTTTTGGATACCTATTTATCAATATATTTACGATTTCTTCAGATTGTGTCGCCTGCAGACTGCCTAAGCAGATCGAAAAACAGCGATTAAATTTCTGAAGACGTAACTTGGCAGAATAAGTTCCCTCCTCGAAGTTACTAGGGAATTGGGAAATGAGTTACGTCGCACGATTTGATGATTGCATAAATTTAGTATCACTTTTATAAATACAACTGTAGTTTGTGCATGTAGGGAATGATCAGTTCAGTTCATTTTTTTTATGCATGATGCATGTAAATTTCAGGAAATCGCAAATATATCGATAAGTAGGCATCAGAAAAATCGACTGAAAATTAACCAAGATTAATGTAGGATATTGACAACAGATTAAATCAAATGTACAGGGTGTCCCATAAAAATTGTGCCCCGTTTGTCTGAAGATTGCGACAAAGCGGCAAAAGATTCTCGCCAAACTTTTGCATGATGGTGCTCTTCAGATGTTCAATTAAAGTTTGCCACCATAGCCGTAAAAATCCGTTGAAAAATGCTGGAGCTACGACTTTCAAAAGACCAAATTTGCCTGACGACTGAAACCAGCAGTCGGCCATTTTTCCTTAATATTTTGCAGTGATAAGTATCTTCACGTGAGGTAAGAAATAATTTCTGTGAGGTCAGAAATAGTGCAACTCTTTGAGGATTATCTGAATTTTCACGAGAGCTATGACATTGGAGGCTGCTGTTTCATTTTCATTCCATAAAGCTATTTATCGCTGCAACATAGTAAGACAAAATGGCCGACCGCTGGTTTCAGTGATCGGGCAAATTTGGTATCCTTAAGGTCATAGCTCCATCATTTTTCAACGGATTTTTATGGGGATGGTTGCAAAGTTTAATTGAACATCTGAAGAGCACCATCATGCAAAAGTTTGGCGAGAATCTTTTGCCTTTTTGTCGCAATCTTCAGACAAACGGGGCACAATTTTTTTGGGACACCCTGTATTTGACATGAATCAAGTGTATGATTTATCCTGGCTTGTCGTAAATGGGAACTTTTTCTGGCTCACCCGGTATATACAATTTGCTTGGGAGCAAATCTTGAGCTGGGAATTACATGTCCAAAGGCATGTCGTTACAACCCTTCTTTTAAATCAATACCGAGGTATTGATTTGAAAGAAGGGTTGTAATGTAACGACATGTCAACTATAAGGGCAAGGGTTTATTTATGAAAAGTTTACCTTGAAGCTCAACGCATCATTATAAATAGCCCCAATCTGTTGCAAAAGACGGCTTTCTTGGTGGTATCGACGATAATAGACGATACCAGTGGATTACGAGCCAGATTACCAGCCATTACCAGCGATTACCAGACGATTACCAGCGCGAGTAAGGCTGAAGTCACACTTTAAGCGTCGTTCTTAATGTGTTCTGGGTAGCTACGCATTGCCAATTAGACTAAGGTAAAGTTCTCACTGCAAATTACCTCAGCTGTGAATTCAGCTTAACTCTGTTAAAATGTAGCTTAATTGCTTTTTGTTTCTCACAGATTCAACGGACACGCCACGATCAGGAATTACAGAAGAGGTTTGTTTACTAAATTTTCGTACCCATTCTGCCAAGTAAGACAAGGCTAAGGTGGGTCAGAACACGAGGAAGAGAACGCCCATTGTGTTTGTGAAATGAAATCATACCTAAATCAGTCGTTGTATTATTATTTTGTTTCATCTTGTTGTGGTGTTTTGCTGCTCTTCGAATCTCAACGGATGTACTTAATGCAGAATTCATGAACCTGACTTGCGTAGCATAGGGCTCAAATCTTTCAAATCTTTGAAAAGGTCGGTGTAAAATTCTATTGCAGTTTTCTTTGAATTGGATGGCTTGAAAGGAACTTATGATACTTTGCTGTAAATCTACCGTGGACAATTTTTTATATCTTTATTTTTTTTCAAAATGGCAGCAATTTAATTATTTTTGAACAAATTCATGGATAGTTTATGAAGGTCAATACAAATCATCGTAAATCCTAAACCAATAGAAGAAACATTATATAACCTTCAAGAAAACTATTGTTTATGAAGGTCTAAATTTGATGACGTCATAGCCTCAAATTTAATAAATGCCGCCATATTGAAATTAATCAAGGTGTCAATAAATTACCAGGCAGATTTACAGCGAAAAACCACAAAGTTCCTTCCAAGCCATTTATTTCAATGAAAACTGCAATAGAATTTTACACCGACCTTTTTAAAGATTTGAGCCCTATGTTGACTTGCGTGTTCCTCTCTTCAAAACGTCAAATGGGCAGAAGTCTATTTCATTTCGTGGGCCTACGATTTGGAACCAATTAAGTATGTCAAACATGCACCCTCCCTTCTTACTTTAAAAAAAGGCTAGAAGAGAAATTGTAGAGGGTAGCTTTTTTACTTTTCTTTTGATTTAAATTCGTTTTATTTATTGTTAGATTAATTAGATAACTAAATTTGTAAATTAGGTTTTTAATTTTGTATAATTTTTCGCAAAGCCCTCTGTAAAGCAGTCTCTGCAGGCTGACGGGGCTACCGTGGCTAAATAATAAAAATGAAATGAAACAAAATGAAATAGCCCAATGGGCATCAAAACGGTAAAATCAATTCAACAGGAATCAAGGGCACTGTCCTTGCTTTGCTCCAAGAGCGAGCCACTCACAAGCATGTTATGTAGGGGAACATCAAGTAGAGCAAAGCAGAGAAATCCTTGGGATTCGAAAAGCAGCAAAACAAAGAAGAGGATGGAGCGAAATCACAACTCAACGACTGACTCATGTAAGGTTTCATTCCATTCTTTACGCACGAAGGGGTCTTATTCCTCGTGGTCAGAGAAGCTTATTTCAATCTGTGCTTATTTCAATTCGCATCGAAGTGAAGGGCAATATAGGCCATTGACAGATCATTTTCGTAGTTTCTCGGAAGTTTCTTGATGCATCTGGCATCATTCTGTAGCTAAATGCTAGCAAAATTTTGTCATAGTTGATGATTTTGAAGTCCTTCGAAACAAGCTTCAAAGGAAATCATATATACATTTCGAACTGTGTGGTCGATTTGAGTGAAATGTTCACATCTACCGGGTGTCCCAAAAAAATGTATACAGATTTGGTTGACTCCAGCGATGTGAATTTAGATTTAATCAATGGCTAATCACTCTCAAAGTGTTCCTCGATAGTTAACTTGAACATAGCTACTTCGTTTGTTCGTATTGGGGCTTTAAGAGCAGAAATATCAATCTTGAAAGCTCAAATTTGCGTCCACATGCAAACCAGAGCTTTGGCCTTTTGGCCTTTGAAGCACATTTAAATTAAGAACGGAAATTAATGAGACCTTAAGAAACTTCCCAATGGGTGACTGGGGAATGACTTCTGGAAAGCATAATAACACAAGATCTAATGTTGTTCATGTTTTATCAAGGCTATCGTTGATTTATACGCTGTGCCTTTATAAATTGCTTTGGCCAAAAAGCTAAAGCTCTGGTTTGCAGGAAGAGGAAAATTTGAGCTTTCAAGATTAACATGTCTGCTCTCAAAATACCAATATCAACAAACGAGGTATCTATGTTTAAGTTAACTATCGAGGAACATTTTTAGAGTGATTAGACATTGGTTGAAGCTAAATTCACAGTGCTGGAGTCAATCAAATCCGTATACATTTTTTTGGGACACCCGGTAAGTTAGCCTTTTGGCAATAGAATGACGGATAGTATGTCGAAATCGGTGATTGATGTATGTTTGTAGCATTCATCAAATGTCTGTACTTTTATAAAGATTTTTGACACACAAGATTGATTGATATTTTTCGATGATGGTAGCTTGATAGATCTCGATATTCATTTTGCAGGAAGCTCTTAGAAACGCACAAGAACTGATAGAGGAAGAGGAAATTGAAAAACGACGGAAAGAGAAGAAAAAGGCGAAAAAGAAGGTTCGTAGCTTTTGACGAATTTACAAAAATTTGTACGAAGAAAATGTATTTTGGTCTTATATGTGTAAACAGAAATACTAATTAGAGACCCTTAGCTCCCCATCATGATTCTTTGAAGTCTCATAGTGACTATCGTACTTTATGAAAATGATTTTAGCGTAGCAATAATGAGGCTGTATTATCTTTTCATTCGAAATCCTCAGCAGGACTGACAATTCTTTCGACCTTCTTATCCGCGAGAGCCTTTTGATCCTACGCAATCTTCCTGTGCTTAATGCACAATAGACGATTACGGAAAAGAGTGCGGACCTCATTTCACGCAATGCATGAAGGGAATATGCCCCCTAGCAACGCATAGCTACCAAAATTTGTGACTGCAGCATAAAATCTTGACCGCAGCTGCGATAGATTTAGGCCGTCGCAACTTTATCGTGAGATCTACGCTCTTTTTAGTCTTCACTCACAGTTTAAGGAAAATTCGTCTTTTTACAGTACAGTTTCAGTTTAGTTTTCCTACAATATCAAGATGTAGTGACCAACCAGCTGTTTTCGTCGTTTCGTCAAGAGTTGCAACAAGAGTTTTTGACTTTGTTTACCTTTACTGTCAAGGGTCGAGGCGTTGAACAGACCCTGACTTTCGAAAATAGAATGAAATATTGTAAATTCTTTTCTCTTGGAATTTGCCAACCTGGTTCCTAGGGCCAGCTTCCTACGTCAGTACTGACCCTGGTACCGGGCAGGTCAATTTCGCAATTTGATTGGCTATTCGGTAACAAAGGCCTCGTTAATTATTCCAAATTCCAAAGGCTTATTGCTTGGCAGAAAATCAGTCAACTTTGGGTCGCTGTCACCGGAAAACGGGACAAAAAATTTGAAAACCGATTTTTAGTATACCTTAAAAGTCATAATGTTTCCTAGTTGATGGGGGTTTGAACCCCATCTGTCTGCGCTTGCGGGAGAAATTTGGCATATTTGGTCATTTTGGGGCCCATCCCTATTGATTCCCATTCAAAAATGGCCTCCATTTGATCACGATTTCAAAAACATTAGTAGCAATCATGGAGCAGAGAAGGGACTTACAAGGGGTAAAAGACATAGGCGTATCTGAATTTTTAAGTTTCAAGAAATTTGGGGGTCGTTATGACGTCATAAAAGGGGGGTTGAAAAAAAATGTTCCGATTTTTTTACCCGAGGTTACGTTTGGAGTCAATGCTCCATGGTTACTTGACCAATTTCAAAACGGAAAAAATTTTACAAGAGCCAACTCATCTGCAAATCTTATAACGAAATTTGGAATTGGATACCGCCTTCAGGGGCTCCGCGCGGGTGCATTGAAAATGGGGGTAAATTTTTGCCTACCCCATTTTGCACGGTAACTCATATTTGCGCTCGGAAAAGGGCCTCAAAATGTCAAAATTCGACGGAAAACCACATTCTTTACCTATTTCGACTTTAATTTGCTATTTATCTCTGAAATTGGGAGAATAACGAGCCATTTCATTTTCGAAGCTGCGGTGAAATTTTCGAAAAATTTCGACTTAGGCCCATTTTCCACTAAAACAAATCGTGCTTATTTTCCTATTAAATGCACTTGCTAACCCCGGATTAATGTTTAAATACCTTTAACATGGTCGATAAGAGGACCTCAAAGTGTTTGTTTTTAGTTTTTCGAATCATCTACTGCATTATTAGCGTTAGAGCAACGGCTATTTTTCGTCACAATTTCATACTTTTTCCTCGATGTTTCCGACTTATTACATTGTATGTTATGGATCAAAATCAGCTGACATGCAGTCATATCTGTCGGACTCAGTTTCCATATGGAGACAAGAGAGTGTTTGTAATAAACTGTATCTGATAATTTATGCAAAACAAAATGGCGCCCAAATGGCCACTTTTGCGGCAACCGGTACCAGGGCCAACATCGATGACCTAAGGAAGACAATGGTGGGCCTGGGAACGAGGTTGGGAATTTGCATAACAAAAGTAAACTGTATTGCAATGGCTTCGATTCGCTCGGCCGAACACAACATTCGAACTCTCTTACTTTTAGAAATCAAAATGTGCATTCTTTCGGGATTTTTCTCTTTCAAGTCTGCCAGCTCTACCGTTTTCTGAATGTGCCTTCTTTTGGCAACTTAGATTTTTCTCTGCGAAGCGTACAGTGCCATTTTCAGAAGACTTTGCAGACTTCAGGGCCCTGGGCCCTTCAGATGCCCAAAAGAAGATGCCTTTGGAAGAGCGTAGATCTCACGATAAAGTTGCAACGGCCTAAATCTATCGCAGCTGCGGTCAAGATTTTATGCTGCAGTCATAAATTTTGGTAGCTATGCGTTGCTAGGGGGCATATTCCCTTCATGCATTGCGTGAAATGAGGTCCGCCATCTTTTCCGTAATCGTCTATTGTCCTCTATTACCCTGGCACTGTTCTAATCCCATTTGTTTACTGGCTTTGCCGTTTCGCCATTTCCGCCCGGTACGGTTCTCACTTTTACTCCCTCGTGTAATTATCCCTGCCCCCTCTGCCTTTTTGGTACCCTTTGTGTCACTGCCCTTATTTAAAGGGGCTGTGCAAGATTTTTGTAGACAATTGGAAAGTACGGGACAACCCGCGCACGTGACTAAAGCTTTGGGTTTTTAATGGCGGCCAGTTTCATCGCAGCTTCTACGTAAGTTTCATTGCAGTGTTTTCTTGTCTGTGTCCATGAAATATGATGGAACTTTTGATATCCATTAAAACTTTCAAATATTCAATGTTAAAACAATAGAACAAATCGTCCACCAAAGCTTCGATCACCAAGATTGTCGCAGATACTTTGGATTACTATCATCTGTGCAAAATCGCCATTAGCTATGTTGTGTTTAGCCTAAACACATTCAATGATTTGACACGCAAAGCCACGCAGAGAGGACGGTTGTACAGCCCCTTTAAAGACGATTCGCGACCATTTTTACACGCCTATGATGGATCTTGGAATAGATCCGAATCGTTCGTTTTATTTAAACAAATAATGATTATGTGGATGATATACTTACCCGCTTGGACTGTCGAACTGGACTGTCTTAACACTTAACTAATGGATTTATCACTGGAATAGAAATATCAAATGACATGAACAAGATTCTTTTCATCGTCGTTCTTACCCTCCTTTTTGATTACAAAGTCCAACTTTGTAATCTAAGAGGGGGCTTCCAGGTCAGGCTGTCAGAAAGAAAGAAAGAAAGAAAGTAAGTAACCCACTTCCGTCACGCTCGTTAAAGCGATTGATTAACGTTTTATCTCTGCTAATTGGCACTGAAATAAAGAAAGCGCACATAAAGCGCACACAAGACAGAAGTTTCCCGCGATCCTATAGCAACATTTGACGTCGGCTTATTTCATGTTAGACAGATTTGACACCATAAGATGGATAAATTACCATGATGTTTACCCGGGCACAACAACAAATTTACCCAGAATTGGCACGTTCTTGACTTCATTAGCAGCGTAATTATGTCAAAACAATCGTTTTCTAGAACGAACGAATCATTAGCTTATTGATAGTACTCATTATGCAAATAAGTCAACTTTAGAGGATGATGATGTAACCGGCGGCCTGCACAGAGGCTAGCATTCGCAGCATCACCGAAGGTAGAAGGATCCCCCTCCTACACAGCAAGAGAAAGGTGCAGAATCCCAGCAAACAATGGCGCCATTGACTGGGGGAAGGTACGAGATCACACTGAACCAAAACATCTTCATGCATATCATTCTGCACAGAGGTTATCTTCGTGACTGCTTGTCTCAAATTAGATGCCCGCGAATAGCAACAATTGAAACGTTATCGTAAATCTCACATGACATCTCATTTGACACAGATGCACCAATAGTTTCGTGCACGAACTAAGCAAACTAGGGGTAATGACTTGATTTTTGCGTATCATTCTCGTTTGACATAAAGACCAAAATATTGCCTTTGAGGCGATTCTTCTCCTTATACAAGGCGCTTGACTTTCCATCGAAGGCGACTTTAGCAGCAACATTCATCTCTCTGACTGTAGCTAAAAACAGCATCTACGATCATTTGGGGTTATGAAGAAATCAATATTCAGATATTCTTATGCTTGTTTAGCTCAGAACAGACTTTGTAATCATCCAAAAGGATCTTATGTTTACAAAGTCCAACTTTGTAATCTAAGAGGGGGCTCCAGGTCAGTCAGAAAGAAAGAAAGAAAGTCAGTCACGCTCGTTAAAGCAATTGATTAACGTTTTATCACCCAAGATGTTTACGCTGACGCAACAACAAATTTAACCAGAATTGGCACGTTCTTGACCTCATTAGGAGCATAATTATGTTAAAACAATCGTTTTCTAGAACGAAGGCATCATTAGCCACTTATTAATAGTGCTCATTATGAAAATAGGTGAACTTTGAAGGATGATGTAACCGGCCTGCACAGAGGTTAGCATTCACAGCATCACCGAAGGTAGAAGGACCCCCCTCCTACACAGCTACAGAAAGGTGCAGAATCCCAGCAAACAATGGCGCCATTAACTGGGGAAAGGCACGTGATCACACTGAACCAAAACATCGTCATGCATAGGATTCTGCACAGAGGTTATCTTCATGACTGCTTGTCAATCTTCAAATGGACATTGATATGTCATCGATTTTGCTTTCAAGCAACAGACATTTCTGAAATTATTTGAAGGATCAGCAAAGCTTTGTTGCTCGTAGCTGTTGATGTTCTGATTATGTTGTGTTCACAATACGTTTTTTACGGCCAAAATGATGTTTCAATGGTTTGTGTACATGCAGAGCAGAGGGTCTTTAAAACAAGAAATGAAGGCGAGGAGCTCTTGGAGTTTAGTTATATTCTTGATTTATTTGCTAATTTAACTTTCATTTAAAGGTAATGTGTCCATGTAAGTACAGCGACTTTGCTACTTCACGTGATATTTCATGTGATCACTTTACCGTAGATTCAAAAAGATAGCCAGGTTTAATATAAGCAGACTGATGAATTGCTTGCGGCTGCGATTCCAGAGCTGAACCTGAAGTCTCACAGCAGGCAGCCTCGTTGTGAAATTTAAATTCTAGTTTTTGCATGTGTTCAGTTAAATTCTACCAATCACATTGCGCTCCTCGGGCTCTTCGTGAGCATCATGTCTGCACATTTTGACGAGAGTGTATACGCTGCTGTACTTCATGGACACATTACCTTTAACTTTCAATTTCGAATCACGCTTGTATTTGTTACCCCTCCGCTGAATGGACATTTTCATTGAATGAAATGTTAAGCAGCTGACCTACCGGGCCCGGAAGGGGTAGTTTCACTCTGAGCATTATCTGGTTTATTTTCTGCAGAAGAAGAAGGAGAAACGAAAACAAAAGGAGAAAGAAAAAGAAAATCCTGAAGATGAAGATAAGAACATTGGCAAAGAAGATATTAAAAATCTGGTAAGAAAATTTTGTCCAGTCAACTTATTTGTTTGGCAACTAACAGTGAATTTTAAGGGATCATCCGAATTGATTGGCTGCTCTTTAGCCGAGTTCTACCAAAAGTAAACTTTATCTGCAATTGTGATATTTTGAGAAAATAGGAACAATAGCCCAGATACCAAGCCATCAAATAGCATTTAAATCACTAATCTCGGTCGATTACTCTATTTTGTGTAACAGCTTTTCTTGGTTCAGGTTTTTAGGCTCACCCATTAATGTTATCATCTTGTTAGCAATCTTGAAATGAATTAGCAACTCCGCTAATAAAAGCTGTGCTCACACCAGATGAAAAAAATCATCCGAAAGGTTTCAAAATTGAAGCCAGCACCTCAAATATGGATCATGTTTTTATCTACTGTACTTTATTTTCTTACAATGGATCTTATTCTTAATTTACAATGAGAGAAAAGATTCTGCAACCACTGCAAAATGTAGTTGAAGACGAAACGTACCGCCTCCTTGGACTAGATTGATAAACTCTGTCCCAATTTTGAATTTATCCCTTCAGATCCGCAAAAAGTATACATACTCAATGTCCAATGAAGATGTGATACTTTTGAAAAATCTAGCAGAATTCCTTTGACGATAAATATGTCAAACGCCTTTCTTTAGGAAACATTGATCATTCTTATTGTTTAAGTAGTTATTAGATCTCATTGATGTAAAATTATTTCAGTAAGTAATTTCATTTGTAGTTTCCGGAGAAAATGTATCGTAAGATATTGTGTCTAAAGAAAAGAAAATCTTCCGTATGAGGTCTACCAAGTATGTGATTGTTATGGTCCATCGTTCGATGATTGCTTGTTTTGCTGCCGCCGGTAGTTGACATCAAATACAGTAAATCCCGGCATATAAGAACCAACCAAAATAAGAACCAAGAGGCTATTTTTCCTACATTATGCACCTTGGAATTAAGAGCCTGTTTCAGTTTGATGCAAAATATGTTCTTATTGCAAAGGTGGCAAAGTTGATTTTTGATTGTCCTAATTAAATCTTTTTGTCCAAGTTGGCAGTTAAAGTTTGAATCTCCTCCCCTGCTGTTTGTAAGCTTAGAATTTGCTATTGGGTCCATAATAACTCTGCCAAAACAAGTAACAGGGTTGAAGATCTTTGGTAAAGGCTCTGAAAAGGCCTACACAAGGCACCCTTCGAACAGGAACCTTTATACCTTGAAATTGGCCTTAGTACCTTTGAACTGAGAACCAACTTCAGCCTGGCTCTTAAAAGAGTAGTTTCTTATATGCGGGGATTCGCTGTAGCTGTATATAGCGTCAAAATCTGTCCCTGAAAATTTTTGATAAAGGAACTGGTCTATTTGCCCGTAACATTATTTTTATTGTTATCCACAGGTTCTGGAAAAAGAAGAGAAGTCTAAGAGTGAAAATAAAGATATTCATTTACCAAATGGTCATCCACCTTCCATGAAGAATAGCATGAAAAACGCCACAAATACAAAAAATAATAAAAAGCAACAAGAATATATAGAAAAGATACAGAAACCAGTGAAAAGGGTGATTGTACAGGAAGATATAAGACCATCGATACCAAAAGATACAAAAGAGGAGAAAGGAGCTAGACAAGGAAAAGATACAAGGTAGGTGTATGTTGCGAATTTTTATGAAAATCAAAGATGATAGGTTTTTGAGTGTTGAAGGAGAAGGAGGTATGTAGCACTCGTCAAAATAGTCAAAAATTTGATATACCGCGTGTCTCAAAGAAGTACTCCTTTTTCAAATATTATCAAAATTTGATTGTCAAAGCTATAATAAATTTGCCTTTTTATAGCTTTGATTTGATTTGTTTTGTAAGTGATTTGTTTTTGACTTGATTTGTTCTGTAAATGACCCAAAAATATTTAAGAATTAGAAAATGTTTGTTTTCAATAGTCAAAAGTAAAAAAGATACACTTGGAAAAACCTTATTTTGAGCTATACTTTTTAAGATAGTCGAGTCTTACCTAAGAGGCAAAATTTTCAGATTTTGTATTTTCCTTGAAATCTCCAGTGATTCTTTCTGTCATTTATGACTTGATTAAACGCTTAATTTTTACAAAGAAATTGAGCTGGCAATAATCAATGCTTTATTGCAATATGATTCAAAACCATGCAGTCCTAAAAAGTGATAAACTTACTGATTTTAGAACCAATCACAAAATCAGTTGTATTTAGGAAAATAAGTTAGTCCTCAATCTACTTGACAAAGAAAGAAGTTTCAGGATCGGCATCGCAGTTAAATTTTGCTGATTTTTCAAACAGGAGTACTTTTTTGGGACCCCCAGTCTGAAGTCTCCTTACAGCAAGGGTTGCGACCTTCAATACGCCGATCTTCCTTTAGATAAACAGGTTCCCCTTAAATCGAACGATTTAATTGTGCGGAAATTTGCTCGATCGACAGAATGAAATTGGGAAAGTGCCGGCTGTGACAAAATCCCTTTCAAGGCGGGATTGTCTGCGAAAAGGATTTTGCCGTCCATACCAGCACAGTTTGTATCCGTGTTCAAATGTATCCATTTTGAAAAGCATTTTCAAAATTTCTCCGGTTTACTGGATAAATCGATGCGTTTCCGTCGTACTTCGGTGAATACAAACGTGAAAATGTACCGGCTGAGTCAGAGAAATGTATCCACTGTTTGAAAAATGGTACGAGAAGACAGAGGCAGACAAAGTGTGGGAACAGGGGAACACCATTCCCAGGAAATTTTTGGAAGATTTTTAGGCTACAGAAAGTTGTTTGAACGAAAGCTGAATTTTATGTTGCCGGTCAAAACGCGGCAGAACCCGAATCTATCATGATTATTATCTAGAAAACAAAATTGAATTGCTGCAGTTACTTTGATTAAGCAGAATCTTGACCAAAAGGCTTGTATCAAGAATTTTAAAACATTGGTTGTTGTTGTTCTAAGTAATAGATTTCGCCAACGTCAACCTATCCTTGAGCTGTTCAGTTGCTTTTTGTGACAAGGTAGTGCCGTTCGTTTCAAGGAATGAAGAAAGTGGCAACCGGGATGTGTATGTGCATTTTGGTGGCTCGTCTTCATGACGAAAGTCATGTGCCTTTATGCTGCTCACCTTCAGTTACCGTGCCTATTTTGAGCTACCTACCTAGCAATCATTCTTAAACTTGTATGCAATATAAGTATTCGTTTCATGTTATATTGAGTTTAAACCTAAAATTGTTGGCTTATGAATGTGTTCAATTTCACAAATTAGCTTTTGAACTATATTCTACCTACAATTTGCACGAATTACGCAGTACAAAACACTAAATCAATGTAAATCAAAAACATTTCCCAGGAAGTTTGGATGAAATTTATGCTGTTCCCAGGAAGAAAAACAATTCATGGGCCTATGCGAGAAGAGCTATTCAATGAATTTTAACATTTGAATTTCATCATCTTACTGGAGCTTCGACTTAAATTTTGAGATTTTCTCTTAATGCTAGGTGCATTATTTCCTTCTGAAACCAGGTTTAGCCAGAAGACCTACTTTTCAATTTGCTCAAAATCGGCCAGGCATGGACTGCTAACTATCACGTAAAAATTTGGCCTCCTAAACACCCAGCATTAATGAAAAGAGCATAACTGCAATCCAATAGTTTCGGTATTTGGAGACAAATTCCTGAACTAAAAACATTGTTTTTTATATATCGAGATAAAATTTTTACAATACATGTTACTGTCTACTCTACAAGTTGGTACTATACAACTATACAATACCACAGGGACAAGGCCACGAGGAGCAACAAAGCATGTCTGCCCCATGGTCATCACATAACGATAACAAATTTTTTTTACCATTTTAATGGTTGAAAAATGGATTGAATTGAGCCAGTCACTTATAGTTTTAGCCAAACCCATGGAGGCTAGTTTTGAGGACTTCGTGATTTGAGATTAAGATTGTGCGTTGTAAATTAAGAATAAATTTTCAAAATTAAGTTAAACTCTCAGCCAGTCAACAGAGTTATAAGTTTTCCAGTCGCTTTTATAGTTTTTGTGGTATGATTTTTTGAACAGTGGAACTTTGCTAATTATCCGTGAGTCACCCCAAGGGTCCTTTGATTCTGATACAGTAAGTACCCGCAAATAAGAAACCCCCTTGTATAAGAAACAGGCCTCACTTTCTTCAAAAGGGGCTCCTTTAATAAGAAACAACTCTAGGTTTGAAATTTAAAAGTTGCTTATTTTCAGGTTTGTCATTGTTCCTAAATGCTAGAAAATAATGCCCATAAATGACTGTAATATAATGTAGCATTTTCTAAACAGAATTAACATTTTCAAAATTAAAGATTCACACAACAAAAAGGTAACAAGGTAAACATGTAAAATGTACCAGTAATGTGCAATACACATGCATGTATGGTACAGTCATATACCTTCACTTGACTTGATTTCCTATCCATAAGAATCTTTGACCCTGATCAGGAAAAGGTCTCTTTAAATAAGAAACTTTCTGAGGCCTCAATTCAAAAAGTGGTTTCTTATTTGCGGGTACCCGCTGTATGCTTTCTGATATTCTGATTCTGATATGATTCGAAGAATACAACAGCCTAATACAATGTATTATTACCTGACTGACGTTTCAAAAACGAGGCAATACAAGAATCCCGCCAATCCCATTGGCTAATCGCACATTTCCCGCGGTTTTCCCGTAGCCTTGTATAATGCGATACAAGGACGCGTTTTTGTCACCACAGCAACTAATTTAGGCCTGTGAGATTTACAACGAACTCAAACGACATAACAGTAACAAAATGAGTTTGACTAAATGGTATAAGTCAAAATTAGAAGCTATCAGGTAATAAAACTCATACTAACCGGTTTTGTAGTTGTACAGGAAAATATAAAGCCCTCGGTCTTATTGCACAGACCTCGCAAGCTCGGTCTGTACTTTTAAGACCTCGGGCTTTATATTTTCCTGTACAACACAAAACCGGTTAGTATGCGCATAAGATAAAAATATATGTATTCTACACGACCCAAGAAGAGCGTAGCTTATCTGGCGTGGGCCGTAAATTAAACATTCAAAAGGATATACGAAAAAAGGAAAAAATGCGTCATAGTATAAAGCTAGGAATTCAACAGTAAGATATATTTTTGTTAGTAAGAAATGTTATTGGTTTGTATGTCTTATTAATCATGTAGATTTTTTATAGTTCATTTTGGTATGATAAGATGATGTTTTCTTTAAGTTTTTTACTGAAGTGTTTTTGTTTTGAGATTGATTTTAGGAAGGAGGAACGTTGTTCCACATGCGAGCACCAATGTTTCTTTCGTATGGTGTAGTCACGCCACTTTTTATTAGATTTCGCTATTTCTTAATCTGATTTTTGTCCGGTCTCGTATTTATAAGAGTTCTCGTTGGTTTTGAAGTAATTTTGAAATACTTCGGGTAATTTATCTTTGCTGAAGTGCACTTCATACAATATTTTTAAGTTTTTTATGCGGTAAAGATCATAAATTTTAAATATGTTAAGTTCTTTATGAGGCGATTTGTAGAATATTTACGATCTTTGAAGTGAATTATTTTGAGAATTCTGTTTTGTAGAACTTGGAGTTCATTTAGTTTTTTTGGTCGCAGCTGTCCCATATGCTTCCAGCTCATAACCTATTTCAGAAGTTACAGGGAAGGCGTAGGTGGGAGAGAGTTATAGCGAAAAGAACAAGCATAGCTGTGTTTTTCAATGCTTCATAAATATGAACAAGTCAATGACGCCTAAAAAATTCTTCAAACAGTGGCCATTGCTTTATGTTCCACGGTTATTAATATTTTGACAATGAACAATATCTGAAGCATGAGTTTTTGATAAATATTTATCACGAGTGGGTTATCACAATTGGAGAATTAAAATGTGGTACACGTATTTTTTTATAAGAAACTAAGAATTTGGGCCAGCACTGAAAATTTCTTAAAATTATCAGATTTTGAGTACTCAGAGTTTCTTACGAGTTTCTTAGAGGTTCCATAACAATCCTCATGTTCATTACTTGTGCCCTCGTGAACATTTCAAAACAATGTTTTTCAAGCATTTCCAATGTTTAGACATTACTCAAGTACCTTACGAGTAATATGATCCAGGAAACAAGTGAAAGTAAAGTAAAAATATGTGAAGGATTTCGTTTATCAAAGTAAATAGTTTCTTAACTTACGTTCTCCGAGTACTGGAGTTTCTTAATTTTTTGGCGATCTGAGAGTTGAGTTTCTTATGGGCAGTTTCTTATAAAAAAAAATACGTGCAGCCCACTTTTGATATGAGCTTTTGATAAACATGGTCATACAAAGACAACATTCCGAATCACCTTTTGATAAACATTAGTTATTATTATTGTTATTATTGTTATCGATTTATTTACAGTAGGCAAACATACAAATAGCTATAATAAAAGCTAATTCACGCCTACTATCTAACAAAGTAAAAAGAAATTAAAATAAAATAAAATACAATGATACAAAATAATTAGCTACCAATATAAGTACAGATTTTTTCAATGTTCAAAAAATCTTCCAATGTTTTTTTCTTTTTCTTTTGTGCTATTGACAATGCAACAAAATTATCTGTTCAAGAACCCAACCTGAGCCACGAAAGGTCTGCATATTCTACAATTAGATTCCTCTCCCCTCCAGGCTTTGATTTTCCTTTTGAAACTGGAGAGAGTATCTGACTGTTTTAGGTCATTGGGAAGTGCCTGCCATAACCTCCACCCAAGAAACGATATCGTCTCAAAGTCATAGCACGTAGTACGTGCTTGTGGTAAGGATAGGTTATGGCAGCCTCTTAACCCATAAGAAACCTGTTTTTCGACAAAAATGTCTTTCATAAATGTTCCAAAATGTCATCATCATCATTATCATTGTCATCATCTTCTTCAGCTTTTTGAAAATTCTTTATAAAGGCCTAATAAAATGTGTTCTAATAAATGGAAATAATATCTACAGTATGATAGAAATTGGCTTTTCTTCCAGAGGGTCTTGATTCAGTGTACTTTTAGCATTCTCAGTTGTTCAGGTGCGCTTTTAGTTGTTTTTTAAAGCGCCCGAGTGTTTGGATTTCTCTGATATTAGCTGGGATATTTTTTGTGCATGTTCTGTTTTAAGCCTGGGGATCTGGAGATCCTCACAATTCCTTGTTTCATAATTTGAATACTCGGATCTATATTGATACATATCCCAAAGGCTATCCCAGCTTCCCGGCTCAACTTAGTATTAAGGAAAAAGGCTACCCAAGCTTACACCAAAATCTCATGATATTTAGTAAACTGAAACACTCAAGGTGTTTGCTAAGGGGGTCCGATATGGCACAAAGAACAGTAATAGATTTAACTACATTTGCGTTCATTGAAAATATTTTTGTTTTGTTCCGCAGGCATTCCAAAGGCAAAGATGGTTCGGATGATGAGGTGGGATTTCCTTTGCTATTGCATTATTTTCTTGAGATGTGTATCAATTTTTTTTTCTTGTTTACATTCCATCAAAAGCTTACAAAAGGAATTACTAATTACATTACTTACAAAATACCGGGTGTCCCAAAAAAAGTACTCCCGTCTAAAAAATCACCAAAAATTGATTATCAAACCTTTGATAAAATTTTCTTTTTGACTTTTTTTGTCAAAGACCCAAAAATATTTATAGATGCTAAAATGTTTGCTTTTGATGCAACCAGGTAGAAAAATTACACGCTGAAAAACCTTATTTTGAGCTATACTTTTTAAGCAAAATGCTCAATCTTGCCTAACAGTCAAAATTTTCAGGTTTTTCATCGTCATCTAAGTCTCCAATGATAGTGTGCATTTCTTTCTGTCATTTGTGACCAAACTAGAAGCGTTATATGCACAAAGGAATTGATCTGGCAAGCATAAATGCTCTTTTGCTGCATGATTCAAAATCAGGTAGCCCTAAAAAGAGCTAAATTTGCTAATTTCAAACCAATTACAAGATCAGCTATGTCTGAGAAAATAATTTGGTCCTTGATCTACTTGGCAAAAAAAGAAAATTGAAGATCGGTCATGTAATCAAATGTTGGTGATTTTTCAAACGGGAGTACTTTTTTTGGGACACCCGGTACTGTACCCTACTACTAAAACAATGCCATAAGGAGCGAAAAACAATGTCTACCTCATGGCAGCATAAAACAGAAGATACGAACATAGCACTATACGTAACAACCAGAGAAAGAAAAAATAGCACTTGCTAAAAGAGAGATGGTGGTTGTATGATTTAAGGACTTGCTAATCAAATCGGTCAGTTTTATGGATAAAACGTAGAGTCAAAAGAAGTATATTTTTATTAAGATCATCTGGAAGATCGTTATCACCATACAATAAAATCTTTTAGTGGAACATCATTTGAAAGATTGGTATATCCATGTGGTCGTAATAAAGAGGAAACTCCAGCGAGAAGGTCTCTTCGTAATACTTCAAAGGAAGGGCAGAGCAACAAAAAGTGCTCCTGTATCAATTTGAGATGTGCATCAAATGTGTCACAGGAGATAGATTCAACGAGAGTTTGGTTATAACTGTTTGCTCAAACAATCATGAGAATTTCGTGGAGAATAATATCAAACATGCGTCATTTCGAAGGTTCTCCCTTTGCGACATATATGTTTGATCTGTCACCCCAGGAAGGTTTACCAAGTGCGCTATGCTTTATAATATGAAGCATGATCAATGAAATTCCGTGTTCTCAAGGTGAAGGTTAAGGTCAAAGTTCCTTTGCAGCCATCTTTAGCGCCAGCGCCCGTAATAGCCTGGCTCTTTATACAGTCCAATTTCAATTATTGTCCACTTATCTGGATGTTTTGCGGTAAAACGCAAAACAAAGAAATAGACAGAGTTCACAAAAGAGCCTTGAGAATACTTCTTGAAGACTATGCATCGAGCTTCGATGAGCTTCTACAAAAGATAGATGACATTAGGGTCCATGTAAACAATCTACGCAACTTGATGATAGAAATATATATGTGCCTATCGTGCGAAAATCCATCCTTTATGTGGAATATTTTCCAGCGAAAGGAGCTAACATATAGTCTAAGATCAGGTTCACTATTAATGCTACCACAAGCGAAAACTACAACCTATGGGACCAGTTCGTTGACCTTTAGAGGTAGCATCCTCTGGAACAGCCTAGTGGTCTCTATAAAAAGCTCACCATCTGTTGTATGTTTCAAAAGATTGATAAAAGAATTGAAGGGTGAAAATTGCACATGCAAAAAGTTCTTGTACAAACAATATCTTTGGAAATCTCTCCGCGAACAGAAATCGTATAAATCGATGTAAATATACTTATTTTCTTGATATTATTGTGAATTTTTCCTTTGTAGATAGTTGGTTTGAATTAGCTATTGTATATAAGTTATTGTAAGTACCAACTGTAAAGAATTTAATAATGATAATAGATGATCTACCGGGGGACTCAACCTGTTTGAAAAGTCATTGCAGCAAAGATGGTTGCCCTATGATTATAGGGATTGGTTTTTCAATAGCAAAAAGATCGAAGTATTTCTCGTATTTTTTCTTGTAATTTTCAAAGTAGTAGTCTCTCGATAAATTGAAAAGACTTCAAAAATCAGTCTTGTAGAACAGCCGGAAAATGGCCTAAAACGCACCATCAAATCTTACAGGTCGTTTGAAATCTATTCGAATTCCTTTTGAAAATTAGCATGACTAATAAAGCCAAGAACTGAAAATGAGATGGAAACTGAAACTGGTATCTTATTTATTGCTCTGAAAAAGGATTATTGAAAATGATAAAACTGACAGGTTATGTTTCTTTTATTTCGGGATGCGTTTGACCATGCGTTTTAGGCCATTTTCTGGAAGTTACAGCAAGACTAATTTTCTGAATCTCTCGAATTTGCCACAGCACTACTATCTTGAAAATTACCAAAAAATACAAAAAAATTCTTCAATCTTGTAGCTACTAGAAAAATCGATTCTGATTATTATAGCGCTGATAAATTTGCTGCGGTGATTTTTCGAACAGGGGGACATTTTATTGAGCCACCCGGTATAAATTTGCCGTCACCACAATATTCTTCCATGATTATTCTAGGAACAGTTTGATGCAAGCAGTGCTTTCTTCGCAAGAGCTGCCAGCAAAGCACCACAAACCCAAGCTACAACATATCCTCCTCCCAAAGAGCCGGAGCCGAAGCCACCAAAAAATAACAATACGAAAAAGAATGCAGCACCAAAAAATAAAGAAACCAAAAAATCTGGAAGCAAATTAAAAGAAAAGAAAGAGGAAAATCACAAATTGGAATTGAAGTCTGAATCAGCGGAAAAGGAAATAAAAAATACGAAAAGCCAACCAGAAGTTGCAGAAAAAGAAAATCAAGATATGAATCAAAGTTTAGATAGTGTAATCATAAAAAGTCGGCAACTGGCAGTGAAAGGCAACGAATTTGCAGCCAGAGAAGAATATCTAGAAGCAATAGGAATGTTTTCAGAAGCCATTCATTTGGATCCGTCGGATTTCAGGTTTGTAGTGCTCGCATTTTTCTTCGTACTGCAGCATAGGTTTCAAATCTTTAAAGGGAATGTGGCGGGGATGGGCTCAGTGGTAGCACTCTTGACTACCAATCTGAAGGTTGATGGTTCGAGTCCCCGCCCTGCCGAACCTGCTACAAAGTGTGAGGAGAGTCGCCAACTCTCTGTAATTCCAGGCTAAAGGAATCAAGAGGTGTGGTCACATCGAGAGGAAGGACCAGGACGCTGCTTCAATAAGCTCCACTTCTAATGGACCCAAAACACTTGATCAATGGTAAGGAATCTCCTCATACAGAACAATACGCAAGGACATTTCTCCGCTCTCAGGAGTTATGATGAGAAATAGATCTTTAAACAAACACGGCCGTTTATCAATCCCATGGCAATAAATATGCAAACGATATCTCTCACCCATTGTACGTTTTATTGTTCTGTATGAGAAGTATCTTCATGATTTGATCAAATGTTTCTGGCCACTTTCAGGCATTTAACAACCATGACATTTTCGTAATGTTGAGTTTATTTAGGATAGCCTCTCAAATTCAAAAAAGGAATCCCTTCAACGTCTTCAAGACAGAGCCGTCTCCATGATCGAAACGGCCAGGATTAAAGACGAATGGTCAAATAGTTTCCTTCATGCTGAGCAACTTGTCATGTTTGATCGTGCCGTTATGGCCTATATGAGCATGCACAGACTCTGCCCAGAAAATCTCTGGAACAAATTCCAACGAAGATCCCAATACTCCAGCTATAACACGTGATTCTGCAGAGATCGTTAGATTCCGAGGTACAATCTGGAGTATGCCAAAAAAGGATTTTCCTATTCAGTTGTTGAGGTCTGGAATTAAATCCCCATAAGTATCAGGGAGCTTCCTACCTTGTGCCAATTCAAAAAACAACTAAAACACATTTGATGATGAGCTGAAAACTAATAAAAACACGACTCCCTGGAAGATCAGCAATACCATTAGCCTTTAGTATTTTTCTTTATGTATATAATATTGATTAATAAAACTTTCTTTTTGTAATATTAGATATAGCTGAAGGGATTTTCGTGCATAAATAATTTAAAATGAAAAAAGGAAAATACCTAAGTTCTTGTTGCTCATAAAAACATGAAAAAAGTTGCAACAATACTTAAGTCTCTCAGCTATCAAGCAGAATTCAGTTCATTCTAATCCATCAAGTACTCTTGGCGCTATGAATTTTCAAATGTGGGAATTTTTCTAGCTCACCTGATATGCTCCTCAACTGAATACTTGCTAGCCCCAAACCGATCTTGTCTAGCAATCGCAAATTTGCAAACATTGTAATAAATATTCTCCCTTGCAGATTTTTTGGTAACAGATCATACTGCTACGACCGTACTGGACAATTTCAAAAGTAAGTCTTGATTTGATTTAGAATGATTTGAGAAATCTTCCAGATTAATAGACAAAATCGGCTAAGGTTTGTTTACACCCATTTCAAGTCATGTGATCAATCCCTTGATAAAACATCATTTGATTTCTCTAATATATTTCGTGCCATGCAAAGTTGTGCCATGAGTGCAAAAAGTAGCATAATACTAAAACTTCTCAAGAGTATGGTCACATGACTTGAAAATGGTTGAAACAAACCTCACCTGATTAAGTCTATTTGAGTATGATTTTGCAGCTGAAATTTGAATAAACCGTTTCATTGTGCGTTTTCAATCCGAGGCAAAAGGCTGTGAATCTCATATGAAGTAAATCATAATCAAAGGAGCTAGTGAAACATTGTTGACTGTTGAAGCAGTCACTGCATCCTTATTGGCAATAACACATGCAAGAGGGAAACACGTACTGTTCTCAAGGAGAGGCAATGGGCAGTACAGGCCGTGTGCACATAAACATGGTATTCCACCTAAGAATTCTTGTTTAGAAAAATTTACAGTCTTTCATAACCTTGTGCTTAAACCGATGAAATTGTATTTGTCTCTTCGGCGCCATCTTGGCTCTATCCTCTCACAGCATCGACAGAAATGGCGCAACACGGCGGTCATATATATGTTGACTGCAGCAACACCTGGCGGTAAAATGGCGGCTTGCCCTCAAGGGGCACCGCTCAATGTATTCAAACATTAAAATGGTTGGTTAATTAGAATAAGAGATAAACCCTGTATTCTAAATAATCGAATTTCTTAGGTCAACACCTGGCACTGGATACAACCCATTTTCTAAAATTTAAAAGAGAGGGTTATTTCGACTTAGAACGTGTAGAATGGGTGCTTTCATATGGTTTAAGAATTTGAATTATGATGTAAAGAATTCTCATCATGTTAATATGCACAAGGCATGTGCTGTATCTTTTAATAATAGCTGAGATGCTTTATTTCTTACAAAGTTTATGGAATGAAAAGAAAATGTGTGAACCAAATTTTGGCCCGCAGTGGACTTTATGTCTCGTTCAATTCCTGCCCTGACCATCCCCCCCGGGACACCCCGGGCATTTGCACAAAAAATATTGCCGGCCCCCGGGCATTTGACCGTAGATTTCTCCCCGGCTCCCGGGCATTTGAGTAGCATTTGAGAAGAACAGGAGCTTTTGCTTCTACAGTAACTGGGAATATGGCATTTTCTCATTGCCCGGCCCCCCGGGCATTTGACCGTCAATTTTTCCTGGCCCCTGGGCATTTGAGCAAGGAATTTTTGTTGACCCCCAGGCTGCTGGGGGGGGGGATGGTCAGGGTAGGAATTGAACGAGACTTTTTGCACGTGCAGATTAACAGCTGGAATGCTGACATTTTGTCATGTCACTAGCTCGACAAATCTCCATTTGAAATGGGAAATTATTTAATGAGAGTGAATATGAATGTCGTCGCAAGGGCAGTATGATGATTTATGCACCGGGTGTCCCAAAAAAGTACTCATGTTTGAAAAATCACCAAAATTTGATTACACCGCCGATCTTCAATTTTCTTTTTTTGTCAAATAGATCAAGGACCAAATTATTTTCCAAGATATAGTTGATCTTGTAACTGGTTTAAAAATTAGCAAATTTAGCTCTTTTTAGGGCTACCTGGTTTTGAATCATACTGCAAAAAAGCACTGATGATTGCCAGATCAGTTTCTATGTGCATGTAAAACTTCTAATTTGGTCACTATGATGGGAGACTTCACTGATGATAAAAGATTTGAAAATGTTGACTCTTAGGCAAAATAAGGTTTTTCAACCTGCAATTTCTATACCTTGCTGTATCAAAAGCAAACAATTTATCATCTATGAATATTTTTGGGTCTTTGAAAAAGCAACTCAAAAAAGAAGAAAATTTTATCAAAGGTTTGATCACAGGGACCCCAGGAAATTGAATAACCCCCCCCCCCCCAACGATAAAGCCCCGACAGTCCTTAGCTATTGACACAATTTATGCCCCTGCTATCATTTGTATGTATTGTTGTATTGTTGTATTTCCATCATGCTTAAATGGTCTTCTTTTTCATTTTTAGTGCACTGAGAGATGCAGAGTCTGCAGTTAGGCTAGCAGCTCAGTGGCCAAAAGGATATTTTAGAAAAGGAAGGGCTTTGACTGGTCTTGAGGTAAATATCAACGATTCTGTTTTTGAGAAATGCATTTCTTCTCAGGCTCTTCAAAATTTGAACGGTTTAAAGATAAGATTTCAAACTCAATGAATGAGGCCCCGTTTACACTGCTCCGTTTTGATATGGAGCAAGACTTATCCGTTTTTGCCTTGCGTGCACACTGCTCCGCTGTGAAAACGGAGCTTTTTAAGCTGCATTTGCAATTTCTTATTGGATTGCTTTGTTGAGGAATGTCGCTCTTGATGTGAAATTTAGGCCAGTTGTATTTGTTTTTTTATTATTGAAAACTGTCATTTTCTTGCCTTGCCTGTGCCTTTGCTTTTTGCTTCCCGATTTTCGCAGACAGCAGGTATTCTACGGTTCTTCTTATGTCGTATGTAACTCACTGCAAATAGCTCATCCAGGGGTGGAAAAATAGCGGATAGCGGCACCAGTGGTTTCAGAGATTTTTTTAAGTCTCCAGAAAGAAATACCATGAAAGAGGAGTGAAAAGGGAAAGGACAGGGATGCAGAAAGAAACAATCGAAATGATTATTTGATGTTTCATAAAGCTCAAAAACGGTTCTCCTTGCATTTCAAACTAAGACTGCGTTCACACGATGCCGGCACATTTTGAAAACGGTGAAAAATGTGTGGGATAGGCCTCCCGTTGATACGAAAACGGCACATTTTTTGCCAGCAGATTTTGAAAGCGGTAGATTTTGAAAACGGAATTGTAACTAGCATATTTTGAAAACGGTATTTTGCTGGTATATTGTGAATGCTAGCTCTAATTTTGCTACCGTCACATTTTTCACCGTTTTCAAAATGTGCTGGCATTGTGTGAACGCAGTCTAACTTTAGTAATTGTTCGATCAATTTAGGCTGTTTCAAGATTAAGGAATTTTCAAGACGCCATAACTCAGAAATTAATCGGCTAAAAAAGTTAATCAAATGTGCCAAAGTATTATCCACGAATATGACAACGGATTAACGGTCACAAATTTTTTCCAACACTTTTTGGTCTCAGAAATTACGATATTTCTTCCACCCCTGAGCTCGTCTGATGTCAACGCTGTTATCAAACCGTCATATCAATGACTGCTTTCATTTGTAAGCTTTAAGAGGTGTTTTTAGTCCACGGGAATTTTCATAGATTCTTGATTTTCTTTCCTAGCGATATCAAGAGGCTGAAGAAGCATTCCAAAATGTTTTAACATTGGATTCTGAATGTCCTGATGCTCAGTTTGAATTAGAAAAAGTTCGTGTGCGCATATTAACGGTGAGAGACGTTATCAAATTATTTGGATTCCCGTAGCTCGTCTATGAGGATTCATTTTCATTGTTTTTCATTTTTCATTATTCTTCATGGTAGCCCCACCACCAGTCGAGAGGACTGCTGTATAGATCATAGGTTCCAAATCTTTAACTCGGCGTAAAAAGGTGGGTGTAAAATTCTATGACCTATTTCTTCTGATTGAATGGCTTGAAAAAAACTTTAGATACTTATCTATATTTCTACCGGTGAGCTTTTCAGGAGTTTTGAATATTTTTCGAAAGTACAGCGAGCGTATCTTACATTTCAACTCATTTGAGGATGTGACATCATCAAATTTTTAAATCATAAACAAGAAGAGTGATAGACTTTTGCTTGATATTGTAGACATCCATAAAGTGTGGGTTTCTTCGAAATTATTTCATGTTGCGTCAAACAGTTTAGAAACTACGATGGTTTTAAGTTTTTTTGAAAATGTTTCTTGAATTCTTAAAAAAGGAGAAAAACACTCTAATTCTGATAATATTGAAGATTTCAGAAAATTCCAACGGTAGACTTATAGAGAAATAGCTAAAGTTTCTTTGAATTTATTCATTTCAAAGAAATAAGTCATTGGATTTTACACCAGCCTTTGTAAAGATTTGGAACCTATGCTGCTTTACAGGGGCCGTGTCCAAATTCACAATACTTACATTTCAACTCATTTGAGGATGTGACATCATCAAATTTTTTAAATCATAAACCAGAAGAGTGATAGACTTTTGCTTGATACCATATTGTAGACATCCATAAACTATGGTTTTCTTCGAAATTGCGTCATGTTGCGTCAAACACTTTAGAAACTACGATGGTTTTAAGTTTTTTTGAAAATATTTCTTGAATTCTTAAAAAAGGAGAAAAACACTCTAATTCTGATAATATTGAAGATTTCAGAAAATTCCAACGGTAGAATTATAGAGAAATAGCTAAAGTTTCTTTTAATTTATTCATTTCAAAGAAATAGGTCATTGGATTTTACACCAGCCTTTTTAAAGATTTGGAACCTATGCTGCTTTACAGGGGCCGTGTCCAAATTCACAATACTATAACTAAAAAGAGATTGATTAACAATTACACCTATGTTTACAAAATAAAATGAAAAATAGAGTTAGGCTTAGAAAGGTAAATTACTCGTCAGCCTACTTTTAAAATGTTAAGGGAGGAGGCTTGTTCGACACCCAAAGGCAATTTATTTCAAGTCTACACCCCGGAAAGATATCTTTTTGCCCACTGCAAGTTTTCATCCTTGAAACAAGGACATCGGCAGTAGCATTGCGCAAATTAATATTGATATTACGCGCAGAATTTCTCTTAAAAAGGTTTGAAACATAGCCGGGCACAAGACTTGATTGGTCGTTATCTATAAGGTCTTAGGGCCTGTTTGTATGAGAAAACACCTCACCTGCCAGACCCGGGGCTACCAGGCGAGATTCCACCATCCCATAGAATCCTTTGTGTTTTTCATTTCGTGTTTATATGACGAACGCAGCACCACCGTTATATTGAGATCCCACCCCACCACAGGTGAAATCTCACCTTGGTGAGGTGAAATTTTTCCTCATAAACGAAGCACCAGCGGTATGTTGAGTTGAATTGGTTTATTTGTTGATTCTTATTGGTTGATTCATGCTCATTTCATGGAAACGAGACTTTACTCCATTTCGCATCTCAGCCCCAGGGCTTACAGTTGAGGTGAAAACCCCATATAGACAGTGGCTGAAATGTGCCTCTCCTGTCAACACCGGGTCTATCATTTGAGGTTTTTTCCTCATACAAGCAGACCCTTAATCATCAAATGCGTATTCCTGCAAATTTTGAGAAACAAGATTGTTTCCTGTAAAATGCTGGAATTTCAAAGTAACTGCGGTTGTTTTTTAAGTGAGGTGGTTGAAACGGTAGTAAAGTAGTTACCCTCTCGAAATATTGCGAAAACGAAAACTCGAGAAACATTCGTCTGAAGGAAAGGTAAAGGGCATTGCGTGCAGTTCCGACGTCAGTCCATGCTTTTACAGCAGAATTTATTCGAGCGGAAACTGAAGGATTGTTTGATCTAATTCTAGGATATGGGATTTCAACGGCCTTTGGCGGAAGAATCTGTCAGGACGCATGGTACGGTTCAGTCTGCACTGGAGGCTTTACTGGCGGGAAATGGTTTGTATTAAAAGAATCCTTGCTTCCTGTGATTTAATGAAAACTCTTTTTACTGAAAAATAGGATAGCAAAATAGCTTGAATCAGGGGCACTCTGCCATGAAGTCAAATTATGAGCCTGATTACGAGCCACAAATTATGAACCTGAGGACACAGTGTACAAAATCACTTTAAGGGAAGTACTTTTTTGGGTTCACGGAAACCATTTTGATATCTCCAGGTAATAAAAGCATGTATCCAAACAGTTTGTTTCAAGGTAAATTTCAAGGATTATCGGTAACAAAATCAAGTTGATAAGGGGACAAAATCTATCTTTTTAAAGAGAAAAGAAAGTAGTTTCTTTTGCATTCATTAATGATGCAGTGATGTAAAATTCTAAAAATGATTGAACATCTCTATTTTTAAATGGTATATTTGCCAACATTATTGCCTTTTTATCCAGGGAGCAGTAGTCTTTCAAGCGGGGATTGTTTTTATTGGCTCACACGGTGTGAGTTTTCAAACATTGGATTCATTCTTTCACTCACTCGTTATACAGTAAATCCCCGCATATAAGAACCTGCAAAAATAAGAACCTAGAGGCTGTTTTTCCTAACTTATGCACCTTTCAATTAAGAACCTGTTTCAGTTTGATTAAAAATATGTTCTTATTGCAGGGGTAGCAAAGTTGATTTTGGATTCTCGTTATTAAGTTGATGCTGGTTATTAGGTACATAATAACTTTGCCAAAGAAATAGCAGGGCTGATCATCTTTGGTGAAGATTCTAAAGGGCCTACGCAAGGCACTCTTCAAATAAGAACCTTTATAACTTGAAATTAACCTTAGTACCTTTCAGATAAGAACCTATTTCAGCCTGGCTGTCAGAAAATTAGGTTCTTATATGCGGGTATTTACTGTAGCTTTTGCAGCGTTGGACTCCCCCAGTTGAAAAGATCTTCAATGCAATTTCATCTTCAGTTTCTTTTCCATAGTGACACCAAGAAGTGATGGAGAAGAAAAGCAATGTACATCTGATTCTGATGATTCTTCTGGGAAAAGAAATGGAATAGCCGAAAAAGGACCAATATTAGTGACAACATCTTCACAACCAAAGTAAGATATTTTCCATTATTATTTGTTACTTGAAAGGGTGCATATTATGCTGAAAGTGTTAAAGAACAAGTCCGGGGTTGGTAGGATTATTGATAAACTAAAAGATTACACTGTTGTGAATTGTGCGTAGTACTTTTTTTCGACTTTTCTCTCTCTTTTCTCTGTGAAATTACATATTTCAAGCTGTGAAATGAGCGATTTGACGTCATAAATGCACAAGGTCATAACGTCGTAGCCTTCGACATCATGTTGAACCTAACTTCTAAACCGAGGCTAGCCTCCTTATCGCGTGCTCTTACAAAAGGGCGACGACATTTGGCTTAACTTTTGAAAAATGTTTTACAAGTTTACAGCTGTTACGGATGTGAAAACGTGGAAGGAAGTTACAATTGTTCTTCAGCAGTTGGTAAGGTTGTTTTTGACATTAATTTTATAAACCCCGGACTTATTCTTTAATGGTTGCCTTGCCAGGTTGGAGAAGCATCTTTTTCTTTTTGGTCCTCTCCTGGATTAGATTGAAACTCTTATGAAAAATATTGACTTGACTTTTAGTATTTTGCCGGGTCGCCCAATAAAGAATGAAAACGCTTCAATAATTACCAAAAATTGATTGTTTTACCTGTCATCAAAGTGTCTTTTATGCTTTTGTGTCAATAATCAATCTCAGTTCTAGCATGATGTTTCATTTTGTTTCTAAGAGAGAATGACCATAAATTCCGCCAAAAAGCTATCTGTTGTGATTTCGATGAAATTTTGTATCCTAAATCATAAAATAGCTTCATCATGAACAGACGGAAAAAAATGAACTGAATGGGTGGACAGGTTAAAGATTCAATTTTATAATCTTACGTTTCAGTTTCAAAATTTTTATCAAAACCTTGTTGCGCTTAAAAGCAGAAATTCCCACGAGTGCAAAGCTACTTATACCAGTAGACTTTGGAGTATCTCTTAAATCATTTCAACTTTGACAAAAATGCATCGAAAGAAATCCATAAGATCTGCAGCTTCATCACACTTTAATGATTTTTCATGCAAGTTTCACTTTTTCGGGTCATCCTTAAAGGGCCCTGGTCAACATCGATGCTTTGCGGCCCTCGGCTATTATTGAGATGATTTACGATTGCAGCGCTCTGGCTATCTATGGTTGGTTGGCGAAGCGATATTCTTTTGCTCCTTTCACGCACACAACCCGAGTTCGAAACCTTTTGGTAATCACTTCATTTTTTATAATTTTTTTCTTCAAGTCCCTGCTGGTTCTGCTAGTGCAATCTAGTATTAACATCATGTTCTGAGGAATGGAAACTGTTGATATCACTGTTTGAAAGAAACCGCACAGGTCAACTGAAAGAATAAAAACTACGAATAATACGATACCCTGGTGGTTCAGAGTTCATAAACCATTGCAATTCGTTCGTTTGATTATCCCTATCACTAAAAATTCTTACTAGATACTCTGAATTACTCATTACTGTATCCTTTCCCCATCCCTTCCACTGTGAGCAGCCATATTAGTTTCTGAGCATCAGAAACTCAAGGACACAGGGTATTGAGGACGAGTTATGCGCGCAAAGCATTGATGTTGACCAGGACCTTTTAAATCAAGTTTCATCCGAAGAATGGCAAACCGATGTAACTACATTTTTCGGAAAATCACCAAAAGTTTGTTAGGTTGCTGATCTTTAACATTGTGTGTAAAGGTTCAATTTACTTCGGAGTACAGCATGTTCGAGAAACGTTTTTATATTTGTGAAAATTTGTGTTTTACACGCTACCTGCTTATCGTAATCGCAAGAGAGATTAATTACTATCAGAACCAATTTTTGATCGACATTAGCCATTACCTCAGCTGCCAGTTTCCTTGTTAATGCTTTATCATCATCATCATCATCATCATCATCATCATCATCATCATCATCATCATCATCATCATCATCATCATCATCATCATTTATTTATTTATTTATTTATTTGTTTGTTTGTTTATAATAGGCTCAAACAAGAATTGCTAATTTACAGCTAAAGAAGGCCTGCTATTTGCGATTTACATAATATACAATTTAATTGAAATGAAAACCATCAAGATGGAAATTTTTAGCTTTTCATAGGACTCGAAATATGTTGCCTGTATAAGGATCCTATTGTCTTAAGTATGGTTCTTCAATCTGTTGTGATTTGACCACCTTTTTCCTTTGAGAATGAACAATAATCATCTTTTGAATTTATTTCTCTTGGACGCAATCGACAAAAACGAAAGTGAACATTAGAAAGTAAACATTAGCAACAATGACATTTTTGTTATATTTAATAAAGTTGACTACGGTTGCATTTTTTTTATTTGTCATCAGCCGGTGCTTTCATTTTATCTTCATTATTCGTATATAAATGTATTCCTTTATTTGCAGAATAAAACAAAAATGTTCAGCATTATGGATAGGAAATGTAAATTCTCATACAGTCACCGAAAAGCAGTTATCGCAGTTGTTTTCTAAACAAGGAAAATTGGTCAGTGTGAGATTATTACCTGAAAAATATTGTGCATTCATCAATTATCAGATGCCTGAAGGTGCTGCAAAAGCATTGGAAAAATTACAGGTAAGCCAGTTTTATGCCAAAATCACTAGAAAGAAATGCTAAGGTATTTATTTATCTGTTTCACTTATTTAGGCACGGTAGCCCCGTCAGTCCATCAGAACTGCTAAAAAGAAACATATGTAAATTAAGAAAAAGATATATACGCAGTACATGATAAGAACAGAATAACCATTTTTATTTTTGTTTGTTATTGAATCTTTTTTTAAGGCGGCAAGGGACTGTGCCCGTTATTGAGGTGTGCTTGAAGTGCGTGGGTGTATTTATAAATGGTCACCAGAGATGCAACGCAAATATCTTTTCTAAAATGCTATTTTTTCTATATTCATATAAAATATTACAATGTATGTTACATTCCACCATACTTTCTAATTACTATACAACTAAACAACACTACAGGGACGATACCATAGGGAGCAAAAGGCAATGGCTACCCTATGGCCACTAACACAAAGACATGCAAATAGATAACAGCTAAGTGAACAACTACAAAATGCTACACATACCATTAAATACTGGTAACTACTGGAACCTGTTTCACATTGGATGTCAGGCCAGCATAGGCGCATTTAGACTTATGACGATGAGTCCCTTGTATCCCTGCGGTACCTTGCTCACAAGGACTCATAATGAAAGAGTTAAAAACCTGACGCTATCTTCTGCATTCGATTGATCGAATCTGGATCGAAGGACTGCTTCGGCTCAGTTCAACGGTCACTCCTCAGAAAGGAAATGCGATAGAAACCACGGTAAGCAGACACTTAATCAACAAAACTTGGTATTCATCTGAAGAAGAAAGTTCACTTTACCTGGTGAGTGCAAAATAAGTCTTTTAATGCTGCAATTTCCATGTTTTTAAGACCAAGACATACCAGATAAATCTTCAAGTACCTGCTGCAGCAACTTCCTTCAAATTTAGTAAGCTGCGTCAATCGAATTGAATGTTCGAAACTTATTGTTCTTCGCCAAATCTCGCATTCTGATTGGTATGCTAGGAATCCCAGCACATTAGGCCTAAATAGGGTCAACTTTTTCAGAGTAATATTATGAGTCTGTGTTGACTGAAGCGCCATCAAGAAGTCAAAGAGCACAGGGAAACGAAAGACTCATCGTCATAAGTCTAAGGCGCATTATGCTGAACAATAGGAGCTCCGGATGAGAGAACAACAACGACAACAATTGCTACCGCCATTGATCCCCCTCCAGAGTCTCCATCGCTCAAAACACTGCACAGACATGACATCATAGGCGTAGTCTGACCTATGGTGTCATGTCTGTTCCTGGTTACAACATCACTAATATTACGGGTGCGCCAAAATAAACTATGCACGTTTGGCAGGCCACAATAAATCGTACACTGGACTGATTTTGAAGATTTATGACTTAATCTTTAGCAGAAAGCCTGACTTAGATTCTAGAACTTGTTGCAAATTTTTCCGTTTTCAGTTTCTAGAGCTAGAAGCGAGTTTCTTGGAATTTTCGTTTTCGAAAACACTGAAACGATCAAAAAACGTCAATCAAATTTAATTAAAAGACTCAACATGAATGAACAAAGAGAAAACGTTTTCAGGGTGATTTGGGGATCTCATGCTATTGTCTTACAAAATCTGTCCTTGTTCGTTCACATGGCTTCAAAACAAAATTTTTAAATAGACGGAAGGAACAAAAATGTTATGAATGAGTAGGAACAGTGTATCCGTTACACTTTTGTTACAGAACCAAAGTTGTGTCGTTTCAGTGTAAACGGGCTCTTATACTCACTTTGTAATACTATTGCATTTTCATACCCTAGGGGCATGAAATTGGTGGACAAAACTTGTTAATACGATACCCAAATAATCCACCTCCTGGATCTATGGTTGTACCAAACACAGCTCCAGAAAAACCTACTCCTTCACAGGCGGCGAGCAAACGCAGGTATGTTTTTGTACCATGAAATGAATGACAAGAAGGCAACTTTGTCATTGTCTAAACTATTTTGGTTTTGCTTGGTTTTTTGTTATTTATTTTTCATATCCTAAGTTCATCTCCTTGACGCAGACTGTGATATGCAGTGGAGCGAATTTGTCACCGTAAAAGGGCATGTAGAGGTCACGTGACAGGACACAGCAATGGACAATGAAATGTTGATAATTATGCAGCCAATTAGATTTTATTGAATGTCAAGAAGCTTCAAAATCACATTTTTCGTGGCTGAGATTCTATTTGAAAAAGTCTAATAGGGGGATGCTCCCTGGCTGAATAGGGTCAAGGGTTTTGTATGGGAACGAGGATTCCACGCTCCAACCTGGTCCATTATTTACGTCCCATTGAAATTGAGATTCAATAAAATTGTCAGTTTTAGAAATAGAATTTTCACTTATCACTTTGTCGCCAAAGTCATTTGAGAGCTTACTCTACTTAGCCCTTTTGCAAAAATGTTGCCTATATATAGGTTAAACCTGATTTTAGTCTTTACAAGAATTCTGAAACATAGATTTTTTTTTAATGTTTAAGCGTTTCGTGATTCTTTTTAATGCGAAAGAAGCGTTTCGTGATTCAGTTTTAGCTTTCTGTAACGTTTGGTTATCATTATGAATTCGCAAAATTTGCACACCCCAAGATAAAATTGTCAATCAACCTTTTCACTACATATTTTGCAAGGTTTAATCTGTCAAGCACAACAAAGATCATGAAAATCCAGAGCGTGCAAGTCAATGAATTTGAATTTGAAAGTTAGTGCTATTTTGTGAAGGAGCCTAAAGTACCGGGTGTCTCAGAAAAAAGTACCCCCTTTTGACTGAACATGGGAACAAAAAGATAACATTTCGGGACTTTTGAATTCATGGCTACATTTGCTGGTCTTCAACTTAAATGCACATACCTTGCATTTAGAAATCAACCATCAAACACTGGAGATATGAGTTCACAATGTCACAGTTTGGAGTGCACCTGAAACCAGAGGTTTCGAGAAATGGCCTAGCCATAATTTTACACCACAGGCATTTCGCAAACGAATTTTCAACTTTGACCTTTAGTTTTTGTTTTTGAAAATATTTATACCTTGAATTATTTCAATTGTTCCTGAAGTGACTTTTCTTTTGAAGAATCGGTCCTTGCATTGCATTCGATCCCAAGTGTTTTGCATTAAAGAAGAGGAAAAGGAGCACATGCACTCTTATTTCGGATATGTGGCTCGACTTTATCATCCTTACCACCCTTTTACTATATTTGTATCAGTGCCATGTCCACGCGTCTTTTATTCTTTTCAATAGCAAAAATGGAAACTTAAAGTCTGCGGGTACTTTGAAAAATGTCCACGATACAAATTCTGACTAGGCCCTTTTTCAAAACCTCTGGTTTTCAGTGCACTGTAATTTTTGAATTTGTGAACTTTTATCTCTGATGTCTCTAGTGGTGGACGATTTCTAAACGCAAGGTATGTGCATCTAAGTTGAAGATTTATAAATTTAGCTGTAAAGTCGGGGAGCAATGATATCTTATTGTTTGGGTCCTATTTCCAGTCAAAAGGGGGTACTTTTTTGAGACACCTGGTATACTCTTCAGGCCTAACTTGACATGATATTTTCTAAGCATTGAATCGTCCGATTTGAAAAAATTTTTGGGTTTTGATATACCTCAGGCTACGGTCAGCAATAGAAAAGTCAGTTTTGTACAATTCTGATACTTCAATTTTTTGGCATTAATTACACTAAAATGGAAATCTGGATCACAGTGCTTCTTTTAGCTTGATTAGTGCCAGTTCTACAAATATTTCTTTGCTTGATAACGGGCTATGCTCGAAACGCCGTGCTTATTTCAATTTGCATCACAGTGCTTATATTTTACTTGATTTACCTGTTTATATGTTTACATCCAGTCACAGATCCACCAGGCTAGTGTTATCTGGCTAGAGTTACAGCATAGGTCTTAAATCTTTAAAAGCTCGTTTGAAAGTGTTGATGTAAAAAGAGCTGCAGCGTTTTCTTCTTTTCCAAGAATTCAATAATAATTTTGAAAACGACTTAAAGCCATAGTTAAACCATGGTAACTTCTAAAATTGTTGACGAAACATGAAATTGTTGACCAAACCAGAGTTGATGGATATCTACAATATGGTTTCAACCTAAACTCGTCATTCTTCTGGTTTACGATTTATAAATTTAATGACGTCAACGTCACATCCTCAGATGAGTTGAAATATGAAATACGTTGTAATTTGGAGAAATATTCAAGATTTCTGTACTGTTCAACGGTATAACTATATATAAGTAGCTATAATTTCTTTAAAGCCATTAAATTATAAGAAATAGGCCATACAATTTACACTTACCTTTTTACACCGAATCTTGGCCACGGAGCATCTTTTGCGGCTTTGTTTGCTTGTTTGTCTATTCTTTTTTTATTTTTTTTTTATTTTTTTTGGAGAGAATGCCCTAATCTGTGCTCACTAATCGATTTGAGATGGCATGTCTATCAAAGTAACTGATGCTATTGTTGCAAAAGTAAAAGCTCTATTAAGCCCCCCCCCCTTCTCTATAAAGCCCCCTCTCTAATATGCCCCTCCCCTATGAGCACAAAATTTTAATGGTTTCCAAAGATTTCCCATTTATTGAGCTAGATAAGTTTGCATGTTAATTTTGATATGGTTTGAGATAAAACTGTGCCAAATGTATGTATTTGACTCGTAAAATTGTATGTTCAATCCGCAAGATATGATGTAAAAGAACTAAAAAGCTATCATCTGTATCCTTGTCATTTGAATAGGCCTCCCTCTCTAATAAGTCCCCCCCTACTCTTTGATAAGCCCCCTCTGGAGTGTCCGAAATTTAATAAGCCCCCCCGGGCTTATTCAATATAGAGCTTTTACGGTACCCTTGTTGGACCGGACGATTGGTGATTATCGCAACTTGAGAATATTTGAGGAACTGTTTGGTTTTTATTTACGATTGCATCCCCTTCCTTCCAGTGCTGAAAAGCAACTTGCTGCATCAAAGCTCACTGGCCCTGTGAATGGCAATGAATGTTACTTCTGGCGAACAACTGGCTGCGTGTTTGATGTGCATTGCAGATACAGACACATCGATGACCACAAGGGAGTTGACTTGGCTAAAGTGCAGGCCAAATATGGTGCCCATCTATAAACTTCAATATAAAAATGATTTTAATTGGAATGAACCAAAATAACAGAACGGTAGATTGTATCTGTGCTTTCAATAGTTATGTTGCTGCCTGGTCAATGGCATGCAGGTTTTGGTAACATACATAAAACCTCAATGTTTGTATCTACGAGTTCTCTTTGTTTGTTCCTTCCCTAAAGAGGCTGGCTTCTACTTTTATATTAAGCTGCCATTGCACTTTCAGGAATGTTTGATATTTTTCAAAATTACTGTTTATTTCAACTCATTTGAGGATTTGGACGTCATCCAATTTATGAATCTTAAACGAGAAAAGTGACGGACCTTTGCTTGATACCCTATTGCAGACATTCCTAAACTAAGTTTTTTTTGAAAATTATTTTATGATTTCTTTAAAATTTTAGAAAGTAATGGCTTTGAATTTTATTTTGAACTTTTCTTGAATTCCTTAAAAAACGGAAAAAACACTGTTACAGTAGAAACCCGCATAAAAGAACCTAGGTTTTTTCTGGGCAGCCTGAATTGGTTCTTAATTAAATGGCTGCTATTCTAAATTCCAGCCTGTATGGTTATATATACGAGCAGGCCTTGCACACATTAACACTGTTTTCCAGCTCAAGAATTCTTGAGATTTCTTGAGAATTCTTGAGAATTCTTGAGAATAAATCTTTTGTACCAATGAAGAAGTCTGATCAGGATGTGAAGAATTCTAAAAATTCTTGTCATTTTAATAATTTACATTAAAGCTATTATATAAGAACCTTTCCCAGTTTCAGCCTCTTAGGGGTTCTTATTTAGGGGGTTTTAAAGATTGAATTTCAGCCTCTAGGTTCTTATAAAAACAGGTTCTTTTATGCGGGTTTCTACTGTATTCAAAAAACATTGACGATTTCAGAAAAATCCATTCAGCTCAAAGAAATACAGGGTGTCTCAAATTGATGTATTATCGTTTGATTGCTTATATGTCGATAACCAATGAACCGATTTTCAAAAATTTTATTTTATCCGATTGCCGAAAGGCTAAATTGTATTCAAGGATGTTGGTTGTGTTCTTACACCGATGTTCTCATGTCGAAAAGAAGATCGATAAACCTGCTCAAATTCAAGCCTTAGATGGTATGAAAAAGAAACGGCATGAAAAAGAAATGGCCTACTTTTCCAGTCAACATTTTAGATGTGATACTGATACAAAAGGCTGAACTTACATGTCGTTCAGAGAATACGAATTCAGTTGATACTGAATTCAGAGAATATGAATACGAGCTCTGCCTTTTGTATCACATCTAAAATGTTGATTGGAAAAGTAGGCCGTTTCTTTCTCATGCCATTTAATGCTTGAATTTGAGCATCTTCTTTTCGATATGAAAACATCGTCGTAAAACCACAACCAACATCTTCGAATACAATTTAGCCTTTCGGCAATCAAATAAAACAAAGATTTTGAAAATCGGTTCATTGGTTATGGACATATAAGCAATCAAACGATAATACATCATTTTGGGACACCCGGTAGGTCGTAGAATTGTACATCAACCTTTCTGACGAAAAACATTTTCAAATGCAACAAAAGTTCATCGTGCACTGGAATGAAAACTTCCCGCAACGCCTCATTCACACTGGTGGTAAAAATCAAAATAGTATTTAATGGTGACTGCGTATGTATTTCAAATTACAAGAGCCTATTATGCTTGGATGAATATTTTTTATTTTAATTTTTAATTTTAAAATTGTTTACCCAGGGTTACAATTCAGTTTAAGTAACTGTTTTACAATGTACCCTGCAACTAAAAATAAAGCTAACCTAATTACAATATTCAACTAAACCTACAAATGTACAATATATATATTCATCAAAAACTTAAATGGAAAATAAAAATAAAAATGTAAAACCAGCTTTCCTTGAATATATGACATGAAAAGATGAAATGGCCTGAATGGATTCACAGTCAAATGAATCGACTGTAAAGCCAATTCATCTTTTCTCGAATGTCGTTTCCAGTGCAACATAAACCTTCATCGCATGTGGAAACTAGCGTTGTGGAAGGCGACGATGATTTAGCGCGTAGTAAGAAGCAACCTTGAGCAGGGCCGCTTCGTAGACTTGTTTCATTCAACCAGTGTTTCCCTGGAGTACACCGCAATCAACGTAAAGGGGCTGGGTCACGTAACCTTGAATAAACCTGTTATCTCTAGAATCTTTATTGCTTAGGCACATGTTCATTGTTTTTTAGCACATACCGGGTGTCCCAAAAGGGTGTATACGGATTTGATTGACTCCAGCGATGTAAATTTAGCTTCAATCAATGTCTAATCACTCTAAAAATGCTCCTCGATAGTTAACTTGAACATAGGTACCTCATTTGTTGGTATTGGTGCTTTGAAAGCAGACATATTAATCTTGACAGCTCAAATTTGCCTCTTCCTGCAAACCAGAGCCTTAGACTTTTGGCCTAAGCAAATTCTTAAGGAACAGAGCATAAATCAATGATAGCCTTAGTAAAATTTCAACAATATTAGATCTTGTGTTATTCTGTTTTCCAGAAGTCATCCCCCAGTCACCCATTGGGTTGTTGTTTAATTTTCCATTAATTTCAGTTCTTAATTTCGATGTGCCCCAAAAACTTACTTAGGCCAAATGGCCAACGAAACCTACAAATGTACAATGTGCAAAAGCAGAAACGTCATATACCTATTAGAATGCACACTTTGCTCTAAACAATATGTCGGAAAATCTGAATGGCCCTTCAACTTTAGACTCAACAACTATAGGCACAGAATCAAATCAACAGACTATGATAAACTACTCCCTGTCGAACAACACTTTCGCTTATCAAACCACGACTTTGCCAGAGATGCTAAATTTACCATCATAGAACAAATTGAAAAGAACGTATCGGATGAAATTACGTCGATACTAGAATCACATGAAGACAACTGGATATTACGTCTTATAACTCTCACCCCAAATGGCCTAAACGGCAAGCTTAACCACCCAGAAAATATAAGACTATAGATCTTTAAACAGATGGACAGGCAACAGAATTACGTTCATTTTTTGTTATTACATTGTTCCCCTGTGACCTGTCATTTTCTTAACCATACATAATTTGAAACAACTAATTTAACGTCACATTTATAAAAAGAAATTATAAAACTGTGATAACCGGGATACCGGTGATACTGGTGATGACCGGGAGGGCACATTGGGTTTCTTGACTACATGTAAAAAGAATTTATAAAACTGTTGTATTAGAAAGTATAACTCATTCTCCTGATGATGACCACACGGTCGAAACTAGTTGGGAATTGAGAAAGAATTTATATATATCTATTCCTGCTCGTCTTTATTTTTGTTCATCTTTACAAATGTACAATATATATATTCATCAAAAACTTGAATGGAAAATAAAAATAAAAATGTAAAACCAGCTTTCAGATTCAGGCTCTGGTTTGCAGGTTGGTGGAAATTCGAGCTCTCATGATTGATATTTCTGTAAACTTTTTTGGGACACCCGGTATTTTGGTGGATGGGGTGAATCGACAATAAAATTACATTATAATTAATATAATTAATATAATTAAGAGGGGCATTTCAACTGCAAAACTCCTACACCTTGTTTTCTAGAAAGATCTTTCAAAATCCGTAAAAATCCTTTCGCTCTGCGTACTTCGATTGAAATGATCACCCACGTCATGTCAGTCAACTGCGAGGGGCATTTCAACTGCGAGGGGCAGCTCAGTCGCAAGGACGCAACTGCTTTCTATGTATCGAAACAAAACGAACAAGGTGCAAAGAAAGATGAAAACCAATTTTCTATTTTAGCAACACGTATTTCTGGTCTCCCTGTGTGTGTATACAGCACCACAGGGTGTCTAATAACGCAACCCAACTATTATTGAAAAGTTAAAAAAGAATAAAGATTTGAATAGATGTTGTTGTACCTTCTGAAAGTCAATCTATCTCCTTTCGAATGGCATGCAGCTACCGTGTATAAAGAATTTAAAATGAAATGAAATGAAATGAAATGCGGTTTGGATGAATCAATGGAATTATCGATCATCTAATTAATATTTTAGAAAGACTCTAGTCTATTTCCTTCAGCACGCTGAAAGTGCTGGCTGAAAGAGCAATATCAAAAACTTTTGTGTACGAAAAACAGTACAGATTGTATGAAAACGTTTCAGGCCAAGAGGCAATTGAGGTGAATTTGAGGTTTTCCCCCCCCCCCCCCATCTTTGAGTAGAGCCAGGTAAAATACTCGGAGATGTCGGAGCAAGTTTCTCCGACATTTCTCAACTCTGACTTGTTTACTTGGCCCCCATATGCTCCACTAGAAAAGTCGTTTTCTCCGACATTTTGTACTCCAACTTTTTTACTTGGCTCTATATGCTCCACTAAAATAGTCGCAGAAATTTGATCTTCGAAAAACTGTCAAGATTCAATTTCAGTTTTGTTTACAGACAGATAGGTAGGCCTTACATGTGAATAAGAAACTTCAGTACTTAAAGAAACTTCCTCTTTTTTCTTTTTTTTTCAATGGCAACCATTGCTTACCGTAAAAGCTCTTTAACCCCCCCCCCCTCTCTTATATCAAATTGCAGAGGTTACCAAAGATTCTCCATTTATTGAGCTAAATAATTTGCATGTTGATTTTGATGTGTTTTGAGGTAAAACTTTATCGAATTCATATACACGTTTTTTTTATAAAAAACTTGGATCAGCACTTAGTACTAAAAGTCTCTTAGTTTCGCATGAAAATTTCGGTGTTTTAGTAGTAAAAGTTTCTTAATTAGTTTCTTATTTTTTGGGCCTAAAATTGCGGTATTGTTCGAAGTTGAGCCTTCTTCTCGAGAAAGTGCTTCCATTTTGCATTGACATTGTCATCAAGAAGAAGCCATGCACATCAAGGAAAAAATTTACCAATTTTGCAGTTAAAAGTCAAGAAAAGACGAATGTACCTTTGTTAGAGAGACATGGAGTTTCTTAACTGTTCTCGAGCGTAGTACTAGAGTTTCTTAAATTTTTGGTCATCGTAGTACTAGTTTCTTATCCCGGGGGGGGGGGGTACTTGACTAGGGAAGTGACGGGGGTGTGCGGAAAACCTCTCCACACCCTGCACCCTGTCGCATAAAAAATAGGCCAAAAGTATACCCTGTCGCATAAAAATTTTGCCTCTCAAATACAGTGTAGAACGCAATTTTTGCTTCTGATACCCTGTCTGTCGCATAAAAATTTTGCCTCTCAAATACAGTGTAGAACGCAATTTTTGCTTGTAATACCCTGTCGCATAATTTTTTACCTATTATAATACCCTGTCGCATAATTTTCGCTAGAAAATGACACCCTGTCGCATAATTTTTACCGCAAAAGGACACCCTGTTGAGCGGCACATCCCGTCAGGTCAAGTATGGGAGTGCCCCCCCCCCCCGGGTTTCTTATAAACCAGTTTCTTATAAAAAAAACGTGTATTTTATTCGTAAAATTGTATGTTTAAACCACAAAATGTGGTGCCAAAAGGACTAAAAAGTATCCAAAATTAAATAAGTCCCCCCCCCCCCCCGTGGGCTTGATACTGCTTTTACGGTATGTTAACGCATTTCTTTCATTAAATGTTGATCAACCGTCTCCAATGGAAACGATAAAAACGGTGATGAATCATGGCCCTTTGCACTCCTTCTCATTCAACTTAACGATATTGAAAACATACTGGCTTTGTTCAAGAATTGAAATAAGAAATTACATACAATCGCGAAAGAAAAGAGATGAAAGAGGTATTGAAACTAGATTTGGTAAATCTCAGCTTTGAAAACAATTACTGTCTACGAGATTGAATTTTATCAGGAATTAAGTATATTTAGAATTCGAAAACAATAGGTTCGGTTATTTTCGGGATGACTAACAATCAGGTTCTATTTTGGTTAAGCGTGGAAACAATGTGCCCAAAACGGAATTAATTTATCAGAAGGCAATCAGTCATTAGTTACCAGATTTCAATATCACGTAGGATAATTGAGTCGCATGGAGCCTAATCTCTTGAATTAGAGGAATGCATCCAACGTTACCCCAATTGTAAGGCCATTTGTCTCCTGTTGCTTGCAAGATAAGAGTGACCTGGCAACCAGGTGATTGACCCCTGCAAAGAGCTTTTTCCTTGCAACGCATTCTACAGGGTTTACCAATCAAAAGAATTTCCGAAAGTTATCAGATTTTGAGAAATCAGAGTTTCTAGCGAGTTTCTTGAGGGTTCAATAGGCATTTGCTAATCCACGGCACCACGGCACTACGACACTACGGCACTGAGTATCTTTATTATTAAAGTTAGTTGACGGAGATAAATAGCTAGGTCAAGAACTGCATATGCGTGTCTAAAATTAGCCTATTGTATTTGATGATATTGACAGGTGCGTGCATATCTTTTTCTTAAGGGAGCAATTACGTGCGTAGGCGTTTCTTTGTTGCTGCTAAAGCGCATGCGCGTAGCAGAATTTAGACGGGTTGATTGAAATTCCTGTGTCGATCTCCACGTATGGATGCAAAAACAAACAACAACAACAACAGAATTTGTGGCATCGTGCTTGCTATGATTTTAAAATCTCATTTTATAGTAAATATGGGAGGATTTCTTTTTATCCTCTCTGCTGTGTCGTGCAGCGGATAGGTTCCAGAAGTGGAAGGAAGATTTCACCAACGAAGGCCTAAGCGTTTCTTACGCTTTCACAAGTAAACAGCAATGACCTGCCCTTTGTGGCAACAAATAAAACGTTTAAACCCATTGTGGTATTGGCAGTTGTAGCAACAAAAGCAAATATATTAGGTAACTTTCCCATTGTGGAAAGAAAAGTGAATTACCCATTGTGGTTAAAAACAGTGAATTGCATATATTGACAGCAAATTAAGCGAATCTGGTCATTCAGTATGCTCAATTACTTTTGGAAACATTTGTCAAGTCTCTTTCTTTAGTAATACACAAGATGATACAGCACTCGAACATTTTTCACAGATAACAATCATGCAGTTTTCTTATTAGATGGGTACTTGGTATCTATTATTCACAATCCTAACTCAGGGTTTATGCATTTGATTAGAAAAGGTAAGAATTCATCTTTTAGTCGAGTATTGTTGCACTTTATAGAACAGTAGTTTTCTTTTTGCTTTGAAAACTGCAAATATTTGGTGCATAAATGTGCCATGGAGGATTGTTTCAGAACAGAGGAGATAATTTCCCATTGCATAAAAAATCACAAGGGAGGATTGCAAAAAAAGATAATTGAAAAGATCTTTCAACCATGATTCTTTGCACCTGAAAAAATTTTGATTGGCTTCTTGATTAATTTTTCCCCTCCTTTAGCCCAAATTCTTTTGTCAGTATATTTCTGTTATCTACTCAGGTACTTAAATCAGCCTTTTCAACCACCATACCACCATGTGCCATCTTTTTATTGGTGGTCATATTTGTGGACTGTAAAATGGTGACAATGAAAAGGCTACAAGTGGTGTATTCACAAACCATGCTCATTGCAAAGGCCCCTTTAATTTTGTCATATGACCATGCACATATACATCTCATAAACAAAAGCTTAATATCTCATTTACATTTTGTTGCAGAAATGAAAGGTAACTTATTAATTTGTGACAGCCCATGTAAAGATTAACACAGCATTGGATCACTATCTGCGTATTAACTGTTCATATTCCTGTAACTGTTTGCACAGCATTGGATCAGTATTTGCTTCTTTAACCATTGACACTCGAAGACCAAGGCAGCATAAGATAACTGCTGGATGCACATTCTTACACAGACCAAAAAGCATTGGATCAGCATTGCTTGTGACCATTCTTCACACCTTGTGATGTGACTTTTTAACTTGGATACAAACTGTTATCAGATGAACTTTTGAAGAATTGTTATGGCCAACCGTTGTGTATCATATACCCACAAGACTTGTTTTCATTTGAGGCATCATACAAAACCTGTTCTTTGACACAGAATTGAAAAGGGAACACTTTGTGTATTGCCATCATGTATCAAGTTGTTTGAATATTATTGAAGAGGCTGATTAATGCAGATGGAAGCAGATAATTGAGGAATGTTATTATGAGTAATACTATGAGCAGCACTTACTTAACTACGTTAACAGCTAGTTCTATTTATAGATTGCCTCTACTTAGCTCCGTCAACTAACTTTAATTTATGGGATTCTGTCCATATATCTTCAAAGAGACCTGTAAACGCCAAGGTGCACATCAGCAGTGTACACCAAATCGTGTAACAGCAACAGTTACAGCCGAATACATATTTTTGTCAAAAAATAGTAAAGTCAATGTACTTCAAATAGGATGTCCTTGGAAATTTTTCTTTGGTTGCTAAACAGAAGTCACTCTAACAAAAGAGCCAATGAAACGCTCGAAAAGATATTTGTTTTTTTTTTGGATCTTTCTTGGGGATCTTTCTTGAAAGTAAAGGTATCCTACTTTAGTTAGTTATTGCTTCAAATTACTCTCATTTCGGCTGGTTTCAGCAGGTAGTAGTGCCACGGCAGGGGGAGGGGGCTGATGGGGCAAGAGTCCCCTCTTATCAAGGACTTATTATTTTCGAATTCATCAAAACAAATCCATCGAGAAATCATCGGGTGGAGGGCGGGTGTCTCCAGTTTGATTTTGAGTTTAGGTGAAAGAATGGCGTCTTGTATGTTTTAAGTAGGAAAGGGGCTTTTATGGCACTGAGGTATTATCCAATGAACACATCGATGAAAGTGTCCTGTTGAGGCTAACTCGCAATGTTCAAGAGACGGAACTCTCTTTCTTGGGCTCGTGCTTATGTGATCTAAGTTCAGATCTTTTAAAAAATGTACAAATTAACGAAGACTTTTTGCGAGGACTGCAGTCTCACAAGATATTTAATCAGAATTCTATGAAATCATAATATCAAAATACTCAGTGCCGTAGTGCCGTGGTGCCGTGGTGCCGTGGTGCCGTGGTGCCGTGAATTAGCAAATGCCTAACGTAAAAACTTTTTTGAAGCATTTCCAATGTTCAAATATTGCTCAAGTACATCTCGAGTTTTCAGTAATATGAGGGAAACAAGTTAAAATAATGTTAGATTTGTCCCAAGTCTAGCTCTTTAGTTGGGTAACTACCCCCGGGGGGGGGGGCACCCCCATACTTGACCTGACGGGATGTGCCGCTCAACAGGGTGTCCTTTTGCGGTAAAAATTATGCGACAGGGTGTCCTTTTCTAACGAAATTTATGCGACAGGGTATTATAATAGGTAAAAAAATTATGTGACAGGGTATCACAAGCAAAAATTGCGTTCTACACTGTATTTGAGAGGCAAAATTTTTATGCGACAGGGCATCACAAGCAAAAATTGTGTTCTACACTGTATTTGAGAGGCAAAATTTTTATGCGACAGGGTATCACAAGCAAAAATTGCGTTCTACACTGTATTTGAGAGGCAAAATTTTTATGCGACAGGGTATACTTTTGACCTATTTTTTATGCGACAGGGTACAGGGTGTGGAGAGGGTTTCCACACACCCCCGTCACTTCCCTAGTCAAGTACCCCCCCCCCGGGTAACTACCATATATACCGGTACGGGACAGGGTTGCCAGGTGCATGCGCGAGTATCAAGCCAAACGGAGGGCAGAAAAAAGCCAAAATAAGCCAAATTATTTCCTGCTGAAAAACGCCAATAAAAAGCCAAAAGTGTCAATGAAAATTCGAAAAAGCCAATTATTTACAATTATCTTCCTTTAAAATTCACATTTTTGAGGCCTGTCTCTCTCAACACACAATTCTTTGTAAGATGCAGAGATGACAGAAAACAGTTATCCTTTTCAGTGCGTCATGGGGCATCATAGAAATTGTATGAAATGTGAAATGACCATGGAAATGACATGCTTGCTTCCAAAATCTATATATATAAGGCATGAAGCCGTTTATCCAATTAGCTTTCTTCTTTTGTCAACCATTGTCAATTTAACACTACTCCATTGTAAGATAACAATAAATCATTGAATTTGGACAATCAATCTTTTCGATGTATAACCGGGAAATCAATCCTTTCATGTCCCAGGGGGGTACTCTGGGACAGAGGTGCTTGATGCAAAAATTAAAATCCTGCCCATTTTGAAGTCTTCTTCCGCCCATACAATTTCGATTGGAGCACTTCTTCCTATGCATTCCTAATGAGATGATTCTTACGTCCCTGAATGCAGTCGACATTCTTTCATACTAACAAAATATACAGCAACCCAACATTCAGATTCTAGCAACAATATTTGCGGGCCTATGGAAACTCGGCAACCTTCACCGGAGGCAAAAAAGTTTAGCAGGAATGGGAGGCAGATCTTAACGGGGACGACAAGTCTTTAGTAGATGACCCCCAAATAAACATTATCCCATTGGATGTATGACAGGGTTAGCGAAGCAAAGAGATGTCAAATAAGAAACTTGCCTACTTTCTTCTCTCTCTCTTAAAGTCAACTTTCCTTTTCGAAATTTGGCTTGGTATCCTCGAAGGTTCTTCAGCTTGGTACTCCATGCAAAATTCCGCATGTAATGGGATTCATTTGCCCTAACCATTAATTGATATGGTCACATGGCAGGAACATCTCAATCGCAAATGAATACATTCAATAAATTTTCCGCCACGTGACCAGATATAGACAATAATTTTTCCTACCTGACCAAGGCTACAAATATTTTTTTTAATCGACGGCTTTCAAACAGCGATTCTCTGCAGCTAAAATAAATTTTCCGCCACGTGACCAGATATAGACAATAATTTTTCCTACCTGACCAAGGCTACAAATATTTTTTTAATCGACGGCTTTCAAAAGCGATTCGCTGCAGCTAATTCCATTCATAATCCCAGTGTGGGAAAATTCCAATAATTAACTACCCATCAGTAGCATCTTATGTTTGTTTGAATTAGTTTCATTCGCGGTTTGATTCATGGCCTCCCGATAAAGATCTCCTTTAGAAAATTGCACTTATTCCTTTTTATGAAAGTTTTTTGTAGAATGTTAGGAAAATCGGCGTATTTTTCTTCAGAAAATATTCCAACCCAAAAACAGTGAAATGCTAGCTGGTGGACTAGGGGCCCTAAAATAAAAGTCAAAATTCACCTGACCCAAGTTTCATACCCAAGTTTCGTGGAATTCTACTGTTCCCAACAAAGAGAAGAGATATCAGTACAAGTGAATCGTAATAAAGTGCCAAAATCCCAAACCTTTCTCTTAGAAACAGTGTTTGTACAGTACATATTTCTTTAGGGCTCAGTGATACTCCTTTAAAGGGGGTTACCTTCAAAACTTTCCATGATTAGGGGTTTTTTCATCAACTAGAAAGTCAGAGAAAAGGGTATCCTATGGAATGGTATGGCCGGCCAGAAACTCCAGGGCCTTTTTAACATTAAAACTGAGGGGGGGGGGGCAATTGCCCCCCGATCCCTAGACTTTGCCCCCCCTGTGTCGAAATTTTTGACCCCAGAAAATTATCCCTTACTTAAAGTAAGTGATTTTCAGAAAGTAAGCTATTGCCACCACCACTGCGTAGGCAACCTGCAAAAGCCATGTGTAAGTGAATGGAATACGATAACAGGACTGTTTCCCACCAGAGACAGGATGTTTCAGCCAAAGTCAAGGATGTTTCTTCAAAAATGTTACTCACGCATAGGATAAATGTCACAAAACTCTCAAAGTTTCCTTTTCACTAATGGCAGGCATGATATTGGGAGAGCCATTCTAAGCCAAAGTAAAGGGTATGGCCCTGAAAATTTTTCAGGGGGCTTTGCCCCCAGACCCCCTCATTTCACCTAGCTTAACCCTTTAAGGGGCACATATTGAAATAGCTACCAGAAAAATGTCATTTTTTCAATGTGAGCTAAGGATGAGTGTAATAGTCAGTAAATACAAAAAAAAAGACAATTCCCCCCAATATTTGGGGGGAAATAATTTGTTGCAGATCTGCTACATTGCCCCTTAATGAAGAAAATTATGGAGAAATGTTTTGTAAACAAATAGGAAAATATTCGATTGTAGGTAAAAAATGTGAAATCTTTGTCACGAAATGAGTGCAGAAGATAGAAAGAAGCAAATTGACCTAATTTTTGCTGAAAAGAAATTTCAGAATTAAAAAAAAAACAGTTTGGCATTGTCATGAAGATGAAAGAAATGTAATGTCTTGACTTTTTGCTGCAAGAGTGACTAAAAATAAAAGCCAGGGCTAGGGCATCTTGCAGAACATATAGTTAACTAGGCTTGCCGGTCGGCGCCTGCGGCGCCGACCTGGCCCGCCGTCGTACCGAGTGATTGCTTGGGAAAGAATTTGTAGCCTGTGTTCCAGACCACTTGGAAAGGAAAGTGGTCTGTGTAACCAAGCACTAATCCGTGTTCAGACGATGAATTGAATTGCGAAATAATTAAGGGCATTCTTTCACGGATCTGATGTGATTGGCTGCAATGAAGTCAATGATCAACACAACGGATGTCTTTGTGAACATGTGTGTTTGAAACAAACCAGGGCTGATCGTTATCACTTTGCAGGGGCGTAAAAACTCAGTAGGATTAGCAGGCATTCAAATCCCCTATTCTTTCATCGTAAAAAGTCAATAGGATTAGCAGACATTGAAATTTTCTATTCTTTGTATTGTAATGTGAGTTCTTCACATGAGACAGGCTTTTCCTTTTGATAACAAAGCAAATAGTGATTATGCGAATTATTAGTTGCATATATTACTTTTTCTTCAGATTCCGAAGAAAATTTGTGAACACGGATTAGTGCTTGGTTACACAGACCACTTTCCTTCTCAAGTGGTCTGGAACACAGGCTAAGAGTTTGTTGCTTCTTGACGTTGTTTTCTGTTATCACTTGTACTCCAAGATGTCTCCCCACACACATCGTGGTATCCCTCCACTCTTATCCGGGTGCCTCCCCACTTTACTGAATATCCCCCACCGTACTGACAATGCCTCCCCACACACATGATGGTATGCCCCCACTGTAATGAACATCCCCCACTGTATTCAAGGTATGCCCCCATTGTACTCAGGATGCCTCCCCATTGTACTGAACACCCCCCACTGTACTCAGAGATGCCTCCCCACTGTACTGAACACCCCCCACTGTATTGCACACCCCCCACTGTACTGCACACATATTCCGTGTGGTGATTCTATTCTACATTCTACAAAGCTGCTATTCATAGTTGCGCAAGGGAGCATTTCACAGCATGAGTGCTTACCCCCAGGGCCATTGAGAGAGAGGCCGGGCACCACGCCCTTTTATCCTTGGGGTACGCCCCCCTATGCACTGGTAAGACACTGCTTTTAGATTTTTTTAGAATCTCAGTGGGCCTGCAGGCCTGAAAACGTTCCTGAAAGGAAACTACAACAAAGAAAAATACATACCTTATTTCTTGCTGGCCCACAGAGGCCCCGGGCGGGCCCCCAGGTAACTACCCTGGCTACCCCCTCTCTGTTCTGAATATCCCCCTACTATACTGATGATGCCTCACCACACACATCATGGTATCCCCCCCCCCCACTGTACTCCAGATGCCTCCCACTGTACTGAACACCCCTGTCCCCCACTGCACTCAAGGTATCCCCCACTGAACTTCAGATGCCTCCCAACAATACTGAATTTGCCCCACTGTACTCAAACATACCTCCCCACTGTACTGAACATCCCCAACTGCACTGCACATTCCCGGTGGGTGCAATTCAACAGTAAAAGGTACATCACGCTCGTCCATACCATTCCATAAGATACCCTTTTCTCTGACATTCTAGTTGATGAAAAAACCCCTTATCATGGAGAATTTTGAATGGAACCCCCCTTTAAAGGAGTATCACTGAGCCCTAAAGAAATCTGTACAGTACAAACACTGTTTCTAAGAGAAAGGTTTGGGACTTTATTACGATTCACTTATACTGATATCTCTTCTTTTTGTTGGAAAACAGTAGAATTCCATAAAACTTGGGGTATGACACTTGGGGCAGGTGAATTTTGACTTTTATTTTAGGGCCCCGAGTCCACCAGCCAGCATTTCACTGTTTTTGGGTTGGAATATTTTCTGAAGAAAAGTACCCCGTTTTTCCTAAGATTCTACAAAAGACTTTCATAAAAAGGAATATAGCTCTATAAATTCTCAATTTACTCTGTATGTTACGATTATTGTGGTAGATTTTTCCCGATTTATGGGGTCATACTTAAAAATTTTTTCCACTGGTTACGGGTCCTAACTCTGAATTCTCAAAGACACATATATACCATATAGGAGTCACCCCCTCGCCCCCCTCGCTTTCTAGCCCTCTCATCCCAAACAGAGGCTCTGAAATCACTTTCTGATTGTTCTTTCCAGCAATTGTTCTGGTTTGAATAGTATTGACGTCAGATATGTGTCTTGAATGGAAGGGCAATCAGCGGTGTTGCCTTGACAATGGAGAAAGTGAGCAGAGACGTAGGAACCGGGGGGGGGGCACTGGGGGCACGTGCCCCCCCAAGATTTTGCAATAAACAAAGAAGTGCCCTTTTTATTTTCAGGAAATGCCCTTTCAGGGTAATGAAAAAAGTGCCCTTGAAGTGTGGTGCCCCTCCAAGTTTGAATTGCTTCCTACGTCCCTGAAAGTGAGAATAGAATTGTAATGTAATGTTTAATATACTGTTGTTCAATTTCAATGACCCCTGACAACAGAATAGCTTGTAAACATTAAGCCTCTCAATTCAGATTACTCATCATGTTCAGCCGAGGATAGTTCGGAAGAGCGATTACACCCCTCAACTCGTTTCACGTTTTTAATCAGGCAAAGGGCGACGTGCAAATCGCTGGTTTCTTTTTTTGTTGTTCAATTTCAATGACCTCTGAAAACAGAATAGTTTGTAAACATTAGGCCTCTCAATTCAGATCACTCATCATGTTCAGCCGAGGATAGTTCGGAAGAGCGATTACACCCCTCAAATCGTTTCACAGGGGTTTCACGTTTTTAATCAGGCAAAGGGCGACGTGCAAATCGCTGGTTTCTTTGCAAAACTGCCTTGTAAAATAGCAGATCTTATCTAAGTCCCAGTCATTGCTCATAAAAGCATAAAAAGACGGCAGGTAAAAATAAAACTTACGGAGACTTCTAAAATAAGACTGCAGGAGCAGGAAATCACAAGAGTCGACAGGAGTCAGAAAAACTCCCACGCAGGTAAACTTTATTTCGATTTGGCCCAAGACTTGACCCCTGTCTTCTTTGAAGGATTTTGTTCAGCTTCAATTTCTGCACATGTGGTTTCTGTCAAAAACAAAATGCACGCATTCGTTGCCGATCCCTTACTTCCAGTTATCGTCCAATATTTCAACCATTTTACTCTTCCTTCCCTCTTCTCATTTCATGAAGGCCTATACTCTTTAATAAGAGCATAAGAGACTTAGCCAATCTAGGTTTAGTGGCCATTTGCTGCCAAAAGCTGGTCGAGAGTATCGTAAATGTTAATCCTCTCAAGGAACAATTCAAGTACTATTTAATCTAAAAACTATCAACAGTTTGAAAGCAATTTTCCATGCTGCACAACAATGTCAAAACCTTTTTGCGTGGCAACTCATATGGTAGTTGAAAACATGAAAGGGGATGTTTCTCTTGAGAGAAGGGGGAGTCCTGGAGAAAGGGCTATAAAGGCATCTAAAAATTAGAAAATGTTGCAATCGTGGCACTCCGGAGCGCCAATCTCTCTCCCAATAACTCATATATTGAGGTAGAAACCCCTTAAATATAGCAAGGCTGTCAAAAGACAACATTTAGCAAATAAACTGGGGAAAATGGCCTTTGAAGGGTAGGAAATGTGCAATTTCCACTTGACCCCCCTCCAGCACCTAGAAAATCCCCGGACCTGAATCCCTCTCCAAATGGGTCCCAATGCATATCAAGCGAAAAGAGATCCAACTGGGATTTTTAAAAAATCAGGAAACCCCTCAGTGGGGTTTTGAAGGACACCCATTTTTTGACGTCATGAGCAGCGCGAGAACAATCGAATCACAAAGGACTTCGAGCTCAACACAAAGGGAAACAAAGGGCTTGGCAAGCCGAAAGTGGGGTGAGGAATTTGGCGAATAACCCCTCGACCAGAGTCTTGACTGGAAAAGGAGGACGATTTGAGGAGGAACGGAGTGTTGGGCGACGTTTTCACCTGCGGTTTGACTTCGCCCATGTTGCGGTTCTGCCAATCGAACTGTCTAGACAATGAGAACGTTCGCGAGAGGGACAAAGGGAATGACGCCACATCCGACTGCAACGAATATGTATATAGATGTGTAATTTTCATAGGCAGCCAAAAATTTGTTCAATTTTGTGCCCCTCAAGAGAGGAAAAACTGTAAAAAACACATTTTGCCAAAATTTTAAGAGAAAAGCAATGATTGCAAATCATTTATGGCAAAACTCTCGATTTTAAATGAAAGCCATATGATTCTATTCCAAAACTCAACCATAAAAGGTCCATGATAGGTGTGTTTTTTTTTTTACCCTTACAGGGCAATGTAGCATATTTGCAACAAATAGATTCAACATTTTATAAAATGTAGATGAAAGGAATGACATTAAGACAACACATCCTATGAAGACATCAATAAACCATCTATCATGATATCTAAAAACAAACATTTTTTTTTTATTTGAAAAATCCTAAATTTTCAAAAAACTTTAGGCCACTTTAGCCAACCGGAAATGACCACAGTTCATCATCGTTTAATATCGATTGTTGTGAACAAAAACATGATTGTTTGATAACAATGTCTTGAGAACGGTCTGAACAACTCAGAACAATTGGAACCATTGTGGACATTGTGTTTTAAAACGAAGCTAAGAAAATATGGCTGCATTATTAATTTGTTGCAGATATGCTACACTGCCCTTTAAAGGGTTAAAATTTCTGGCCACGCCGCTGCTCACAAGAATTCGCAATGAGTTTTGTAAATCAAATATGTCAAATATCAAATGAGTCTTACACAACACTCTTGACAAAGTATTCTTGTCCTATTGTAGTTTGATTTTAGCTAGCCCGTTTGATATATATTTGGATTCGTAAATTTTCTATTTTTTAGCCTGCTTTTCTAGCCAATCAGACTAATTTTATCCCCTTTTTAGGATTTGCCTCCCCACTTAAAACCCCTTAAAAAAGGCTCTGAGAAACTCCATGCACTTGCCCGTATATCCTGCTACATGGACACTGACAAATTGCAGCAGCTAATGAGAGCATTCGTGTTATCGCACTTTAGCTACTGTCCACTTGTTTGGATGTTTTATGACAGAACTTTAAACCATAGAATACATCATGTTCACGAGAGGGCACTGCGCATTGCGTACAAGGATCACGGAAGTGATTTTGGTTCTCTCCTGGAACAGAGCAATTCGGTGCCCATCCATGTAAGAAACCTACAGTTGCCTATAACGGAAATTTTTAAAACAAAGTCTGATCTAAATCCACCTTTCATGAAAGATATTTTTATGGAGAGAGGTATTAGCTGCAACCTAAGGCATGGCAATGACGCTCAAATTCCAAAGGTGCGAACCACGTCCTTTGGAGTTGAGACCATAGCCTACCTTGGAAATAAACTTTGGCAGTTTTTACCCCACGAAATAAAACGATCAAGCACCCTTCCTATTTTCAAAAAACGAATTAGATGTTGGCATGGCGAAAAATGCAACTGTAGGCTCTGCAAAACAAACATTCCAAGAGTTGGGTTTCTAACATGATAAACATTTCTTGGGCCTTCTCGCAAGGATGGGGGCGGTGCGCTGCTTCCCGGTGGGATAGGGGATGTGCTGTGCGGGATGTGAGGTCCCCTTCACGATGCAGGCACTGGGCTGCGGTTGAGCTGGGGAATTACTCCCTAGCGGCGACCACAGCTTAGGATATGCGTGTGGGGGTTCCCTCGCGCGGTGTGTCCGCCGTCTCTTTGGGAGGTGGGCGTCGCTCCGTACCTCGTAGGGAAGGCATGCTTTTATCTTGTATATAATCCACTAAATGTTTTTATTGATTAGCTTTAGGAATTAATTTGTAAATTTTGTAAATTTTTGTAAAGTAGGCCTAAATTAGCTGTAATTTAGCTATTCTTTTTATTTTACTTAGCCTACATTAAATAAACTATTGATGATGATGATGATGATGACGAGCGTGATGTACCTTTTACTGTTGAATTGCACCCACCGGGAGTGTGCAGTACAGTTGGGGATGTTCAGTACAGTGGGAGGTATGTTTGAGTACAGTTGGGAAATTCAGTATAGTTGGGAGGCATCCGGAGCTCAGTGGGGGATACCATGATGTGTGTGGTGAGGCAACATCAGTATAGTAGGGGGATATTCAAAACAGAGAGGGGGGTAGCCAGGGTAGTTACCAGGGGGCCTGGGGGGCCTCTGTAGGCCAGCAAGAAATAAGGTGTGTATTTTTGTTCTTGTAGTTTTCTTTCAGGAACATTTTCAGGCCGGCGGGCCCACTGAGATTCAAAAAAAATCTAAAAGCAGTGTCTTACCAGTGCATAGGAGGGCGTGGCCCAAGGATAAAACGGCGTGGTGCCTAGCCTCTTTCTTGGCGGCCCTGGGGGTAAACACTCATGTTGTCAAATGCTCCCTTGCGCAACTATGAACAGCAGCTTTGTAAAATATAGAATGAACCTATGACGAAACTTTGGTCACATAAAGTGATAACAGAAAACAACGTCAAGAAGCAACAAATTCTTTCCCAACCAATCCCTCGGTACGACGGCGGGCCAGGTCGGCGCCGCAGGCGCCGATTGGCAAGCCTAGTATTAGAAGATGAGGTGACCCAGCACATATATTCAGGCCTTCTACGAACTGTCTGAAGAATTTTCCCTGGAGATAATTGAATTCAAAGCTTAAATATGAAAATATTTGACTCCAAGCTAAAAAAAGCCAAAATTATGCCAAAAAGCCAATTGGTTTTTCCAAAGCCAAACACTGTTTAAAAAAGCCAAAATCAAGAAATTTGGCTTAAAAAAAGCCAAGTTGGCAACCCTGGTACGGGATGTGCCATTTCTTGGGGTGCCTTTTTCAGGCAGAAAATAAATTGCAGGGTGTCGTTTTTGGTAAGATCACAAATAGACATGAATTGTGGGATGATCAGTGGCGTACCCAAGGGGGGGGGAATGGGGGGGTCCGGACCCCCCCACTTTTCAAAAAGATGGTCCTCGAGATTTGTACAAAAATGCAATAAAATTTGTACCTCAGGGGGGTCAGGCAAATCTGTCAGGCGGTGGTCTTCGAGATTCTTGAACAGCAAGGAGAGAATGGTTTTGTCTAAGGTTTGGTGGAGCAATGTTTTGGGTTTCTAAGAAATGCTTGAACGATGTTGGCAGAGGCATTCTAAGCCAAAGTAGAATGTCTGTTTTCAAAAATGTCCTGTTTTCAAAAGATTCTTGCAAAAGATGCCATTTACTGACTAAACAACAATGAAGTGGTGACAAGAGGCATTTCCTGAATATCATAACAACAACTAGAGCCAAATCAATTTTACAGTAAAGAAGAAAAGCGATTTTGTAATTCGTACTTGATATGCTAGGTACTGTATAAATTCTCAATGCAAATTCAACAAAACATCCTGCCTATTTTGTGTTCATTGCAGTCATGTTTACGATGTAAAATATAAGTAAAAAGGGCGTTTCCCTCATTCTCCGAGCGTCTGAAGGGCGTGGTCACAAAAACTTTTCTGGGGCTACGCCCCAGACCCCCTCACTCCTGAGGTGCTGCGTACGCCTCTGGTATTTGCCCCAAGGCTGTGTTGCAGTGCCCCATGAGAAAAAGATCAATTGTCTTTTTAAAACAAAAATTTATATAAAACTCCTCCCCGTCTCCCATGGGTAAATTTCTCATTGAATAACTCTGGACATGTTCTGAATAATGCTATTCGAACGTTGTAAACATTTTTTGGAAACCGCCTCCCTCAACGTTCTGGTCACAGAACATGGCAGAAACGTGTTGCCTGAAGGGAAGAATGTGGATTATTTTATGCAACATTAATTTGCTGGCCTAAATAAATTGACGAGGATCAATGAAAGTGAGACAGAAAATGGTGAGTAACTACACAACACTATATCTAGTCTAGTCTAACGTTGGCACCAGCCATTAGAGAGTTTCAGAAACAAGGACGGCAACGGCAGCCAGAACGGAACGTCACCATTTTGTATCATCCAAACTAATAATTGTTCCAATAATAAGGCTACCCCAACCACCCATTTTATACATATCATCCTGAAGACCAAGATGAAACCTTCCAAAGTAAAATGAGAGCTTTTTCTCTGCAGAACTAAATGTTTGAATAGCGCATTTTACTTCGGAGGCTTATGTCTAAAATAGAGAATGACAGAAACGAGATTTCCAAATTGTACAATTTAAAAAGACAACTTCATGGTCTGTCAAGGGACGCAAACCTGCACAAAAAATAGATCTGTTAAGGCAATTTTCTGAAATAAAAGTACTATTGTGTTGCAGTTGCAGATGATTGGCCATCAAATTAAAGTGAGTCTAAAATTACACCAAAGTCTCGTTGTTTTCTTCGAAATGGACCAATCACATTGCGTAAAAACCACAGCAAACGCAGATTTAGGCCCATTTTGCCTTTATTTATCATCCTTCGCAATACCATCTTGCAGCTCAAGCTTTGTATACTTTGAAAATACTTATTAATAAATCTATGTAATGCCAGGGTTGATTTGATTTGGGCTTTTCGAAACACTCGCTTTTCTAAACATGGGTTTTTTTAAGTGGAAAGTCTATATCTATACAAAATTTTCAAAGTATCACGAAAAGCATAATGTTTTTGAAATGCCTGAACCAACCTTAAACAAACTACCTCAGTCCAGTTTCTACTTCATTTATTGAATTCGATGACAACACTCTGCTTCAACTGGATGATCAAATCCAACTATATGAAAATCTGGCCAAATTTGCTGGAAAACGGGTGCAACCAATCATATTGCAGTATTCCAAACCATAACAAACTCTGGCCAATAGGATATCAACATTTCGGCCTCACTCACAGGATTAGCCTCCCTTTAGCCTCCCACGTCATCAAAAGCCGAAGAAAGCTAAGAGGATTGCTGTGGTGAATCTGAAGAACATTTAGAACCTTTAAAAGCACGTTTTTATCCTCGAAATGAAACAATCTTCAAGTAATGCATAGAAGAAGTAATCATCTTGGGGGGGGGGGGCTCTTGGCACTGGTAGGTTTCGTTTTCTCTACTACTGCAATAATGCAAGAATTTGAAGCGTGTTAGCATCAGTGAATTAGGATCATGTTGAAATGGCCTAGCTCTTCGAGCCTAAGCATCAAAGAGAAGTTCATCTATTTTCGGCCGAATTTTTGAATATTTTGATTACGAGTCGTAGTTGCAACGAAAGGGGGTGGAGGTGCAAGGACACTCAAAATCTCGTTCTGGTTTGCGTATGTGTGGCATTGTGGCTAGGAAGGAGCAAACCAGAACGAGATTTTGTGATTTGAGACTTTGGCGGTTATTTAAAAGCGAGCGGAACAGGCTGCGAACGAGACTTGTGAAAGGTGGGTGCTCATGAATAATTAATGAGATTTTTAATTGGTAGCGGTCAAGATTTTGACCGGTGCGGCAGCTTTTGAAGTTATATCTAGCCAATCAAAGATGTCATAAGACAAAAGAAAATCGATCGTGGGAGAGAGAACTATTTTGGACAGGGGGAGGTATACTTTGCGTGCGAAGCGAAGCGGATTCTTGGGCCAATCTTCAGAACATTGTAATTTCTAGTCACAAGAAGTCCATAGAAGTTGTGAAATAAGTCATGAACATCGAACAGCTTGGCTCGTTACAAGGAAAGGACGTTGTGTTGCATTGCAACCAGCTGGTTCAGGAAAGTCTGTCGTTTAATATCCTAGAGATCTAAATTGTCCTAAGCAATGCAAATTTGAAAGACGACAAGCGTCTGAACTGTCAACTTCTCAGTCTCACTACACTAAATAATGTTCTTGAACTGTTTCTCTTTTTTAATAAGCTCAAACTTGTACCCGGTTGTTTTGTGGCTTCAAATTGTTGTTTATTCTCATTTGAACCCGTAGGTATTCTCTAAGGATTTTGTAAAACTCATGTTTCTGTCCGATTTGATGAAACAAACTCTTTATATGGTCTTTAGGTGACTTGTATTCATTGAAATCAAATGATCAATAAACTTCGTTCGCGCAAACTGTAAACATAGTTTGAAAAACGCTTAGCTTCCCTTCCTTTCCTTCCACAATTGACAGACTGAATATTCAATAGTCTTTTATAATATGCAAGTAATCCCCTTTGAATTTAAACTAAACTACGTCATTCGTTCAATTGTAATTCATATTTTCATTGAATAACAGAATGTCATGATTTCAATAAGAAAACTCTCATAACAATTGTTGGCTAGTGCAACCCCCTGACGCTCTTCTCAATTCAATCAGCCTTGGTTACATCAAGAATCTCATTAATTATTCATGAGCATCCACCTTTAACAAGTCTCGTTCGCTGCCCGTTCCGCTCGCTTCGCTCGCTCCACTTTCGCCGCTCACTTGCTGACCAACCGAGTGGGCCCGAATACGATAACGAACGAGACTTGGAGCAAGTCTAGCTGATATCTGATAGGCTAGATTTTGATCGCAAGTGGCTTGAGCCACTTTTATATGCTTACATTCCCTTTAAACAACGAGAGGGCCTAAGTGAATGAACGCAGTGTTAGACATGAAAGAAGCTCATTTGCTGCTCGATTTGCTGCCCCAGAAGGTAAAGATAAAGACAAACACAAAAAGGAGACAACGTGATTCATATTCTTTATTTGATACCAATTTAGTTCATTCATGAGCCTAAATTTATCCTACAACCCGTGGTTGCATAACTGATGTACACAAGTTACATAAGTGAAGTAGGATGTAAATAGGCTTCTAAGAAAGACACGCGTGCTCCCGCACGTGCTTCATTGTGATTTGTCTCGTTGCTCTAAACAGAACCATGGTAAATTTGCTATGCTAGGCTAGAACGTAGACAGTCATCTTGCATTTCAATATAACTCTAAAAATAGTAGATGATAAATACACATTCATGATAAGAAATGATCTAAAATCCTGAATTCTCCTTGATTCCTTCTGCACATAAGTTAGATTGTGTAAAATATTGCATCATCAGCGTAGCCTCATTTCATCCGAATCAACTTTTCCCATAAAGTGTTCAAGAGAAGTGGGCCAAAGACTGACCCTTGGTGCCCACCAAAGAAGTTTCTTTGTAAGTACAGTATGGCCCATTGACTTAGCCTTTGCTACCATTTTGATGACTGAATCAATGAGTTTGAGCTAAACTGGTGGGTGTAGCAGCCTTGTGCAAGGGGGATGTGAATCCAAACTTGTAATCCAAATATAGCATGTGAAGGAATCGAAATTTGGTGACTTGAAATTCTATCAGACCTTTGCATAGTCTCTTTGTGAAAAGGAGACCAAGGTAATTTTGGACCATTTGATTGGTTATTCGAAAGCAATAGAAATGTAATCACTTCTCGAAAACTTTTTGATTATTCAAATAAGAGCAACATAGCTTAGTCTACAGGCAACGATCATTACCATGTTGCTTTGTTGTTTGGGATCGAGGTCGCATGATTACCCCATGATTAACATCACCCGGCCATCTGTAAATCCATAATGGCTGCTTATTTTTGGCCTTATTTGGGCAATCGTTTTTTAACGTGGACCAGGAGGATGTTCGCTTGGCTTTGCGACCAGCAAAGTTTTTGATGTTGCTGTCTTCGCTTCAGATCAGTATTGCCGGTAAAATACTTGGTGCTGGTAGGTCATACTAGCACCAAGAATTCTTACCGGCAACAAATTCGGTTAATGATAAACACATAAAACTTGTTTACAATAGAACTGGTTTGTTTAGGTGTATGGCACTACTTTAACGAATTAAAACTGGTTGTACTTTATAGACGAATATATGGCTTCGCAAACACCAGCAAACACCTTTTGCACGAACAAAGGGATCCATTCTTGCAGAACTTTCTTTGACCATGTCACGTTCTCATTGGCTAATTTCACGACTCTACAGTAATAATCAGTCAGTTCTAGCTATTACTCAAAAAGAGTCTGGATCGAGCGATAGTTTTAAGCATTTAGTAGCAAACTGATAAATTTCCAAATGTGCACAACAGCGATAAATGCACTGACACCACTCAATCGACTTTTTCGAATAAAAATGTGAAACAAGATCGCTCGATCCACACACGTTATATCCAGACCATAGGCATATGATACAGGGGGCTAGGGGGGGGGGGGCTGCAGCCTCTGATGTTGGAATGATTGTCAAAAATTTGCCATAATCGGGGTTTTGAAAAAGTAGAAAATTTGACTTTTTCACAGACATTATTGAATATACCTTATCCAATGAATGATGACACCATTAAGAAATTATGTAAAATGCAAGGCACTCTGGCATAACGAGGGTATGCGGTGCTAGACTCAATACATGTCGTTGTTTCGCTTTTTGACTGGATTGATACCGATACAGCTACGACCATTTCCTTAAACGGATGAAGCCTCGTACTGATTCTATATGGCCTATGCAATTTGACCTAAATGGTTAGACTGATTATATGTCCGTAGGTTATCGCTATTGATAGACTGATGGACACTATAACTACGACTCATGGCCAAACGCTTCCAGAAACGGACATGGCCTAAATCACCGGCCCTAAAATGCCGCAAAAAATGGTTTTCCTGCAGTGCTACACTGCAAAACAAGCTATCAGTACTTAGATGAATGTTTCTTCGAGCTATTAAAGCAAAAAACGCCTACCTATAAGTGATATTTTGCTTGTTGGGGACGCAAAAGATCTCTTAAATCCGCTCGCTACTTTGAGAGTTCAGTCGAACGCGTTGCTCGAGTTCGCTTGTTTGCCTTTGGCGAGAAAGTTTGAATCGAAGAAGAATCAGCCAATCCCATTAAGTCATTTCAAGTATTGCATCCTGAACAAATTTGTTCCTGGCGAGAATTTTTTGCCGTTTTGAGAAGAGTTTGGCCATAAGGCCCGTCAACTGGAGCGACAACAACAACATTAATTCACTTCAATTAGACGAGCGTAAGGTGAGGGTCCTTGTGAAGTGAGGCTACTAAATGGCCTGCTTTTTATTTGTCAAAACCACCGAGCCTAAAACGCCACAAAAGCAGTTTTCCAGAACTGCTGTACCACAAAACTAGCTATCAGTACTTACATGAATGTTTGTTCAAGCCATATTGCAAAACCATAATTGAAGGTTTGAAGCTGCACGCAGGCTATGCTGTCCCTGTCATGTGTGCAGATCTGTGTAGCAATACAACTTTTTTTTTATAAGAATATTGTCTATAAGAATATTCAGGCTCAGAATTATCCAAATTTTAAGAATATTATGAGAATATTGCTCAGCCTCAGCTCGTATATTTGTGTCTCATTTTCCAGCAGTTGCCTGTTTTACGATGTTCATAATATTCTTATTGTTACAATTGCTTAGATTTGTCTTTCATTCGATCATTTCTTCATAATGATATGACACTTCTTAGAACTATGTTCCCCTGAAACCATATCAGATTTGAAAAAATAAGAATACTTTAAGAATATGTTAAGGCTCAAAACGAAAAATTTCTTAAGAATATTGAGGCTGGAAAAAATGTATAGTATTCTCATAAAAAAAAGAGTGTAGACCTTTTAGCTATTCTACAAAAGAGCTTCGCGTTCCAAGGAGCAGAAATATTTAACAAAGCTAGCTACGCTACCTAATAATTTACTGGCAATAGTAAATACTAAATGCCCCGCCCCCACCTGAGTTTTGATTATCATCACTTTCTTGCATTTTGGCATGTGTTGCGTTGGTTGGCCTAGCCTAAATGTCGAGGCGTTCTAAAATCGCATCACCAGTACCACTCCTACTCACGATGAGCATGATATTTATTTGGCTTCAAATGAAATAAAATCAAACTCACATCTATTTCTTCTTATCTTTTCTGCTGACAATTTGCACACATTCGAACCACTAACAAGTTCAGTTTGCTTACCGCTATCTGCAATTTGGTAAACCTCGTGATCATAGCCTCTTTTCCAATTAGATAAAAAACTGGTTTAACCAGAAAGACGAAAAAATAAAACAGGAAAAGCGAAAATATAGAGATGCTCTCCCCGTATATTATCTACGCACGGAGAACTACTAAGCCCGCTTGGGTGCGGGGCAACAAACTGAAACGAAACATCACTTTTGAGATTTAAAGTATCCAGCAAAGACACAAGAATCACATATATATTTCATATATAATCATATAAATATCTCTCTATCTCATTATACTGTTCACTGAGGGAGTGCCTTGTTTACGCTTGCTCTTTTATATAAAATATTCAATAGATATATTCATGGGGATTCTATATACATATTTATACTTCTGAACATAATAGATCAGCCTCACACCCCATGCTTCTTCCATTGCCCCCAATTCTCAGTGGAAAGGGAACAAAAGTTTGGACTCTGACCCCAATGAGTTCAGATGACCCTAGTGGCCTTTAATTGGAAGTGGAACTTAGTTTTCCTCCCCGTAAGGAACTAAAATGCAGGGAATTTCTTGTTCTCTGATCACTGTGATTGGTCGAGAAGGTCCTCTGGGATCACGTTGATCACTTTGATCACATGGAATGCTGCGTTCATCATTTTATTGGTCGAGAAGGTCCTCTGGGATCACGTTGATCACTCTGATCAGATGGAATGCTGCGTTCATCATGTGATTGGTCGAGAAGGTCCTCTGGGATCACGTTGATCACTTTGATCACATGGAATGCTGCGTTCATCATACAATGTCCCACAGGATCCGTCTAGATGCTCCGTCGCCATAGAGTTCCCTTGACATTTGTAAAAGTGCACTTCCTGTAACATTCCTTCTAGGTTTTAGTTAAATTTTATTTAAATTCAAATTTTGCCAATCAGTAGCCTGGAGGTTGCTAAATAGGGGCGCTTTTGCGAAGGAATGCATGCGTTTTGCATGCATGCGTTTTGCATAAAATGAGCTCTGTTTGTAAACAAGTCAACAGAAAGCCAGACATGAACTGGTCAAAGGTGGATGGAGCGAGGCAGCAAAAAAGAACGTTAATTCTCAGAGAATCGCAAGACAAAACTTACATTTGCCCAGTGAAATGTTGTGAGAATCGAACTTTTTTCAGCAAGAGGGGCTGCAGAAAACATGTGGATACTAAGCACAGATGGTATTATTACTTTGATGAGAAACCAAGCGAGAAATTGATCGAAAAGGGCATCAAGGAACAACAAAGCAGCTCGGGGGCTTCAAAATGTGGAGATGGGCTGAAAAAGCGTGCAGATACAACAAAAAGGCCTTATTACCCAATATCCAGTGGAATTGGAAAGAAGTACATTGAGTGGCTTTGTGCTGTTTGCGGAGGGGGAATGTTAGAATCACAGGCGGCACAAAACGGAATACGAGTGATGAAGTTTCTGAAACATTGCAGTGAGGATGACGAGGAGGAGCTTACTGAAGAGCACATAGACTACTGTATTGGTTCTGCTCAAGACATTTGCAAGTTTATCGAACATATTGGAAAAGAATGGGGCCTAGGTAGCTCGGCGCAATTTGGATACCTACAAGCAATTACAGACCTAATTGATTTTCGCAAATCCAGTGGATTGTCGGCAACAGTGCTCGGGAATTTAGCAGTATCCGAGGTGTACATCAATAGAGGGAAAAGGGCTTTAGCACGACGAAAATTAACTGAGTGGTCAAAGAACCTTTCCGTTGAGGTTCTCGCTGCAACGAATCAGTGGGCGACGATGGACGAAATGGAGACAGTTATCCCGTATCATCTGCCACAATACAAGGTGACTCTATCAAACTGCAAGGGCTATCCATTGACGAGTGTCACTGCCGCCGACTTGGCTTTCGCTACTCGCTTTGTGGCCGTGTACCTGTTTACGAGAGTGAAGGGATCTCGGCCGATGACGTATCAATACTTGACAATAGGCATGATGGAGAAAGCAAAGGAAAATGAGGGCTTCGTCGATCAAACAGAATTTAAAACTGCTCAACAGTATGCCTTTGATTCATTGATTTTCGACGAGACGAGCACTCGGATTATCGACGACTACATCATGCACATCAGACCGTTATTGAACCCACAATGTGACTATGTTCTCGTAACGAGGAGTGGTACGCAAATAAAGAACTTCAGTATTCTTATGTCAAAGATTGTCTTCGCAGCCATTGGGAAATATGTTCACCCGACAAGATATCGACAAATATTGGAAACAGAGAGCTCACGAAAACTCAGTGCGGAGGAGCAAGACATGGTTAGCCGGGATCAGAAACACAGTTCGCAAGTGGCGAGAACATACTATCAAAAACGAAGTTCCCGTGAAATTGCAACGAGTGCAAAACGGGCGATGAAAAAACTACAAAACGGAGAAGTTGACAAAGAGTTGAAGAAATTAGCGTTTGCGAGCGATAGTTCATCGGACTGCGAAGATGCTACAAAAAGTGGCGAAGACTCCTATGAAGTGGTTGACTGTGCTACTCAGGGAGATCCTTGTTCGACAAAGCAGATGGATCTGGGAAAGGATACACTTGATAGTGATACAATTGATAGTCAGACTATCACATCGTACCAACCACCCGTGAGAAAAGCAAGCAAGAAACAAATGAAACCAATCGTCAGTGCAAGGGTGCCTTTCACCTCTGATGAGGACTATTTTTTAAGAAAATGTTTACGAATTTATGGATTCGGTAAATGGACGTGCATGCTGCGTGACCCGCGATTCAAGTTTCACGAGAAAAGAACGCCAGACTCTCTCAAGAAACGCGCAGAAATTTTAACAAGAAGATGAAACTTCATAAACTTTTGTAGCACTTCAAATTTTTTCAATGATGTCTTAATTAGATTGTCTATTAGATTGTCTAATTGTCTTAATTAGATTTGTTGTCTTAATTGTTGCTATTGCTTCAGGGATACTTTGTCCTGTTGGACCTTTGGTGAATAAGAAGGAATAAGCGAGAACAACCGTGAATAAGGAGTGTACAACTGTGCACAAGGAAGCCTCATTTCGATCCAGCCTCAATCCGAAATCTCTTGGCCTTGTTAAGCCTTATTCATGCTGTGTTTACGGTTGTTCACATCTGTTACCCGTAGTTCATTGAGGTTTGAGTAGAGAAAGGTTTTTAAGATGACAACAACAGCAACTGGGTGTGACGTTTCATGATCCTCTTCTATTTGACGAAAATTTAACTTAACAGTTTCAAGGGGAATTTCTATGGTTGTTGCTGTTGCTTCAGAGATACTTTGTCCTGTTGGACCTTTGGTGAATAAGAAGGAATAAGCGAGAACAACCGTGAATAAGGAGTGTACAACTGTGCACTAGGAAGCCTCATTTCGATCCAGCCTCAATCCGAAATCTCTTGGCCTTGTTAAGCCTTATTCATGCTGTGTTTACGGTTGTTCACATCTGTTACCCGTAGTTCATTGAGGTTTGAGTAGAGAAAGGTTTTTAAGATGACAACAACAGCAACTGGGTGTGACGTTTCATGATCCTCTTCTATTTGACGAAAATTTAGCTTAACAGTTTCAAGGAGAATTTCTATTTTTGTTGCTGTTGCTTCAGGGATACTTTGTCCTGTTGGACCTTTGGTGAATAAGAAGGAATAAGCGAGAACAACCGTGAATAAGGAGTGTACAACTGTGCACAAGGAAGCCTCATTTCGATCCAGCCTCAATCCAAAATCTCTTGGCCTTGTTAAGCCTTATTCATGCTGTGTTTACGGTTGTTCACATCTGTTACCCGTAGTTCATTGAGGTTTGAGTAGAGAAAGGTTTTTAAGATGACAACAACAGCAACTGGGTGTGACGTTTCATGATCCTCTTCTATTTGACGAAAATTTAACTTAACAGTTTCAAGGGGAATTTCTATGGTTGTTGCTGTTGCTTCAGAGATACTTTGTCCTGTTGGACCTTTGGTGAATAAGAAGGAATAAGCGAGAACAACCGTGAATAAGGAGTGTACAACTGTGCACTAGGAAGCCTCATTTCGATCCAGCCTCAATCCGAAATCTCTTGGCCTTGTTAAGCCTTATTCATGCTGTGTTTACGGTTGTTCACATCTGTTACCCGTAGTTCATTGAGGTTTGAGTAGAGAAAGGTTTTTAAGATGACAACAACAGCAACTGGGTGTGACGTTTCATGATCCTCTTCTATTTGACGAAAATTTAGCTTAACAGTTTCAAGGAGAATTTCTATTTTTGTTGCTGTTGCTTCAGGGATACTTTGTCCTGTTGGACCTTTGGTGAATAAGAAGGAATAAGCGAGAACAACCGTGAATAAGGAGTGTACAACTGTGCACAAGGAAGCCTCATTTCGATCCAGCCTCAATCCGAAATCTCTTGGCCTTGTTAAGCCTTATTCATGCTGTGTTTACGGTTGTTCATATCTGTTACCCGTAGTTCATTGAGGTTTGAGTAGAGAAAGGTTTTTAAGATGACAACAACAGCAACTGGGTGTGACGTTTCATGATCCTCTTCTATTTGACGAAAATTTAGCTTAACAGTTTCAAGGAGAATTTCTATTTTTGTTGCTGTTGCTTCAGGGATACTTTGTCCTGTTGGACCTTTGGTGAATAAGAAGGAATAAGCGAGAACAACCGTGAATAAGGAGTGTACAACTGTGCACAAGGAAGCCTCATTTCGATCCAGCCTCAATCCGAAATCTCTTGGCCTTGTTAAGCCTTATTCATGCTGTGTTTACGGTTGTTCACATCTGTTACCCGTAGTTCATTGAGGTTTGAGTAGAGAAAGGTTTTTAAGATGACAACAACAGCAACTGGGTGTGACGTTTCATGATCCTCTTCTATTTGACGAAAATTTAACTTAGCAGTTTCAAGGGGAATTGCTATTGTTGTTGCTGTTGCTTCAGAGATTCTTTGTCCTGTTGGCCCTTTGGTGAATAAGAAGGAACAAGCGAGAATAACGGTGAATAAGGAGTGTACAGCTGTGCACAAGGAAGTCTCATTTCGGTCCAGTGTGTCAATCCGAAATCTCATAGCCTTGTTTAGCTTTATTTACACGTTGTGTATTGTTTTTCACACTTATTACCCGTAATTCATTGAATTTTAGTGAGCGTGTTTGTGTTTATAAAAGATGAAATAAAGTCCTTGAAATCATTGAAAGTTCTGTCTGTCGTGCTTCTATTCCATTTGGTAAGGCTGCCAATCATGATGTCATGTCGCAGTGTTCTAATAGGAGAAATGAAACGCAGAAATAACAACATTTTTGTCATGCAGTACAAACACAATCCTACTTATACTAACTATGGTTCATTCAGTTTAGTTTCATTGGTCTTCATCCTCGCCGTCACTGATCAAAACTCTTGCAAGTTTTCTCCTCCGCACTATCATTGTGCGAGGTCGTCGTCGTGGTCTTTGCCCTGACGGTATCTCCTCCTCATTTTCATTACTGTCGTCATTCCTGTCAGCATTGTCGATCACCTCTGACGTCCTGTTGTTGCCGTATTTGTTTGCCATTTGTTTGTCCCAATCTGGGAAAGTTTCCCGGAACTCGTCAAGGTCAAACAAATCTCGCGGTGTGTCTTCTATTAGCAACCACGCATCATACATGGAGTCAGCTCCATCCCATCTGACTCTTCGGCGTCTTTGGAATCTAGCCAGGTCTTCATCTGAAGGTTCCAGCGCCTGCCATTTTCCCTCACTTATGGTAAGCAAGTAGACTGCTTTGTGGTACCGAAACTCGTTTATTTTCCCATGAGCAATGAAATAGTCACTTTCTGCTCTTTTCCATCCTTCGTCGCTGTCCTCAAACTCAGTTATTGCTCGGTCGGTGACTTCTTTTGGCACCACCTTGTCAATTGCGTAAGCGTCGTTCTTCGCTGCTGCGATCGCTTCTCGGAAGTCTTGAGAGAATTGCATTGTCTCGATTTCTTTCATGTCTATCAGCTGGGCTGCTCGTTGCTCAGTGAAGTCGTTGAATATCGCTCCTTCATCTCCATCGGGGTTGTTTGAAAGGCTCATGTCCTCCTCAGTCCACAAAGGAACATTGCGCAGCTTTTCCGCTGCCCAGTGAAAGCACTGCATGCAATTCTGCCGGAGCCAGTTGGTTGCCGTTGGGTTTTTTTCTTTCAAGGATTTTGCCTTAAAGATCTCCAGTCTTGCTTCGATGGCTGCGTCGTCGACAGCTGTAAACTTTGGTATCTCGTTGCAGGTGATGTAGATACCTGATTTGTATACAAATTGCACAGCTTCTTTATGTTTCTGGGGAATGGCGATGTACCCTCCTTGCAGCACTCGTTTGGCATCATCTGCAGTCATTGAATCTGGAGGCCACTCATCCACAAACAAGCATTCAGTTTCTGCACGTAGCATGCTGGCCGAGAAGTGCCGATCCCGAGTAACCGACGCCAGGTTATCATGCGAGATAATGCCTTCGTATGGGGCAAACCAGCTCGTCTTTCCAGAATCGGCCTCCCCGACACAACAAAGCTTCTTCGTTTTCTGTGGGAACAAATCTTTCAGAGCCAGCTGATACCATTTCTGTAAAAATCTCGTCAGCGTCTCTTCGTCAGGCATGCTGTTCTCGAGGCTGTCGATAAACAGTTGTGGCTGAGGAATGTCGTCTTCTTTCGGCGTGTAGCTCACAAATGTTCGTGGTGTCACTTCTCCGATCTTCTCGTCATCGATCGCACCCTGCTTGAACCTTTTTTCTGTGAAGCTGAAGCACGTTCCAAACGGATTTACCTCAACGAGATCGTAATCGATGGCTATTGGCTTGATAATCTGGCAGCCTGAAATGGAAGTGTATTAACTTGATGATATGTTCTCCTACTCGGAGTTAATAGATTAGGGTAACGAATGGGAGCAACAGTAAACAAAGCATGAATAAGAGCAAAGAAGGATGCACTCGCTTTTGAATGGGGTTGCACGAAAGTGGGGCTACCTTGTGCCCTCTTCTACCCTCTTGTGCACTCTTTGTTAATTGTTTTTCACGCTTATTCATCCTTGTTAATTGAATGTCTACTAGGAAAAAACATAACTGAACCAACAACAACAAAAAATTCATCAATTTAACAAATCAAATGTCCGCAATAGAACTGAAATCACCTCTTAACTCTCCTTTATGAAACCTTATGTAATGGACACTTGTGGTAAAAACCTGAACAAATTCGCACACTAACCTCGGTAGGAAAGAATCCCAGAAATAGCAGCCATATTTGGTGCAATGAGCTCTGCTAATTGGCTGTTTCGGAGCAACGAATGCAGGAACTGATGAACGCTGCATGATTTCACGAAGGTGTACTTCCCTTGGGGCACTTTCCTGTATACATGGCCACCACGCAGTTTGCAGCTGAGTTTTTCCATTGCCCGTCTCACGCCATCTATAGCCACACAAATTTTGCTGGTGGGTCGCTCTGGCAAATTCAAACTTGAAGATGACTGGCTGCTGGGTTGCATATCATTCATTTCAACAAGATCATATTGAAGACCAGTGTACTTGATGTTATCAAGGGCCCCTTTTATTGACTCCATGAACGCTTGGCTGCATTGACGTGTCAGCGTTATCCTTACTGGATGAATTCCAAATTCTGGGCTCTTGTGCAGCTCTTCCGGTGCTACCATGACTCCAGAAACGGCACGCACGTAGAGGGAGGCAAACTGTTGGGACGATTCACCAGACAATCTTTTTGCATAATTGCTATTATGGTCCTTGATGGCGATGCATAAAGATCCTGTCACATAATCATGAGTGCCTTCTTTTCCTCGTGGGCTTATCGGTTTGCAGTCATCGATTTCCAGCCCGGCAGACAGCATTATTTGCATTATCTAGAAATGAAATAGTTAAAGTTAAATAAAATATATATCTGAAATTTAATTTTTTAAATTGATATATACCTAAAGCAATATGATGATAAAAGCAAATATGAAGCAAATATGAGACTTTACAATGTATGCACAAGATTGAATAAGGAATTCAACTTTCACAGCGAGGTTGGTTGATGTCAAGGCAAAGTGATTTGATTGACGTCAGAACTTTTACAGTTTGCTAATGCTACGTTGTGCGAGTCAAATTCAGGCGGGTGGGAAGGAATCTAACGAAATAGGCTCATATAGCAGCAAAATCGAATTTAAAATCAACTCCTACCTGATTTTCTACAATGTGCAGAGAATTTGAGGGGGCATCGATGGCCATCCACAAACTGACACCTGGTTTAACGTCGATCTCTTCGACTTCTTCTTCTTGATTTTCTTCCTCTCCATCCTCTCCACCTTCTCCGTCTTCTCCGTCTTCTCCACCATGTTGGTTTTTGTCATTTTTCTTCTTTTTCTTCTTTGTTTTCTTCACTTCAATACCAGTTATGCATGATAGAATGACGTGTATGTTCTTGTGATCTCGCAGAATCAGCTCCAATTGTCTGCGTTTAACTGGTAGTAAATTTTCCGTTACAGTCTCATCGCATGGTCTTGTTCTCCACAGTGCCCTGATGGACACCACCAAATGCGACCTCGTTACCTCTGGTACCACAAAGGCGCGCAGTGCTTGCGTTAATGTCTTTGACGACAGTCGTCGAACAGGCCTATTTTCACCCATAACGAACGCACATCTGAATCACATTACATTATATTATATATAATCATTTATCACCTGACTGACGTTTCAAAAACGAGGCAATACAAGAATCCCACCAATCCCATTGGCTAATCGCACATTTCCCGCGGTTTTCCCGTAGCCTTGTATACATATATCATCATGATGCACTACCTAAGTTTACAGGCATGGCAAGCTAACTAAACTAAACATGAAACATAACCTAATAATAATATACCTATAGTCTGGGTCTGGGTCTATCGACATTTTCATGCATTTCTATATGGAAAAGTTCGAATGAGTGGTGTTGTAGCTTCTTCATATTCGAAAACTCCACAAGATGTATAAAAATATCGTTCGATCCACATGCTTTCTATAAATAGCTAAAAAGTCTATTGTCTTCTTTTATGTTTTACACAAGATTTCTCATCGCTTTAGATGCAAATCTGTCCAGCCATGTTTCATGCAGAGGCTAATGTAAATCCTCTACATCTACTAAAGATGGTTATTCTGGTTTATCCTTTTCAATTCTTACGAGGAAATTTGATTTTCAATTACAAATTTGATCTTTCATAAATTTCAGAGAATATCTCTTGGAAGCTTGTAGGACGCCTGGAACGTCGGCTAAATTTAAAATTCAATTTTTTCAATGGTATTCCATCTTGAGTATTGAAAATTGATTAAGATAATGAATAATAAATAGAAAACAATAGGCATGGAGTGTAAATAGATGGAAGCTATTCAATATGATCTCTGGCAAGGTGTGCCTATTCATATCACCTGCTTCGTTTTTGCAATTAGCATGGTTGGAGTGAGACGTTCGATTTCGCAACTGGTTTTTGAGAAATGCTTACTCTTCAATCTCTCTGGCAACTGGTGGTTAAACATCTTGGTTATGACATAAATGAAAGCTTTCATGACGTCATTTTTAGTGTATGGCGCCCTTGTTTCAGACTGGGGCCTGTCTCAAATAAGATGTCACGTGATACTTGCGACAGCCCAACGATTGTTCAAGCAAACCTTTTCAGGTGTTTTCAATCCCGGGCATTTTCACGTGACCTCTAATGTAGAAAAGACTATAATTCACTCAAAGCAATCACCATAGTAACCCTGCACATATGTGGTGTAACGCTGTTGCCAAAAAAGCATGCAAAGACAAGTTATACAACATGCACGCATTCATCACACCACAGCCACGTGATGGTATATGACAGTACCGTTTCAAGAATTCGACTGTACCGGGCTGCACTTACTACGTTGACTTATTTGGCTTGACTTTTCATGAAACAAATGACTTGACTTGTTTTTTCTTGGCTTGACTTGACTTGACTTGGCTTGGCTTGACATGAAACGACTTGACTTGACTTGTTTTGACTTAGCTTGGCATGAAGTGAAATGACTTGATATATTTTGACTTTAATTGGCTGGATATAAAGTGACTTGACTTGACTTCGTTGATTTGGCTTGGCATGAAACAAAGAATTGGCTTGATCTATATTGACTTCGCAAAAACTAATGTAAAAGGACTTGATTTATTTTGCCATGAGTTGCTTTTAGTTGATTTGGCTTGGTTTGGCTTGACATGAAATGAAATTACTTGACTGGTTTTAATTTGGATTGAATTAGCTTGGCTTGAAATGAAACGACTTGCTTGATAGGGCTTATTTGACTTGTAATGGCTTGGCTCTACATGACTGGAAGTGACTTGAAATGATTTGACTTGACTTAGAATGAATTAAGACAAGACACATTGCAACATAATCACAGCACAGCACAGCATGGCCTATAACACGACAAGACTTGATTTGATAGAATTAATTGACTCTCATTGGCTTGACTTGATTTGATTTGACTTGACTTGAAATGAAACGAATGACTTGACTTAACTTGAGATGAAACGACTTAACTTGACTTGCTAAGACCTTAATTGAGCTTGGCTTGGCTTGGCTTGGCTTGGCTTGGCTTGGCTTGGCTTGGCTTGGCTTGGCTTGGCTTGGCTTGGCTTGGCTTGGCTTGGCTTCAAATGACTTGACTTGACATGACAATACAAGACACATTGTAACATAGCGCAACACACCACATGACACCACACCACACCACCACACCACACCACACCAGACCACACCACACCACACCACACCACACCACACCACCACACCACACCACACCACACCAGACCACACCACACCAGACCACACCACACCACACCACACCACATCACATCACACCACATCACATTATGACATATCATGCAAAGCGCGATCCAAAACGTAACAAACGTCACACAATATACAGACTTGGAGCTTCTGATAAAGTTATTTTGGCAAATTATCTTTGAGACGAGGTCCTCGTCAAAGTATATTAATACCAGTGACATTGCCCTTAGGGCTTTTCGTATTCGCTAAGATACAAGATATGCCATAAACATTTTGGATACAATTACCCTCCAATATAAAGCCAAGAATGTTTCAAAAAAATTAGGGGCATATTCAATTTTCGTCCAAACTCAAAAGACCCATCCGGTTTGAAAGTTACGACCGGACAAAACTTAACCGAAATATGTTATGTAACCTGGAGTCACTGTCTGAAGGACAGCCTGGACGGATGGTGTAAACAAATAAAACATACAACTGCATAAAGTACTTTATTGAAATTACTTTGATTACCCAAAAACTCTTATCTAGACATTATCTATTTGATATTATACCCCATGTTGATTATAGTTTAAAAAATCCTTTCAAAGATATTGGTTAGATTTTACAAAAGATGATATATGATGGACAGATGAAATTGGAGCCTTTTCAACGAAATAATCTGCTGCTTTTTGGCAGCCGTCTCAGAATAAGATTGCCCTGTAATCAATTTTACAGAAGGGTCTGGAGCGAGAAACAACCTCTATACGCCAGGAAAGGACAACACAATTATCCACAGCATGGAATAAATACCTAGGAAAAATGATATTTTGAAAATTTATTGTTTATTGGACTCTCATTGACGAGGAGATCTCAAGCCCGGGGGGGGGGGGGGGTACTCATATATTTTTCAGTACGGGGACGTGCCACCGAACAGGGTATCATTTTCAGGATTCCTACTCCGGGACAGGGTATCACTTTTGTATGGTCGGCTCCATGACAGGGTCCATATTTTGTATAATTGACTACGTATCGTCGTTGTAAGCCATTTGCACTCCGCGAATATGATTTAAATCGTTTGGATGGCAACATTTCCGCATTCTCTGATAGATTTCTATCAAATTTCTATCAAATTCCCAGGGCAGGCTACAATTTTGTATGAAGAAACCCAAGAATAGGGTATTGTTTTTAAAGTTTTACTCCGGGACAGGGTATCATTTTCGGGAATTTTACTCCGAGACAGGGTGCCTTTTCAGATTTTCCAGCGGCACGTCCCCGTATTTTCATAAATCAAGTACCCCCCCCCCGGGATCTCAAGGCATCAAAAATGGAAAAATTTTCGAGACTGAACCACAAAATGTGAAGAAATAAATCTTCAAAGTTTAGAAAAAATCTACCCTGGGCACCAGAGCCAATAAAAATAAAAAATTCTCAATCTTCCTTTCCTTAATTTTGGGCTCTGGTACTCAGGGTAGAAAAAATCATGTTCTTTCTTACATTGAAACTTCCGGTAAAATTTGGCACTGTAAGAGTAACTTTCAAATGTCATAGATCACCCCCAGAATGGTCCGATCTGCACATACAGGTTGTCCCAGAAAAATTGTTCGACGTTTGATTAAATGTTAAAAATAACAATAAAATGTACAGGCTCCTGCTTAGGTAACCCTGTTCCTAAGATTTTGAATTAATTTTAGACGCCAAAATTTTGTGATTCCGCTAAGAATTCACAGAGTTACAAGCTTTTGAAGTTCAAATTTGTGCGAAAGCTGAAACCAGACGCCCCCAACTGACTTGTTTTCCAAAAAGACGTCCTAAAATCGAGGTAAAAGGAGACTGTGCAATGTGTTACCTCTCGTCGATATCAGAGCAAACCAAATAGGACTTCCAAAGATATTTCATTCTTGTAACAGTTGCCAAAATTTACTTAAGACTGCAAGTATTTAAAAACACGGAATGAAAACTTAATCAATGAGAGATGGGGTAATTCTAAATTGTGCTGTACAGGATTCCTCCAAGCATCCATAACCTTAATTCAATGTTATAGAAGGCTAGTTGATTGAAAGTGATTTTCAAATTCCATTTGATTTGCTTTGAATAAACGAGATTCTACTTTCACTAAATATGCAATTTAGGGGCGTCTGGTTTCAGCTTTCGCACAAACTTGAACTTTGAACGCGTGTAATTCCGTGAATATTTAGCCGATTTGCTAGTTTCTGGTGTTTCAAACTAATTTACGATCTGAGCAATATGGTTATGTTAACAGGGATTCCATTCATTATTTCGTTATTTTTTTATATTCAATCGAACGTCGAACAATTCTTTTGAGACACCCTGTACGTTGTTTCAAAAGAGGGCTGTCTGGTTTCTTATATGGAAGAAAATTTCGTCATAAGAGGTTGGCAAGTTTCTTATATTTCCCCGATATTTCCACTAAGAAACATTTCTTTCATGTGGGGATGCTTTCCTCTGTCAAATAGCATTTTTCAAATTCTAGGACCACATTACCCTGGGTACCGCACTTAATGTGGTAAATTCAATAGATCTAGGATATCCTAGTCTTACACAGGATATGGGACTAGGATATCCCAGTCTAAGAAATTAAAGTTATAAACATTTAAGAAATCATGTATCATTGAAATAGCAAAAAGTGTTAAAATATCAAAAATGAAAGATTGGAAAGAAATTTCAAGACCGCCGTCAAAACCATGTTATTATTCAGAGTTCAGACCATTTTTGAAAATTGAGAAAAACCAGGTTGTCTCGTTTCTTATATAGAATAAACATTCCCCTTTTGATGGCAGGCTGCAGTCTCTTTCTTATATGCGAGGAATTATTGTAATGGACTCATCGTACTAAACCCATAAACGCAACAAAAACACCGTAATCTGTAGAAAGAAGACTGTTAACTCCTGTAAAAGAACAATAACCAAAATAAACCTGTAACTAGAGAGAAACTGTGGAATCCTGCAAGAGAAAAATGAGTTAATCTTAAAACCTGAAAGGGAAGAAATAAGTTAGCAACTGAGTCACCAATAACTACAATAAAGAACAACGTTGGCCGAACGTTGGATCAATTCGATCTTATTCTGTCAAGGAAAGTAACAAGGAAATTAGACCTTGAAAAGCCATTTGAGCAACAGTATTTACAAAACGTTTTATTATGCAAAAGCAGCTGAATACGTTGTGACCAATATGAATTTTATTCCCAGATGATAAAAGAGCTTTATCACCGAAGTTAAGGAGTGTTTCTAAACTTCGAGCCTTCGAGCCTCGAGCCCTCGAGCCCTCGAGCCTCGAGCCTTCGAGCCTTGTGTTTCGAGCCTCGAGCCTTCGAGCCTCGAGCCTTATGTTTCGAGCCTCGAGCCTTCCTGTTGTATATCATGAGCCAACAGACCTCAATCATTTAACTTTATCTTTGTATACCCGTATTTTCTGTGAGAAACTTAGGCCCAGCGTTGGCAGCCAGTTTCTTAAATTTTAGGCCATTTTTGATACCAGATGTCTCTTTCTTAAATTGTTAATAATAATGCTCCAATGCTTGAATAAATTGTTACTGCTCTAATTTTTTGGCAAGATAATTTAATTTTGTTGAAAGGACTTCAAAAGTACCCATTAAAGTCCTACGACAAATTTTAACAGAAATCACACTCAAAATTGCTAGGATTTGAATCGCGGGAACAGCAAGAATCGCTGCAAAATCTGTAAATTGTGAGAGTGAGCACAAAGTGAGAGTGAGCACAATTGTGAGAAGACAGGTTTCTCAAGGGTGAAAAAGGCTCTTATGCCTCAAGTTCTTATGCCGTTGTTGCTTTCAATTTCATGTTCAAAATATAGTTTTCTAGGGTATTGTTAGATTTCTGTGTTCTTAGTTGATATATACCTGCATTAAACATGTCGCCTCATTTGTTATTATGATTGATCCAGTCTGGCAATATGTAGCCTGCAATACAAGGCTCGAAGGCTCGAGGCTCGAAACAGGAGGCTCGAAGCTCGAAGGCTCGAAACACAAGGCTCGAAGGCTCGAGGCTCGAGGCTCGAAACACAAGGCTCGAAGGCTCGAGGCTCGAAGGCTCGAGGCTCGAAACACAAGGCTCGAAGGCTCGAGGCTCGAAGGCTCGAAGCTCGAAGGCTCGACATATAGAATACTCGAAGTTAAGTGGGTAAAACAGGATAAGAATTAATTAATTTATTAGAATCAAAATATTCTGATTTTTCAGAGCATACATTGAGACAAGGCTGCTACTGAAACCAATCATGAAAATGTCTGCTGGTGTTGCGGGACAAGGGTGTAATGCTCTGACGTTGCAGCCAGAACGGTATCATAAGCAATCTTTTCTCCCTTAACCCTATTTTAACCGAGTAAAAAAAAAGTGATTTTCTACCGGGGGGGGGGGGGCGTTTTTCGCCCCCCCTGTTTTTCTCCGCAAGTATAAGAGCTATGACAATGAAACTTGCAATGTGTCATAATTGAACAATGGAGAATCTAAAAATAGCATCAATCAATCAATAGTCACGTGATTGGTTGCTAGGCAACCAAAAACAATGCAAATTTTGAGAAAATCGAGCTATTTGCAGAAAAGGGCCCATTATTAGCAAATAGCCAGATAAAATTGGCAAAAAACCATCCAAATACCTGCTTGATATCATTAATTTGTAGTTTCATATGGTTTCGTACGGATATTTATGGTTTCTAATAAATTAACTAATTAAATAATGAAAATTTGATTCAATGCAAAATTGTTAGCTCAATAATTATGATTTAAAACCATTAATTTCGCATATTATTGGTGAAATCAAGTACCTTCATCGTTATTTGAGGTAATTCCATCAGTTTTGTATGAAAAATTACTCATTCATTAGGAATATGACGTCATAAAGATTGATGACGTCATAGAAATAATAAACTGCTGATGTCAGCAAATATGAATAAATTATATATCAAATGAAAGTACTCATCGAGATGAATCGAATGGTATATATATTGTTGAGATTTAGTAAGAAAGGAAGAAATTAGAGCCATTTTAAAGAATTTCTTTGTGACCACTCTCCAAATATGGGCATGTGGTGGTCACGTGGTCAAACAATAGGTATTGAAATTTCTATTTTCTGATTGCCAACTAAATTTTAGGAAAAGTCAAGAAGTTTCAGCATTGTAGGTTGCATCGTTTGGGAGCTATTAAAAAAAATCCGATAGGGGGGGCGAAAAACGCCCCCCCCCCCCCCGGTTAAAATAGGGTTAAATAAATTTCGTATCTTTTAAGAGTTCAGAATCAAATGGTGTTTAAAGCAATACCATATACGATCTGCTACTATTGCAAAAATCACTTTTTAATATTTGCATGTTGTTTTAAGTGAGAAAACTACTTACCCCTTTTCATGCATTGTGAATAAATGAATTTTCATCAATCCAATTTTACCTATATTTACAATGCTCAGAAAAACAGAAGAAGAAAATCACACAAAATATCTCACACTTTTGGCTATCAATCAAACTTTGATTCATTCCAATACTTCAAGAATCTTCGGAATACAAATATTCAAACAGTTGAACTTCTTCAGTGGCGGACTGGCTCTGATTTTTGCACCGGCCATGGATAAGTTAAGGGGGCCCTAAGTGGGTGTGGTCTAAATGGTGCGGGTGCGGTCATATGAGCAAAATTCGTCGCAGTTCCTTGATTTCTTACCAATAGCAAAGCTAAAGTCACTTTCTTTGAAAATGCGTGGCCAAGGTAAATTAAGTGGGGGTAGGCAGTACAATGAGGGGGTCGGAGGGCGAATCCCCAAAGAAATTTTTTGTGGCTACGCCCTTTACTTTGGCTTAGAATGCATTTCCCAATAGCATGCTTGCCTTTAGCGACAAGGAGACCTTGATCGCTTTGTGACAGTGATCCTATGAATCAGAGCACGAGAAAAAATTTTTGAAGAAATGTCCTTTACTTTGGCTTAGAATGCATCTCCTAATATAATTCTTGCCTTTAGGGATAAGGAAACCTTGATCGCTTTGTGACAGTTATTCTATGAATCAGAGCACGAGGAAAATTTTTGAAGAAAGGTCCTTTACTTTGGCTTAGAATGCATCTCCTAATGCTTGCCTTTAGCGATAAGGAAACCTTGATCGTTTTGTGACAGTTATCCTATGGATCAGAGCACTTGGAAAATTTTTTGAAGAAAGGTCCTTTACTTTGGCTTAGAATGCATCTCCCAATATGATGCTTGCCAGTGCCAAGATTTGACATTTCTCGGAAAATTCTTTCCCAACCTATACCCAGCTATTTTCTCTTTGGTTTTAGAGGAATCTCGAGGACCACCTTTCGACAAAAATGGGGGGAGTGGCAATTGCCCCCTCCCCCGTAGCCATGCCACTGATCTCGAGAACCATTTTTTTTACAGAAGTGGAGGGGACCTTTACTTTTTCTGCAACGGTGCTCCTTTCTTCGCCATCCGTATCTTCACTCTCTGACTATATTCATTTCTTTGAACAAGTACACTAACACGGAAGGATTCAAATGTGAAGTGAGATGTCCATTATTCAAAATGTAAAATTAATACAGAAGTTCCTTATTTTGCCAAAGGGGCCCTTTTCCAGTAAAAAGGGGGCCCTTTTTACAAGATTTTGAGGGGGGCCCACCGGCCACGGGCCGGTGGGCCGGTGGGCCAGTCCGCCACTGAACTTCTTCTTAGTCCACCCTATAAATTTCGCGAAGACCGATACCCTTTTTTATTCACCTGGTACCGGGTGTCCCAAAAAATGTATATGGATTTAGTTGAATCTAACACAGTGAATTTAGCTTTAATCAATGGCTAATCACTCTTAAAATGTTCCTCAATAGTTAACTTGAACATAGATACCTCGTTTGTCGTTATTGGTGCGCTGAGAGCAGAAATATCAATCTTGAAAGCTCAAATTTGCGTCCACTTGCAAACCAGAGGCTTTGGCCTTTTGGCCTAAGCAAATTCCTGAACCACATCGAAAATTAAGAACTGATATTAATGAAAAATTAAGAAACTTCCCAATGGGTGACTGTTGGTGACTTATGGAAAACAGAATAACACAAGATCTAATATTGTTCAAATTTCATCAAGGCTCTCGTTGATTTATACGCTGTGCCTTAAGAAATTGCTAAGACCAAAAGGCTAAAGCTCTGACTTGCAGGAAGAGGCAAATTTGAGCTTTCAAGATTGCTATTTCTGCTCTCAAAGCACCAATACCAACAAACGAGGTACCTATGTTCAAGTTAACTATCGAGGAACATTTTGAGAGTGATTAGCCATTGATTAAAGCTAAACTCACAACGCTAGAGTCAACCAAATCCGTATACATTTTTTTGGGACACCCGGTAGATTGTAAGGGAGCAAGCTCTTAGCTCTACTATAACTGTAATAACTCTATTTTCCACTTGTAGACCTCACACACATTCTAACTTCGTGGTGGTCTGTTCACTGCGTGGAAGAATGGGGTGAATTCATATGAGCATTCATCACGAAAGGTACACAGGATGTCCCAAACATAATTGTGCCCCGTTTGTGCGTCTGCTGCAGGGTATTTTTTAAGGATTTTCCATTGGTGGGGCAAACCAGGGCAAACAGCCAAAAGGGCTCCACAGTTGTGCGGTATGACTTTGCCACAAAGACAAAAGTAAATTGCCTATCACTTACAAAGTGAGGACACTACTTTCAAAACTGCATCGGTAAAAAATGTTTTGATATATACATAAATTTACATAAAAGCAATCCTTTCCATTTTCAAATCCAATTAGATGATAGCTTTGGGCTTTGGGCACAAACAAATTATGATTATTGTTTTCATTCTGAACAAATAGTTTCTGTTTGCAATTGTGATCAATGATTTCCTGAGATGTTGTTTTAGCTAGCAACATCAATAACAATGTTTTGTTTCCAAGGGAAAATGAAAAAGGGCCCCATTTTGACTTAGGCCACTGGGGCAAAAGTACTAATTTTTCCTTCATTACTGGGACAACCAAAGGGACCACTGGGGCAAATGTTCCACCAGTCAGTACGTTGAAAAGTGCCAGTGCTGTGTTGTGAAGAAGCTGTAGCATCAATTGGCTTGGGTTTTAAACAGTTGCATAGGCCAGGCTTCATCTTAGAGTTTGAGACCTTGTTTGAATCAATTGTTGCTGACTTATGGCAAAAAAGGCAAAATAAATGGCTGCTTGAAAGATAGCATTTCTACAGCAATGTCAAAATCAAGTAATTTTTGAAAGAAAGGGTTCTTGTGTCATATTCGAATTTTCTCTATATTCTTAAAAGGGTTGACAATGTTTTCTTAAAGATAAAAAACTATCAACCCTTCTCAAGATGTAGAAAAATTTAGATACAGTATTACCTACCCTGCCACTAAGAAACTCATTTTGTAAAACCAGGCTGCTTGGTTTGTTATAATAGGTCATATGAATTGTTGTATTAAACCAAATGTTGGACAATTACTTTTGGTGCCATCTGGAAGGCTGCAGTTTCTAAGGAGTCAGCTTCTTAGTAGCGGGGTAATTCTGTACCCCGGGTACTGTACAACGCTAAAATCCACAATAAAATCATTAAAAATCTCGGTGTAAAATTCAATTTTGACATTGCTGGAGAACAATAGCATAGGTTCCAAAACTTTAAGAATCTCGGTGTAAAATTCAATGACCTATTTCTTTGAACTGAATGGCTTCACAGAAACTTTTGCTATTTTGCTATGACTCTGCAGTTGGACTTTTCTGAAATGCTTTCTTCTCCTTCGAGAATTCAAGAATAATGTTCAACAAAACTTAAAACCATCGTTACTTCTAAACTGTTTGATGTGACATGAAATAATTTCCAAGAAAGGCTTAGTTAATGGATGTTTACAATATAGTATCAAGCAATAGTTTATCACTTTCAGAACGTTGATGACGTCCCATCCTAAAATAAGCTGATATATAAAATACGCTGTAATGTAAAAAAACATTCAAAATTTCCGAAAAGTCCAACGGTAGGATTATAGATAGGTAGCTAAAGTTTCTTTTAAGCCATTCAGTTAGAAGAAATAGGTCATAGAACTTTACACCCACTTTTTATGCCGATTTAAAGACTTGAAACATATGCTGAGAACAATACCAGGTCAGTCTAAAAAAAGTATTCCCGTTTGGAAGGCCACTACTCCCTGAATATCAAAGCAATAATATTGAAAACTGTCTTGCTTTATTGCTAACATGTTCAATTAGGTTCAATAATTTATTTACCAGGCTTTAATCAGTCCTTCTTTCCCGTTGATATGGGAGATTTTCTGCAGACAGCCCCTTCCAAAAACCTGCAAAAGCGAGTGAAAACAATGAGCACATTTTCCTTGGCCTGCCCCTTTAGGAAAGCTCCTTCCTGAAAATGATGACACTCACATGTGTTCATGTATTTTGTCCTCTTGGGAAGATGGAATCTCCTGAATAGGCTAATTATACCAGGGGAAGACTTGTTCATCTTCCAAAGAGGATGGCACGTGCTAAAGCGTTCAGAAGTCATTGCTGTAAGGCTGTGTAAGGTAGAAATGTTGGGGAGAAATTCGTTCCTGATTTGGGCACGTTTTGATGGTTTCTTGCAGTGGCTTTCTCCAGAAAATCCCTCATAATTTCACAAAGGAGTGGCTGATTTCAGTTATGTAAATTTTATAATGAATTTGAATATGTCTACCATAAAACTATATATTTACCGATATAATTGTCTTGATATCCAGGGAGCCATGACCTTTCAAACGAGGATTTCTTGTGCCATAAATCAGCAACCACGTGTCAGATTGACTCAAAACGAGGTCTCGAACTTTAAGTTGAAGCCTGACTAGACTTGCCCCAAGTCTATCTCTTCCGTCCGTCTACCGTTCCCTGTACAGTAATTCCTGGATCCGCCATTTCCTGGATCCGCCATTCCCCTATGCAACGTTGTAAAATCGACGACAATTAAAGCTACGGCTCTTCCACAGAAGGCAGACAAACGGAGGCATAATGTTTTGGGGATATCCTGTATTTTCATGAAGTCTTTGGTTGAGAATAAAAACCCACCAGAAAAAGGTGGGGTAGACATATTTGCCCAGGTACAACTTCTATAGTGAGCTGTTGTTGTTTCTGGCCTTAGGGACAGTGCAAAATTTATTATATTACATGGCCGGTGGAGAACAAAAATCTTGCAAAAAAATCTGCTCGCCCTGTATGAAATTACTGCAAAAAACCAAGTGCCCCGTCACCCTTTCCTTAAAAAATGTTGCAAACTACCACCGATGAATTAGCCCAAGACCATAACAAAATCAATTCTTGCCTTTATGGGTCTTTGTCAACGAAAAAATCGATTTTGAAGATGAAGAGAAATTTCTGATGAATCATTCTTGCAAACGACTGAAAGGGACATTTTGCGTCATTTTCATACACATCCTTCCAAGCATTTCTCAACTTGCATGATTTACAATTTTGTCCTGAAAATGAGCTATTTTATATTCATCTTGAGCATATAAAAAGTTACTACCCCGTTCATATTGCTTTATAAAAAGTGTTGACCCAGTTCTATACAAGCTCAAAAAAAGTAGTTGCCCCGTTACGTTTTGCACAGGCCATGTTATAAAATAAACTTTGCACTGTCCCTTAGTCTGTCTAGGCTTCTCTGAGTGACCTATAGCCTCTAAATTGCAACTACGGTTCACCTGTGATCCATACACAAGCATGCACTCCTGCAGCTATCTATCCCGATTAAAATTTAAAAGTTTAATTGACTGGGTTTCAGAGCGAGAAGAGGTCTGGATACTAAATCCAGGAGCGCAAGCGCAGTATCTTGGCATTGTAGACTGCTGTACCTGGTGGCATAGGGAATAGAAATGTGAAACAGGTTTCGAAAAAGGTTGATGGAAGAAATAAAAGCAAGGAAACGAGTGACATTTGGTGGTGCATCCATGATTCCACAAAAAAGGTTAGTTGCTAAAAGTATTAATCATGTCTGTATCTTCGGTCTATCTATAAAATTTAGCATTTCATGTGTTTGTTTACTTTATCGCTAATTGTTACTCCGTTAATTCGTGTTGCATAGTGGTGCTGTAGCTTCGTACTGGCAGATAGATTGGGCCTATAGCTATCTTGCCGCTAAGTCATTGGTACAGCTCTGCACTAAACTGTTCGCAATAGATCAATACACCTTTTACTCAGAACGAGAAATACCAGTTAGGACAGCGATATGTGTCAAAGATCCTCTGTGGTACTCGGGTTGGCAATGTCTACCCTCGTTTAGGGTGTGTGCAGAATGCAGAATGTGGAAGGTCTCGAGCATCTGTTCATCACCCTTGACCTTTATATTTTAGCTAATGTGAAATGGATTTCTCTTGCGAGACGCTGAACGTTTGTGGAAATAGTGCAGTATTAGTGCACTTTCTTGGTTCACTTTCCTTTATTAAAAATTCGTTGGCTTTTATAGCTTTAATATATAGTGGCGCGAACGCGAAATATCCAAAATTTTAGCGTGGAACATCAGAAGCAGGAAAGCTCGAGGAACAACGATACTCAATCTGCGTTATTGTGCGATGCTCCAGCTATGTCAACAATGCCCTTAACTGGCACGGAAATAGGAATAAACGAAAAAATGAAGAGAAAGGTTGTGAATACTTACATTTGAATATGACCAAACCAAATCTTCGAGTAAGACGTCGACAGAGAACATCTGAGCTTTGAACTGTGTATTTTGCAAATAAATCTTTCCGTGGTTCCTTTCTAATGATAAGCCATCTCCCATCTCTTAGTTCCTCCGGCTTGTTTTCCTCCATGATAAAAGCTTTCAAGGGATGGAACTCCTTTTTCTGGATCTAACTTAGAAATAACACTCAATTGTGTAACCAAAGATAAGTTCCAAACGGTGTAGTTTTGTTAGATTATCCAATGTGCAAACATACCAACATGATAATATCATCTTCAATCTTTCTTGTAAAGTTTCAAGAAATGGAACTTGCCTTCTTCTAAATTCAATTTTTCGTTCAATGATAGCCAATCCACTTTCGAATCAACATCGTGCAATTGGTTCGTAAGTGTCGATTATACTAGCAATCAAAGGTGAAAAAAAATTGTCAAGATTTCTTCTTGTGAACTTACAAGAAATGGAACATATTCTTATGACAGGCATTCGACTCTTAGGCAGTCGTGTCAATCTTCCTAGAACCATGTGTAAAATCTAGGACAAAATTGTCCCAACCCAAGTCCTTCTGAACTTCTCAGGACTTCTCAGAGAACAGAACAGAACAGAACAGAACTGGAACGCGCTTTTTGTCTTCTAAATTGAATTTTTACTTCAGCAATTACGACTTGACTCGAGAACTAACATGGTAGAATTTATTCTAGAGTTTCAGTTGTCCAAGAAACATAATTATGGGTACAATCTGAAGTGGCAAAAACTGCCCAGAATCCTTCTTGTGAAGTTGTAAGAAATGGAACTAATTGTTCTTCTTCTAAGTTCACCTTTAATAAGTAACAACGATTTGACTCAAGAGCTAACAGTGTAGAATTAGTTCTAAAGTGTCAGTCTTCGTAGAAAGAGAATTGAGCCTACAATCTAATGTGACAAAACTATCCCGAGTGTTTCTCATAAACTTCAAGAGATGAAACTTGATGTTCTTCTTCTGGATTCGATTGATTTTGAATTAAATGAGTCCATTGAATGATCAACATTGTAGAATTGGTTCTGTGTTGTTGATCTCCAAAGAAAGCAAAACATCCAAACAATCTGTGAGGTGACAAAATTGTCCAGAGTCCTTTTGTGAACTTTTTGGGAAGCTTCACTCATTATTCTTGTTCCAATGCGATGAAAGGCAATAAGGCTTTGACTAGGCGTGCGCCTGTAATTTTCAAGAAGTTGAAGTCCCAAAAAGGCGTCTGCTGCTTCCATATCTTTGAGGAGCCGTGAAACTCGCTTTATTATCGAGCGTTGCTTTGTGCTGATCGCTCCAAACTGTTCCTCTTGTAATATTCGATAGGGCCAGAAATCAATTGAGTCGAAAGTCTCATTCGATTGTGTTTGATAGAGAAGGACTAAATGCAACCAGGAGCCTTGTAGAGTAGAGGCAGAAGTGTTCTCATGATAAACTCCGGAAAGGAGGGACAACTACATCCAATAAGGAGCCTTTCGAAGTGTTTTCGTATCATAGTTTTTATTCGGAAATGTTTTTAAGGGCTCCCATACCTCATTCGTTCTGTAAAGTTGCACAATAACAACCAATTCTGAAGCCAACATAATTCTTATAGTGGCACACGCAAGATGCTGCACTGGCCTTACAAAAATTTATCTCAATTTCTCACCAAGCTCATACAATCATTTCAATGATTTTACTTCTGTCCAATGTTTAGAGCCTTAACCGATTTTAGAAGGTCGCTTACTCGATACCGATACCTTCTCCAAACGTTAACCCTTTAGTACCACTTGAAAATCTTTGTTGCTTTCCGCTGTTTTCAATCCTTTCACGCTACATTCCCCTGTAAACGGTGTTGAAGAAAAGGCTTTTCTCTGTCTCCATCTTTCACATTCTAAAAATAGCCTTAAATAACGGACTCATCATATTCTCTGATCTTAGTGATAAGATTTCATCTCGTTTTACAGTCCGTACTTGACTGCTTTCAGACTACTTTTAGATGTCGTAATTAGAACTGATCTGTAATTAGAGGCCTTCTTCGAGTTATTTTTAACGTAAGGACCCGTTGAAAACAATAAGAACAACAATATATAAACAATAGTTCTCTAAATCTCTTTTGTTATGATCTCAAAATAAACTCATTCAGAGCTATTTTTAGTGCCCTCCAGCTGAAAAAAGAATGGCACGAAACTAGATAAAATCCCAGGCCTAATTAAGCCTTTAGAAGTCATTGTTTGTTTTCGTTTCTTGGTAGCGGCATGCTCGTGCCTTCAGACACGATTTTGTATCAGACACAATTCATTTTTTTTTTGTAAGAATACTTTAAATTTTGTCCAGCCTTGATATTCTTATGAAATTTTCGCTTTGAGCCTGAATATATTCTTAGAGTAATCTTAGTTATTTTTCGAAGCTTCCAAAGGAAATAGCCGCCTTCGAATAGAAACCAAGCTTTTTGCGAGTCTCTGTTATGAACATCGCAAAACAGGCTACTGTTGAAAAATGAGACACAAATATGTTAGCTGAGGCTGAGCAATATTCTTATAATATTCTTAAAAATTGAATGATTATGAGCCTGAATATTCTTATAAACATTATTCTTACAAAAAGAAAAGAGTGTTTTTTACGAGAAGAGGTGGGTTTGTTCCAAGAGTGGTAGAGTAGCAACTCAAAATCTACTGAGCTTTTTGCTAGAAATATTTTTCCTCTTTGAATAAAAGAAAGGCTGGCTATTTTTCTTTTAATGTCTTCATAAAAAACTGCCTTCTTACATAAAACATTTGTCTTAGATGTGTCTCCACTCGTTTTATAAAATAACCTCAAAGCCCAGAAAACTTTCTCCTGCCATGTTGTTTTGCTTTTCTGGTCCATTTAATAAACATGAGGTGAAAGTTTGGTCTTTTAAAAACGAAATAACGTTTATTTCCAAGTCATTGAAGCGATGGTTCTTTTTATGTTTATTTTTTTACCAGGTGGGGTAATGTGGGCCTACTGAGAATTCTGCCATAATTCAAATTCAACGAAATCTTGACTTGCTTAAAAATTTCGCACTTATATTCATCCTGCCACCTTGTTTTGTGTCTAAAGTGCGAAAAAGGGTTTACTGTTACTACGGTTGCTGTGTTGTAACCAGTAAGTTGGAGTAAGCCATGGAGTAAACATACTACAAATACAAACGTTCTTATCTTCATTGTTACTATCAAATTCAATCACTGTCACTGGCTTGCAAGTTGGAACGACGGTGGATCACCGCACAAGGACGGTAGTTTTATTTTTGTCGCGCGAACGGGATTGATTGCGATAGACGGCAAATATTGTGATTTTAAATAGTATGGACATATAATTCCATTAATGTTTTTGGTCATTTATCCTTTCATATTCCGATATTGTACAAGTTTTGAAAATAGATCCACTTTTTCCGCTCGTCGGGAAAAGTGGGCCTATTTTATTTGCCAGAAAGACAAACATTGTTTAGAATATTTAACAGCCTTTATCAGAGCTAATACTTTATGGCAGGAAACAAGGAGCACTGAATGTCAATCAAGCGAAAATTTTAAATGTGTTTGTTGGCCTTTTTTCAGCTATCCAATTACAGATTTTGCTCATTTTGGACACACATTACCCCATCCCACCCTATGTTTCGTAATGTTTTTTTACATCATAGATGCTATATATCATTTGATACAAGGTCAACTATGGCTACAGATAACTAAAGATGATTAAATACAAAATAAACAGTACAAAACAACTAAATACCTAAAGATTACTAGGTTTGGTTTGATTTCCGTTTTCTGAATTGAGGCGTTTGGAATATATATCATGAAGAAATTCAGAGTTCATCTTCGTTGGACATTAAGTATATCAGTTTCTGTTCATCCGTTGGTATAGAATTGAAATTGGGGCAGAGAGTTTGCGTTTTATCTAGGAACACTGTCTGTTCAGAGATAACGTTTGGCACGAGAGAATAAAGTAAGTGGCAAGGTAGTGGTCGCCAAGGCGCAATTTTGAAAATATTCCTCTTTGTGATCTGTTGGCAATTAGGGAGAGATAATTTTCAAAATTGGGTTCATGGCAATCCGGTGGACCATTATGGAAACAAGGTCGCATTGACCTTTTAATGCCCATGGGGTGTTTTTAAATTAGATTATAGAATTAGATATGTAGTTTTTGCCTGTAATTATTTTGAATTCATATATATTGTAATTAGATTTCTTTTGTTTCATAACTAGGTATATTTATTTTTGATGGCAAAATTATACATACATACACACATGGCGTAATATGACTGGGTGCGATTTTGACGAAGATGAGTTGAAACCAATCCGATGCGAAAAGCAATCCGGTATCGTGTAGTACAGGCCTCAGAATTCACAAGGTTTCATTTTTTAACCAAAGAAAATAAAGGAACAAAACCTATGCCTCTTTCCCAGTTATCTTCAATTCCCAACACAAACGGTTGTCTTGGAAGTTCATGATTTATTTTAACTAAGATTGAAATTGACATTCTCTGGATTCAGGAAAAAACGCGCGAGTCCTTACTACTTCGGGCATTCTTACGAACGAAAATTTTGTTAAGTTACGAATGAAGTGTACTGTACCAGGCCGTTTTCACTTAAAGGGACACGGAATTGAGAGGGGCCACTTTCAGGTCAAAGATGACTGAGGAAAAGGGTCCTTTTAGGGTACTTTTCAAAAAGTTGAAAGAGAGTGGTGCCCCTTATTCTCCCTTGGTCTCTTGGCCTATGAGTCAGATTCGAGTATCAATATTTGCCAGATTTACTATCATGTTTCGTTTCTGTTTCTATTAGCAATGAATCACCCATCATTTTCAGTGGAAATGCTAAAATGGATGTACCTACCGGGTGTCCCAAAAATGTATACAGCTTTGGTTGACTCCAGCGATGTTAATTTAGCTTTAATCAATGGCTAATCACTCTCAAAATGCTCCTCTGTAGTTAACTTGAACAAATATACCTTATTTTTTGGTATTGGTCCTTTGAGAGCAGAAATATCAATCTTGAAAGTTCAAATTTGTGCCCACTTGCAAACCAGAGCTTTGGTGTCTTGGCCTAAGCAAATTCCTGAAGCACATAGAAATTAAGAACTGAAATTAATGAAAAATTAAGAAACTTTCCAATGGGTGACTGGGGGGTGACTTCTGGAAAACAGAACAACACAAGATCTAATATTGTTCAAATTTTATCAAGGCTATCATTGATTCATACGCTGTGCCTTAAGAAATTGCTTAGGCCAATAGGCTAAAGCTCTGGTTTGCAGGTTGACATAAATTTGAGCTTTCAAGCTTGATATTACTGCTCTCAAAGCACCAATACCTACACACGAGGCATTCGTGTTCAAGTTAACTATCGAGGAACATTTTGAGAGCGATTAGACATTGATTAAAGCTAAATTCACATCGCTGGAGTCAACCAAATCTGTATACCTTTTTTGTGACACCCGGTATATAAAACTACATTGCGCTAAAGTCCGTCCTATTCTGAAAAAATTGAAAAGTTTCTGCTGTGAACCTCAGGAAACTGTGTTCGAAAATGCTTGAAAGAGGACAAGAAATTTCCATTAAATCGTGTCAAACTTTTGCATCAAATAAACGGAGCAAATGCGAACTATGATGCAAAATATGGGCTCCTTTCATGTTAAATACACCCATGTCTCTGATGCATTTTGGTGGTTCTAAAACTGAACGAAATTAGATCTTTTCTAGTTCGTCACAGAAACAAATTTCAACCAAAATTAGCCATAACTTGCATTCCAGGAAACTAGGATAGTTTCCTCAAGTACGTGGTATAAGCAAGCTTTCTGCTTCATAAGCACTCTTTTTCACATTTTATTTAACGTTGTTAAACAAGCAAGATAGCTAATTACATACATGTAAGCAAGTATTAGCTAATAAATACCAACAAACATAACTAAACGTTAAAATGGTGAAAACCAAGAAACTATAGATACATTAATCTATCGGGTGCGCCAAAATAAACTATGCACGTTTGACAGGCCACAATAAATCGTACACTGGACCGATTTTGAAGATTCATGACTTAATCTTTAACAAAAAAGCCTGAATTAGATTCTAGAATTTTTTACATTTTTTTCTGTTTTAAGCTTTTAGAGGTTTAGAGCTAAACGAGAGTTTCTTAAAATGTGCGTTCTCGAAAACACTGCAAAGGATAAAAAAACGTTGATCAAATTTTCTGACGAATCAACATGAATCGTGGTGATTTGGGATCTAGAAATAGATTAATTAATCGATGCAATTAATCGATACAATTAATCGATTTCTACAATGCCTGCCAAAAGTCCTTGAAACAGTTAGGCCACTTCTTCACAATCCGCAGTTCTAACCATAGCGATTAGGTTTAACACCCCTCAACCCCGAAACAATGTTGATTGGCAAGTTAATTGTCCCAGGGCCCAGCATTCCATCGGAGTCGCGAATCGTCCTGCCATCCCCATTTGATCATCACAGAAGAACATTGTTCCGAGGGGGAGAGGGGGAAATCGCCAAAAAGGGCAGAAATAGCAAAGGTGCTCCAAGACTTTTGGCAGGCATTGTAGATCCCAAATCACCACGAAGAATTGTTCTCTTAGTCCATTCATGTCGATTCTTTAGAAAACTTCATCGACGTTTTTTGATTGTTTTCAGTGTTTTCGAGAACGTAAATATTAAGAAAATCGCGTTTAGCTCTGAAAACGGAAAAAAGATAAATTTGCAAAAAATCCTAGAATCTAATTCGGACTTTTTGCTAAAGATTGAGTTCAAAATCGGTCTCGTGTACCATTTATTGTGGCCTGCCAAACGTGCATAGTTTATTTTGGCACACCCGGTAGAGTTAGAGAATCTAAGTAATGTAGCCTATCTTTTGAAATAAGGGGTACTGAATTTAAAATGCAAGAAATGGAAGTTTCTTTATTTTCCTGTGAATATTTTTAAACTGTTTACCATTCTGATTTTATGTGCAATTAATACTGTGGGCAGGCTAAAAAAAGGGTAAAGAAACGAACATGAAATTGGCTAAAGCGGCTAGAAAAACAAATGTCCACAGGCTAATGTGGAATGCTGTCCATATTTGGTTGCAACCATGGGTTATTGTTTCTTCTCTTATCAATTCTTCAAGTTTCACTTATAGTTATAACACTTAGTTCCAGAAGACAACGATAATTGTAATCAAAGGTCGTTTTGCTTGATTTTTTACTGCACATGAATTTGCAATTATTTGGTTGCAAGCTGTTAGCTATCTTAGATTGTAGCTTAATTCAACTTGCAGTTTATATCTTGTTTGTGTATTTCTAGTGTATGGCCACGTTTTAGATATGTACTTCAGCACACCCCGTGGAATCGTACGTGTATTTGTTGTTCACAATATTTAATAAGCATGAACAAAGTTGCTTGGTGAAGTCTTGGACTAGGTTGTTTTATAGGTTGTTCTTGTTTTCTTTGTGAATTCCAGCTTGATATTTCTTTCATAAACACTCACAAACATTCATAAACATGATATTCTTCCTTCTTATGATAAAGGAAGGCAAAAGTGAAAATCAAGATTATGAGTGAAATTTTGAACTGAATTGAAAACTGGATGAAATTTGATCGTGAATTCTAGTCCCTTTTGAAGCATTTGCACAAAAAATTTCCAAGTAAAATGATTTACATCTGTGGAAGGACATGACTGATTTTATTGAAGTAAATGCTCACATCTAAATTAGCCTTTTCTCTTTAAACAATCTATGATTAATTCAAAACTGGCACAAAGTTCTTTCATGTATATTTCAACAAACATTGATACTTCTTCCTGGTCAAAAGAAGGGGAGAATGAGAAAAGGGCGATAATGAACGTCAAACATCTTCGTATCATTTTCTTTGTCTGTTTGTTCATCTTATTTTAATTCGATATAATACACCTAATTGACATACATATACAGATATATACAGTCATATATAAGTCACATATATATTTCATATATAAGTCAACTAATCTAAATCGAATATCGAGCATATAAATGAATAAATGAATATTAAATAAATAAATAAAAAATAAATAAATAGATATAAATTTTCAAAGGTAAATGGACGATAATAATACAAGAATAAATTTACCGACTGTTATATTGACATGCATTACATTTACAAGTTGGTCCACCCCATTGTTTAATCATTTTTTTGAAACTATTTAGGTTTTCAACTGATTTTAATCCATTTGGTAGACAATTCCAGGTTTGTGGCCCCATGGCTTTAAGGCTTTTGGAGCCAAAGGTTACTTGATTTAGCCGAAAATGATTTAGATTGTTTGGATTTCGTGATGAATAATTTGAGGTCCTGAAACTAAAGATGTTATTCATAAGTGATGAATTCAGATTTTTCATCGTCTTGAAAATTTCGATACAAAGTGTCCTCTGACGAGCAACTTGCATTGTGCATTTTTTTTTATTTGAGAAGTAGATCACTGTACGAACTACGTGCTTCTTTCCTTCTTTCCTTCTTCGTAGTTCTCAACTTACAAGTTGCTGCTATCTCTTTAAAAATTGGTTCAGAAATTTACTGAGTTGTGAGCAAAGGAAAACTTGCAGGGTCTCAAATGAAGTATATGAAGTACCACCATTTTGTATGAAGTATATGTTGCACAACGAGGAGCAAAGGTTATCCTCAGAAAAAGGTTGCAAAAATCGTTTCTTTTCAATAAAGTATCTTAAATTGACGAATTTAAAGGGTTGTTGACATTTACTAATATTTTTTTGCCCCTTGATAATAACTAGACAATAACTTGATAAACATTGTGGACCGGATGGATATTAGCGAAGGTTATCGCTCCTGGAAAGGTTGAAACAATATGTCTCTCTTTGATGAAGTATCTTAAATTGACGAATTTAAAGGGTTGTTGACATTTACTAATATTGTTTTGCCTCTTGATAATAACTAGCAAAGCATTGTGGACTGGATGGATATTAGCAAAGGTTATCCCAGGAAAAGGTTAAAACAATATGTCTCTCTTTAATGAAGTATCTTGAATTGATGGATTTAAAGGGTTGTTGACATTTACTAATATTTTTTGCCCCTTGATAATAACTAGCAAAACATTGTGGACTGGATGGATATTAGCAAAGTTTATCGCTCCAGGAAAAGGTTGAAACAATATGTCTCTCTTTGATGCAGTATCTTAAATTGACGAATTTAAAGGGTTGTTGACATTTACTAATATTTTTTTGCCCCTTGATAATAACTAGCAAAACATTGTGGACTGGATGGATATTAGCAAAGGTTATCCCTCCAGGAAAGGTTGAAACAATATGTCTCTCTTTGATGAAGTATCTTAAATTGATGAATTTAAAGGGTTGTTGACATTTACTAATGTTTTTTTGCCCCTTGATAATAACTAGCAAAACATTGTGGACTGGATGGATATTAGCAAAGGTTATCCCTCCAGGAAAGGTTGAAACAATATGTCTCTCTTTAATGAAGTATCTTGAATTGACGAATTTAAAGGGTTGTTGACATTTACTAATATTTTTTTGCCCCTTGATAATAACTAGCAAAGCATTGTGGACTGGATGGATATTAGCAAAGGTTATTCCGGGAAAAGGTTAAAACAATATTTCTCTCTTTAATGAAGTATCTTAAATTGATGAATTTAAAGTGTTGTTGACACTTACTATTGTTTTTTTGCCTCTTGATAAATAATTTAGCTAAACATTGTGGACTGTGCACTTGCCAATGTTTTACCTCTTGGTAAAGACTAGCCAAACATCATTGGAGTATAATTATGATTATATCACCGCCCTCAAATCACGTAAGGGTTCACACGATGCTGGTATCATTGATGTATGACACTTTTTTCCACTATTTTTCGCCTTCTCCTTGTGAAACTACGTATCTAAATAAGCAATTTGAGCGAAGTGACGTCATATCGTGCAAACGAAAACGAGGCTGTGCGATTGTTTTTCCCCTATTTATCGTAGCAAGCCTCTTTATCCGGTTCTTGTGCCATTTTCAATGCATGAGTACACGATAAAGAGGCTAGCAGCAATTAAGAGGCAAAAAACAATCGCACAGCCTCGTTTTCGTTTGCGTGATATGACGTCACTTCACTCAAATTGCTTATTTGAATACGTAATTTCACAAGGAGAAGGTGAAAAAAGTGGAAAAAGTATCATACATCATTCATAGCAGTATTATCTTGTATTTTATCATCAATCATACCAACCCCGGACTTGTCCTTTAACACCACGCCCTAATTTAGCATACTGAAAGACTTTTCTCCATGAATTTTTCACAGCATGAAGTCTCTGATGACGACCTCAAAAGATGGAAAGCAAAAATTGATACCCAATTTGTATAGATCTCACTGCACTTGTCATAATCAGTTTATCATTAATTTAAATAAACGCACCATGGTGTAGATTTCGCTTTATATCTAGTCGTTTTGATATTTTCAAAGAATATCTGAGAAATCATCAAACATTTTCAGCTAGGTTCTGAACTTTATGAAGCTTTATAAAATTTATAAAGGTCTGATATGTAGCACCATTTTTGGTTCTTCTTAGAGGCATCAGTTAATATATTACTTATAATAAATTCCTCACCATTCGAGGAAGATTCTTCAGAGATAACAGAAAGACCGTGAAGCCTGTTTGTTATGATATGATTTGTTATGATATGATTATGATATGATGATTATGCTTATGATCATGATTATGATTATGATATGATGATTATGATATGATGATTACGATACTGATATTATGAGTCTCGCGCCCACTTACCTCTCAACTCTATTCGCAAGAAAATCGACTCGGGAGATCGGGAGATTGTAAATTTGAGAAATTGTGAGACTGACTTGCTTGCTCCACGAGCAATGGCCAAAAAGCATTAACGTTCCATGGATCAAAGGTTTGGAATGAATCAGAACATGAGGTTAAGCTAGCCCCCTCTCTCTCTACCTTCAAATGTAGGCTAAGTAGAAAATAGCTTTCCATTTTTACATTTATTCTAATTTATCATTGTGAATATTCCTTTTTATTATAGTAACATTGTAGTTAGGTTTTGCCAGGGCCCCCTGAAAAGCAGTCAGTCTTGGTTGATGGGGCCACCATGTATAAAGAATTTGAAATAAAAAAACATAAAATGAAAATCCACCCCTCAAGACATTTCTATAATTAATGGGGTGTGCAAAAGATTGTGATGTATAAACCTATGTAGATCTGATTTTTAGAAGATTACATTCTTTGAAAAGCTAGCCTGTGTAATTTACCATGGAACACAGGCTATGAAAAGCTTGTTCACTATATCGTTAGTTTTCAATATTCAATCAAATGTCGAACACTTTTTGTTGGCACTCCCTGGGTGCCCTCGTTTATGATTCTTGGCAAATTTGAGCTTTAATGGTAAATACCTCAGGATTTACGGCATCATTTTTGGACAAATAGGGTATCAATATTCTAGTTAACTATCAAAGATTATGATTTATTATCTTTCATACTGATATAAGGAATACAATCATCGCTAAACTCAATCAAAGTCGATCGACTTGCATTTGTTGGGGATACGAACAGGCTAAGTTGTGAGCCTCAAGGAATCCCCCAAAAATGGCTCCAGATCGCATGAGCATAATAGATGATAATAATTTAGTTATTTAAGGTTGGCATGATAAAGATAGCTAAAAAACTAATTAAGGCTAAGCATTTAACAAAAGTGAAAACTGAATAATCCTATTTACATGTTTTTATAAAAATCCTAAATTATTTACATAGATCTTGCACAATCTACAGTTGCAATCGCTGAAATGATGTTTTTTTATTTTCCTCTTAAATTCTGTTAAGGTATGAGACTCTTTTATTTCTAGTGGCAACGATTGCCAGAGTTTGTGTCCAGTGTACCTGATTGTCTCTATATATACCATACGCATTTGTGCATGGAATTGGTACTGACAGGTGGTCATTACATCTCAGGCTATATAAGATCTTCTGCTCGACGAAGATTTCACCCATGAATTTAGGATTAAGATCATGACTTAGGATTAAGATCATAACAGCAGTAACGAGCTACTTCAATGACGTAATCTGCAAATCAGCTTGATCGGTGAGAACACAAGAAGAAACAATAGGCTCCATGCGCATGACATCGGGAGCCCTAACGTTGATTCGCTCACAACGTAGACTTGCTCCAAGTCTATTCAGCGGACCATCAATAGTAGATCAATAGTAAAATAGTATAATTCCTTCTGCGGGAGCGTAAGCTACTAAGGTGATGCTGGGAAGGAGAAGTGAGAACGAAACTTTCGTTCTCATTTCTCCTTCGCAGCGGCACCTTAGTAGTTTACGCCCCCGCAGTAGAAATTATATTATTTTATTATTGATTTACTATTGAGGGTCCGCTGAATAGACTTGGAGCAAGTCTACTCACAACGAGAAGCTGAAACACAATCTGTCAAAACAATAGGGTCAGTACTTCGTCTCGTCAACAAGCATTAGAGAGTTTATGATTCATGACGCGCCTGACCACGACGCGCCTTGGAGCCGTGGTAACTAGTACGTAGTGCGTAACGTTTCAGCTTTGATTATGATGATCAAAGGGAAAGCATCCGCGAATAAAGACAATGGAATAATTTTGCATGAGTAATTTGGAGTTATCACAAATTTCACCAGACATCTATTTCAAGACAGACTTTAAAGGCTCTTGGGTAACCGGCATGCATTTGTTTTGTTTTTCATGGATATCATTCAATTCAAGTAGAAATATGGCCGCATCTGATTTTGCTGATCGAGTGATATCACAAAATTTATTTCATGCAACTTGAAATTATGCCATCATTGCAAATAGGGCTGCAATTAAAGGCAGTCTGTCACACATCTGATTGGCTGCAATAAATTCAGAGCTCAACTCAAGGGATGTCTTTGTGAATCTGTGCACTTGAAATAAAGGAGGGCTGAAATTATGCCATCATTGCAAATAGGGCTGCAGTTAAAGGCAGTCTGTCACACATCTGCTTGGCTGCAATAAAGTCAGAGCTCAACACAAGGGATGCCTTTGTGAATCTGTGCACCTGAAATAAAGGAGGGCAGAAATTATGCCATCATTGCAAATAGGGCTGCAATTAAAGGCAGTCTGTCACACATCTGATTGGCTGCAATAAAGTTAGAGCTCAACACAAGGGATGTCTTTGTGAATCTGTGCACTTGAAATAAAGGAGGGCAGAAATTATGCCATCATTGCATATAGGGCTGCAATTAAAGGCAGTCTGTCACACATCTGATTGGCTGCAATAAAGTCAGTGCTCAACACAAGGGATGTATTTGTGTATTTGTGAATCTGTGCACTTGAAATAAAGGAGGGCTGAAATTATGCCATCGTTGCAAATAGGGCTGCAATTAAAGGCAGTCTGTCACACATCTGATTGGCTGCAATAAAGTCAGTGATCAACACAAGGGGTGTCTTTGTGAATCTGTGCACCTGAAATAAAGGAGGGCAGAAATTATGCCATCATTTCATTTCATTTCATTTTAATTTCTTTAAGCACGGTAACCCCGTCAATCATTAGATTGCTTTTCAGGGGGCCGTGCATAAAACGTTACAAATTAAGTTAAAAATAAATACAAAGTAAAACCCTAATCTAATTACAATGATGAACAAATGAATAAATAAATAAATAAACTATTTCTTTAAAAGCTTCTTTAAATGCTTTCAATGAGGATGCCTGCTTGAAAATTGCCGTGCTCCAGGGCTCCATTGCATACTTTTCAGGGCTCCAGGGCTCCACTTCGTAAAATTAGTGAAAAAATGATTTTGTCAGTTTTAGCAAGCCGCGTAGTTCCAGACTGCACTCGTTGTTTCTTGAGAAAGTGCAGTTTGTGGTTTAAACTGGATATGCGCAACTAAAGCTGATAACAAGCACGAGTCCCCTAGAAAATACCGGATGTCTCAAAAAGGTATACAAATTTGGTTGACTCCGAATTTAGCTTTAACCAATAGCTAATCACTCTCAAAATGTTTCTCGATAGTTACATTTAAAATAGATACCTCGTTTGTTGGTATTGGTGCTTCTTGAAAGCTCAAATTTAGGTGCACTTGCAAACCAAAGCTTTGGCCTTTTGGCCTAAGCAAATTCCTCAAGCACATCGAAATTAAAAACTGAAATTAATGAAAAATTAAGAGACTTCCCAATGGGTGACTGGGGGGGGGGGGGGTGACTTCTGGAAAACAGAATAACACAAGATCCAACATTGCTCAAATTTCATCAAGGCTATCGTTGATTTATACGCTGTGCCTTAAGAAATTGCCAAGGCCAAAAAGGCTAAAGCTCTGGTTTGGAGGAAGAGGCAAGTTTGAGCTTTCAAGATTAACTTGTCTGCTCTCAAAGCACCAATACCAACAAACAAGGTATCTATATTCAAGTTAACTATCAAGAAATATTTTTAGAGTGATTATACATTGATTAAAGCGAAATTCACAGCGCTGGATTCAATCAAATCCGTATACATTTTTTAGGACACCCGGTACTTTGGGTTATCTTGGTATTGTTTAGAGAGCTTTTGAGCTTTTGGGGCTAATGCATCTTGTGAAAAACGGGAAGACCACTCTATCGATGAAGGCATCTTTCATCTGCTGAAACTAATAAGTTCCTTCATACAACTGTAAGAGAAGCTCAAGAGTAGTCAAGTTTTCGTGGGCAACTATGTGGTCCACAAGGCACGATGTCTTCTCAGACTTATAGAATGACTGCCACTGTCACAAATTATAAAAGTTTCCTTATCGCTTATGGCAAGTATGATATTGGGAGATGCATTCTGAGCCAAAGTAAGGGGCTTGGTCCCAAAAATTTTCCTGTGGGCAAAACCTCATGTCAATACCCCTCACTTAATTTACCCTGGCCACGCCACTCCCTTGGAGGTCTGAAAGTAGATTGTTTGCAACAGTGGCGTGGCTACGGGGGGGGTATGGGGGCAATTGCCCCCCCCACTTTTGTCAAAAGAAGGTCCTCGAGATTCCTCTAAAACCGAGGAGAAAATAGGTCGGTATAGGTTGGGTAAGAAATAAAAATTTTCCGAGAAAGTAAAATCTTCCATTTTAGCACTGGCAAGCGTGATATTGGGAGATGCATTCTAAGCCAAAGTAAAAGATTCTTTTTTCGAAAATTTTCCTCGTGCTCTGATTCATAGGATAACTGTTCACAAAACTATCAAAGTTTTCTTGTCACTAATGGCAAGCATGATATTGGGAGATGCATTCTAAGCCAAAGTAAAGGGCGTGGCCCCAAAAATTTTCCTGGGGGCTTTGCCCCCAGACCCCCTCGTTTCAATCCCTCCCCACTTAATTTACCCTGGCCATGCCACTGGTTTGCGAATATAAATCTCCTTGCAACATTATCTGTTTGTCAATTTTCACTGCAAGTTCTAATCTTTTTACCACAGGGAAGAAATACGCTCTGGCACAATGAGCTACAAATATTGTTTAGAAAAAAGAATAAAATTCCTAGCGCATAAGGATTGAAATTCTAACTGAAAGATTTCCAATCATAAGTAAATGGCCAGATTTCCAGAAACAAGGTCTCGAAGAAACCTGAAAACTTCAAAAATTAATTTCAAAGTTGATGTTGATATCTACGAACAAGCTCAAATAATTTCACACTTATTCATATAGTTTTCGTAATTATATCTTGTCTGTTTTTTGCTTGGCCTTCACAAATAAAATTGTTTGAGATAAAGGGCTCCATATGGAGAAATCGATGGGCTCCAGTGCTCCACTATGGAAATCGTTTGGGCTCCGGGCTCCATGCTGTCAAAATGATGGGCTCCAGTGCTCCAGGGACCCCCCCTTTGGGGGCCTCATTCCTACTGATATTCAACGGCCGTAGAAAGTACTAACGACCAGCCCTCCTTTGTTTCAAGTGCACAGATTCACAAATACATCCCTTGTGTTGAGCACTGACTTTATTGCAGCCAATCAGATGTGTGACAGACTGCCTTTAATTGCAGCCCTATTTAATTGCAATGGACATCAATGTTTTCCCTTGTACTTGAGAAACATGCTCCCTTACGCAGTAGGCGAGTTTCAGAAAGATTCTGTTCATGAATAACCAAAGAGTTCAAACTTTTATGTGCATCAAGGAACAAACTGAGAAAGCAAGCTATTAAATCTAAATCTGAAGTTTTATTTGATGCGTATAAACAAATGAGAAATAAAGTAAATAAGGTCAATATTGATCTGAAGCGCGATTATTTCTCGAACAAAATTGCTTCTAACGAAGGTGACATTAAAAGTACGTGGAAAACTATCAATTTGGTATTAAACAAAAAGTCAAAGACCACGCAGATTACAACTCTAGATGTTGATGGGGAAAAAATTGTCAATCATGAAGCTATCGCAGAACATATGAACATCTATTTTTGTAACGTCGGTGAAGACCTTAGTAAGAAAATTCCTGCCACACAAAACCCGCTTTTTGAGGTTAAATATTCCGTAAATCCAGAAGGAACACGGTTTCACTTTCAAGGCACTGACTGCATAGCAAATCATTTTTTGAAGATCGGTCTCCCAGTTATTTCAGACTCCCTCTGTGATATATTTAATCTGTCTATTATTGCCACAGGAGTTTTTCCAGATTCTTGGAAAATTGCTAGGGTTGCTCCTATTTTCAAAAGTGGTCAAACTGATGATCGTTCTAATTACAGACCTATATCTGTTCTCCCGGGGGGGGGGGGGGGGGGGGGGGTACTTCATTGTCAACATGATTCGACCTGAATCTGGACTTTGAGAAAAGGACCCATTCGTATGACAGAATATTCAAAAATTTCCAGCCCATTTGCATGAATATCAGGAAATTTTTGACCCATGTGTATGAATTTGTCGATTTGAAACAAAGGAAAATTTCAGTTTTTTTGCGTGGATTATCATTATGGGGCCGATTGATAAGAAAATTCTCAAAGAACTACCCATCTACCAGAATTGTGGTTAAAAACAGACCCATATGTAGAGAATTTCGGATGAAAAAACCCATCCATATGAGCGGCACGTCCAGTACAACTTAACAATGAAGTACCCCCCCCCCCCCCCGGGCTGTTCTCCCTGTTCTTTCGAGAATTTTTGAAAAAATGATCTTCAACCAACTCTATAAGTACTTGGATACAAACAAACACTTGTTTTCTAAACAATCCGGTTTTAGACGCCTGTACTCTGTTGTAACAAGTCTCCTGTCCTGCATTAACGATTGGTATAAGAACATGGATACTGGGAAATACACTGCATTGGTGTTCATAGACCTAAAGAAAGCGTTTGATACTGTAGATCATGATATCCTGCTAAAAAAGATGCAGGAATATGGGATTTCTGGTATCGAGCATGCATGGTTTACATCATATCTCCAAGACAGACGGCAGTTATGCAAGGTCAATGGTGTTTCGTCACGAATAGAAGAAATACACTGTGGTGTTCCACAAGGATCTTGTCTTGGGCCTCTTCTTTTTATACTTTATATCAACGACCTTCCATTTTGTCTGGACAACTGCCAGGTGACTATGTATGCTGATGATACCAGTATCTCCTTTTCTGCAAGGAACGTCAGCGATCTGAACGTGACGCTTAACAAAGAACTTGATTCTTTAAGGGAACGGCTCCAAGGCAATAAGGCTCCAAGGCTCCAAGGCAGTTATCATTGAATGTCCTGAAGACACAGGCGATGGTCATTGGATCTCGGCCTAGGTTTCTCGTGCTATTGGATTTCTTAAATATGCCAAGAAGTTACTTCCAAAAGACACTCTCTCTAAAATGTATCGTGGTATCGTTGAACCGCATCTCCGCTACTGCTGTTCAGTCTGGGGGGCATGTGGGGGGACAGGGTTGCAGGTGCTGCAAAAACTTCAAAACCGCGCAGCTAGAATTGTGACCAACAGCAGTTATGATTCTTCTGCTAGTGCTTTGATTAAAAGTTTGAATTGGCCTACTGTAGCAGATATGATAAAAACCGAGACAGCTTGCATGGTTTACAAATCGATAAATGACCTTGCTCCTGATTACCTGTCAGAAATTTTCATTAGAAATTCGACATGCAGTAGGAAAAATTTGAGAAACACCGCAACTGATCTTAAAGTCCCACTAATGAGAACAAGTAATGGTCAGCGAGCTTTCTCATATCGCGGTGCTGGAGTTTGGAACCTCTTGGGTTGTGAAGTCAAGCAGGAGGCCCCCAAAGGGGGGGTCCCTGGAGCACTGGAGCCCATCATTTTGACAGCATGGAGCCCGGAGCCCAAACGATTTCCATAGTGGAGCACTGGAGCCCATCGATTTCTCCATATGGAGCCCTTTATCTCAAACAATTTTATTTGTGAAGGCCAAGCAAAAAACAGACAAGATATAATTACGAAAACTATATGAATAAGTGTGAAATTATTTGAGCTTGTTCGTAGATATCAACATCAACTTTGAAATTAATTTTTGAAGTTTTCAGGTTTCTTCGAGACCTTGTTTCTGGAAATCTGGCCATTTACTTATGATTGGAAATCTTTCAGTTAGAATTTCAATCCTTATGCGCTAGGAATTTTATTCTTTTTTCTAAACAATATTTGTAGCTCATTGTGCCAGAGCGTATTTCTTCCCTGTGGTAAAAAGATTAGAACTTGCAGTGAAAATTGACAAACAGATAATGTTGCAAGGAGATTTATATTCGCAAACCAGTGGCATGGCCAGGGTAAATTAAGTGGGGAGGGATTGAAACGAGGGGGTCTGGGGGCAAAGCCCCCAGGAAAATTTTTGGGCCACGCCCTTTACTTTGGCTTAGAATGCATCTCCCAATATCATGCTTGCCATTAGTGACAAGAAAACTTTGATAGTTTTGTGAACAGTTATCCTATGAATCAGAGCACGAGGAAAATTTTCGAAAAAAGAATCTTTTACTTTGGCTTAGAATGCATCTCCCAATATCACGCTTGCCAGTGCTAAAATGGAAGATTTTACTTTCTCGGAAAATTTTTATTTCTTACCCAACCTATACCGAGCTATTTTCTCCTCGGTTTTAGAGGAATCTCGAGGACCTTCTTTTGACAAAAGTGGGGGGGGGGGCAATTGCCCCCATACCCCCCCCCCGTAGCCACGCCACTGTTGCAAACATTCTACTTTCAGACCTCCAAGGGAGTGGCGTGGCCAGGGTAAATTAAGTGAGGGGCATTGACATGAGGTTTTGCCCACAGGAAAATTTTTGGGACCAAGCCCCTTACTTTGGCTCAGAATGCATCTCCCAATATCATACTTGCCATAAGCGATAAGGAAACTTTTATAATTTGTGACAGTGGCAGTCATTCTATAAGTCAGAGCATGAGAACAATTTTTCAAAGAGATATCTTTTATTTTAGCATAGAAGGCATCCCCTGCCCTGATTCCACAATAAACAGTGCTAAAATGGATGGTTTGATAGTCTTATAAATGAGCTAATTGAGAAGACATCGTGCCTTGTGGACCACATAGTTGCCCACGAAAACTTGACTACTCTTGAGCTTCTCTTACAGTTGTATGAAGGAACTTATTAGTTTCAGCAGATGAAAGATGCCTTCATCGATAGAGTGGTCTTCCCGTTTTTCACAAGATGCATTAGCCCCAAAAGCTCAAAAGCTCTCTAAACAATACCAAGATAACCCAAAGTACCGGGTGTCCTAAAAAATGTATACGGATTTGATTGAATCCAGCGCTGTGAATTTCGCTTTAATCAATGTATAATCACTCTAAAAATGTTTCTTGATAGTTAACTTGAATATAGATACCTTGTTTGTTGGTATTGGTGCTTTGAGAGCAGACAAGTTAATCTTGAAAGCTCAAACTTGCCTCTTCCTCCAAACCAGAGCTTTAGCCTTTTTGGCCTTGGCAATTTCTTAAGGCACAGCGTATAAATCAACGATAGCCTTGATGAAATTTGAGCAATGTTGGATCTTGTGTTATTCTGTTTTCCAGAAGTCACCCCCCCCCCAGTCACCCATTGGGAAGTCTCTTAATTTTTCATTAATTTCAGTTTTTAATTTCGATGTGCTTGAGGAATTTGCTTAGGCCAAAAGGCCAAAGCTTTGGTTTGCAAGTGCACCTAAATTTGAGCTTTCAAGAAGCACCAATACCAACAAACGAGGTATCTATTTTAAATGTAACTATCGAGAAACATTTTGAGAGTGATTAGCTATTGGTTAAAGCTAAATTCGGAGTCAACCAAATTTGTATACCTTTTTGAGACATCCGGTATTTTCTAGGGGACTCGTGCTTGTTATCAGCTTTAGTTGCGCATATCCAGTTTAAACCACAAACTGCACTTTCTCAAGAAACAACGAGTGCAGTCTGGAACTACGCGGCTTGCTAAAACTGACAAAATCATTTTTTCACTAATTTTACGAAGTGGAGCCCTGGAGCCCTGAAAAGTATGCAATGGAGCCCTGGAGCACGGCAATTTTTCCTTTGGGAGCCCGGAGCCCATAGAAATATGCCCTGGAGACTCGGAGCCCGAGATCCCTTAGGGGGCCTCAGGAATAGCAGACATTCTCCTGTTCTTAGTATTGTCCTGATCACCAAATCAGATGCATGACAGACTGCCTTTGATGCAATTGATCTGTTGCTTATATTTTTGAACAATCAGTAGACTAATGTGAAACAACTAGCGTCAGGATTTAATTAAATATACGAATATATCCGTGATCCTTAATTGACATCTATCCAAGCTCGAGAAGCCAAATAGGCTTTTTACCAGATGGTCGTGTGATTCTATAGAAATGATGACCTAATCCATGCATTAGCTAAATAGGTAGAAAAGCTTCTTAATTTTCATTTGATAAAATGTGAAGGAAATAACTGCTTAAATCAGGAAGAGCCGGCGAGCTCAGTTCTTTGACGCACCTTTTAGCCATTCCACAAAAGAGCCTGGATCGAGCGATTTCTTTATGCTGCTCCATATACGAGGCTCGATCGAGTGGTGTCAGAGCTTCCATCACTATTGTGCACATTCCAACATTTTTTAAATTGTCTAGAAATATCGTTACTTCAATTCAGATTCTTTTTCAGAATAGTTAAAAGTTTAATTAATGGCTTGCAAAGTTGATAGACCCATGAAGATGGTTAATAAGGAGCTGTTGATAGTAAAGTGATCCCGAAGACGATAATATAATGTAATGCAATCAATGCAAATTTTGCTTGATCCAGACTTTCTACAGAATATAGTATAGTATTTGAGCAGTTGGAATGACGTCACAGCAGCATCAAAAACACGACTCCATCTTGTAACTATGCAGAAATTTGTGTAGGTTTATGTGGGAAATTTACAAAAAGTTGTTTTAAAATCGGCCTTACATTCTCCTTGGCGACAGTGAGAAGAGAAAATAAAATATATTAGCCCAACTCTGATTTTTGACGGTGAATTGAGCGTAAAATCAGGTGAAATGTCATTTGAACGAATTTCAACGATGAAAAACACCATCCTGCATGTAATTGTTAATAGGCCACACACATGCACATATACCAGGAACCAGTAAATATCTTTCAATTTAACCAGCAGCAGTCTTTCTGCTGGTTACAGTTGTTTTGAAAGGAATTGCTTACACTTTATTGAATAGTACCGGTAGTTTTCACTGAGCAGTGTGAATAGCTTTTAGTTCAGAGAATTTCTGGTGTATTTACGGATAAGCTAACTTAATATTCTTCTTTGAGATCGAAATTAATTATTAATACCAAATCTGTATCGAATCTATTAAAATATTTATATCCGAGTTTCGTGAATTGAAATTTGAAACTAGAAATAGCACGTTAGTTTTATGCCTTTGATAAACGATAATAGTAAATGAGAAGGACTGCCTACTTCTATAATCAGGCGGATATTCAGCAGACTTAAGTGATGAGAAAACGAGAAATATAGACAAGATCTTGATTGGTTGCAAAATCATACTCATCTCCACAAATTCAGCCAATCAGATTGCACAAAAACCACAACATACGAGAGTTTAGACCAATATTTTCCTCTTTTATCCCCGCTATGACATGCACATATGTTTTTTTTACAAAACCTTTCGTAAGAAATTTCAAATCTCAGATCAAAGACAACTAAGACCAGTAGCGTAGCCAGGGGGGGGCAAAGGGGGGCGGCCGCCCCCCCAATCATCGCCAAAGGTGGTTTTCGTGATTCGTCAAAATCCGTTGAGAAACTGAAGGGGGGGGGGTAAGTTGTATTTACCTCCAACATTTGTCGCAGTGCTGTTTGTGAATGTCAAAAGGGGGAAAGGAAGTCAATCTTTTAACTAATAAATGGCATCTTCGTATCATTTAAGTCAACAAGGATAGCAAAAATTTTTGCTCGCTTCGCTCGCAATTTCAAACTTCCGTCATAGTATGTCTCGTATAACATCTTACTACCGCTTCATTTGGCTTGTTATCAGTATCATGCATTGCAGCTTTATTAGAATCAATGAACCCGACTTAGGTGCCCCTTTAACTGTGTATGTGTATTGCATCTATTTGGGAAAGAATATAAATCAAATTAAGTGCTTCTCAGAAATTTCTGCCCGCTTCGCTCGCACTTCTACGTGTATTTACACTTTTCGTAGTTGGCAACATGCTGCCATTTGTGTACTTCGGGTCTACTTCATCGCGATTTCTACACTCCCAGATGCGTCTAGCATTTACTTATGCCTTCCTTAATTTTTATCGACAGTGCCCCTCTTTTCAAAAATGCCATGAAAGTCAATGTGTGCTTCTCAAAAATTTCGTCTAAAACCGAAGAGAAAATAGCTGGGTATAACTTGGGAAAGAATTTTCCGATAAATGTCAAATTTTGGCACTGGCAATATGATATTGGGAGACGCATTCTAAGCCAAAGTAAAGGCACAGTAAGGGATCTTTTTTCAAAAATTTTCCTCGTGCTCTGATTCGTACAATAACCGTACCAAAACGATCAAGGTCTCCTTGTCGCTAAAGGCAAGCATGAGCATGATATTGGGAGATGCATTCTAAGCCAAACTAAAGGGCGTGGCCCCAACAATTTTCCTGGGGACTTCACCCCCCGGCCCCCTCGTCGTAATGCCCCCACTTTATTTATCCCTGGCCACGCCGCTGCATTCTCTTTATGTTTCTTATGCTCACTAAACGTCACCATTCACTTGCACGAGCATTTGCTGTTTTTCTAGCGTTTTGATAAGAGTTTCAAGACGACAGACGAATAAAAATTGAAGTTGGCAAACGATGGTATGAAATCTTCTTCATGGGCCCAAACCCTTAGCATTCTTCGTGGGCCCTCGATGGGTCAATCAACCCTTCTGCTGACAAGTGTTCCAATCAATCTGCCACGCATGACATGGGTATTCTGATGCTAGCAATAACATTAGAGTTTCTAAACTACATCATTTTGATTCGAATTCAAATAAGACTAAAAGAAGAAGGGAAGCTGACATTGATTGATTTTTAAAGTGGCATTGAAAGTTTTAATGAACCTATTTCATCTGCATGTTTTGTTCAGGCATACTCTTGTTTTTGTCCTGGGAGTAGGCAACTCCAAGTAGCTAAATTTTCATCTGCAACTGTAATGAGCTTGGCCCTTTTATTCTTCGATTCTGGGTGGCTTTGTCAAAAAGAGGGTGTTTCCGGCATTCTAAAGGGCGTGGCCCCCAAAAATTTTTCCGGGGGCAAGCCCCCGGACCCCCCTTTTTCCTCGCTCCGCTCACATATTGCCCCCCCCCAAAGTCAGGACCCTGGCTACGCCACTGACTAAGACACCTCAGCACTAGGACGAAGTCATTTAGGACGAGTCTTAGAGAAGGTTCCTTGAGATATAGTTGGATTTTCAAAGATTTCTAAGATTTTTGGAGATTTTGAATAATAAGGAAGATTTTTAGGATTTTCTGAGATGTTTTAGACTTTTGGAATTTTTGAAGATTTCTTAGGATTTTTTTCGAAGGTGTACGAGATTTTTCGTGTCATTTCCCCGCTGACTTAAGAAAATTTTTCTTTTGAATTTTTTTATATTACCACGGGCTGTAGGAAACTCTGAATTAACCCTTATTCTGGTTGAAGGGGGGCCCCCTTAGTAGATTTTTTGTTATAACTCTGCCAGGAGAACAATTATGGCCCGGAAACTTTCTGAGTTTTTCCTGCTACTTATTTTGCAACGACTCAAGAAGTTTCATAAAAATATTTTAAAAATGAGGGGGAGGGAGACAATTTTCTGGAACTGACTCTGTCAAAATCACCAATTCTCGAATATTAATTTTCGCGAAAAAAATAGCAAAATTGCAATATTTGGCAAAGATATTTTGTAGGGTAGTGCTATTTGACGTAATCTATCATACTATCCATGTTTGGATGGAAACTGTGCTTCGAATTAAATTTTATCGCATTTTCCTGATTTTGACCGATTTTGCCACTTTTCTTGACCACACAAAGAAAAATGCTGACGCAAGCAAGAATGACGGCTAATTTTAGGTTAATTTTCACATTCTCATAAAGTGCATGCCTGGGGCTATCAGTACACCATATCTGGTTGCTCTATCTATTTCCAGTCAAGAGTTAGGTAGGGGGCGGGGTTTTGCCCCCCAACCAAAATAGGACGTGTCAGATAGCCCAACCACTGTAGGGCTAAAAAAGTAAATTTACGTTTGATACATCAAGATTCAAGCATGGGTAGTTAGACACTGCTGGCGTGCTTCTATGGAGAAGAGCTGGATAATATGTATCTGCGGGAGAAATTTTTTATAGTACTGCGGGGGAAATTTTTATAGTACTGCGGAGGAGATATCGGAAGTTCTTTCGATATCTCCTCCGCAGTACTGCAAAATAATTTCCCCCGCAGATACATAATATCCAGCGCTCCTCCATAGAAGCACACCAGCAGTGTCTAACTACCCATGATTCAAGTATGTCATTCAAGGGTGTCCGTTTGAGTGGGATAATTGCTCCAGGGCCCTCCATGTCACGTCAATCTACCACGTGCAGAATTAAAATGGCGCCTTCGCACCTTGGCTGTGTCCTTGATGGGGACCTGTCTGGCGAGTCAATGGCAACCAGGACCCTTGGTAAAATCAATGGCAGGCTCAGATTCCTTTACAGAAAGCAAAATTTTCTTGACCTTTCCCTTCGAAGATTACTGGCAAATGCACTAATTCAACCCCACTTTGACTTTGCATGCAGCGCTTGGCTTCCAATGTTGAATAAAAGATTAACTAAAAAAATTCAGACGGCTCAAAATAAATGTATCAGATTCTGCTTGAATCTGAGTAACAGAGCACATATAGGAGTAAAAGAATTCAAAACTGTAAACTGGCTCCCCACTAAAGGAAGGTTTGAGCAATGCACTGCTGCAAAGGTTTTCAATTTTTTTGATAATGCAGCCCCATCATATATGTCAGAGATGCTCTTACCAGTTGGCCAGAGCCGAGTAACTCGAAGATCTAAAAACAAACTAATTCAACCTTTCCGAAAAAGCAACACAGGACAAAATGGTCTCTCATATTTAGGACCTAGAATATGGAACAGTTTACCCTCAGAACTAAAATCTGCAACAAACAACAACAGTTTCAAACATAAAATCAAAGATCAATTCTTTAAAAATCTCCAAAGTCTTGATGATAGTCCCTACATATATTATTAGAAATCTAAAAACAGCCTACAGACATGCTTACTTATCATCCTTAAGAAAGGCTTTATTTCAGGTCTAGATAAATTTCTGTTTTTCATGAAAACTTTCTCTGATTATCTCGCTAATTTTTCTTTTTCTTAATTTCAAAGGGCACTCCTGGATGGACCATTATGGAAACAAGGTCGCATTGACCTTTTAATGCTATCCCTGCCATTTAATGCTTTTTTATTAAATTAGATTCTAAATTAGATTATGTAACTTTTGCCTGTAATTTTTTCAAACTTGTAAATATTGTAATTAGATCTTTTTTTCTGAATCTGTTATTTTTCATTTTTATTTTGATGGCGAAATTTTACATACATACATACATACATACATGCAGGAAAAGTAGAGACGGAAAGAAAACATAAATAATGACACAAATTATGATCTCGATGTATCAGACGTAAATCTACTTTTTTAATTCAGAGTTTCCCGCAGCCCGTGCCATTACACTAATGGCCAAAACTATCCGGCAACCTTGTATAACCCTTAACAAATTAAGTTTTAAGTGAAACTGATATCCCGTGTTATTTTGTGACATTATGCGTCATCTACTTGTGACGTCACGATGAAATTTATTGAAAACTTGGAAATATTAGCAGTAGCTAAAGTCAGCAGTCGCGTCTAACCATCCGGATATGGCACGAAGCTGTTATTGTTATGAATATCTGGACGCAAATAAATCACTATTTATGAGCATCAGTCTGGTTTTCGACTCTTACATTCGGTTGCCACAAGCACCAACGATTGGTACCTGAATATAGATAAAGGAAAATACACTGGTCTAATTTTTATTGAATTGAAGAAAGATTTCGATACGGTTGATCATGAAGTCCTACTAAAAAGACTGAAAATGTATGGAGTGACTGGCCTGGAACATGACTGGTTCATATCATACTTGGATAATCGTAAACAATTCTGCAGGGTAGATGGCCTTTCCTCTGATGTAAAGGGAATAAATTGTGGAGTTCCTCAAGGCTCTTGTCTTGGTCCACTCTTATTTCTGATTTACATCAATGATTTGCCTCTTTCCCTGGAGAAATCTCATGTCAGCATGTATGCTGATGATACGGCCATTTCCCTCTCTTCAAAGAGCATTGATGACCTACAAAATGACCTAAACTCATATCTTTTTAAGCTACAGAATTGGTTGCATGCAAACAAACTTTCTTTGAACGTTGTGAAAACGCAGGCACTTATCATAGGCTTTGGTCCAAACATCCGTAAGATCGAAGACCAGCCTGATGCTCAACCATCTTTTTCATTAGGTGATCAGGACATGATTACTAATACAAGATACCTAGGTGTTCAGATAGACAGTCAACTTAATTGGGACAAACATATTGACACTATCAAGACCAAGGCAAATCGAGCCCTTGAACTTATTAAGTATTCTAAGAAATATCTTCCATCTGACGCACTCAACAAAATGTATCGAGGAATTGTTGAGCCCCATTTGAGTTACTGTTGTTCCGTTTGGGGCTGCTGTAGTGAATCAAAAATTGACGCCTTGCAAAAGATCCAAAATATTGCTGCAAGAATTGTAACGAGCAGCCGATACGATGCTTCTGCTGCTCCGATAATTGAGAATCTTGGCTGATCAAATATCAGAAATCTTGTAAGAAAAGAGACAGCCACGCTAACTTATAAATCTTTGAATTCGCTTGCCCCACTTGAACAAATTATTCATAAAATGTTCGGACGGTATAGAGCGGTTTCTGCGCTCATCAGAAACTGATCTTAAGATACCGTTCCTAAAAACTATCAATGGCCAAAAGGCTTTTTCTTATCGAGGTGCGAAACTGTGGAACAACCTAGAAACAGAGACAAAGTTGGCACCCTCCCTGAAAACCTTCAAAAAACAACTATAGACGGGGACAAGTTTTATTTTATTAATTAGTCTTAGTTTTGTATAATATTGTAAATTAGGCATGTAAATTTCTTTTGTTCTTTGTTTTAGTGCTTAGGTTTTTTTTGTTTTTTTGTTTTTGTTTAAACAGGTCAGGTTGAAAAACATATTTATATATGAATCCTATTTTAACCTGTATGAATATTGTAAAATGAAAAATGAAAAATGAAAAATGAAAAATGAAAAATGAAAAATGAAATGAATTTGCACCATTCCAATGCAGAATTCTTCTTTCTACAACATATCTAAATGCGCTAAGATCCACGTCCAGGAAATGATTTTAGAGGAGGTTTTATAAATTGCACGGGTAGTTCTGTACTGCAAGCCGTAAACTGTGCTCAGATTCAAGCAATCTTTACACAAAATCAGATCTAATGATAAGAAAGATCTTGACGAGCAGATTCTGAAGATGTACTTGTTTGCCATATTTGGTCAAGATATTGACAAGCTATGATTGATTAGAATTTGAGTGTTTCCTTCACAATAACAGGTTGCTTGCTATAAATTTTCCTCTGAAACTTTTTTCTCCAAGTGAATTTTAGCACATTTTGGATATGATGTAGAAAGAAGAATTCCGCATCAAATGGTGTACAGGGGTCCCAAAAATATTTGTGCCCCGTTTGCCTGAAGATTGCAACAAAAGGGCAATAGATTCTCGCCAAAATTTATATGATGTTGCTCTTCTGATGTTAAAACAAAGTTTACTGCCATCCCCGTAAAAATCCGTTGAAAGATGATGGAGCCATGACCTTCTGAAGACCAAATTTGCCTGATGACTGAAACCAGCGGTCGGCCATTTTGCCTTACTATTTTACAGTGATAAGTATCTTCACGTGAGGTAAGAAATAATTTCTGTGGGGTCAGAAATAGTGGATCTCTCTGAGGATTATCGGGATTTTCACGAGAGCTATGACGTTGGAGGCTGCTGTTTCATTTTCAATCCATGAAGCTATTTATCGCTGCAAAATAGTAAGACAAAATGGCCGACCGCTGGTTTCAGTCACCGGGAAAATTTGGTCTCCTGAAGGTCATAGCTCCATCATTTTGCATCGGATTTTTATGGCGATGGTAGCAAACTTTAATTGAGCATCTGAAAAGCAACAGCATGCAAAAATTTGGCGAGAATCTTTTGCCGTTTTGTCGCAATCTTCAGGCGAACGGGGCACAATTTTTTGGGACACCCTGTAGATAAGAGCTTCTTACCGTATGCATACAGGTAGAAATGACTGCTGACACTTTACTGCTAATAGTTCCAAGTTTTCAATAAATTTCATTGTGACGTCACGATTAAATGGCGCAAAATTTCGCAAACTAGCATCGATTTCCGGATTCTGCATGAAGAACTGACGTGCCAATATGGTGAATGACAAATTGGCCATATCAGTTGCACTGGATTGCAGTAAGAGTTCATTTGTTAAGGGTTATCCAGGGTGGCCGGATAATTTTGGCCAGTAGTGTACTATAATAAGGAACGAGGAACGGGATATGATGGAAAAGTGTATTTGAGAAACATGCGAAATCTAGGAACTGCGGAATTTGGGAGCTACGGAATAAGGGAACAGAGGAGTTTAGGAATCGGGAAACTGGAGAATCGAGGAATAATGAAACGGCAATTCATATTGGTATGGAGTTTATAGCATCTCAAACGACAACTAAGAACACATTTGCTGCATAGAATTCAAGTGAATTTTAAGCATTGTTAGAAATAAAGCTTGTGATAAAAATGTATAACTAAAATTTCTTATTGAAAATCCCAATCAATATAGGGATACCAATAGAGCACCACGTCAATCGAAAACCATTGGCCTTAGATTTGAATTCTGAATATACTTTCTTGATTTGAAAATTGCACGAATAAGGAATTATTGAAACTGGGAATTTGAGAATATCGAAGCTACACAACAGGTTCTATACCAGCAGTATTTTTGATCTGCATCGAATAAGTTTCCTCCGTTTTGTCTTTTATCATTTGCATTCTATTGCATCATTTCATATTCATGTAGCCATGCTACAGTTTTACGATAAGAATTGAGAAATATCCAGGCGGAGTATTTTGTGAATCATATTCATTAGTGGTCTGGATTGAAAAGGAATCAGCAGGGTTAGAAGGTGTGTTCATGAACAAGGGCCTGGGCAAGAGAACATAGGGCTCAAATCTTTAAAAAGGTCGGTGTAAAATTCTATTACAGTTTTTTTTTAATTAAATGGCTTGGATGGAACTTGGGGTTTTTGCTATAAATCTGCCGTGGCAATTTATTGATATCTTGATTTTTTTCAAAATGTCAGCATATATTAAATTTGAGGCTATGACGTCATCAAGTTTCTAAATCCTAAACCAGAAAAGCTACAGATTTCTGCTTGCCACCATGCTGTAGACCTTTATAAACTATGGTTTTCTTGGAGGTTATATCATCTTCCCTCTATTGGTTTAGGATGTACGATGATTTGAATTGTTTTCAAAAACTTTCCATGATTTCTTGAAAAATAATCAAATTGCCACCATTTTGAAAAAAATAAAGATATCAACAAATTTCCAGGGCAGATTTACAGCAAAGTACCAAAAGCAGCATATGAGTCAAGTCTTTCAATAGGGCACAGAGAAACCCGCAAATCTTCCAATTTCACGCTTATAAGACAATGATATCGTCGTATTCCGATCACATGACTGAAAATAAGGCTTTCGAGATAACTTTTCGAGTACCTTCACGAAAATAAAAATGGATATTCGAGTAATAAGGATACAGAGCTGGTTTTACCACCAATCGATTCGAGAGGCCTCACTCCACATTTGTTTTTCTGCATTTGGTTCAAATCTCGTCAGGGATCGGCGTTACATCGACTTTCATTCCTTCGAAAATTGGCCTATGTTCAAGAATTCTTCAGGAACGCTAAAAATAAGATATAGCTTTCAAAATTTCACATGTTACGTGAATTATGTCCAGGAATAACATGAAAATATTTGTTTGTGTGATTTTCGAAAATCCTAGACGAATTAAAGCTATTTGCTGCGAAGAAAGCTAATGGGCCTACCTTCACCCGCAGCAAAATCCCAGTAATCGGCATTAAATCACTCTTTTTTGCAATAATAATCAGCGGATACATCAACGAATAACTCTTCGCCACAAATCCAATTTCTTTCCACCATTTTATCATCGATAATTTCGATAAAATGTGACAAGACTTTACAGCCTCTGCAGTAAACCGTCCAACTACCGTCGATTCAAAGTTTTTTGTTTGTTTTTTTATATATTCCAATAAAAAGTTACAATATATTTACGAGCTACACTACACTACTTACAGAACTACTTTACAATATGAGCTACCCTACACTACTTACATAATTACCCTACAATACTACTACAACGATACCCCAAGGAGCAAAAAGCAATGTCTGCCCCGAGGCCATTAACATATAGATATATAATATAAGAAAAAGAAGAAACTAGTCAAAATATAAGACAAGAAAAATAAATGACATGAACAAAAAGAACAACTACATAAAATCTACTCGTAAATTACTACTAAACGGGGAAAGGTGGTGGCATGTAATGAAGTTTGGAATTATCTTAATCAAATCGACCAGTTTTATGGATATACTGCAAAGTTAATTGTAATATATTTCTATTAACTTCATTGGAAAGTTCTTTATCACCATACAGTAAAAGCTCCGTAAGAACCTTATTTGAAGGATTAATGTACCCAAATGGTCTCAGTAGCGAAAGGACTCCAGCGAGAAGATCACGTCGTTCCTCATCAAAAGAAGGGCAATGCAACAAAAAGTGTTCAGTATCCTCAACACCGTCATTTGTGGGGCACATTGGATTTATTGTATCCCTAAAATTGTGCTTGAATTTGTGAAAGTTCAGTGTGCTTAGGCCAACCCTTAGTTGAGAAATAGTCATGAATACCAAAAACGGATTTTGCAGGAGGGCGTATTATGGATAGCAGCTTTGACTTAAAAACAGCAACAGTTGGTGCAGTTCTAATTTCTGGATCAAGTTTGTTCCATTCAGATAAGCAGTGAGGATAGAAGGCAGACTGAAATTTTTCTGTCCTTGCCCCTATTCGCCCAACGACATCCTGATTGCGAAGAGAGTATTGGGACTGTTGAAACGGTGGAATTGGGATTCAAAGTTTTCTTGTTGCAAAAGCATAGCCGTCAAATCTTTTCTTTTGTCCAAAGCTCCCGTGGGGATCTGACTCACGCTCTGATCAGATCGCATTTTCTCCTATGATTGACCAATCAGGTACCGTCGTTGTGTCTACTTCCGCGTTTCGCAGCAAAACTTAGGCCATTTTCAGCAAGTTTTGACCACTCTCCGGAAAAAATCATTGCACGATCGGATAAATCGAATTTCGTCAAAATTTCAATTGGAGAAGATTCTCCATGCTTTGGACCATAAGTGTTTTCGGTATGGCTTTGCGATCACTAAAAATAGCAAAATTGTGGTATTTTTAAGCTCACTGCAGTCATTCATCGGTTACAGACTCTATGATTAGCAAAAAGAAGAGTAGAAAACTGAAAATCTGAAGAAGAACTAGTGCATACACATACCTCAGATGGATTTAATAACAAACATCCACTTTTTCTGCCGCGATCTACAGCGAGTTTCACCAGCAAATAACACAGTCAACAAAAATAGGCGCGAGAACTTGAATGATCAGCTACATGCCATCGTCGAGTGAGAACAACATCCGATTCCAATGAACAGAAATATGAATAAATCAACGGAGAATAACGAATACATGAACTTGCCATGCTGAAGATTACGGGAGTAGCTGTACGTCCACTCTGGCCCGAAAGAACAATTTTGTGATGTCTCTTTCGATAAACCATCTATGGATAAACCGTGCCACCATCCCTTTATCCAACTGCGGCTATCGTTGCCAGATGGAAACCGGCAATAACATTACCAAAACGATGTACGAATTGATCGGTCACATCCCATCTTTTATTGCAAGAAAAATGTCTATCGTCTTATGGTCTGGCAGGCTAGCAGCTTCATGAAACAGAACTGAAATGCTAGGTTTAGTGTTCTTACAAATACGAATAACAAGAAGAAATGTACATCTTATTTTCATAACGAGTAAAAAAGATCGATCTTTTCGACATTTGAAATACTATTTATAGAAACTCCTCATGTCAATTTCACATTTTGGGCGGATATCATAAAAAATATTTTATCTTTTAGAAGTCCTTCGTTAGAAAATCACCCCTTCACAGTCAAGCAACACAGTAGCATCAAAGCAAAGTTGGGCAGTTTGCAAACTCATTGCCCATTCATGGAAGAACAACTCTATTTTTGTAAGATTCTACAACTTTCATCCAAGAAAGAAAGCTCCACAAAATTCTCATTTTCTGAGTACAAAATGTTTAGTAAGAGTTTCTTAAAATTTCTCTCAAATTTATATCGGTGGTGTAGGATCTCTGGGATCTCCTGTGCCTTAGACAAAAATTGTGCGGCAAATTATGAAATCATGCCACAGTGTAGATCACATACGAAATCTCATGTAAGAAGTTACCAAACGAAAAGTGAAATTAATTTGTTTCAGTTTCCAAAATGTTATATTTACTTTAGGCTTGATTCTAATAAAAAGTTTCTTGTAAGGTTACAAAATTTTCAAAATTCGAAGTGACAGTTTGTCGACGTTCATTCAGAACCACATTTTGAACCAATGAATTGTTAAAAAACGAAATAATAACAAAAATTATTGCTTTTTAGTAATAGTTCGAGTTGGTAATGCAATTTCTGGTTGAAAACATTTTTTGCAACTCATAACTTACTTTGAAAAAGTTCCTTAAATTTGAAATAACCTTTCATCGCTTCTAATAGAGTTTCTTAATTTATGGAAAAGGCAGCAACGGTTTCCTTCAAGCAGTTTCCTGCAGAAACAGTGTATGCTGTTGCATTGATAGAGGTCCGCTATCATAGGAAAAATGTCAAGAAACTGAACTCTCAGGTCACCTAGAATATAAATTCTTTGAAACTGGAACATAATAACTTCACTTTTCATTGAGTAATTTCTTACATGAGACTTCGTATGTGATCTACACTATTGTGGCATAATATGCCGCACAATTTTTGTCTAAGGCACAGGAGATCCCAGAGATCCTACACCACCGATAGAAATTTGAAGGAACTTTTAAGAAACTCTTACGAAACATTTTGTACTCAGAAAGTGAGAATTTTGAGGAGCTTTCTTTGTTGGATGAAAGTTGTAGAATCTTACAAAAAATAGGGTTGTTCTTCCATGAATGGGCAATGAGTTTGCAAACTGCCCAACTTTACTTTGATGCTGCTGTGTTGCTTGACTGTGAAGGGGTGATTTTCTAACGAAGGACTTCTAAAAATTAAACTATTTTTTTATGATATCCGCCCAAAATGTGAAATTGACATGAGGAGTTTCTATAAATAGTATTTCAAATGTCGAAAAGATCGATCTTTTTTCTTTTTTACTCGTTATGAAAATAAGATGTACATTTCTTCTTGTTATTCGTATTCGTAAGAACACTAAACCTAGCATTTCAGTTCTGTTTCATGAAGCTGCTAGCCTGCTAGACCATAAGACGATAGACATTTTTCTTGCAATAAAAGATGGGATGTGACCGATCAATTCGTACATCGTTTTGGTAATGTTATTGCCGGTTTCCATCTGGCAACGATAGCTGCAGTTGGATAAAGGAATGGTGGCACGGTTTATCCATAGATGGTTTATCGAAAGAGACATCACAAAATTGTTCTTTCTGGGCCAGAGTGGACGTACAGCTACTCCCGTAATCTTCAGCATGGCAAGTTCATGTATTCGTTATTCACCGTTGATTTATTCATATTTCTGTTCATTGGAATCGGATGTTGTTCTCACTCGACGATGGCATGTAGCTGATCATTCAAGTTCTCGCGCCTATTTTTGTTGACTGTGTTATTTGCTGGTGAAACTCGCTGTAGATCGCGGCAGAAAAAGTGGATGTTTGTTATTAAATCCATCTGAGGTATGTGTAGGCCCTAGCTCTTCTTCAGGTTTTCAGTTTTCTACTCTTCTTTTTGCTAATCATAGAGTCTGTAACCGATGAATGACTGCAGTGAGCTTAAAAATGCCACAATTCTGCTATTTTTAGTGATCGCAAAGCCATACCGAAAACACTTATGGTCCAAAGCATGGAGAATCTTCTCCAATTGAAATTTTGACGAAATTCGATTTATCCGATCGTGCAATGATTCTTTCCGGAGAGTGGTCAAAACGGCCGAGAATGGCCTAAGTTTTGCTGCGAAACGCGGAAGTAAACACAACGACGGCACCTGATTGGTCAATCATAGGAGAAAATGCGATCTGATCAGAGCGTGAGTCAGAACCCCACGGGAGCTTTGGACAAAAGAAAAGATTTGACGGCTATGCTTGTTGCAAACACCAGGAAATCTTGCATAAAACAAAAGGTTGTGCAAGGCTCAGGTCTCCCATATGACACAGCAATTTGTACACCTTTGAGAATAGATTGCAGGGGAAATTTCTTTACACAAATTATGTACTTTTCCGATGTGACAAAGAAATTTGCAATCTTTGAGAAATGTTTTAATTTCTCTTTATTTTGCAACGATAGAATGCCCCCAGGAGTGTGCAATCTATTCTCAAAGGTGTCATTTTCCTGTGTCATACAGTAGAAACCCGCATAAAAGAACCTAGGTTTTTTCTGGGCAGCCTGAATTGGTTCTTAATTAAATGGCTGCTATTCTAAATTCCAGCCTGTATGGTTCTTAAAAAGGTTCTTATATACGAGCAGGCCTTGCACACATTAACACTGTTTTCCAGCCCAAGAATTCTTGAGATTTCTTGAGAATTCTTGAGAACAAATCTTTTGTACCAATGGAGAAGTCTGATCAGGAGGTGAAGAATTCTAAAAATTCTTGCCATTTTAATAATTTACATTAAAGCTATTATATAAGAACCTTTTCCAGTTTCAGCCTCTTAGGGGTTCTTATTTAGGGGGTTTTAAAGATTGAATTTCAGCCTCTAGGTTCTTATAAAAACAGGGTAAAGTCTTACATTTTATCGAAATTATCGATGATAAAATGGTGGAAAGAAATTGGATTTGTGATGAAGTTATTCGTTAATGTATCCGCTGGTTATTATTGCGAAAAATAGTGATTTAATGCCGATTACTGGTTGCTGCGGGTGAAGGTAGGCCCATTAGCTTTCTTCGCAGCAAATAGCTTTAATTCGTCTAGGATTTTCGAAAATCACACAAAAAAATATTTTCATGTTATTCCTGGACATAATTCACGTAACATGTGAAATTTTGAAAGCTATATCTTATTTGTAGCGTTCCTGAAGAATTCTTGAACATAGGCCAATTTTCGAAGGAATGAAAGTCGATGTAACGCCGATCCCTGACGAGATTTGAACCAAATGCAGAAAAACAAATGTGGAGTGAGGCCTCTCGAATCGATTGGTGGTAAAACCAGCTCTGTATCTTTATTACTCGAATATCCATTTTTATTTTCGTGAAGGTACTCGAAAATTTATCTCGAAAGCCTTATATTCAGTCATGTGATCGGAATACGACGATATCATTGGCTTATAAGCGTGAAATTGGAAGATTTGAGGGTTTCCCTGTGCCCTATTGAAAGATTTGACTCATATGCTACCAAAAGCACTTTTTGAGCCATTCAATTCAAAGAAAAATTTCAAAGAGTTTTACACCCACCTTTTTAAAGATTTAAAAGATTTGAGCCCTATGTTGGGCAAGAGTGAAGAATGCATTGAAATCTTCGAAATTCGCATGGGCACGAGACAAGGAGACAAAGAGTGCGTGGGTTTTTCTTTGTCCTTTTTATAGACTGACGTATTTACCTTATCCAGTTACCTCTAATTCTTCGTGATCAACAACTTACCTCTACTTTCTGTAAATTTTATAATTTCTTGAAATCTCGACTGGAAATATATCACGGGCGGCCCCAAAAATGTTTTTCTTTGTTAATCTGTCGCAATGTAAGGGGAGGCGTTATTGCATGCAAGAAAATTCTTTATTGTTTTTCTTCTGAAGTAAACAACACTTAACGACGCGTCACAATGCCCAGGAAAATAAGTATTTGTACGTAGTCAATTTGTGCTATAGGATAAAAATTGATCTTTGAATAACACCCAACAAGTTCTTGCCAAAATGATTTATATGCAACTCTAATCCGCTAATCCTCAATTTTGCTAGTACAAAAATAGCTGTTAATGAAGTTAAGTGAGTGCAGCTCAGAAGAGTAGTAGCTATAAGAAAGTTGTCCCCCAACATCGAGGGAGGGAGAGGGGGGCTCACTTCCACGAGCATTCACCCACTGCATGGGAGGACATACAATTTTTCTCAGACAAACCGCATCTCATTTCCCTAACAAAATGGCCTCCTGGGTGGTGGATGAGTCCCCCTCCCCCCATTGGCTTTGGTCCTGCTGTTGACAGTGATCGGATCGTTGTCTGTTGTTTGTACAGAGAGACAGAGTCAAGTTTGGACCTTTGTATACCATAGTGTTGTATCAGGCTATTGGAGAATTAAATTGAGATTGAAATTGATGTTGTACGAGCAAAATCTCCTTGTAAAATGCCACTCAAATGCTGACAGCCTAAATTTGAGCAGGCCAAGCAGCTGTGGTGTCATTTATTCATTTCTGTCGTGAAGAACTTTTGTTATGACATTTTGCATAGAGTAGCAGAGGAAATCAATATTTTTCATATGAGTTTGGACCTCTGAAGAATTGGATGCGGCGTTCGGAGCAATCCTTGTGTTCCTTTGGCTTTCAAAACAGTCGTGAGTCTGTCGTTCATTCAACACAACATTTGAGCATAGTTAAATTTTGAAGCAATGAGAACAAGCTGATTGATTTGAGTGTAGTCATTATTGTTTTAATTGCCAAGGAACGCTGCAGGTAAAAAAAATTCCTCTCGAATGACGCATTGCAGTTAGCCACATAGCCAGATACATACATAATCCACGATTGGCAGTTTGTTGCATCTAAATGTCCGCTTCGCTGCGCTCGCTGCAATAATACTCCCGTTGAAAAATCACCAAACCTCGATTATCGAAGCTATCAATAATAATTTCTTCTTTGTCTCATTGTCAGTGATCCAACTATAGTGATGGTAAGATATTCATGGGAAAACCTTATTCTAAGCTATAAGCAGCATCGTAAATCTTACCATTATTTTGAGATATTCAATCATCCTTCAAGTTTACTATGGCATTCTGCTTTTAGCTTTACATTTATGACCAAACCAGAAGAATCGAGAAGAATAACATACAAAAGGAACTTAATGTGGTAATCGTCATGCCTTTTGCAGGATTATTCAAAACCAGCAGTACATTTGCTCATTGCAAAACCTATCACAAGATGAGCTATTTGGTTTCTGATGTACTTGCCAAAAAAAAAAGAAATTTCAAATCGCCTATGTAATCGCATTGTTGTGATCTTTCAAACAGTAGTACTTTTTGAGATACCCGGTACTGTAGCCTTGCGGACAGACTCAGCCTCTCCGCGCCCAGGCCAGATACCGCATAGTTGTTTAAAGTAACCACCTAAAGGGCATGCTCCATGGAAAGATGCTCATGAAGGCAGTAGCCAGGTGGTGTTGCAATCTAGCTTCAAGAAGCTTTGTTTCTTCACTATTTTACAAAAACAAAAATTGAATGCTTAAAGTTTCGTTTCACAAACTGCAATAGCTAGCAAGTATCCTTTCAGAGGAATGATAAAAAAAACTGAAAGTATTTGTATTGATAAAAGTCAGAATCCGACGTTGCTTCAAAAACTAGAAGGTCCTGCATTCACAACATCCAAAATATTGTGATGGTAGTTTCTAGCGTGGTTTTAACTCATTAAACCAGCAATAAAATTGGTCAATCTTCTTAGCTTTATAATTTGGCTCCGGCCATGGAGTTGAATTTGTTCTTTTATAAGTTAACATTGCTGTAGAAACGTATTATTGCAAGGACATTTCACATCAGTTTGAGCAAGCATTTGTTTACGCTTTTCCACTTTTAGATTAAAGATCCATTTACTTTATTCTTCCTGCTTCATTTTTACTTAATTAGAAATTTCAGAATACATACAGGGTGTCACAAAAAAGTGTCCGACTTTTAAATTTGAATAAATCAGGACTATTTGATATATATGAACCGTTCTGATATTATTTGAGAGCTGAGACATGTGATTTTCTTTTGAGCCTATTGCACTTCAAATTTGACAACTACAATGAAATCAGGGGGTTCTCAAAGTTATGGCCAATTTTACATGTTTTCTTGACCTATGATCTACTATTGTCTAATATTGTTTATAGTAATACTTACTGTTGGAAAACCAAACTAGCCCTATTCTTTGTGGAAAGGAAGGCTTCAGGTTTCTTTCTTTAAATCTGAGTTACTCGAATTACCCGAAATTTAATTGTTACCACTGGTAAGGAGGTATGTTGCCCCCAGATAATGTAGCAATGCATTATATCAATATTGACCTTGACATGTACAGAGCTGGAGAAAGGAAGATCCCTGCCTGGTTTTGAAGGAATGATTGAACAAATTTGCCAATGACATCAAAGAAACTGCCCAACTGTCCGAAATGCATTCAATGTCAAAGTGCAATGTTTGCATTACGGACCAAAACTTGACAACGCTGACATGTTCACTACCAACGGGCTAGAAAGACAGTGTTCTATAACTATGTTTTAGATGTACCCCCGTCTTGCAACATCTAAGATTTGAAAATGGTGCAAGTTAGCAAATTACGTTCTCGTGTTTTTACAAGTACTTTAATTGTTTTTCTGGACTATCTAGGTAGTCTATTCAGAAATAAGAATAACATTGGAGAATAGTAGAGTTATGAGTGAAAAACACTTAAAGATTAGCGTCAATTTTAAGGAACCCCCTGGTTTCCTAAAAATTCCTAAATTGAAACAGCATTAAACGCAACAGAAAATTACATGTTTCAGCTTTCAAAAAATGTCCAAATGGTTCCTATACATAAATTAGTCTCGGACATATTCAAATTTAAACGTCGGACCCCTGTTTTGGGACACCCTGTATTTGTGTGAAAGAATGCGCATGAGATTTGAAAAATAGTAGCAATTTTGGGATGTTTTTAAGCATTTTCCTTGTGAAGAGTTTTGCCAAATGTGTATGAGGTTTTTGAAGTGACATGCACTTCAACGCTTGGCATCAGTTCATGGTACTTACTCTTAAGTTTTAGGATGTCGTGTTGGTTTTAGCGCCGTTTCTTTTCGCAAGAATTAACTTTAGATATATTTTGATCACTGACAAATGCGACCAAAAAGAAAATTTCATAAAAAATGTTTAATAATCGAATTTTGGTGATTTTTCAAACAGGAGTACTCTTTGGGACACTCAGTATTAATTTTAAGTAATATGCAGTGCAGTGCTACATTTTGACACGGAGGGGGGGGGGTTCTTCCATAGTAAAGGTACCTGGGGATGTGCCGCGAGCAAGGGTATACTTTTTCGGACTTCTAGTCTAGCCAAGGGACGCTTTTAACATTAAACTAGGTTGTTGGGGAGATGAAGTGCTGACCCTATTGTTTTGATTCAGTGTTTTGATTCATTGTGTTTCAGCTTTGTTGAGAGCGAACCGACGTTGGGGCTCACGTTGTCATGCGCACCGCTGCTTTTGTTTCTTCCCTTGTTCTCAACGGTCAAGCTAATTTGCATATTACGTAAGTGACGTAAATCGTTACTGCGCATGCGATCTGGAGCCCTTTTTGGGGGATTCCTCGAGGCTTTCAACTTAGCCTGTTCGTATCCCCAACAATAGGGGTCCCATACCTGGATGCGGCAGGGAGCTTCCTTCTCCTTTTCCCTCCTCCGCACTGACTGACTGTAGAGTCTGCATGCAGGCTACATTCTATTGGACTTTGGAATAGATAGCTGCAAAGCAGCATGGCATTCTTATGCGACAGATGTGGCTATGGATTCTGTTTGCTTGTTTTTTTGCTTGTTTGTTTGTTTGTCTGTCTGTTAACAAAATTTTTGGATACCTAATTCTATTGGTTAAAATGGTATCACCGCAGGTCACCACATACATTAAGCGCATGCGCTATATTGAAAGTATGATATTACAAACTTTTTGTCACAGAGCTTACGAGGTTTACTAGACACGGATAAGGACAATACTTGCAACAAATACATACAACCAACTAAAATACATGTTTTGAGAACAGAAAACATCAGAAAAAACAAAATCAGATTATTTAAAAGTCATGTCGAAAATATATTCACATACAATTGTGAGTTATGGACTTCAACAAAAAACATTAAGCCTGGTTTCCATTAAATGGTAAGGGGATCGGCGACAGTCTGCGATCGTCGGCGATCCCTATCTTCCATCTTCCGGCATCTTCCATCTGCGATTTCAGCAGAGTGTTTCCATTCGTCGGCGACAGTCTGCGACGCACCTATACCATGATCCTTTTCAAACCCACAAGATAGCGCGCAATGGAAACAACACTGACTACTATCATCTAATTGGCTAATTAGATCCACATGATCATAGTTTAACAAAAGCGCGTCTGCGATGATCGCCGATCGTCTGCGATGTATGTTTCCATAAACATTTTCCAGATCGGGACAGTCGTAACGATCGGGAAAGTTGAACTTAGTTCAACTTTCCCGACGCTTACGATCCACGATCGCCGACGGTCTTAAGGATCGTAAGCAAGTGTTTCCATTAAATCGGGAACGCAACGCAAACAGTTCTGCAGAGTGGGTGGGGTCGATTCAGAAATTGGGGAAGTGGAAGTAGGAGTACCCCAAGGGTCTTGTCTGGGGCCACTTCTTTTTTTGATCTACATCAATGATCTCCCAAGTGCTGTCCAGGGTTCAACTGTATCCATGTATGCGATACTAGCCTTTGCTTAAAATCGATATTTCTCAGCTTCTACGATTTAATGGAAACCAGGCTTTAGAGACTATTGATCATTTTGAAAGAAAGTTGATTAGAAGAATGTTGAATCTGAATTGTCAAGATAAAATCAAGTCAACAATGATCAACTCTATAAAAGAACAAATTCAACTCCTTCGGATTTTGACTTTTATCAATACAAAGACTTTCAGTTTTTTACCATTCCTCTGAAAGAACACTTGCTAGCTACTGCAGTTTGTGAAACGAAACTGAAGGCATTCAATTTTTGTTTTTGTGAAATAATGAAGGAACAAAGGTTCTTGAATCTAGATTGCAATGCCACCTGGCTACTGCCTTCATGAGCAAATCTTTCCATGGGGCATTCCCGGGGGAGGGGGGGTACTTCACTATCGGGTCAGACGGGGATGTGCGCCAGTTTTGGGTAGTTTTTGGCCTGAAAATTCTGGGAATGGGGTATACTTTTACTGGAAAATTTCTGTGATTGGGGTATACTTTCACTTGAAATTTTCTGGGATTGGGGTCAACTGTTATACTAAAAATTCTGGCAATGGGTGTTCAATGTCCCCATTGATTCAGAACAGATTTGTTCTGCTTGTGACCATAACTGAGTGGAAAGCCGTTCTTTCGCCTTGAAATTGAATGCTATTTAACGTTGAATTGGTTTTTGGTACTTCTTCAAAATTCTGGGATTGGGTATCAATATCTGACATATATTCTGGGATAGGGTATCAATATCTGACCAAAATTCTGGGATTGGGTCATAACAGAAATCCTGGCGGCGCACACCCCTGTATGAATTTTTAGTGAAGTATTGCGGACACCTTTATTTTGAACAAAATATTTTTTCGATACTACTACCTTAAAGGGAATCGACATAGTTAAAAGCTGGCCCGGGCCAAGTTAAAAATATAATCTTTTGTATTCAACGATTTTGACGCCTGCCGTTTCATTTTGAATTTTGAGGTGAAGGAAACAATGGGTTTGTGGGCGTTTCTTCGACCTATTTATAGCAGCTTGTCGATATAGCTATGTCTATTCCGGATTCCCTTTAATTTCTCTTCGAGGCTAGTACCTCTAGCCTGCGTGCAAAGGCTAAGTACCTCTCGCTCCACTCACTCCTCTGGAGAGGTAGCTAGCTTTGCTCCGCAGTTGATAGTAGCCTCGAATAGAAAGTAAGGTAGTAGTATCGAATAAATATTTCGTTTCTTTTACGGCATTGTGAAATTTGTCATTATCTTTCAAGAGCAAGGAAATACTTTCATCCATTGTTCAAAATAATCCTTTTTAATGATATAGAATCTTTGATTGTGAAAGCGTACAAAATAGCGATAAACAGTATTTGAATGAAGCTTCATATGGGTATTGTGACGTCCCGGTAATACGAGGGAAACACACGAGAAAACCGCTGAGAAAAATTTAGAGAATTTTGTTACACCCATCCTACCACACTTTCCCTTTGAAATGTGTCAATTTCTTGCAATCACGTATCACGCAATCCTTGACTGTCAAACATTGTTTATGATATACTAATCGAAAATTAAAGAAAAGAATCTTAATAACTTGAAAACGTTCCTCTTCTTAATGTTTGGAACGTACCAGATGATTCAAAAAGTCAAACTTTTTGAAAAGTCGTCAAAATATGTTATGTTACCAATCATGAGAACTACTTTATGTGTCATTTATACCAAAGGATCAAAAAAGGGCCAGACTTATTGCAAGTAGAAGCCAACAAACCGACAACACCTTTCCGAGGGGTGTATCACTCTTCCAAGAAAGCATACAAGATTTTTTAAATAATAGGATTTCAGGGATTTTTTACGGATATTTCTTGAAAACGAAAGGATTTTTGCCAAAGGTGTACGGGATTTTTAGAGAGTGATGCGCCCCTCGCGCGTTGCACTTGAGTGAAGAAATTTTTCCACTCACACTGTTCTAACTCTTCGCATCATAGGTTGATCTACCGAGTGACGCAATAAAAATTCAAACTTTTGAACTAGCTACCAGGTATCTCTCCCTATAAAAGGTACTCCTGTAAACCAGGTGACTTCTAAGAGCACGAATATCCACACATTTGAAGCAGTCTGTATAGACTTTTCAGTATGTCTAAGATTAATTTGATCCTTGGCACGAATATGCAAAAAGAAATTTTCAACATCTGTTTTATAATCAAATTTTGATGATTTTTAACGAAATTTAATTTTTTTGGGTAACCTGGTAATTTTATACGATGAAACATGCAGGAAAATGAATCTTCCGGAACTTAATCCTATTTTATACGTTATAAAGTAACTAGGCTTGCCGGTCGGCGCCTGCGGCGCCGACCTGGCCCGCCGTCGTACTGAGTGATTGCTTGGGAAAGAATTTGTTGCCTCTTGACGTTGTTTTCTGTTATCACTTTATGTGACAAAAATTTCGGCATAGGTTAATTCTACATTCTACAAAGCTGCTGTTCATAGTTGCGCAAGGGAGCATTTAACAAAATGAGTGTTTAACCCCAGGGCCGTCGAGAGAGAGGGAGGGCACCACGCCCTTTTATCCTTGGGCCACGCCCCCCTATGCACTGGTAAGACACTGCTTTTAGATTTTTTTAGAATCTCAGTGGGCCCGCAGGCCTGAAAACGTTCCTGAAAGAAAACTACAACAAAGAAAAAGACATATCTTATTTCTTGCTGGCCCACAGAGGCCCCAGGCCCCCTGGTAACTACCCTGGCTACTCCCCTCTCTGTTCTGAATATCCCCCTACTATACAGATGATGCCTCACCACACACATCATGGTATCCTCCCACTGTACTCCAGATGCCTCCCCACTGTACTGAACACCCTCGTCCCCCACTGCACTGAAGGCATCCCCAACTGAACTCCAGAAGCCTCCCCACTGTACTGAGCACCCCCGTCCCCCACTGCACTGAAGGTATCCCCCCACTGAACTCCGGATGCCTCCCCACTATACTGAATTTCCCCACTGTACTCAAACATACCTCCCCACTGTACTGAACATCCCCAACTGTACTGCACGACTCCCGGTGGGTGCAAAATGCAACAGTAAAAGGTCTACCACGCTCGTCCATACCATTCCATTGGATACCCTTTTATAGCTCAATTGACTCTGTATGTTACGATTATTGTGGTAAATGTTTCCCGGTTTATGGGGTCATATTTTAAAATTTTGCCCTGGTTACGGGTCCTAATAAGACACTGCTTTTAGATTTTTGTTAGAATCTCAGTGGGCCTGCAGGCCTGAAAACGTTCCTGAAAGAAAACTACAACAAAGAAAAATACATACCTTATTTCTTGCTGGCCCACAGAGGCCCCGGGCCCCCTGGTAACTACCCTGGCTACCCCCCTCTCTGTTCTGAATATCCCCCTACTATACTGATGATGCCTCACCACACACCACACACATCATGATATCCCCCAACTGTACTCCAGATGCCTCCCCACTGTACTGAACACCCCCGTCCCCCACTGCACTCAAGGTATCCCCCACTGAACTCCGGATGCCTCCCCACTATACTGAATTGCCCCACTGTACTCAAACATACCTCCCCACTGTACTGAACATCCCCAACTGTACTGCACACTCCCGGTGGGTGCAATTCAACAGTAAAAGGTACATCACGCTCGTCCGTACCATTCCATAGGATACCCTTTTCTCTGACATTCTAGTTGATGAAAAAACCCCTTATTACGGAAAATTTTGAAGGTAACCCCCCTTTAAAGGAGTATCACTGAGCCCTAAAGTAATCTGTACAGTACCAGCACTGTTTCTAAGAGAAAGGTTTGGGATTTTGGCACTTTATTACAATTCACTTATACTGATATCTCTTCTCTTTGTTGGAAAACAGTAGAATTCCATAAAACTTGGGGTATGAAACTTGGGCCAGGTGAATTTTGACTTTTATTTTAGGGCCCCGAGTCCACCAGCCAGCATTTCACTGTTTTTGGGTTGGAATATTTTCTGAAGAAAAATACCCCGTTTTTCCTAAGATTCTACAAAAAACTTTCATAAAAAGGAATATAGCTCTATAAATTCTCAATTTACTCTGTATGTTACGATTATTGTGGTAGATTTTTCCCGGTTTATGGGGTCATATTTTAAAATTTTGCCCTGGTTACGGGTCCTAACTCTGAATTCTCAAAGACACATATATACCAGACCCCCTAGGAATTACCCCCTAGGAGTTACGCAGGCCCCCTCGCCCTTTGCTTTCTAGCCCTCTCATCCCAAACAGAGGCTCTGAAATCACTTTCTGATTGTTCTTTCCAGCAATTGTTCTGGTTTGAAAAGTATTGACGTCAGATATGTGTCTGGAATGGAAGGGCAATTAGCGGTGTTGCCTTCCAATGAAGAAAGTACAAATAGAATTGTAATGTAATGTTTAATGTGTTGTTGTTCAATTTCAATGACCTCTGAAAACAGAATAGCTTGTAAACATTAGGCCTCTCAATTCAGATCACCCATCCTGTTCAGCCGAGGATAGTTCGGAAGAGTGATAGCACCCCTCAACTCGTTTCACGTTTTTAATCGGGCAAAGGGCGACGTGCAAATCGCTGCTTTCTTTGTAAAACTGCCTTGTAAAATAGCAGATAAGTCCTAGTCATTGCTCATAAAAGCATAAAAAGACAGCAGGTAAAAATAAAACTTACGGAGACTCCTAAAATAAGACTGCGGGAAATCACAAGAGTCGACAGGAGTCTGAAAAACTCCCATAGCTAAACTTTATTTCGATTTGGCCCAAGACCTGGCCCCTGTCTTCTTTGAAGGATTTTCTTCAGCTTCAATTTCTGCACATGTGGTTTCTGTCAAAAACAGAATGCACGCATTCGTTGCCGATCCCTTACTTCCAGTTATCGTCCAATATTTCACACCATTTTACTCTTCCTTCCCTCTTCTCATTTCATGAAGGCCTATTCTTTAATAAGAGACTTAGCCAATCTAGGTTTAGTGGCAATTTGCTGCCAAAAGCTGGTCGAGAGTATCGTAAATGTTAATCCTCTCAAGGAACAATTCAAGTACTATTTTAATCTAAAAACTATCAACAGTTTGAAAGCAATTTTCCATGCTGCACAACAATGTCAAAACCTTTTTGCGCGACAACTCAGATGGTAGTTGAAAACATAAAAGGGGATGTTTCTCTTGAGAGAAGGGGGAGTCCCCGAGAAAGGGCTAAAAAGGCATCTAAAAATTAGAAAATGTTGCAATTGTGGCACCCTGGAGCGCCAACCCCTCTCCTAATAACTCATATTTTGAGGTAGAAACCCCTTAAATATAGCAAGGCTGTCAAAAGACAACATTTAGCAAATAAACTGGGGAAAATGGCCTTTGAAGGGTGGGAAATGTGCAATTTCCACTCGACCCCCCTCCAGCACCTAGAAAATCCCCGGACCTGAATCCCTCTCCAAATGGGTCCCAATGCATATCAAGCGAATAGAGATTCCATTGGGATTTTTAAAAAATCAGAAAACCCCTCAATGGGGTTTTGAAGTACACCCATTTTTTGACGTCATGAGCAGCGCGAGAACAATCGAATGACAAAGGACTTCGAGCTCAACACAAAGGGGAACAAAGGGCTTGGCAAGCCGAAAGTGGGGTGAGGAATTTGGCGAATAACCCCTCGACCAGAGCCTTGACTGGAAAAAGAGGACGTTTTGAGGAGGAACGGAATGTTGGGCGACGTTTTCACCTGCGGTTTGACTTCGCCATGTTGCGGTTCTGCCAATCGAACTGTCTAGACAATGAGAACGTTCGCGAGAGGGACAAAGGGAATGACGCCACATCCGACTGCAACGAATATGTATATAGATGTAACGACAAACGTTTTTCAATTAGATTTCTCTGGGGCATTGTGACGTGCCAATGATCGTTCGTTAAAAATAGTCAGAGAATTCTGTTTCTGTCACACCTTTCCACATTTTTGAGGGGCGTATCACTATAAAAAATCTCGTACACCGTTAAAAAATCCTTTTGTTTTCAAGAAAGATCCATAACAAATCCCTAAAAATCCTATTGTTTAAAAAAATCTCGTACGCCTTTTCGGAAGAGTGATGCTACCTTGACATCTTTATTTTGATAATTGACAATTTTCCTCCAACGCGACGAATTTCTTTAATTCAAACACTCGTACGTTTTATGAGAAACTAACAATTTCAGCCAGTACTGAAAGCTTGTTGTGAGTTTCTTATGTGTTTCATAAATCATAACAATTTTCATGTATACTTCCTGTGCTGTCCCTAACATTTTAAAACAACATTTTTTTTAAGCCTTTCCTAATACACTGCATACAGACGTCTTACTCAAGTAGGCCAGTAGGCTACCTTCCGAGAAATATGACGTAATATGATACAGGAAACTAGCGATTTCCTTTGCTTTGATATAGATAGTTGCTTGAATAATATTTTTCCAGTAGGTACTGGAGTTTCTTGATTCTTAGCAATCATCAATCAAATTTAATGTCACATGAGATTTGCGATAACGCAAAATTAATCATATTGACCACTTCAAATATTTTTTTCGCAGACATTTCCACGTGACGTCTACTTTGAGACATACTTTAATTTTATCGGTGCTTAATTGCCCGGGTAATTGCCCTGTGTCAAATGATCTTGTAGGGGTAGGGCCCCGTTTACAGCTACTGCTCCGTATATTAAAACGGATAAAGAAAGTATCAATTTTCCCCTTTCGTTCACACTGCTCCGCCCTGGCAACGGAGACTCTTGAAAACTTGCACGCAAAAGAAAACATTATATTAGCTGTTTCTGGATGGAAGCAAATAGCCCCTGCATTGAAATCCAAACGTTTTAGACGTTAAAGCAAAGATCATTGGTGAAAGTTCTCGTTCCGAGATTTTCCTGTCCGAATACCCTGGGTACCAGAGCTCAAAATTAGAAGGAAATTGAAAATTTGGAACTTTCTTTCCTTCTTTATTTTTTTATTTGTTTTATTCTATTATTTTTTGGCTCTGGTACCCAGGGTACTGTCCGAATTGCTTTCAAAATCATCCGAAAATTTTTATGGCTATATTCTTTGGTCATCATCTGTTTGATTCGTTACTGTTTATCGCTATTAAATCGCTCTGGTGAGAGAAACAGTCGGCCTATTGTATGACCTGCCATACTACTTATCCATTCACAAACAAAGTATCAATCAAAACATGTGATTCGCAAGGCCACAGACTAATCTTGCTACAAATATGCCTGTTATTTTTGAAAGATCCATTGTAAGGGCTTGATCCGCCATTGAAACGAACGCCTACCTTTATTGGAAACCAACAATATGCACAAATTAAACTTTGACACCTTGAACTTTCACCTTGAAGAACGTTTTGTCACCTTTGCCTTTTGGCCTGTGAACTTTTCTATCCCGAAAGTGTAACTAGCTATTGTATTCAGTGCTACATTACGAAATGCTGTATCATTGCTCTCACTTAGTATAGGCGACCATTGAGTCTCTGTTTGAACAGTCAGCCTCTCTTTGATGAGTTCCTGCCATTGTTATTTCGAGAGCTCTGCTATAAATGAATTGTTCAAAGGGTAAATATAGGATTGTGTGTGGCGCAGTTTGACATGAATAGAGATGAAGAGACAGCAAGAAATTATTATCAAGGCAAACGAAGGCAATTCAAAACAAGAGTAAGTACAATATACCCCATTTTATGGTAGTGTTATGCCGCGGCTGCATAGCAGGGAGGCAGTCTTTGGTAACTGCCTTGTTCGATATAGTATTCAATCGTACGATGAACGATTTAAGACGATTTACCGCATGCGAATACGAAAAATACCGCATACGGCACAGCAAAAATAGAAGAAATGAAACAGATGAGAGCAGACAAAGTCAACGGATTTGCATAAATGCATTTTGCTTTGAGCACCTTTGAGCAATCCGAATGCTCGAGCGTTTTTAAGCACTTCAAACGCCCGAGCAAACTCTTCGCTGTTAGTTGCCGGTTCGAAGGCCAGACAGAAGCAGCCTGACGGAAGCAGCCAGATAGGCCCAAACAAAGCCCCAAACAAAGCCCCAATGCTGCGAGGGAGAGCAATTTGATGAGGCTTTGCACAAGATATTGCCAATGAATGAGGAGTACTTTCCAGTTGAATAGGAGTTTAACTGCTGTACGTACGCGTAGGATGTATTTGAGCGAAATTTTAGCTGAGAATGAGTAATGATTTTGAAGTGCGAGTCCAGAGTCCTCAAAATTCGCTTAATTTGAAAAGTTCAGCGTGAGCGGCAGGGGAGTGTTTAGAAGCAGGGAAGGAGTAGGCAAATTACGCAATTTTGAGCGTTATCTGGAGTATAAAAGTTTCACCGTCAGGTATCCTCGAAAAATGTTGGAACATTAGCTAGTCTGTTTGTTGCTTCAAATTTTGCATGGTCTTGGTTTTCATTAACAAGAGAAATGTTATTGAGAAATTCGGATTCAAGTTAGCCTACCAACCCTTTAACCACGCAGGACGCTTTTTCTCGTTAGCTGCTCTGTAGAGGAGTATTATTACTGAACAAATGGTCTTCAAATATACTAAAATCAGCTCAAAAGTGTCACTAAACATCTTAAAATGTGTTGCTCCACTTTGTTAAACTTTGTCAATGAATTTAAAAACCAAAACGTGGGAAGAATGAGAATGAAACTGAAAACGAAATACGAAGACGTTGGCGTTGTTTCGATTTCGTTTCATATCCAATTGCGTTCGAACGCGCACAGCAACTCCTATATTCATTATTTATCAATTCGAATTGCTGAAATCGTGTCTACGAAGGCTGACTAAATGTTGTAAAATAATAGCATTAGGTAGAATTTACAGAGCTTTACCACCAACTCAACAAGATCTTATTCCGCTTTTAGCGAAATAAAGGAGAAAGAAATAATGCCAACTTCTCCGCGTTCCATTTTCAGTTTCATTTTCAGTTTCATTTTCAGTCTCCGCAGGCTTACCCTTCCCATGTTCAAGAAGAAAGGCTAACCCTAACAAAATGTTTATAAAATGTTTAGCAATAACTTAAGAGAGATTTTCGAATTTCTAAAGAGAAGATTTTTTTGAGAATAAATTCTTTGCAAGGTTACTTGATTTGATTCGAGGAAGGGTTATGCCCGAAGCGTCTTATCATTATATTCAAGGCTATATGTTATATTTATTATCAAAATCTTCGTGTACATTTAAAGAATTATAGCCACACGTACAAAAACTCATATATTTATTACTTGATTTATGTCAGTTAAAGATGCTGTAGAGACTTGCAATGAAACGATGTGGACTTTCACCAAACCGTTGTCCATCAGTGGTCAATCTTTAGGAGGGATCAGATGCGAAAAGGCATTTAATTACAGCTCAAGTATTCCATTCTGATGTTACCTACGAGGGAACAAGATAGTCTGAAATCAATTCCTTGCCATTTCTAGTTGCGTTTGAACGCTCTTGAATTTAACATCAAGCCAGTCTATAGCTTAAATCACCAAATGTTCACTGAAGTTGTGTGCAACTTAATTCATAGAGGTTTGTTAGGTTACCAACCAAATCTAATGACTTCCTTCATCAACTAAACAGAATAGCAAAGCAATAATACATTTTCACATCTCATTTTCAGTTTCATTTTTGACATATTTTGGGTTCCATGTTTATTCATCATGAAAAGCTAAACTAGGCGAAGGAACGCATTTGCTATGTTTGGACTCCACAATGTTTCTTGCAGTTGATATTCATCAAATCAGATAGCTGAAACGATGCCTTTGACGGTTGACTAAAGTTGTGCATAAACCAAAGTGCAACATAGAACTGAATTTAAAGAGGTTCTAACTATATTTGCTGGGCGAAAATGATGAAGAAGGACTCTAGTCACTAGTGAAACAGAAAATCTGTATTTTTATTGCGTCTATGTTCGTCTAACATCGAGATGTGTTATTTTCTAACTCAGAGGGACTTAGCCTATTGCATTTTCTTTTGCCACAAGATTGCCCACGTCTAAATATTTTGGTAATATTTAGATGTCTGAAGCAGCTTTGCACCTTTGCATTTACGTTGATCAAGCATTTCCTCTCAAACTATCCACATAAAGGTTCTAAAATTTGTCTAGTAAAGATTGTAAAAACCGTTGCAAGTCATTTATAGATAAATTGCTTTGTCTGGCAAGCATTTGTTCCTGCATTTAGAAACCAAAAAATGCAAAGAAAAGAATGCAGATAATGACAATAGAATTGAAAATAAAAAGCTAAACATTTGGCATTATTTTTTATCATTTTGTTTTCCAAATCCAGTTGCGTTTGAGCTTTCACAGCGATTCTTGCGTTTGGTATTCTGAGAGCTGTATCAAGTTTAGTGTTTTAGGGTTTTACTATGGAGGGATTCAAGTTTACTTAGCCTAGGAGTAGACCCATAATGGGTCTACACGTAGGCTAAGTTTACTGAGCCCTAAAAACGGTGAAGATCTTCGTAGAACAAAACATAACATTTAGAAGCATAATATGATGTCAGACTGCGGACTTCTATCATCAGTGAAGCACAGCAGCTTTAGTTTATCAACAGACCATATTTTGAGCTACCTTAGTCCTGTCTTCCTCTTCAGAACGAACTGACTGTTAGCTACAAAATGTTCTGGAAAATAGCTGTAGGTACTTGGCTCCACCTTATGCTGAGTAAGTCAAAATATAGTCAGATCAAAATATGTGTATACGTTTGAAAGCTGATTGTTGTCAAACTATTTTTCAGATTCTAAAAAACTGATAATACATGTGTAGTTGACATATCAACTTAGATGAGAAAATTTAGTTTGTGAAAATCAATCGTATCGTGCGAAAATTATAAGTGATCTTATAAATATGCCCCATCTCGAAATCTTTTACCTTGTTTACATTGGTGCCAAATTCATGCATCACTGAGCCTTTATGATCCTGATTTTTTTGGACAAATTGAATTAGAACAATCTTCTGGAATATACAGTGGAGATCTTTATCGAATTTATTTTCATTCATCCAAGGGCACAGATTGCCTTGATAGGAGAAAATGTACAAAAAAGGCCGAATGACTGTGTCCCAAGTGAAAAAATTATGTAGCAGCTTCTTTTTACATACCTGGTGTGTTGCGACGACATAGAGGGTAAATTTTTAACATATTTGATCCAGCATTTTAGGCCTGCCTTAAAGGATTTTGAGATGAAGCATTTTATGAAATCGATCGTAATATGAGGAAGATATGGCATATTTTGACAAACTGAATTTCCTGTCCAAGTAGTTGATATGTTACACGTTTTTTTTTTATAAGAAACTGGTTTATAAGAAACTAGTACTACGATGACCAAACATTTAAGAAACTCTAGTACTACGCTCAAGAACAGTTAAGAAACTCTAAAACTCTATTTCTGTATGTCTCTCTTATTCTATATCTTTCTAACACAGTTACCTTCGTCTTTTCTTGACTTTTAACTGCAAAATTGGTAATTTTTTTGCCTTTATGTGCATGGCTTCTTTTTGATGACAATGTCAATGCAAACTGGAAGCCCTTTCTCGAGAAGAAGGCCCAAAAAAATAAGAAACTAATTAAGAAACTTTTACTACTAAAACACCGAAATTTTCATGCGAAATTAAGAAACTTTTAGTACTAAGTGCTGATCCAAGTTTCTTATAAAAAAAACGTGTAGCCACATATAAATTATTACCGTTGTATACCGGGTGAGTAAAACAAATGCCCGGCGTTTGAAAGGCTACTACAGTACTACTCCCTGCAATTATATAAGCAATTATGTTTTGAAATATCTAGTTGAATTTTAGAATTTTACCTAGCTGAAATCGGTCGCTTCGTTAAGATTTCTTACGATTTCTCGACGGAGCGTTGCATATTTAAATGATAATGATCTTTATGTAAAGCTCATACGTCTGTGAATACATGGACTAACATATTCTCAGAAGCTATCAAGCTATTAACCGAAAAAAATTCAAACAGCTCAAAAATAAATGTATCAGGTTCTGCTTAAATATGAATAACAGAGCACACGTAGGAATCAAAGAATTTAAGAATATAAATTGGCTCCCTACTAAAGAGAGATTTAAACAATGTACTGCTACAACCGTTTACAAATTTTCGATAATTCAGCCCCATCCTATATGTCGGAGATGTTCTTACCAGTTGGCCAGAGTCGGATTACTCGAAGATCTAAAAACAAATTAAATCAACCTTTTCGAAAGAGCAACATAGGTCAAAGTGGCCTATTTTACCTAGGACCTAAAATCTGGAACAATCTGCACTCTGACCTAAAGTCTGCTGAAAACGTTAACAGTTTCAAACATAAGATAAAGGACATTTCTTTAAAGACCTCCAAAATCAAGAAAACAGTCCCTATATATATTATTAAATTTCTGAAAACTGCATAAACAACAGGCCAAATAGGCTGTTTAACTTTCTTAAGAATGTGCCATTACATTCTACCTTCGACACACAATATTTTTGTCTCTTTTTTTCATCAAAACTTTTCTTTTCTATAATACCCCTGGAGGGACCATTATGGAAGCAAGGTTGTACTGACCTTTAATGCTATCCCTGCCATTTTAAACTAGAGGTGTTTTTTATACTAGATCTTAGTTTTTATTATATTGTACACATGTAAATAGCCTTTCTTTCATTTCGTAAATTTTTTTTCATATTGCTTTCAATTTTTAGTTTGTATGGCAAAATTTTACATACATACATACATAGAGTTATACAGTTATTCGTACAACTTTCTACCAACATATACATACATAGATACATACATACATCATGCCCAGGATGCTACGTATTTAGATACACGTAGGATTAAATTTGGAGGCTTTTTGTACCCTACTGTCTTATCAGAAACTCTCTGATAAGCCTTCCATTTCTTTCGTGTGATGTGAGGCCCGGTGAGGCGTCTTTATGATGAAGAGTTCTAAGTTCTCCTTTAATCTGAAAAGTGACGTAATTTTATTCTTCTCTTTCAAGTAAAATTCCGTTTTTCTTTTCCAAATTTAGAGGCTCAGTTAATGTTGTAGCTTACACCAGGCCCTTCAGCTAATATTTCCTTAAAGAACAATACATCTAGGTATACTTTATTTACAGCGAATAGTTTACCAAATCCGAAGGCTTCCTTTTCTCCCCAATTTCCAAAGGAGAATGTTTGCACTTCTTTCAAATGATGTTTACTTCTCTCCATGGTGCAATGTTCTTCCGAGACAATGCACCTTTACCAGAAATAGCGAAAGAACTTTAAATATAGAAGTATGCACAAAGGACCTTCATCTAAAAATATCATTTCTTTTGATGTTTGAAAATGAGAAGGGCTAGATTTGGCTAGTTTCCAAAAGCTCTTTGAAGCTTAAAGTAAATCAACGGAGTTAAAAAGCAACTTAGCTAGGGGGACTGGGTCCATCTAAATATAACCTATTGTATTTGATGTTCTTGATCGATGAAAACAAAAGGAAGATTAGTGGCGCCTGCCGTTCTTTTGTGCTATGTTTAGATTATTTCGCAATATCTCCGTTCATTTACCTAAATACCATGGTTCCAAAGATTGTCATGTAACACCATAGTCATGGTAACAAACATGAGGGGCATTTCAGACCCAAAAAATCTCGTACACCTTTTGTTTGGCAAACATCCTTTTATTTTCAAAAAAGAATCTATAAAAACCCTCTTGTTCTGAAAAATCTCGTACGATTTTTCGAATGAGTGAAATGCCTCTCGAACAAGCATTTATCGATTGATGACGTTTATCGACTTAACTTTGTCTCTGGAAAGGCTGGAAATGTGCAAAGGATATTCTAAAGTCAAGACTCTGAGCTTGAATAAAGTTCTAGTTCTGTTCAGTTCTTGATATCTGATGAAGCCAAAGCGTATTTGAGGTTGCTGCTTTTCAAATACCAAATGCACATCTGTACGATTAATGGAAGGAAGGTAGAATATCAATAAGAGCGCATCTTGAACGGTGTAACACTTGGATGAAAAAGTTTTACAAACTAAGATAGTAGATAGACTGATGATATTCGTCCAAGTTTTGCTCCATTGAATTGAATTAGTATTTACTATTATAGTTATTGATAGGTCTTGGGGTATCGTTGGGGGGAATGGAGCTAAAACAAGGGCTCGTGTAATAAGTCTAGATAGTAGAGCCTTGAAATCAACTAGGGCCGTAGGAGGCATCTTAAAATTGGAGGGGTACTACATTTCAAGGGGCATTTTTGATAAGAAGGGCACACCATTATGCGTTGGATTTAGACTTAAAAGACATGATTTACAGGAGAAAATAGTTTGAATTTTTTTAAGTGCCTGGAGCTCTCTCTCTGTAATGCTAGGCTACGGGAGTCATGAGTTGTGGTCAGAGAAGGACCAGGGCGCTGCTTTGATAAGCTAGCTTCTCAGGGCCCCAAAACTACAACAAGGTGTAGTATTAATCGAGAATAGAAGCCACAATATTCTAAATAAGCATTAAGCAATTTGCAGTTGTTACATTTCCTAATTATGCCTCATCATTCAGCACAACCTCTTAGTCAGTCCTCTTGCTACCCAAGATTTATCGTTTATATCAAAATCTGAACATTTCCTCCATGAATGATGATAAAAATTCCCACCAACAAAATTTGCATACAACACGAATAACAGCGTAACCCTAGGGGTGTGTCACTCTTCTGAAAAGGCGTACGGGATTTTTTAAAACAATAGGATTTTTAGGGATTTCTTACGGATTTTTCTTGAAAACAAAATAGTTTTGCGAAGATGTGTAGGAGATATTTGCAGTGTGATACACCCCTCGGAGAAATCTAAGTTTCGAGAATTTTCAGATCTGTGAATCTAAAAGTTTGCCATGCAAAGAGAAAAACATTATGCCGCGCAAAAAGCAAATTGGCAAGACAAAGCTATAAAATGGAAATTTTCATCATCAAAATCTTGTACGAGAAGAATTATATCGAAACCTCGGAGCATATTCGATGAAAGATAGTACAGGGGTCATACCATATTTGGAAGAAAAATTGCTAAAAAAGATACCTTGTTCAGCGGCGCATACCGTTACGAGAATTAAATGCATCGAGTCCATATAAATAGCTGAATTTTGCTGACAAACCGCTGATGGCTCCTTATTTTCGCACAATAGTGCTGAAGTCATTAGCAGTGGAGACGAAGGGCTTGTTAATCCTTCCACTGTCCTTGGGAATTTCTTTGGTTAATTTCAACAGCAATGAAATCACAACTTTTGTTTTATGATTAAAAAGAAGTTGATATTGGTCATGAGCACGCAATTTATGCGGACTCATTGCCGTTAATGAAGTGCCCCACCCGAGTAGAGAGCACCTTCCCTGCCGACAATAACTGTCCGCTGTTGAGGTGTCCGTCGATTGGAGGTTGCTTTTATGTAAATTTGATTGAGGGGCATTTCTCCATTTGAAAAAGCGTACGAGATTTTTTTCAGAAAGAAGGGATTTGATGGATTACTGATGAATTGTTCTTGAAAACAGCAAGATTCTTTCCAAAGATTTACCAGATTTTTTCAGAGTGAAATAAAGAAAGTGTCTGTTGCTTAGATTGTTCAGGGGTGTCCGCCGGTTGTATTGGACGAGGGGCGTATCACTCTGTAAAAATCTCGTACACCTTTGGCAAAAATCGCTTTGTTTTCAAGAAAAATCCGCAAAAAATCCCTAAAAATCCTATTGTTTAAAAAAATCTCGTACGCTGTATCGGAAGAGTGATACACCCCTCGGTATTGGAAGTACAATTATTATACGTGTCAGTGTCAATGCGCCTGCTGGTGGGTTTCTGTGTTGTGTAAAATTCTTGTACTAGCTATTCTCTTGTAAAGAACAAAAGTAGCAATAAAGTGTCTGATTTTGCACAATGAGATTGTTATGTTTTAATTGTAACACGATTAAATTCTCATCCAGAATTTTAGCACATACACTTATTAATCTATTGAGCTTGATCCATCAAGGGAGATAGATACATGAAACTTTGACACCTTGGCCTATCACCTTTAATACTTTGTCACCTATGACTTTAGGCCTGTAACCGCTTTCTGTCTGACAATACCTACACCTGCAATCAGCACTATTTAAACATTGTTCAATTGCGCAATGCTCTAACCTTTGTTTCCCGTCACGGATTTAGTCTCAGTTTGAGCTGACAGCCTCTAACTGATTACACGCACCATTGTTGCCTAAAAAAAGCCAGTTGCCGTGTATTATTAGAAAACCAGCAAGCGGCAGGGCGCAGTCTGAAGGCTAAGAGCTATGGCGAAGACGATGCAGAGTTTCACGTTCAAGGCGAATCATTGTTATTCACAACAAGAGTAAGTGTATGACGTTGTAATATTCAAAACGCATTCGTATCGCATCATTTTAAGTTGCATAGAGGATACCACGAAAGGGGACTGACGACGGAACGATTCCCGCGTACATTGAGATAATGCGCTTGCGAGATATATGGTGCGGCATTTGCATATGGTAACGAACTGAAATATGTTAGACAGCAACTGTAGTGTAAATAAAGATTGAATTCAAATTTAGTGTAACGCTGCGTTGAAGTGTAGCAAAGTTGTTGGTGCTCTTCACGTAAAATCGTAGATTTAGGTTTCCGCTTGCGTTTCACCAGGTCGACTGTGAGTAGGCCCAAACAAATGGTGAAGGAGTTGGAAACAGATCATAGAACGATGATTGTAAGCCAACAAGCAACGCTGCCTGAGTTGCTAGTTTATCTACGGTTCTTCTTTCCTTTGAGGTAAATTTGCCACAGCTTTATCAGATGAAGTCGCTTTGAAGTGGACAGACAGCTCTCCAAGTTTCTGTTCCGAAAATTTTTTATCTTGAGCGGCAGACAACGGCAATTGAGGGGCTGAGCGACCACTGAGGGTAGCTGAGAGTCGATGACTTCCGAAGCGAGAAGATTATTGCTTGATGTTTAAAAACCTTTTCCCTTTCATTTCTACAGGGTCCAAGCTCGAGAAAGAGGGTTCTCGGGACATTTTTTGGACACCCCATAGCTCAGCGCATCCATCTTTCTTTTCCGTTTTGAAATTGGCTGCTGTGCTGAGAAGATTTACAAACGCGGCTGGAGCCAACAGCATCGTACGTTTCTATCCTTGCAAAGAATAATTTTCTTTTCCTTGGCCAAACTTAATACCAAATTTTATTTCTTAAGTCAAACAGGGCTTGAAGTCTTTATTGACGAAATGTTTGGATTTCAGGCGTGTCTTCGAAAAAAGGATGAACAGCTTCGAGAGGGATAAAACTCGAGACTGGATTCTCCGTATCGTATTGGTTAGGGAGCCAAGCCAAGGCTAGCCAAGGGAAGCCTTGCTTGGAATGCAGGCAGTGAATTTTAACACAACTTCTTTTACGAGGGACAACGCTTGATTTAGACTATAATCAAGACGAAGGCTTGTCTAAAATTCTAAATTACTGTGCTGTAATTTCGTTTTTGTTACTGTAAGGTTAAAGCTGTGTCTTTTGTGTCTCGGAGATGAGAAAACGCCAAGCTTTGTAAATACCGTACACGTATGTCTAAATCGAAAAATGTTTCATCCAATTCTATGTCAAGCATATGATTCAACCAGTGAGTAGAAGTACATTGGTTGAAAATTCGATTCAAAAATGTCATATACCGAGTTTCTATCCGCTGAGAGTGTTCGTCTAAGACCGTTTGATTTTACTCAGAAGATCCTTCGAAATTTTAATGTCCTCTTCAGTTCAAGGAGTATCGCGCATGTTGGAAAACTTTAACGAACCAGGCTGTTGTTCAAAAATGAAAATTAGAAATAAAAATTGACGTAAATTCAACTAATGAGGAGAACGTTTCGCCCCTCCCAATTTCAAATTTAAAGACAAAAGATGGAACAACGAATTGGGGGATGAAACTATGGCTGTTGCGATGTCTCCACTTAGGGACGCATGAGGGATCTGGCGTATTCCTCGCAACATTTGGACTTGCCGAAGTCTCACTTTCTTTCATCAGTCCATTGAGCCATAAAGATGCAAAAGGTAAAGGGCGCCAACCTAACCTTAGACGATTTCTTTGAAAGAGGAGAATTTTCTAGAAGTTGTCTTTGGACTTTCTTAGCTTTCACAAGAATGTTGTTTATCGTTTTGTTGCATTTTGCCCCATTTTTCCCATGAACAAACTTTGCATAGGGAGACAAAGGGAAGGTCCAGAAAAACTGACAATATTTCAAAAAGATTTATCTTACAAAGTGTGCCACTCATATTTTATCGTTGTAAGTACACAGCACAACTTTTGTTGAATTTTGCGAGGGGCGTATCACTCTGTAAAATCTCGTACACCTTTGGCAAAAATCCTTTTGTCTTCAAGAAATATCCGTAAAAAATCCCTAAAAATCCTATTGTTAAAAAAATCTCGTACGCCTTTTCGGAAGGGTGATAAACCCCTCGGAATTTCGTCCAATCTACCAACTAAGTGAAAGCCATCTTTTTCCCAACTACTCACAAGCTAAATTATCATTTTGAACAAGGAATTTCCAACAAGAGAAGCTATCCAAGATGCAATAACCTCTCCGTTGAGACATGAGTCCCAAACGAGGTGTGTATCACACTTTCGGAAAAGCGTACGAGATTTTTTTGAAACAATCGGATTTTCAGGGATTTTTCACGGATATTTCTTGAGAACGAAGGACTTTTACCAATCGTGTACGGGATTTTTGGAGAGTGATATGCCGCTCGGTAAATTGCATCATGCATCCAACTGAAAAAGAATACTGCAAAACAAAACATAGCATAGTTGCAAAATTGAATTCATACCCAGGGTTGAAAATAAATAAATCTATCTTTGATAGATTCTTGAAGGACATTGGTGATGGAAAGAAACTGGAAGCGTTTACACACTCATTACTCAATGTCTAAGTTTCATTTTGAGACCTATCTGTTAGCCATAGATAAAGGATATTCTGAGTTTAAATGATGAAATTTCTGGTTGGCATCAAGTTTGAAATTACCGAGATTACGGTGCATTAAAACTGTAAAACTCTCTCCTCATGTAACAAGACTCGAAATCAAAGATGTGGATCCAAGGAAATCAAATTCAAATTCAACTACAATCTTGGACAAAATATATCCGGACTGTATATTATCACAACAATTCCAATTTTAACACCCAATTTCCCCCCTCCCCCCACCTATCAATGTTGGTCTGACATGAGATTTGGTGGGAAGGTTTCTGCTCCCATCAAGCCTGCAATTCGACGTCAATAACAACATTGATCTTGGAGGAGGTGGGGAATTGAAAGGTCCAGCAGAAGTCCAGTAATTTATGTCCAAGATTGTAGATTGACAAGTTTTGATATTTTTCTTTGCTAAAGTTGTCTAAATGGGAATGTTCACATACCAGGTGTCCCAAAAATTGTATACGGATTTGGTTGACTCCAGCGCTGTGAATTTAGCTTCAATCAATGTCTAATCACTCTAAAAATGTTCCTCGATAGTTAACTCGAACATAGATACCTCGTTTGTTGACATTGGTACTTTGAGAGCAGACATGTTAAGCTTGAAAGCTCAAATCTGCCTTGTCGTGCAAACCAGAGCTTTTGCCTTTTGGCCTAAGCAATTTCTTAAGGCACAGCGTATAAGTCAACGATAGCCTTTATAACATTTGAACAATATCAAATCTTGTGTTATTCTGTTTTCCAGAAGTCTCCCCCAGTCATTCATTGGGCAGCTTCTTAATTTTTCATAAATTTCAGTTCTTAATTTCGATGTGCTTTGGGAATTCGCTTAGGCCATAAGGCCAAAGCTCTGGTTTGAAGTGGACGCAAATTTGAGCTTTCAAGATTGATATCTCTGCTTTCGAAGCAGCAACACCAACAAACGAGGTATCTATGTTCAAATTAACTATCAAGGAACATTTTTAGAGTAATTAGCCATCGATTAAAGATAAATTCACAACACTGGAGTCAACCAAATCTTTATTCATTTTTGTGGGACACCCAGTATATCTGCAATTTTTCTCAATTTTGTTAACGAATCTTCCAAGGCTTCCATCTCGAAGAGCTCCCTCTCCAAAATAGACATCAAGGGCCCTAATCTTTAAATTCAACTGCAGGAAGTGTGAATATGAACATCTAAGCATTATGTCACTTTCGACCATTTCACTAGAGTCGATCAAACATGGACACAATTTGAGACAACCGGATAAGGTATATCCAGATGTGTTTCTGGTTCAAATTGTGAGTCTCTTACAACAAAAACCCCCACAGAAGAACCTGCGATTTTCTGAAACAGGCTGAAATGGTGCCTATACATTTGTAGAGTGGTTCTTGCATAGAAAGTGCTTACTTGGCCAAAGATCAGCCGGGAGGTTCTTAATCTGCAGTTTTTTTTTTTTGCGAACTTTTACTTGTTGGGGAGACGAGATGCGGTTTGTCCGAGGAAACGTATTTATTTTTTTTATATATCCATTAAAAAATTACAATACATAAATGCAAGCTACGCTACTTACAAAATTCCTTTACAATACTACTCGGACGATACCCCGAGGAGCAAAAGACTATGACTACCCTGGGGCCATAGACACAGAGGTTAAAAATAAACTACTATAGTCTGTCTCAAATTACATGCCACGAGAAATGTCTGCGATCAATTCGAATTGTAAGGAAACGTATGTGTTAGTGCTCATGCGCAGTAGCGTTTTGGGTTGGACCTCTGACGGGCGCATGAGCATTAAACCCACTGCACGAGGAGACACACAAGTTTCCTCGGACAAACCGTATCTCATCTCCCCAACAATTACTGCACACAATATTAGTTGATACAGATATGAAAAAAATTATCTGGTCAAACCTAAATTTTGATAGTGATCTCTTCTTCTAGAGTAACAAAGAGTCTGTAGTCCATAGTCTTCTTTAACAAATAAAGCACCGCGTTGGAAACAACGTTTGTAATCTATTCTATTGTCTGGTGGTGCTTTATTGGATTTGGTGGTTGTGTTAATTTTGGTGTCAAGTATACCAGATTGTTTTCTAACGCATGAATAATTCTGGTGTATCTCACCTTCGAAAGAACTTTTGATTTGTACGTAAAGCCTCGAGATATAAACTTAAGAGACATAGAAAATTGTGCAAGCATAATTTCCAGAAAATTTGTTCTGCAAACCACTTTATTTGGCTCGCTTAACATACCAAAATAGGGAAGAAGCCCTCCCCTGGTGCCACAACCGGTCCTAAGACCTCCGCGCGGTTGCGAAGCAGAACCTCTGTACTTCAGGTTTCTTTCTGGTATCTATCATGTTGGTGGCTGTGCTCATTTAGGTGTCAAGACACCAGATTCTAATCAAGGGTGTTAGGACACGGATGTTGTAATTAAATATTTATCTACCTTGCTTTGATCCTTGTTTTTCGTTTCGTTTCGTCTTCAACTTCTCTGCTGCAACTGAACGTGGTTTAGGTTTAGGCCTAACAGCTCTCAGTTATTCGAATATACATTGCCTGCCAAAAGTCTTGGAACACCTTTGCTATTTTTACATTTTTTTGCGATTTCCCCCTCTCTCCCCCTCAGAACAATGTTGTTGTTCTGTGATGATAAAATGGGGATGGCAGGACGATTCGCGACTCTGATGGAATGCCAGGACAATATGCAAATCAACATTGTTTTGGGGGTGAGGGGGTGTTTAAGCCTAATCGCTATGGTTAGAACTGCGGATTGTCAAGAAATGGCCTAAGTGTTCCAAGGACTTTTGGCAGGCATTGTAGCTCTAGTCACAACTTCCATGTCCTAACAGCCTTGCTCTAATTGTGCATAAATAATTCTGGTATGTCGCACTTTGACTTTGGGTTTGACTTACCAGCTAAAAAAGAATTGTTGGGTCTTAAATATGGGAGAAAGTAAAAACAATGGTACAAGTGATAAAGAAGAATGTACTTTATAAACGAAACGAGCAACCAGGATTTCTCCTGTTAAGCTAGAAGCAATTACTCTGTGTACTATGTCACGAAACCATACTGGGAATAAACACAGTTCCTACAAGGTAGGTGCCCTTGATAATCCAACTTTGTCGCATTGCTGCACTCATTGTTAGCTGAAATGCATCAAGAACGACGCTCAAAGTGTGAAGTCAGCTTTAATAAAGAAGAGCACTTTGTCATATCGGATGCTTCCGAACTCAATATGTAAGCTCATCCTATCAAATCTAATTTAATGAAAATCTTTAATTTATCATGTGATCGTACCTTGGAAGGCAAAAATTGTACTGATTGGCTGTTTTTCTATGAATGACATGTGGTCCATTGTTTGAAGAACAATACGCTTTTGTCTTTGCGTTCTATAATTTTGCATCTCGTGACCAGTGAAGGCATTTTACTGAGTACATCTGCCTAGCTAGAAGAAATTCGCCTTTTATTCGATTACAGCTTCTCAGAAAATAAACTTTTAGTTTGATATCAATGCATGTACACAATTGCCGGAGGAGGTCTAAAGGTGTCATGTAAAATTTCCCCACAGTGAAGTTATCATCTGTAAGCCCGGCCAAACTCTCTCGCCTTTTCACAACGCTTGACAAAAATCGAGCCATGTCGAGCATTGTAGAGGGTGGCCAAACTCTCCCAACATTTTACTCCACTCATCCTCGACGTCGCAGTGGCCTCAAGTTCGTGTTTTAGTTTCTGTTTCTCTCGCATGAAAGCCAACCAAATTTTGTTGCTGTTTTCAAATCAGCATGCAGCTTACGAACAAGAACACGTACGGCTGTTGCTGTCCTGATTTTGATAGTAATCTTAGATGAAGAAGGAGGAGAGACATATAAATACGTTATTTTGAAATATCTTCGTTGAGCTCAGCATTGAAGGTTCTTGACAATACTATTTCAGAGTTAACTATGATATTTGGTTTATATTGGATTACAATTTTGATAACGTAGTTTCTGAACTCATATAGATCAAAAGTTTTTACTCCAACCAAATGAATTTTCAGCATATGTTCAAAGGTGAAAACAAAATTTAAATGTTGAGGCAAAGGGATAATTTCGATGCTTTTACCGTGGCATTTGTAATGCATTCTAAAGCATTATTGCTCCAGTGAAGACCAAGCTGAAATAATCACTTAGAGTGCTCTGAGAGATAAATTTTGTTGGAAGAGGTAATGCACATATAAGTTAAGTGGAGGAGGATTGAAAGAATGGAAGAAATTCGCACACAGACTAAATGTCTTTCTTTAAACATCATCCATGCTCCAAAACAGATTTGCGCATGTGACAACATTTGAGTTCGACTTCCATTTTCGAGCCCCATTTTGTAAGGTGTTGCTCGAAAAACAGATAAAAGATTTTGAACCAATTTGTAGTGTTGTCCCAGTCCCATGGGGACGCAACGTATATTTTGGGTAGTGGGCGAATTCTTTTTCGAGACATCAATTCCCGTTTGGTTCTGAGAATTGATTGCAATTTGGCTTGAATTTACTTTTTCTATTGCAAACATACCGGTTTGTCCTATCGTCGCATATTTGCATTATAATATTGTTAGTTTGCCCGACTCTTAGCAACTCAGAGATGATACGAGCTTTTCGTTGCAGCTATTTGCTTAATTGTTGATTTTGTTCTGCTGTATTTATAAGCTTTTATGGAAGGCAAAGCACACCATAAAGTTGATTGGGCAAGTCCTTGATAAAGATGAATTAGAAATCCTCGGAACTTGAGAACTACGAAGCTGAATGCGTTGGAAAATATTCATAAAAGGAGTTGAATCTCAAAAGATTCGAACGTTAAAGGTAGTGTGTCCATGTAAGTACAGCTGCGTATACACTCTTGTTAAAATTTGCTGACGCGATGCTGACGAAGAGCGCATTGTGATTGGTAGAATTTAACTGATCACATGCAAAACTAGAATTTAAATGTCACAACGAGGCTGCCTGCTGTGAGACTTCGGGTTCAGCTCTGGAATCGCAACCGCAAGTATGTCAACAGGCTGCTTATATTAGGTCTGGCTATCTTTTTGAAACCACGGTAAAGTAAGCACATGAAATCTCACGTGAAAATAGCAAAGTCGTTGTAAACTTGTTGGGGAGACGAGGTCTCGATTCTATTTCTTGAGGGCAACAAGCTATCGCTTAATGTCGTTAAAACTCAAGGGATGATAATAGGTAGCAGGTGCAAGCTTCACAGTATAGACTTGCCCAGTTCTTCCAAAGCTGACCTTAACATTGGTAATGAGGTGATCACCATGGTCAACAATACCAAGTATCTTGGTTTGCAGGTTGACGATCAACTTAAATGGTCCGCTCACTTGTCCTCTACAATCAAGAAAGTCTCTAGAGGTATCGGTATGTTGAAGTATTCTAAACGAAAACCTCATTATGCTGTATAGAAGTCTCGTTGAGCCCTATTTTAGGTATTGTTGCCCTGTCTGGGGATCTTGCGGTGCATCAGCCCTCGATAAGTTGCAAAAACTTCAAAATCGAGCCGCCAGGATAGTCACAAACAGCCCCTATGACACTTCAGCTCTGCCTTTAATTAGAAATCTCGGTTGGCTTACTATTAGAGAACTGATCGATTTTGAGACTAGCAAGATGGTCTATAAATCTACTAGATAGTGGTGTCAAGGCGTCCTCATCGCTCCACACTTTTCGAAAAAAATATAAAGCCAAACTATGACTCTTCTCGTTTTTCTTTCTTTTTTTTTGTCAACGATTTATTGTAAATAGGAGTGTATTATACATTTATTTATTATCTAATTTTTAATATTACTTTAGCATGGCTCCCTGTAAAGCAGTATGTAAATATTGAGTGGATTACCATGGATAAAAAAGTTAAAATGAAATGAAATGAAATGAGTGTGCAGTGGGTTCACAGAGCAATCTGCTTCTTGCGGTAGATGCGCATGCGTATTACAGTTAGGTTTTGAATTACTACAAGTAGTACTAGAGTTCTAACAAGGAATAACAAGGAAAATAAAAATTACGGAGAGTTTCCCGCAAAATTAGGACACTTCACGGCAATCTTCACTCGTTGTTATCAGGGGTAAGCAGGGAAACAACAGCACACAGCTCGACACAGTATGCTGTAGAGTGCTTGTGTCGTGAGTCGGTCCAAGTGGTGCGATGCCTCTTTGCTCTTAGCCTAAACGTGGGGTTGGTTTTGGTTTAAAGCCCGTTGCTTGCATTATGGAGAGCTCAGAATATGATGTTCATACCAGATTGCACTAGCAGAACAAGCAGGGACCCGGACGTACATGATTCACGGGTTGTAGGCGTGTGAGGAGCTCGAGGCTACCGGCCAATCTGCCGTTAATTCAAATGCATCCAGAGTCGTAATGGTTTGTTGTGGATAATAGACGGGGGCTGCAACGCATCGATGTTAAAATTGCTAATACGCATGCGTATCTACTGTAAGCACGGGGGGACATTTAATTTCCGCGAACAAACCCGATCTCATCTCCCCAACAAGGACACTTGTTGGGGAGATGAGATCGTTTTGTCCGAGGAAACTTACTTGTCCCCCCGTGCAGTGGGTCAAAGCGCATGCGCCCGTCAGAGCTTCAGCCCCTAAAACACTACTGCGCATGAGCTTTAACCTACTGCACGGGGGAAGCATGGGTGTCCTCGGGTGAAGCGTAACTCGTCTCCCCAACAAACATATTACCTTTAAACCCATTAGAGGAAGAAGATGAGAAACATTTCGAATTTTCATACTTCCATACTTGCACATTTTAGGGAACTTTTTAATAAGAAGATCTAGTTCTAGGTGTAAAGAATTTAAGAACCTATTGTTGAGGGTTATGTGCGGTTGGGCTTTTGGAGCAGACCTTTTAGTTTGCATATGATTCTCTGCCAATCATAGCGCGTTCTTTGAGGCTCTTCATCAGCATCGTGTCAGCTTATTTTGACAGAGCGTATACGCTACTTACATGGGCACATCGCCTTTAAGCATGATCCTTTGTGTTTCTGGCCGAGCAGAGACATAGAAACCGGGAGAGGGGGCACTGGGGGCACACGTGCCCCCCAAGATTTTGAAATAAACAAAGAAGTGCTCTTTTTATTTTCAGGAAATGCACCTTTAGCTTAATGAAAAAAGTGCCCTCGAGGTGTCGTGCCCCTCCAAGTTTGAGATGCTTCCTACGTCCCTGTGGCCGAGGCTCTCTTTGCCTTGTTTTCGTACTGCCCGCAAAGGATCATGGTTGACAATCGGCCTTTAATAGAATCTTGAGTAGTTGCCATAGCATTTGTTAAAAGGCAATGCGCCCATGTAAGTACAGCTGCAGAAGCATTCTGTCAACATATGCTGATCACATGCTGATGAAGAGCCTCCCAGAGTGCACTGTGATTGGCAGAATTCAACTGATCACATGCAAACTAATGCAAACTGTGAACTTATGTTAGTTAAAACCAGCAAAAGAATATTGAAGTTGCAGAAATTCGAAAAACTGCCAAGGGACTCTCATTGCAATACTTTTCAACTTCAATTTTGAAGAAAAACTTTGTAGTTGTTGTCAGAATTCATTTTGAAACGATACTTTTCTCTTATGACTGTGACACTACTTTTGATACTTTTCCTGCAACATCGGAGATTGGCAAATCAGTTGATGTGGGATTTTATGCATTTTATTGCGTGTATGCAGTTTGTTGCCTGCTAAGCATTTTGAGATCATTTGATTGAAAGTGATGTTATCAGGCTCTCGTATGATATGCAGATTTCATTTCTAGATCTCACCACCAGAGCTTCGATAGCATCTTTGCAGCTATGCTCAGTTTTTTTTTTCAAAGAGGAACTAAAGTGGTTATCTTTTATCATCATACATCGTATTCAAGACTCAAGAGCAGCCTGTATTTAAATAAAAACCTATATTTTGATAATGAGAAAAGATACACGACGATCATGTCGAGAGCTAGAAAGTCCCAAAGAATCAAAGAAATATTTTGCTGCCTATGGTATTCACTTGTCTGATAGCCAACTATAATATCCAACTATAATATCCAGCTGTGTGCTGTATGAGCTGCCCGGTGATGCAGAAAATATGCTGCAAGTTTTAACCGTTCGTGAAGCAGACAGGACCGTCGAGAGGGGGGTTTGACGGGGTAAAAGGTCCGGGGCCCGGGCCTCGAAGGGGCCCGTAAAGATATCGTTCAACAACAATTAGTTATTGCTGTAAAATCTCTTTACAGCAACTTTTATGGCCATCTACCTACCTTAAAACATAAACATAAGAAAATAGTTTTCTTATGGCTACGTTTAAAAGTTTTGTGTTCGTGATTTCAAAGTCACCTCGTAAAAGCGAACTTCATTGGTTACAGTAAATACCGCTTCCTGAATAACTTTTTCATGGAATATCTAAAAAAAATTTCTTAACCAGCTTTCTTAAAAAGGGCATTTCCCTCATTCTCCAAGAGGCTGAAGGGGGTGGTCCCGGAAAATTTTCTTGGGGGCGATCCTAAGAATCGCTCCAGGGCCCGAGCTGGCTCTCGACGGCTACTTTTAGATTTTTGTGTCAATATTTAGGTGTCGTAAAAGCGACTTGAATATGACATTGTTTTGCGGCTTCTTTTGGATCTCAAGAAAGAGTTGTTCAGTATTTTGCCTGCTGGTAGTTTTATTCCTTTTATTCCTACGGAAAGAGGTGGCACTGCCGCAGCTTTGAGCCTTGTGTTGGGCATAGTATGTTACAAAACATGGTGTTTTCGGCCAAAAGGGCGTAGTTTATGATTTCAAATTAATTTTCAAGTCCTTCGTCATAGCTAGAATCACAGTGTTTTCCTCTTTATTGAAAGACCTCACGAAAAGCTTTGAACGAATTAAAATCGTTGTAAGTCTTGCATCAATAAAAAAAAATGGTACAATCCCGAAGAAAACCATAGTTTATGAAGGTAAATGATGTGTGCAGTGCTAAGCAGAAATCTATAGCTTTTCTTGTTTACGATTTAGCAAAGTGACAACATCAGAATTGGTTTTAACAAAGAAAAACGCTGTAATTCTGAAAATTATCAAGATATCAAAGATTGTAGCCTGCGTGCAGACTTTACTTTCCACTGCGAAGGAGAGCCTATAGGATTGGCTCTCCTTCGCAGTGGAAAGTAAAGTCTGCTCGCAGGCTACAAAGATTTCCAACGACAATTATAGCAAAGTATATAAAGTATCTTTCAAGCCATAAACAACGAAAGATACAAAACCATTCGTAAAATCCCTTTTTAAGATTTAGTGCCTATGCTGAAATCAATTCAATAATTACCCTGCTAAGATCTTAGTAGTTAATCAGACTGAGTTGTGAGGGAAAGACGTCGTTCATGGACAAAATTGAACACTGGTATCTTTTATCTAAGTTCCTTGATGATAAGCAAGTGAAAAAGGAGTGCAGAAACAGATGATGAAATGACGAGATAGTGATTTCGTCTTTGATTTTAAGCGAAAATTCTGACATGCATTGCAAAGCGACAAGAAAATAACGAATGACAGATATCTTTGGCTTTTTGAATTTGAGCTTTTAATTTCAATAATATGATTCTGTTGATTATTCTAATAAAATTTTGCGCAAATGTATTCGAGCAATTTATGTGCTGTCAGTTGAGTTTTGGTCAAAAGCCCTGTGCACTCGGTTTGCAAGAAAATCCTAAAGTTTAGAGACAGCTTTGCTATACACACATCAAAATCATAACAAAACATTACCAGAGCTAGAAACAATTATCTGAATAATATTCACAAAGTTCGTAATTTGAAACTGCAATTAATGTTCGTATGATCCTCTATTTGTGTCTTCAAGAAAATCGATATACATGATAGGTAGCCCGCTGCTGACAGATACGAATGCGATTTTTTACTTATTTTGAAAGCAAGATTTTACATTTAAAATGGAGAGTGACATTATATTGAGATTTTGAAAGCTGGGTTTGAAATTCTGTCATGTTCGCTGTGAATGGTTCTGAGAATAAAATAACTTGAAACTCTTATGTAATAATATTCATAAGATATTAGAGCTGAAGGCAACAGAGTTGTTAGTCTAAACAGAGCATTTTAGGCCTGTTTGCCGGCTAGCGCTGTCACTGAACTGGTACAAAGTGTGCTTACATATATACATAAAGATAAAAATGAAGATTTTGTGATATAAAATAGTTATGCATATTACGCTGAACTAAAAAATACTAACTGCTTTCTTATAACAGCAAATGTGCATAGATCACAGAGATTAGCACTTTCTGCTCTTAGGCATTTTGTTTGCAAGAGAAGAACGTAGTTATTTTGAGCTGCCATGTAAACAAAGATTCAAACTCAAATAAACGAAGATTTTGTGCTTCGAGACAGAGCTTCTTGCAACAAAATAATCTTTCCATATTGTACTCAACTTGAAAATACTGTAATTTGGTTCTAATACATCGTTCGTTGTTGGCCACTGGGTATGATCACTATTCTCTTTGATTTAGGCTAGAAGCTGCACACTTTTTTTTACCGTGTCTTGCTATTAAAATGATAAAATGGACGTTTACCAGCTTTGCCAGGGAGAGACAAAGAAACAACTTCACCTGTGAATACGCCCAGTTTGTGCTGCTTACAGACTAACGTTATGTAACGACTGCGTGCAAATGTTGATCTTTTTTTATGGGGCTGCATATTCAGTTTAAGAAATTACTTTACGTTACACGCACTTTTTTGTAAGAAACTAAAAATTTTAGCCGGTACTGAAAGTTTCTGAAAGTTATCAGATTTTGAATACTTAGAGTTTCTTACGAGTTTCCTTCGAGTTTCTTACGAGTTTCTTACGAGTTTCATGTGCCCTCGTGAATATTTCAAAACGAAGTTTTTTTAAGCCTTTCCAATGAGTAGACATTACTAAAGTAAGCATCGAAGTGGAAGGATGGAGGAAACAAGTGAAAATAAAGTAGAAATTTGCTGAGGATTTCCTTGACTAAAACTAATAGTTTCTTGAATATAAGCTTTGCCCAGTTGCTGGAGTTTCTTACGGTTTTAGCAATCTGAGAGTTGACTTTCTTATAAGCAGTTTCTTAAAAAGATTGGTGTATCTCATCGAGAGATTCGTTTGAGTTGGACCGATCATGGGCACTGCCCAGTCTGGAATTGACCCCCTTCCGCTAAAGATCTCTGACGGACAGACTCGCTCTAAACGTTAGGAACAACAACTAACAATAGAGAGCAAAAGAAATTGGCGTAAGTCTTTGGTGGATGGCGTACACCAATTCCACCAGGGGCATTGCCTGTTGAATGAGAAAGAAGCTGGAGACAAAATTTTTCGCAAGGAATGGAAATCTCACATTTGTAATCATGTCTTTGAGGACATCAAGTTTCCTTCTTTGAAGTGAAAGAATATATGCAGTAGAACGTATTCTGGAAGCAATTCGGTTATAAAATCTTGTTTTTAGGGGAAAACTTGTGTGAGATTGCAAAATCAAGATAAATAATGTGGCTTCATCGTGACTGGAAAGAAGAGTTTCGAATAAGTGTTGAGAAACTTACCTTGTGGATACACACCAAAAGAGTTTAGTCATCATCACTAGAAAAGTGAAATGTGCATCTCCTCCTTATGTGCATCTCCTCCTTACATTCTCTGCATTTGGTGCCCGGTTCAGATACCAGCACATCTCAAACTGAATTTGAAATTGATTTCTCCCTGAGTTTTTCAACACTTATTGATAGGCTTCATTCACCCCAGACACATCCCCATTTCCAATTTGAATAGGGAAAGCTACTTCCAACGCTAACGCTGATATTGATAAGGTAACTTTTTCTACCAATTTGCCGAGGTCATTGTAAACACTAGTGGCACAAGGTGCGATGCTTGCGGTATGCCCACCACATGAATAGATTTTCAGCTCGAGGTTTAGGTAACCTGTGTTGAGACATACAGGTTTAGGTAGCCTGTTTCCAGACACACAGGTTCAGGTAGCCTGTGTTCAGACACACAGGGTAGGTTTAGGAAATATATGGCTATGATGGCTATAACACAGCTGCATCACTGAAAAGATACTGCGCAGCGCCCGATTATCATTTGAGCAGTGGATTCATTTTGTATATATCTTTTACCAAAGATTTCCGAATTGAGATGACTTCTACAGAACACTGTTCATGCTTTGCCGTACTGCACAGTTCCTGGTTTCTCATAATGGTTTTATTTTGTTCAAGAAAAATCAATCTAAAATCTGTAAAAATCCTTTTCTTTTGAAAAATCTCGTGCGCTTTTATGAGTAAAATATGAATACCAGGTCTGGGATTCTGAGGACTTGGCGCCACAACACATGTTAAAGATGAGCAAATAGCCTTCTGCAAATCCCCTTCATCATGTACGAAGAAAGCCTGATTGGCCTGATTCACAGACCAAACGATAACTTTCATTGCATAAATATTCTCCCCACTTTTCAGGATTTAGAGTCACGTGACTGGACAGCCAAACAGGCGTTGTTTCCATGCGAGTTCTCGTTTGCTTGGTCTGTGAATCAGGCTCTAGTACAAAGAAGGTAAAATCGATTCAAATAACAGTGAAGCGTGTGGCAATGTATGATAAATGGCATGTTGTAAAAACCGGACCCTAAGACCCTAGGACCCCTGAGACCCCTAGGACCTTTAAGTACTAAAAATGAAAAGGACCCTTAACACCAGAGGGACATCACCACAGACAAACAATAGACCAATGCTATCAAGCTGTCAAACAAGAGGCTACGTATCATATGAGTTTCCCCTTTTCCATCCTATGAACTTTCGCTCATTCAAACCAACGCCAGGACGCTGTTAATCACGCAGAAAAGTTTTTTAAAATAGCACAATAGGAGATACTCAAAATAGTTCTTCTACATGGTATAAACTCTCTGCATGATTCCTGGCATTGATTTGAAAGAGTACTAGTTCATTGGATGGAAGAGGGGAAGTTAACGATACACAACTTCCTGATCATGACACTCTGGTGTTAAGGGTCCTTTCCATTTTTAGTACTTAAAGGTCCTAGGGGTCTCAAGGGTCCTAGGGTCTTAGGGTCCGGTTTTTACAACATGCCATGATAAATAGCAAAATAACTGATTACTCATCAAGAATAATACTTCTAAATAGTACAAAGAAGGCTGTGTTAGGATAAAGGTTGATGCTAAAATAAGACTTTAATGACGTCAACTACAAGCAAATGTAAATCTGCAGCAAGTTTGCCATAATTAGCTTTGAATAAACACCAAGTACCCCATGCAGCACTTCTTTCAAGTACATTTGCTCTGACGTCACCATTTATTAGAGAAGAAGAGCAAACACAATTACGATAAGGAAATGCTTTCATTTCTGTGATAGTTGTAATGCTGTGTCTGGGCCACGGTCTGTTGGTTCAAGTCTATTTGCTCTGACGTCACCATTAAGATAAGGAAATGTTTTCATTTCTGTGATAAGTGGAAATGTTGTGTCTGGGCCCCCAGGGGGGGGGGGGTGGGGGTGGGGGGGTACTTGACTTAAATTTGTACGGAGAATTTTTCGCTCAAAATGATAACCTGTTCTAGAAAAAATTGGCGAAAAGTATACTCAAAAACATGAAATTTGACCGAAAAATGACCCGATCTAGCAGAATATTCCCCTTTAACATGTTTTGACAACCTGCTCTAGAAAAATTGCCTCATTTTGATACCCTGTGCTAGAAAAAATTGGTGAAAACGATACCCTTAAAAACGGCACATCCCCGTCGGACAAATGTACTAAGAACCCCCCCCCCCCCCCCGCCCGGGTCTGGGCCGCACGGTCTGTTGGTTTTATTTAAGTTTTCAACAAATTGACGTCATTTCTCTGTCAGAGTCAGAAATATAAACTATCCAATAATGTTCTGCTCTATGCGTCATTCTCGCTTCCTTCCTGCTCTCAACTTCCATTTATGGGTCGATGCCTCATCTTGTGCCATCTTATGATACTCCAAGCACTAATTCATTGTATCTTTTCAATACTTTTTTTAACGTTGGATACAGTTGATTGATACCAACTAAAATTGTCGTTGGCTGGTTGGGAATGCAATAGTCAAACACAATTTGTGTTGGTACTCTGAAAGACGGATTGACGAAACCAGTGAAATTGTGAAACCTTCTTCCTAGGCATACGTGCGACCATAATAAAAAAACAGCACATGCCCCTCCTTGGAATGACTGGCTCCTGGGGTCAGTGGTGGAAATTATGGGGGGGTTGGGCAACTGCCCCCCCCCCAATTCGATAAGACTCGGAAATTTCTTTTAAAGTGTCGGAAACGTAGGTAGGATCGAAATTGCAACGAAGAAACGAGTCACCTTCAAGAAGATGACGAGTATTTATCTGAAAAGAGTAAACAATATTCACAAGCTCAAAAGCATATTCTAAAGTTTTATTTACTTTCATTTATTTCAAAAACGTGAAGAAAGTTGCTGGGTATAGGTACGAGAGAAGCAATATTACCAAGAGCATATGAGTCAAATCTTTCAATTGGGCACAGGGAAACCCGCAAATCTCCCAATTTCACGCCTATAAGCCAATGATATCGTCGTATTCCGATCACATGACTGAAAATAAGGCTTTCGAGATCAATTTTCGAGTACCTTCACGAAAATAAAAATGGATATTCGAGTAATAAAGATACAGAGCTGGTTTTACCACGAATCGATTCGAGAGGCCCCACTCCACATTTGTTTTTCTGCATTTGGTTAAAATCTTATCAGGGATCGGCGTTACATCGAATTTCATTCCTTCGAAAATTGGCCTATGTTCAAGAATTCTTCAGGAACGCTACAAATAAGATATAGCTTTCAAAATTTCACATGTTACGTGAATTATGTCCAGGAATAACATGAAAGTATTTGTTTGTGTGATTTTCGAAAATCCTAGACGAATTAAAGCTATTTGCTGCGAATACAGCTAATGGGCCTACCTTCACCCGCAGCAGAATCCCAGTAATCGGCATTAAATCACTCTTTTTCGCAATAATAACCAGCGGATATATTAACGAATAACTTCACCACAAATTCAATTTCTTTCCACCATTTTATCATTGATAATTTCGATAAAATATGACAAGACTTTACAGCCTCTGCAGCAAACCGTCCAACTACCGTCGATTCAAAGTTTTCTTGTTGCAAACACCAGGAAAGCTTGCATAAAACAAAAGGTTGTGCAAGGCTCAGATCTCCCATATGACACAGCAAAATGTTACCATTGATAATAGATTGTACACCTTTGAGAATAGAATGCAGGGGAAACTTCTTTTCACAAATTATGTACTTTTCCGATGTGACAAAGAAATTTGCAATCTTTGAGAAATGTTTTATTTTCTCTTTAGTTTGCAACGATAGAATGCCTTTAGGAGTGTGCAATCTATTCTGAAAGATATCATTTTGCTTTGTCATATGGGAGACCTAAATCTTGCAAAACCTTTTGTTTTATGCAAGTATTGCAAGACTTCCAACGTGTTTGCAATAAGAAAACTTTGAATCGAGGGTAGTTGGACGGTTTGCTGCAGAAGCTGTAAAGTCTTGTCACATTTTATCGAAATTATCAATGATAAAATGGTGGAAAGAAATTGGATTTGTGGTGAAGTTATTCGTTAATGTATCCGCTGGTTATTATTGCGAAAAAGAGTGATTTAATGCCGATTACTGGGATTCTGCTGCGGGTGAAGGTAGGCCCATTAGCTTTATTCGCAGCAAATAGCTTTAATTCGTCTAGGATTTTCGAAAATCACACAAACAAATACTTTCATGTTATTCCTGGACATAATTCACGTAACATGTGAAATTTTGAAAGCTATATCTTATTTGTAGCGTTCCTGAAGAATTCTTGAACATAGGCCAATTTTCGAAGGAATGAAATTCGATGTAACGCCGATCCCTGATAAGATTTTAACCAAATGCAGAAAAACAAATGTGGAGTGGGGCCTCTCGAATCGATTCGTGGTAAAACCAGCTCTGTATCTTTATTACTCGAATATCCATTTTTATTTTCGTGAAGGTACTCGAAAATTTATCTCGAAAGCCTTATTTTCAGTCATGTGATCGGGATACGACGATATCATTGGCGTGAAATTGGAAGATTTGCGGGTTTCCCTGTGCCCTATTGAAAGATTTGACTCATATGCTATTACCAAGAGATGTTGGAACGTGATTGAGAGAGGCATTCTAAGCCAATGTGAAGGTTAGAGTTCTCAAAATTTTCCTGCACACAAAATCAAGACAAACTATCAACGAATTTTCAAAGTTTCCATATTGCGGACAGGCAAAAATTGGATTGCGAGAAGTGTTCTAAGACAAAGTGGGGGTTCTTCATGCAAAAATTTGTTGAGAAGTTTTTATTCTTGTCGTCAAATATATACATTTGGCACTGGCAAACAAGGGATCCCAGAGGTCTCCAAAGCAAAAATGAATTATCTTTGCTGAAAAGGTTCCTGGGGGAGGCTACTCAATGACAAAATAGTAAAATCCCAATGCAGGACTGGCAAACATAGGGTTGCGAAAGGCATTCTAAGCAAGAGCAGAGGGCATGTTCTCAAAAAATTTCTTGGGGGCTTAGCACCCAGAGTCCTTGCAGCTGTTGGGCCTACCGCCTTCAGAATACATTCTTGTCTTTTTCTATCAACTGCTGAATATAAAGAGTTTTGAAATGTGATATACATATTCTCTTAGCACATTCAAGGATCCTACTTATGTCCGGTCTTCCAGCAAAATACCTAAAAACAAAAGCATTTCCTAGACTCGGAAAATTGACTGTGATTTTAGACAAAATAAGATCCATGCAGTGTCGCTGATTAGCGGGTTTCTGATTGTGAGCATGCGCAGTGAATGCCCTCAAAATCCTAATTCCATATTTTAAAGATAGTGACCTGTCATGTGATTGTCTCAGCCATTGTTTGATTAAACCTGCTCATAAATGATAAATGTCTATTCTTAGCTGTTGGATTCGTTGAAATTCAATAGACCGGGGATTAACAAATCTATTTTTACACTGATTGATCTGTTTTTAGAGAGCTTTTGTTGGTTTATTGCTGAAAAATGAATAAGGATAAAACCACGCGGAATAACAAAAGTGAAAGTTAATTTCAAGAAAGAAATTGATTTGAAAGGCATTGTTTTTATGAAAATAACATGCATATTTCAGCCTTCAGGCGTTTTCATTTCAATACCCCTGTTTCAAATCACTGTCACCATAGAAATTAGAAATATGATTTTCACGTGATCCATCTGAGCTTCTTTTCGAAGCATTTCGTATTTCATTTCCTACAAGAGCACAGAGGGGCACAGGGATACCAACATTGATTTTCTTCGACTGGTATTATCTTTGTCTTCATGAAAATAACAAAAGTTACCGCAAAAGCTTTATTGAGCCCCCGGGGGCTCATTTAATTTCAGACCCACAAGAGGGGGGCTTATTAGAGAGGGGGCTTATTACAGAGGGGGGCTTATTCACAAAATCAAATGACAGTTCTTTTGCACCATATTTTGCGGATTGAAGATACAATTTTATGAATTAAATACATAAATTCGACACAGTTTATCTCAAACCATATCAAAATTAACATACAAGCTTATCAAGCTCAGTAAATGGAAAGTCTTTGGTAACTTCGTGTTGTTATTAGATAGGATGATGCTCTTGTATGTAGCTATCTTTTAAAATGAAATGAAATGAAAATGAAATGAAATGGTAACCACTGGAATTTGATATAAGAGGAGGGGGCTTAATACAGAGGGGGGTCTTATTTGAAATTTTGACTCTGGGGGCCTAATATAGCTTTTACGTCGACAACGGTGGACAACAATTGTTAAAGTTATATCAACAAATGTTATTTCAACTAACTTTAGATAATGTTATGATGATGATACGATATATCATATCAGAAAAGTACGGTAACAATGCCAATTAGAAAGGAAATTTAGTTCAGAATCATGAAGGGGTATGAAGGGGTAACATAGAAAAAATGTGAGGAAAATATTTCATTGATGATGGAGGTAGTGGCAGAAGATCAGTTCCTAGAATTTTGCGAGGGGCTACCCTGGGTACCAGTCTCTCTAGCATAAAAAGTCTTGTACCCAGGGTAGCGAGGGGAAATTACTCATTCGAAAAGGCGTACGAGATTTTTTAGAACAACTTTTACAGATTTTTGATAGATTTTACTTGAAAACAAAAGGATTTTTGCCTACAGTGTACGAGATTTTCTAGGAGTGAATTGCCCCTCGGAATTTTGCAACTCAAGCATGAAAATTGCGGGGATGATTGCTGTTTTTGAATTTGAAAAGAGAAGTGAGAAGAAAAATGACATTATTTCCTATCTATCATTATTTTTACATTATTTCCTATGTCAAGGCTCTAAAAGAATACAAACTAGGTTCCTATGTATAAAATATAGTCATTGAACTAACAATGAGATCTTTCTGCACATTTTTCATTTTAATGTTAGTTAATTTGTCAGTAGTGTATTACTTACATGAGTAGGTAATACATATTGTAATGTTTGCTGCTTAGCGCATGCGCGTAGCAGAATTTAGACGGGTTGATTGGAATTCCTGTGTCGATGAGTGTGTTGTTTGTATGTTTGTATGGATGCAAATACCAAACAAGCATCGTGCTCGCCGACTGAAATGCTGCCCACGCAACCAAACAAGCATCGTGCTCGCCGACTGAAATGCTTCCCACCCACCGCTTTGATTTTGGATGCAAGGAGTTGACTCACGTTCATTGCGAGAAGAAGAAGGGAATTTTCACGGACTCTAGTACGTATCAAATCATTTTTTACATCTCATTTCACAGTGAATAAGAGAGGATTTCTCTTTATGCACTCTGTTGTGTTGAAAATTTGTTCTTCTGCAGCGGACAGGTTCCAGGAAGATGTCATCAACGAAGGCCTAGACTAGGCCTACCTAAGCATTTCTTACACGTTCACAAATAAACAGCAATGACCTGCCCTTTGTGGCAACAAATTAAACGTATAAACCCATTGTGGTATTGCCACTTGTAGCAATAAAAGCCAATATATCAGAAATTCCCACTGAGGCACCTGACAACAGTGACTTCCCATTGTGGAAAGAAAAAGTGAATCACCCATTTGTGGTTATAAACAGTGAATTGCCCATTATTGTAATGATTCACCATTCATTCCCTTGCATACAGCACTTAAAGATTTTCACAAATAACAACCATGCAATTTTCATATTAGATGGGTACATGGTATCTATTTTTCACAATACAAACTCAGGGTTTTATGTAATCTTTTAGTAGAGTATTGTTGCACTTTAGAACAGTAGGCCTAGTTTTCTTTTTGCTTAAAACTGCAAACATCTAGTGCATAAATGTTCCATGAATTTTTTTAGAACAGAAGAGATAATTTCCCATTGCATAGAAAATCACAAGAGAGGATTGCAAAAGAAAGATAATTGAAAGGATCTTTCAACCATGATTCTTTGCACCTGAAAGAATTTTGATTGGCTTCTTGATTAATTTTTCCCCTCCTTTAGCACAGATTTTTCTTGTCAGTATATTTCTGTTATCTACTCAGTTGGAATATATGTACTTAAATCGGCCTTTCCAGCCACCATACCTTGCATGTGCCATCTTTTTATTGGTGGTCATTTTCGTGGACTGTAAAAATGGCAAGAACGAAAAGACCACACAATGGTGTGTTCACAAACCATGCTCCTTGCAAAGGCCCCTTTAATGTTGCCATATGACCATGCACATATACATCTCATAAACAAAAGCTTAATATCTCATGTATTTTGTTGCAGAAGTGAAAGATAACGTTATTAATTTGTGACAGCCCATGTAAAGATTAACACAGCATTGGATCACATTCTGCATATCAGCTGTTCATATTCCTGTAACAGTTTGCACAGCATTGGATCAGTATTTGCTTCTTTAACCATTGACATTCAAAGACCAACGCAGCATAAGAAAGTTATCTTACAAATTAGTTTCTGGATGCACATTCTTACAAAAACCAAAAAGCATTGGATCAGCATTGCTTCTGTGACCATTCTTCACACCTTGTGACCTTTTAACTTTGATACAAACTGTCACCAGATGAACTTTTGAAGAATTGTTGTGGTCAACTGTTGTACATCATATACCCTCAAGACTTGCTTTCATTTGAGGCAAAGTACAAAGCCTGTTATTTGACACAGAATTGAAAAGGGGAACACTTTGTGTGTTGAAATAGCAGTGTTGATCTATGGCCAAATGAGAAAGAAGACCATACACTATTTGAGGTACCACCTAGGAGAAAGAAAACCTTGCAGTCCAAGAAAGTACAAAATGAACTGACATTGATTAACTGAGTCTTGAAATTGCAATTGAAGACTTGAAGTGAGATTAATATCGCATTGAGTTTTAATGATTATTATAGTCGTTTGATGCAGTCTTGACAGTTACAAACAGTTCTCATGGTTTTTTTTAATTGTTTTACCTTAAAAAGCTTAAATTCAACTTGGTTTCAACCACATGCTCCAAAATATCCACTCTGACATTTATTCTTTTGACAATCTGCGGAATGTTATTATCAATAATGCTACGAGCAGCACTTACTTAACTGCGTTAACAGCTAGTTTCCAACCTAAAATTGTATAACCTAAAATTGTATAACCTAATTTTTGTATAACCGCATATTGTATAACCGCATATTGTATAATCAACCGTTCTGATATAATCAAATATTGTATAATCAACCGTTCTGTTTTGTTTGTAAGCGCCCCAGACTCGATAAGCTCTGCTTCTTCTGGGGCGCATGAAACCACATGTAGTTAGTATTAACTGATATGTTATTTCATGAATCATTATCATTTTATATCGTTTTCAAGAGATATGAGGAAACGGTCTGCCCTGTGTGGACAATTGCCAGATGAAAATATCCAGATAAAAGGTGGTAATATGATTTTTAGGTTAAAATGTGCGAAATGTTTTGTTTCGTGAGAATTGGAAAGATATTGGATTTTTACAGAGCGTCCAAACATTGAATTACAAACATCCTTTAATTGCAGCACCCGCAAGATATAGAAAAAGTCTTCCGCATGTTTCCATAATTAGTTCAAGCCCTAATTATAGCTTTCATTGCAATCAGGTATCATTATCTCGAATTGAATAAAGACAATGGGCGAAGATCTGCCTCAATAGAGACAATTGGCGTAATCATCTGCTATTTAAATAGGGCATTCATAGGTGTTTTGCGATAGAAAGCATGGTACCGAAACCACCTTCAATTATAACACAAAAGGTTTATCCATTTCTGGAAGTAATTGATAACAGAAATAATGCAATTCAAAAATGGACAAAAGGATTCTTGCGTATTCGTCCACGAACGTGCCTTTGTAATAAAACCAGCATTAAAGAGAAACAACATTTCATGATTACCTGCCCGAAATACCACAGTTTACGAAATGAACTGTATGAGAAAATTGAATAGTTTATTGCTGTATTTCTGTTACTACATAATTAGATTAGTCCTTACGTTGCTGTTATAATTAGGTTCTTTTATTTTAAAGTATAACGATGCTCATGTAAAGTGTAGCAAGTTATCATCATGAAATTTAAATTGTTATCCAGAGAGGTTGATTAGCTAAGAGGATGAGATAAAGGAGGGATTTGATTTTGGGATGCCCAAAGAAAGGCACAAACTCGTAATGAAGGAATTTCAAGGAGGTTGAAAGAGGTAGACGCCACAGACCAGTCATACCAAGAGAAACTAGAATTTGTAAATTTTGCAACATTAACCAAATTGAAGACGAAGCACATTTCATTTTCGAATGCTCCCAGCATGAATCCCAGAGATCAATCTTCCCCTACTATAATGTTATGATTTATTCCCAAGGACCGAACACCGAGATGACCACGATCATCCGCAATCCATTATGATGAAACTCCAATCCCTAATTTCTTTCAGAACCAATCTCGTCCCCAGAGTGAGTTCGTTGCTCTACCTCTACTCTGGGATACAGGAGGCCGTTCGACAATTTGATTGGCTATTCGGAAACAATAGCAAAATCAGATTATAACTGGCTCCCATTCAAAAATGGCCTTTATTGAATCGGTAATTTCACAAAATCAATGGAGTGTATGGGGCAAGTGAGGAGTTTAAAGGGGTAATGGACCACGGCGCATCCGAATTTCGGAGTTTCAGGAAATTTTGGGGTCATTATGACGTCATAACAGGGGGTTGAAAAATAAATGTTACGATTTTCCGACCCGAGGTTACGTTTGGAGTCGATGCTCCATGGTTACGAGCCTGATTTCAAAACGGAAAAATGTTTTCAAGAGACCATTCATTTGCGAGTCTAATAACGCAATTTGGGGTTCAATATTGCCCCCAGAAGCGGAGCGCGCGCCCCCCCAAAAATGGGGAATAATTTGGGCCTACCCCATTTTACGCCGTAACTCCGTTTTGCGAGGAGTAAACGGCCGCGGCATGTCAAAATTCGACGGAAAACTGTATTCTTTCACTAAAACACTTTTAATCTCCAATTTATCTCTAAAATTCGCCGAATAACGAGCCATTCTATTTTCAAAGCTGTGGGGGAAATTCTCGAAAATTTAACTTAGGCCCTTTTTCCACCCAAATGGATCGTGCTCGTTTTCCTACTAAATGCACTTGCTAACCCCGGATTAATGATTAAATACCTTAAAAAGGGCTCAAATAGGGTCCTCAAGGTGTTTGTTTTTAATTTCTCAATTTATATACTTCAGAATTAGCGCTAGAGCAACGACCATTTTTCGTCGATTATCGTCGCCTAGCAAACTGCAAATCCATAATGGGGCGCATCTTGCCATATATTGGCAAGATTGATGCCAAGTGTACCAGGGTGTTCTTTCGGCTTCGTGACCAGCGTATGACGTCAGAACACCCTGGGAACGTGGTTGTTTCAGATCTAATATCCTATATTTATGATATTTCTAACACCCGTTTTCTCTAAGCCAAACCACTGCACATTCAGGTTAATAACCGATTGCTTTATACCTGGTGTCCCAAAAATATTTATACGGATTTGGTTGACTTCAGCGGTGTGCATTTAGCTTCAATCAATGTCTAATCATTTTCCTAGTTTGTTGGTATTGGTGCTTTGAGAGCACACATGTTAATCTTGAAAGCTCAAATTTGCCTCTTCCTGCAAACCATTAGCCTGTGTTCCACAGGCCAGCAAACCAAAAACGATAGCCTTGATAAAATTTGAACAACAATATTAGATCTTGTGTTATTCTATTTTCCAGAAGTCACCCCCAGTCATCCTTTGAGCAGTTTCTTAATTTTTCATTAATTTCAGTTCTTAATTTCGATGTGCTTCAGGAACTTACTCAAGCCATAGTCATAAGAGAGGAACTCAGGCCAAAAGCCCGGGGGGGGGGTGCTACCATTATGGCCTGACAGGGTTAAAGAGGGCCAAAGCAAAAATTTTGAAAAATACCCTCAAATGGTAGTAAATTTTTAAAAAAACCCCAAAAACCCCAAATCGTAGTTCGTGGACCTAAAATTGGGCCATTTGGTAGCATCTGGTAGCGAAAATTTTCTGCAGTTTTCAAAATTTTCTGTTGTAAAAACTGATTGAACAAAGCAAGAAAACTTCCAAATTCAATAATGATTAGTGGTGCAACGACCATATTGCCATGCAGAGGAGCCTACTGAGTTGAAATCTTATATCTGGCCAAGAATCTTGGAATACCCCCAATTGGTAGGAGGAGTTTGACATAAAGGGCCATTTGGTAGTCATTTCGAAAGACCCTCAAACCGACTGGACCCCCCTGTTAAGCCATAATGGGAGTACCCCCCCCCCCCGGCCAAAAGGCCAAAGCTCTGGTTTCGGGTCTGGTTTGCAAGTGGACGGAAAATTTGAGCTTTCAAGATTCTCCTCTCAAAGCACCAATAGAGGTACTCATCAATTTTCCATTGAGACCCGTCCCACTATGGCTGGTACCCTGGGTACGATTTTTGTTGCTGGTCACTAGGACAGGAACGGTGGACCTCATTTGCCCCAACACCACCAAGTGTACGATTCTAAAAGAGGATGTATTGCAACGGAAACAGTAGCAAGATTTACGCACTTACACATGCTCCATGCTTGCACATGCTCAGAAAAACTGTGGTTCGTGTCAGAATAACGGGTGTGATCTTTCAATGATAGACTGGCACATATTCTCAGATGGGGCACATATTGTCCCCAGATACTCTCAAACGTATTGTCTCAATTAATCACAAGTTTGTGTTGATAGACAGTTATTGCTTTCATTTATTGTAAATATTTTGTTTTTTATTGCAAATACGTGTTGATAGATGAACTGACTTCTTGTGGGAAACTTGCATCATCCTAAAGAATATTATTCCAAAAATAGTCTGAAACAACCAGGTCCCAGTATGAACCTGTACATATTTGCTTATTCGCCTGTGACGTTTTGACTCCAAGAGGACAGCTACTTTGAGACATATAGGGTAAAAATAGCATCAAACTTTACGAGAAGTTCTAAATATAATATGCAAGACAGATTTGATATCTCTAGGTCTGTGTAGGTCACGATAGTTCTTGGATTCTTTTATGTTCCCTTTTGCTTTCATATCGAGTTATTCGTGAATTGCACAGCCTTCTTTTCATTTCCCTGTTGCCCCTGCACACTAATCCGCAGTTCTTTCAAAAGATCATGCCCTGCCCTGTTTTATAATGGGCGATATTTACTTTCTCAAAATAGAGATCCATTCTTCGCAAAATGGCCGCACAGAAGAGGATCAAATATTAAGTGCCTAACAATGGCAGCTACGAGGGAGTACGAGGGAGGAAAAAACGAAATCAATCGCGTCTTTTGTGTGAATAAGACAATGAGCGGCCGGTTCTATTTCTTCATCCATATTCGTATTTCGAAATTCATTTCGTCGAGAAGAGGTACACCAGTGCATGAGAGAGAAGAGATGCACCAATGCACAAGAGAAAACGTTTTGTTGGGTACAATTTATGATGATAAAGATATTTTGAAGTTTTGTCTTGTCATGGCAGGTACGACCAAATTAGGTCTGACCACAGTACATACGCAGTGAAGAATTTAACCTTTGCACACTTCTGCTCCAAGAAAGTTGTTTATACTTTTAGAAATGCGCAAAGCGCAACGGACATTTTGTTTGTGGACGCAGACCTACGGTGCGCTGCAGGTATGATAATGATGCGCTCAATATAAACATAAATTTCTCATTTTCCCCCTATTTAGGCTCAGGGTAAAATCCTTCGAAGAATGCTGTGCCCCACTGTTCCTCCAAGTAAAAACACAGTTCGGCAAACCAAGGTTTGTAATCTTTTCTTATTTCTTGTGGTAATATACAACTGATTCTGTTGCCGTCATGGCGCAACCAATGACTTCTTAGGAGTAGGACTACCGAATTTGCGAGTAAAACATGGCTGCCAAACAGCCATGATTTTTTGGTAGTATGATCAGTGGCCTTTGATGGATGGACTCCCATCCGACCCGCCATGCACGCAAATAATGCTGAGAGCACGTTACATATTGTACTATTATTTCTATCAGTGGTAGGGTAGGGTGGGGTAATGTGGGTCGAAAATGAGCAAAATCTTACCATAGCTGGTAAACGAGACTAAAATGCAAAACATTTCAAAAGTTTCGTTTAATTGACATTCAGTGCTTCTTCTTTCTTGGGAAACAATTTCAGCTCTGACAAAGGTGAAAGGCAGTTAAATATTTAAAAAAAATTCCTCGTTTGGCAACTAAAATAGGCCCACTTTTTCCGACGAGCGGGAAAAGTGGGTCTATTTTCAAACCTTATACACAATCGGAATATGAAAGGCTAAATGATTAAAAAATTAATGGACTTACATTTCATAAAATCACAGTCTTTACCTTTTATCGCAAGCAATCCCGTTCCCGCAACGAAAATAAAACATCCACCATGGTTGCGACTTTTTTTTTTTTTTTTTTTCTATTCATAATAAATTAAAATTAAACTAAATACATTACTACTGTACCGATCTTGGTGTAAGAAGACACAAGGTCATCTGGCCTACACCAAGAACGGTACTTACAATTTGCAAATAACTTCAAGATATAAAAAAAATAATAATACAGCAATACGAGGGACAAAACAAAACAAGAAAACAACACACCAATAAGGAGACTGGCAGTTCCACACCAAACCATGCTATGGGTCTAACCTTTTATATTGTAGACTTCTATCATCCCTGTACCATCACATAGCTACTGGACGGTACAATGACGAGGGAAGTCAAGCACTATGGGAAAATTTGGGTGGTTTGGTGCTGAACTGTCTGGAAGAAAGGAGGGAGAGCTGCTAGATCATTGCGTTATTTCAAATTGATTTCATATTGATCCACGGATACCAACGTGCCCCCCAAGGGAAAGGACGAAAAAAAGACCTCACCCCCTCGCCCAGGCAGCACTCCAGCACCCACGGTCAATTCAACCTGTTTGTTTTTTCAATGTATTCAATTGTTGCTTCAATAATTATCCTGTTGTCAATAATATTCATATTAGAACTGCCGTAAAGAAGCAAGTTGCACAATGTTTTTGAATCCAGGTTTGCGATATCAATACCCGACACTTCTGTGACAGTGCCAAAGAGATCCATTCGCAGTTGATTAAAGCGGGAGCAGTGCAGGAGATAATGCTCGTTGTCCTCGTTAGCTGTACCACAATTACATATAGGCCTAAGACACTCAAAATTATGATGAAATTTGTGTGCATTCAGATCGCTGAATTGTACGCGAAGCTTGGTTATATTTCTGATACCCTTTAAGTCGAATACTCCATAAATAGTCTTTTTGACCGGTCTAATTAACGCAATCAGTTTCCGCTTAAATTCAGCAAGGCATTTAGAAGCGCGGATTTCTGTTGGTAATTTGTTCCATTCGTGTAACGTGTTATAGAAATAGGAATTGGAGAAACGATCAGTTCTGGCTCTACTTTGTGCATAGGCTTGAGGGTTTCGCAGATCATATGATATCTGCCGTTCAGAAGGAATTAGAGAAAAAAGATATGCTGGATACTGTGTCAGCTTTAGTTTGAAAAAATGACATAGTCTCCTGTACCATCGTCTATCGTACAAGGATTCCCACCCAAGTTCTTCATAAAGCTTTTGCCTACTTGTACCTCTCCATGCCCCAGTCACAGCCAAAGATGCTGCATACTGCGTTTGTTCAAGACGCTTTGTAATAACTGATGACAAGTCAGGATCATATATGTGGTAAACTATATCACCGTAATCTAGGTGGGGGCGCACATACAGTTTGTACATTTGATCAAGTACATCCCTTGATACGTATTGTGACAGGTGTCTTATCAACCCAATTCCCCGCCTGGCTTTCAGAATAGCTTCACTCACATGACTTTTAAAGTTTATGCTCAGTTTTGCTTTTAATTTCGTCATGTCCAAGTCTCAAGGGAGGGTGCACTGGTGGCAACCTTTTAACGGAAAAGAGTAACTCTTCAGTCTTGTCAGCATTGAAGTGCATTTTCCACTGCCACGCCCATAGGGAAATTTTTTCTAGATCTCTATTCATATTTTGGGCAGAAACAGTTTCGTTTTCAACCACTGTAAACAGAGAAGTATCATCAGCGAATAATTTGACATCGCGCTGCAAGTTATCTGTTAAATCATTAATATAGATAAGAAAAAATAATGGACCTAATACCGAGCCCTGGGGTACACCAGCAGAAATCTCCCGCCACTCAGAGGATTGCCCATTTAAAGTCACGCGCTGCTGTCGATGTGAGAGAAAGCTTCTGATTAGTTTCAGAAGATTTCCCGAAATACCATTACTTTCTAGTTTATAGAGCAGGCCCGCATGCCACACTCCGTCAAAAGCCTTGGATAAATCCAGAAATACAGCCCTCGTTTCCCTGCTTGGAATTTGATCAAAACCACTGTAGATTTTGTGGGTAATGGCCAACAATTGATTTACAGTTGAATCACCTGGACGAAACCCAGACTGATTATCACTAAGAAGACGATTGGCCTTCAGATGTTCATATATGTCATCAAACAAGAGTTTCTCAAATATTTTCCCAAATATTGACAATAGCGAGATTGGCCTATAGTTTTTTTTGCTTTGTCTGCTCTCCTTTTTGTGGATAGGAATGATGTTGGCTTTTTTCCACGAAGATGGGTAAAGCCCTGTGATGAGAGATTTTTCGAAGATCATACAAAGTGGGTCTACAATAGAACTTGTCACAAATCGTAATCATAGAAACTGATATTTCGTCACAACCATGAGCTTTTTTAGTATCAAGCATTCTGATCAACTTTAAAACCTTGTCTTTTTGGACAGTGATATCCTTTAGTTGATTGTTGATTCTGGGTAGAAAGTTTGGTAGAGAACTCGTATTTTCTATAGTAGAACATTGCTGAACAAAATATTCATTAAAAATACTAGCTTTATTCGCAGGATTTGTGATGAATAGGCCATTTTCAAGGAGTGGAGGAATATTGCATGTCTTCTTACTGTTAATCAGTCTTGTAAGGGTTGACCAGTATTTTTTAGGTCCCATGTTTGGGTCAGAAAGCTTGCGACCTAAATCTTGGTAGTATTTATTTTTCGCATTAACAATCATCCTAGACGTCTCATTACGAATGATCTTGACTTGACACCAGTCATCATGATTTTTGCCTCGCTCAATATATCTTCTGTAGACTCTATGTTTACGTTTGATGGCCGTTTTAAGCTCGCTAGTTATCCAAGGCGGATCCCTGTCATCACATTTGATAGTTCTATTAGGAATTTCAGAAGAAAGAATCTCAAAAATTGTATCTGTAAAGACCTCAACCACCATCTCATCCGCCTGCAGACCCTGAAATATTGACTCCCAGTTTAATGCTGATATGGCTGCCCTAATTGAACGAATGTTTGCCCTTTCATATTCCCAAACAGTGCGCTTATATGGTGGTGCATTCGGCAGGGATATATTTAGTTTACCGTAGATAATTTGATGCTGACAATTGTTATCTAATGACGGATGGACTCCTGATTCAGCAAACAAATTAGGTTGATCTGTGATGATCAAATCAATACAAGACATGCTCTCACCGCGGATATTGGTTGGCTCGTCTATAAGCTGATACAAGTTATTAACTTCTATCATTTCGTCCAGTGCCATGCCTTCAGGGCTTTCTGCATCCTCAGTCCACCACTGTGAGGTCCTACAGTTAAAATCCCCAGTAAGAACAATTGAGTGGGGTCTTTCCATTTGTAATCGATTTATCATGATCTGCATATTATTAATGAAATTTTCAAATTGTTCACTATTTTGACTTGGGCTTCGATAGACAGTGATGAAGAAAATTTTCTTGCGGGAAATGTTAACCTCACATACAACAGTTTCCTGCATCAATTCAAGTGATGGCAAGTCCATCTCGAAAATAGATACAAACACCTCCAACTTTGGAATTACTTGGGTGATCATTACGATAGATCTCGCGACTAAAGCCTTCAATATAGATATCTTCACTGCTGATGGAACTGTCAAGCATGGTTTCAGAGAGAGCAATGATGTCGTAATGATGTAAAGAGTTGTATACTTCAATAAGAGGGATTTTTGCACTTCCTCTGGCACAAATGCTGTTTAAATTCCAATGGCAAAATTTTAGTAAGGCATGGCTGGTAGGACCGGGATTAGATTCAATATCTCCAGCGATTAACAAAAATATGCTCATAGGGAAGTGTTTATTAGAAAGCAATATTTCAAGGAACTTGCATAGAAGAACTGCATGTATGAAACGCTGTAATAGGCCTAGTAGTTTCTTTCGATGGTTGCGACTTGCAAGTCAGTGATCGAATTTGATAATAACAGTCAAAAAAAGATGATTGCAGTATGTTTACTTCAATTATACTGGTTACAAGACAGCAACTGCGGTAATAGGAAGCCCGTTTTCGCATTTTAGACAGAAAACAACGTGGCAAGATGAACATATGTGCGAAAATTTTAGGCAATTCAAGGCTTCGTTGAATTTGAATTATGGCTGAATTCTCAGTAGGCCCACATTACCCCACCTGGTAAAAAAATAAAAATAAAAAGAACATTCGCGTCAATGACTTCGAAATAAACGTTATTTCATTTGTAAAAGACCAAACTCTCACCTCGTGGTCATTAAATTGGCCAGAAAAGCAAAACAACAGTGGCAGGAGAAAGTTTTCTTGGGCTTTGAAATTCTTGCACAGTAGGCCGTTCAGTAAAGTTATTTTGTAAAACGAGTGGAGATACATCTAAGAGGAATGTTTATTTAAAAAGGCAGTTTATTATGTAGACATTAAAAGGAAAATAGCAAGCCTATCTTCCATTTAATGAAGAAGGATATTTCTAGCGAAAAGCTCAGTAAACCCACTTTACCCCGTTGACCCACATTACCCCGTAGACCCACATTACCCCACCACACCCTACTTTATCATGAAAAGTATGTTGTATCAGTTCGTTTATTTATACTTTAAGCTTGAAGGAGAACAACGAAGAGTAAGAACTTAGAACTTAGTGATGCTGTTTTTTAAACTTGCTTCTACATAAGAACGCTGAAGTATCAGAACCCATTCTTGTAGTCTATCTTCAGGAAAGTAGCGTTTAGATCGCCTGATGTCGATGTATTGCTAGCAGGAGCATTGCTAGCTTTCAGGATTTGTTTCGCTTGGGAAAATTATGATGACTCGAAAAGATAACATGGCAGTTCAATGCGACGCCATCAGTTTCGTTTAGGCACGATGCTAGCTGTTTTGTCCGTGTTGCTGTTAGATTTCGCAGTTAAGTACCCAGCTACGTGTCAGTCGTGACATGCATAAACTTTTTAAGCGACTGTATTTGTAGCCATTTAATGGCTTTTGAACGTTACATTAGTGATTAATCCACGTTTGACCATTAGTCAAATCAATAATTCATTGAAAATGAAAATAAAACTGAAACTGAAACTGAAACTGAAACCACGAACTTTGGTTTAGCTTTCCCATTACACGTTTTTTTATACAGCGGGTACCCGCAAATAAGAAACCACTTTTTAAATTGAGGCCTCAGAGAGTTTCTTATTTAAAGAGACCTTTTCATGATCAGGGTCAAAGTGTCTGATACATAGGTAATCAAGTTAAGTCGAGTGAAGGCATATGGCAGTACCATACATGTGTGGTGTGAATCTTTAATTTTGAAAATGTTCATTCTGTTTTGAGAATACTACATTCTATCACAGTCATTTATGGGAATATCTTTTGGCATTCAGGAACAAACTATAACAATCCTGAAAATAAGAAACATTTAAATTTCAGACCTAAAATTTTTCCTTATTAAAGGTGCCTTTTTGAAGAAAATGAGGCCTGTTTCTTATTCAAGGGGGTTTCTTATTTCCGGGTACTTACTGGGGTACTTACTGTATAAGAAACTAGTACTATAGGATGGCGAAAATTCTAAGAAACTCTAGTACTATGCTTGAGAATTGCTAAGAAAATTTTAGAGCCAAATACAAGGAAATCATGGGAAAATTGTCGTTGAGCCTTTATTGTTTGGTAATATTCATGATAGATTTTTGTTTTGAGTCAAATAGAACTCTCCTTCTTGCTAAAATTGTGCCGTCTGTCAAGAAACGATTACTTGGCAGTGGTAGAAAATACATACATCCATAAGAAACATATTAAGGAACTTTAATACTAAAAAGCTGAAATTTTCACGTGAAATTAAGAAACTTTTAGTAATATGGGCTTATCCAAGTTTCTTATAAAAGAAAAAACGTGTATACGGTTTATCAAATGGAAGTGAGAGTTCGTGAAAATTGTGAATGCAATCATAGATTGACTTCATAGGACGACCATTCCTACCCTTTTTATTTCATTTTTCATTTCTACAAGGAGTGGCCGTCTCCTGTTAATGCTAACCAACGAAGTATCATGCATGAAATGTAATCACTAGATACGAATGAACTCATCAGTGACGAAAGTGGAAGAGTAAATTAGATTTTCAGGGGCGCGCAAGTACTGTAAAATATTTGACCCCATGTTTGTCCAAAGAAATTGGAAAAAATAACCGGTTCTTTCATCGCACAATACGACTTCCCTACCCAAAACAACCAGTTTTTGGGACAAAGGTGAAATTTTAAAACCAGTCTTCCTATTCCACCAAAACCTAGAGTCTACCTGAAAGCTGGCGCCAAATTTAAACACAAAAGACCAGTATCTCAAAATTTCACGTAAGCGGTTCTACCTTTGTCCGCCAGTCCAACCTTCCTGTAAATTTTCGAAAAGAGACCAGGATTTCAGATTTTTCACCAAAGTGCTTCTACCTTGGTCTGGCAACCGGTTTTGGGACACCTTTAATTTCATGGCTACAATTACTACTTGCTTTCCAAAACAGCACTTGGTCGAAACTCCCAGTTTTTGGGTCAAACATCGTCAGTGATACATCATGTTAAAATTGTCCGCCAAATTGAAGAAAAAGAACTTGCGAAAATTTATCATAAAAAACGACCAGTTTTTGGGACAACGGTGGTGCGAAATTTTGTCGTGAACTACCTGTTCTCAGACAAAGGTGGGACCATCATTCCTAGTGTGACATGCTCGCCCTTGGATTTTATGTGTCACTGTAGTAAGATAGATCATCCAGTGATCATCTTTAACAGCATACCCGTTAAAAGAGTAGACGAACATAAACACCTAGGTATTATCTTGGACTCAAAGCTTTCCTTTTCATCTCATATTAAAGCTGCTATCTCTAAAACGAGAAAGGGCATTGGTTTGCTAAAGTATCTCTCCAAATATTTACCAAGGCATACCTTAAATGAAATATACAAGCTTTATGTGCGACCTCATCTGGACTACGGAGATGTTATTTATCATATTCCAGCTAAAGTGTGTGATTTCAGTCAAAACATTATTTTGTCAAATCTAATGGAAAAATTGGAGTCTGTGCAGTATTCAGCTGCTCTTGCTATAACAGGAACATGGAGGGGAACATCCAGAGAAAAACTGTACACTGAGCTTGGCTGGGAGTCATTAAATTCCAGGAGGTGGAGTAGACGCCTTACCTTGTTCTATAAGATAATGAATAATCTCACCCCTTTGTACACAAAGAAGCCTATCCCATCACTTCATCAGTCGAACTATTCTTTTCGCAACCAGGATGTAATTGGTCGAATAAGGGCAAGAACAGAAAAATTTCAATGTACCTTCTATCCAAACTGCGTATCTGAATGGAATGAACTTGATCCTGAAATAAGGCTCGCTCCGTCTGTTGCTGTTTTTAAGAAAAAGCTTCTATCAATAATTCGCCCCCCTGCAAAATCTGTTTTTGGCATTCACGACCCAATAGGCCTAGCTTATCTTTTCCAAATAAGGGTTGGTCTGAGTAAATTGAACTTTCATAAATTCAAGCATAATTTCAGAGATACGGTGAACCCAATGTGCCCAACGAACGATGGGATTGAAGATACAGAACACTTTTTGTTGCTTTGCCCTTCATTCGGCATTCACCGACGAGATCTTCTCGCTGGAGTTTCGGAATTATTACAACCATTTGTTCACATCAACAGCCTTCCAAACAACGTTCTAGTACAATATTTATTGTATGGTGATAACGACCTTTCTGATGACGTAAATAAGAATATACTAGAAATGACCTTAAATTTTATCCACAAAACTGGTCGGTTTGGCTGAACTCAAATTTTTATTATACGTCACACAGCCACAAAGTGTTTTATTTGCTCCCCGTTTGTTAAGTCTGTTTCACACTTGATGTTCGGTAAACGATGTATGAACCAAAGTTCATCCACACAAAATCGGAGTATTTCAAAAGGATTACATTGAAAACCAGTAGCCCTGTTCTGTCGTCTGGGGTTCCTATCATTCGGTATCGTGCGCCTATGCTGGCCTTACATCAAATGTGAAACAGTTCCCAGTATTTGTCAGTAATTAATTGTATTGTATGCGTAGCTTTTTGTAGATGTTTTACTTAATCTCATTTATTTGCATGTCTTTATGTTAATGGCCACGGGCGTAGTCATTGTCTTTTGCTGCCTGTGGTATCGTACCTGTAGTGTTGTATTGTAGTATAGTAATTAGAAAGTATAGTAGGTAACATGTAATGTAACATTTTATGAATAAAAAAAAAAAAAAAAAAAAAGATGTGGTGTCAACAAAATGCAAAGTGACTCCCAAAAATCTACCTTTTTGGAAAGTAGCTGCAAAGTAGTGTTTATTCAAACTTTATGAAACAAATTTCTTTTACTGGTTTCTTTTACTTTATTTCTTTTGGTTATCTTTAATTTAACAGATAAGTTTGTCTGCAAGAAAAGCCTTTTTAGGCCAAGCAGATGATCAAAAATGGCTCTCAAATATGTTTAAAGTAAAAAAACTGGTTGGTTTAGCCATTTTGAGGATAATAAATTCTGGAGATTGTTTCTTTCTTTTCATATATCAACTTGAAAATAACTACAACTGCAAAATTCTGGAGATAGACTGTAGTTTAATGAATTTTGTTGCCTAGACAATAAAGTAACTGAGTACAGCTCTTGCGACAAAGTAACTGAGGCAAATATAGGCTCGAAAATTATTTGATCATGTATGTTCGGCCATTTTGAAGTTTTTCTCCAAGCCCAACAAATCATGAAGTTCAAATTTGAGCGAGGTAGCTCTCGTTTAATGACAACCAATATTTCTCACATATTATTCTGGTATTTTAGCCATCAAATAGAATATTTTCGATGAAACAGGGAAAATATAGTGTTGGAGGGATGCTATTTCAAATAGGAGACATTTTCATGGGTCTCCTTGTTTAGCTCTTCACAAGTAAGCTGATGTCTCCATTTGTTGATCAGCAAGTCTTTGGTGCTGTAGATTATTGTACCGGTTGAGTCCAAAAAGTACCAAAGGTTTGGGAACCTGTATTTCCATGGGTCCCCTTGTTTAGCTCTTCACAAGTAAGCTGATGTCTCCATTTGTTGATCAGCAAGTCTTTGGTGCTGTAGATTATTGTACCGGTTGAGTCCAAAAAGTACCAAGGTTTGGGAACCTGTATAATTACGAATAACCTACTAATATGATCGCAATATACACCATTTTATAGCGAAAAGTTCAACTTAGATGTGAGAATTTATTTCTCCAACATTCCTCTTTTCGCTCTGGAGTTTATCAGCAATTTTGTCGCGGACCGGTTTTTTAACACGGTGGATGAAGGAATGGCTTATCCTTGCTTTTGATAACTGAAGAAGACTGAAGACCTGCAAAATTTGGTTGTAACTTGTGGTTATTTTGCAAGCTCTTCCAAAAACAGATCCAAAGAATAATTGTCACTAACTCTAGAATGATATAACCGAGTTAATGAAACAAATTTCCACATCGAAGTTCGCCTCTCTGCTAAATAATGCCATGGACAAAAGTACGTTGAACTTCGAGGATTTTTCTTGCCTATATACTCTGGCAAACGCCTATCCTTTATTGTTCACTCATCTGTCGTGTCTCTCTGGTCTCTCCGATATCTTCCTCGGATACTGAACCAATAACTCAAAGCCTAGATGAACACTTGTAGTATCCCATACCTATTGCATTGTTATTTGCATCCAGCCTCGTTTATTTCAGGGCTAACCAAATGGGATTTGGAAGGGATTTTTGACAACCTAATTTTCTCTAACGCTAATTCAAGCACAAACTTGACATTGATAGCTGGAAACTCAACGAATTTCTAGCGTATTCAAATGTGGCAGCGTTTTCGTGTGGACGGGGATATTTTCGACAACGCTCCTCGTGTGGACACGGGTCTTTTTTTTATACGGATAAAAAAGATGCGTTTTCGAAAAGATCCGGATACGTGTGGACGTGGCCTAAGACAGACTGAAGTACCCCTAAAATCCGCGCAGACAGCCACCCACCAAACAGAGCACCAATATGACAAAAGGCCTAATATGACAAAAGGCCCTGGGGATGAGGTTGACTTCAAGTGCAAGGATAGTGACAGGTAGCATGTACCGCAGTATAAAAGGGCGCAGTACAAGATCCCAAAGTTTCCGGTACCCAATACCCCTAAGGTCAGTACCAAGGACTATTGGACCAGTACTACTGGGGAAAGCCCGGGGGGGGGGGGGTACTCATATAATTTTCCGTACGGAGACGTGCCGCCGAACAGGGTATCATTTTCAGGATTTCTACTCCGGGACAGGGTATCACTTTTGTATGGTCGGCTCCATGACAGGGTCCATATTTTGTATAATTGACTACATATCGTCGTTGTAAGCCATTTGCACTCCGCGAATATGATTTAAATCGTTTGGATGGCAACATTTCTGCATTTTCTGATAGATTTCTATCAAATTTCTATCAAATTCCCAGCGCAGCCTACAATTTTGTATGAAGAAACCCAAGAACATGGTATCGTTTTTAAAGTTTTACTCCGGGACAGGGTATCATTTTCGGGAATTTTACTCCGGGACAGGGTGCCTTTTCAAATTTTCTAGCGGCACGTCCCCTTATTTTCGTAAATCAAGTACCTCCCCCGGGGGGGGGGAAAGTCAGAATAATAAAATGATAATGTCAGTGTTCTACTTCTCAACAAATTTCTCCGGTACCACTATAATTTCTGCCGTTACCCAGTACCACCAAAGGTATCAATATCAGGTAAGATAAGTGCCAGTACCCAGTACCATCCATACCCCCCTGTCACCATCCTCAAGTGCGCGCGTGCAAAATCACGTATTTATAGTACGTATGTATGTATGTATAGCACGTGTAAAGGCACTGGCAAAAAAAAAAAGGCACTGGCACCATTGTCGTGTGACCTTCAAAGCTGTTCGAATTTCGTTTTCCAGTTCTAACATCTGACCTTAAATCCAGTGCAAACTCGTGCTAATCCACCACGCTATCGAAAGCGAAAACAGAAGCAAAATAAGCGCGAGAAAGAAAGCGAATCAAGTAAATAGAGCTTGGTTGTACACATCAAGTTGTTTTGTTGTTAAAGCTCTTTCCGAAAGTCTTTCAGATGGAGTTATATTGTCGTTTACGGTTGTTTACAAGATCGTAGATAAAAAGTAGCAGGAAAGAAAGAGCTAAAGAAATTTTGAAGGTGAGAAAGCAGGTATATTTTGGATCCAGTCTCATCATCATCATTTTCATCATCATTTGAAATATTTATACAGGTTGAACAAGTTTCTGAATAATATCTGGTTTTCAAACTGACCTGTTAAAAAATCTAAGCTACAAAAAGAAAACTAACTAGTTACAATAATATTATATATTTACAAAAGCCAATAATTTACGCAAAATACAGTGAATAAAGTAAAATTCAAAGGAAAGCTACGTAATCCGACTTATTAGAGCAGATTTTTGAACGCATCAAGAGAGGGAGCTGATCTACTAGCTTTATCCAGGCTGTTCCAAAGGGTGGTTCCTTTGAAGCAGAAAGATTTCTGACCTGTTTTTGTTTCAAGTAACGATACTTTCAGATTCAGATCCGTCGATCGCAGATTTCGTTCATTACTGTCGGAGCATGTTGTGAACAACGAAGACAAATAATCTGGAGCCAGCGAATTTAAAGACTTATACATAAGCGAAGCTGATTCTTTGAAAATAAGCTGCTTGATTGTTGCCTATCCAAGACCGTTGATAAGAGGCCTTGCGGATGTATCATATTTGCTATTCGTTACAATTCTGGCTGCGCTATTTTGTGCCTTTTGAAGCATGCTAGACCTCGTGAACATCTGTCTTGCTTTTAAAGATAAATTTTCGTTTGGTGATTCCAAACCTCACACAAACCTTGTTTGTACACAGACATCTTTATAGTTTAGTGAGAGTCTCACTTTGATGAATCATAAATGGGACTCATTGTTATCAGTCTATTAACTGTTGTAAACAAAAACAAAGGCGCGCAAAGGTTGCTGGTCAGTCATAGGTCTTTAACTTCACATGAAAATTTCCGCTTTCTAGTACTAACAATTTTTCAATCCGTTTCTCATTTTTTGAGTGTAAGAATTATGCGGTAGTTTCCAACACTGCTACATATATGTTTCTTGGCAGATAAAACATCAGTCGAGAAGGAAAAGCGTTTTCTTACATTCAAAACTTAAAGGTAAGAGTTAATTTTACTCAAAGATAAGGATTCAACGACTTATTTGCCTTTAGCATTTTGGCTTCAACATCTTTGAATTTAGCATTCAAAAATTCCTTAGTCCTATTTGTCAGACTTATTACTAGAGAGTTTCTTATATTTTTGGCCATCGTAGTACTGATTTCTTATAAACCAATTTCTTATATAAAAAAACGTGTATATCAAGAAAAGGGCTTACCACAATGAGGTAGTTCCTTTGCCTGGTCTTGAGGTGATCAAATCTTTCTCTTCAATACAAAACGGCATAAAACAACACTTTGAAAACCCTTATCCTGAGCTATACTCTTTAAACAGCATTGTAAATCTTGTCTAAGAGCCAAAATAATATTATATATTATATTATGTATCATATATGCCGGGTGTCCCAAAATAATGTATCATTGTTTGATTGCTTACGTCTCCATAACCAATGCAGTGGCGGATTTAGGGGGAGGCAAGTGGGGGCAATTGCCCCCCTTTCATTATGAAAGCTCAGCTTGGCGCCCCTTTTTGGAGAGAAAAGCGTCCCTTACCCTGACTCTAACGCAAAATTTTTTTAACTGTTTCGATTCAAATATAGATAGAGGAAACATATGAATCAAGGCATTTCTTAGTAGTAAACGAAAGAATTCCTTTAAAATGCGGCCAAAAAATGTTCGCGCGCCTTTGGCGCGCTCACTTTCTGTTATGTTTTTGGGGCCTCTTTGCAAGTTGCCCCCCCCCCTTCAACTTCGGGCTGGATCCGCCCCTGAACCAATGAATTTCCTAACATTTTCATTTGCCCTCGTTGGTGGCTGGCACCGCCATTTACTTCCAGCGTGTTTATACATTGGTATTACATCACATAATATAACAGGCAGGGATTCAATTCAGCATTTTGAACATTCACACGGACAGAGCACGTGTCTTTAATATTTTTACACAAGTACGTGTACAAGACTTCAGTGATTTCGAAGTGTTTTTAAGATATCTTTACTATTTGTGCACAAGCACGTGTACCAGGTAGCTTGTAATACACGTATTTTTCTTCATAAGAAACTGCCCATAAGAAACTCAACTCTCAGATCGCCAAAAAAATTAAGAAACTCGTACTGGGAAAATAGAAGTTAAGAAGCTATTTATTTTGATAAAGGAAATCCTTGACATAGATTTGCTTTATTTTCACATGTTTCTTGTATAATAATACCCAGAAGGCACTTGAGTAATATCTAAACATTTGAAAAGCTTAAAAATCGTGTTTTGAAATGACCAGAGTGGAACAGGTAGTGAACATTAAGATCGTTATGGAACCTCTAAGAAACTCGTAAGGAACTCTGAGTACTAAAAACCGATAATTTTAAGAAACTTTCAGTACTGGCCCAAATTCGTAGTTTCTTATAAAAAAAAATACGTGTATGCTTCGAAATTAGGTAGCTTGTAATACAAGTATTGCTGTTTAAAAGAAACAGCATATAAGAAATTCTACTCTCAGATCGCCAAAAAGTTAAGAAACTAAAATATAACTCAAGGAACCAAAAAATTTTGATTTAGGAATCCTTAACATAGTTTTACCTTATTTTCACTTGTTTCCTGCTTTATATTACTCGGAAGGTACTTGAATAATGCCTAAACATTGAAAAGGCTTGAAAAAATGTTCATGGGGGCACAGGTAGCGAACATGAGGATTGCTCTGGAAACTTTCAGAAACTTGTAAGAAATTCTGAGTGCTAAAAATCTGATAATTTTAAGAAACTTTCCGTACTGGCCCAAGTTCTTAGTTTGTAAAAAAAATACGTGCAGCACAACTCAGGTTCAAGCCATTTCAAGACTTGGCAATATGTTCCAACATTAATACAAATTCATAAAAAGGACAATTCGTTGGAAAGCGCAGTTTGATGATAAAGTGGAGAATGAGGCAAGCGACGACAATCAGTGTGAACTTCATTTTTATTTCATCGACATTCCATGTTGTTGTAGTTTAGTTTGACAATTCCAGGAGACTTAAAGGGAATGTAAGCATTAAAAGTGGCTCAAGCCACTTGCGGTCAAACTCTAGCCTATCAGATATCAGGATTTCCTGTTGACGTAGAACAGTTACCCAAATATGGTGCGGCACGTGTATCGGCCTATTGTCTTTACAAGGTTATTTTTATCGAAGGCTGCTTAGATTCCCTTTAAACGTAGTGGACATAAGTGGTTGACATAAACGGTTACGTTTCGAGCCAAACTTGGTTCATCTTCAGCGAATCTAATAATGATACATGGCAATTTATAGCAATTGTTGGGGATACGTGCAAGCTCAAGTTGACGAGGACGTGGATATCCCCTCGGGGACTATGAACGCATGCGTAGTGTGTAAATTTTTGCTTATTCGATTACGTAATGCCATTATTTTCATCACGAACTCTTAGTCATTTGACAGGCAACCGGTAGTCAGACATCGAAACGAAACCACATCCGCTACAGAACAATCAATTTTTGATGAGAGAACACTGGGAAAAGTTTTCATTCAGAATCACTCGCGATAGCGTTTCTTGGAAGCTTGGCAAAGAAATGTATTCACCTGGTTAAGAAATGATATTCATATGCCAACTTAGCTTTGCTTCGTTTGTTTCAAATGGCCTCCTTTAAATGTTGTCGAAATGGGTCTAATAACGGGTCTTTCCATAGCACAGAGCGCTGCCGCTATCTTTTTTTGCCTAGGCCAATTTATCAACGCAAGACCAAAACCGTTCAACATTTAATTCTGTGCCAAGCAGGAAGAAGCTTCGGATTGGGGGGGCAATTGTTCTTAAAACAATAGAGAACAATACATCTAATTAAGTCATGTGACGTAGCACCATTGTTTCAAGAAATTATTGGGGGGGCTTGAGCCCCCCCTACCCCCCCGCTTCCTACGGGCCTGTTCCAGAAAGGTCCATCAAAAATGAAATCTTTGTTTGCAGTTTCTTGTGGGCATATATCAAACATGACTGCAGTTAAGAATTGATAAAATATATGCTAAGTTTCCCGCATATCGAGCTGCGAATCTTCCCTGACTGCTTGCTGTCACTACAACTTTCTTCGCAACGGCTGCAAATATTTGAATGGCTGAATTATGTCCACAGCGCATGCGTTCATAGTCCCCGTGCTGATTGGCTGTCAAGTTGAGCCAAAAACAAAGCTGAAAAACAATACGGGGAGTACCATGTACCCCCAACAAGCAAGGAACAAACTAGGCTGCGTGCAGACTCAACTATCCTAAAGTTGAGTCTTCACGCAGGCTAGGAACAAAGATGATGAAAAACGCGTTCATAGAAAGGAATTACCACAATCTGTCACACGTGCTGTCACAAAACCGCATTTTGGTGATTTTCAATAGATTTCACTGGAATTCCCTTATTTGAGATGTAAGCTTTAAAAATGTTGTCCAGGATTCTTAATTTTACGATTTTTATGTCACCACGAAGCGAAAGGAAATAAGTTATATTCAAAGATCATCTTCATTTACTTTGTACTACTTTATCTTTTGGTATGCCATCACACTTTTGTTTGTTTTTATTTTTAGTCTACAATTTTCATTTTCATTTCTATTTTCATTCACGTTGCATAATCTGTAACGTAATACACAGTTATTATGGCCTCGGGGAATCCCTTCCAGCCTTGTGATTGTATGTAATGTAAACGAAGACCTTATAAATTGCGGGAATTCTTGGAATCCATTATTCTGATGTACAATAGAGTTAACACGTTTCATACTTGCTGCCGGATCAGTTATTTCCAGCCTTGGTTAGATAAATTTCTTTGAATGAATAATTCAGCCTATGGCCTTCTTGATGCTTCGCCGTTGATCAAAGAGAAGAATACGCTGCTGGGTCGCTGCATAACTTCTTGGACTCTCGACGGTGATTTTCTTCATAATTTTTTTCAGGTAAAGTTCTAAAAACTAACTATGAATATATTTTTATCGCTTGTTGGAAAATCCTTCCAAATCCAGGTAATCTGCCAGGGATTAATTCTAATCCCAGGACATTTGCAAGCACTTCCTTTGCAGACTGTTCCGCCAATTGACTCTGGTTCCACGCAAATCTGAACAGTGAAAGAAAGAAGCCAAGAAAGGGAAGAAACAGGACGGAAAAGAAAGAAACGGAAAAAGGAAAGAAATAGTAAAGGGAAAAGAAGTTGAAACCGAGAATGGAAAAGAAACGGGGAAATGAACGGGAAAGAGGAAAATAGAGATCAGAAAGATAGAAATGAAAACGAACATGAAATACACTCATTTTTTTATAAGAAACCGCTTATAAGAAACAGTAGGCTCAATTTTCCGAAAGTTAAGAAACAACCCTACGTGAACCAAGGGCGCCTACCTTGTAGGAAGTGTGTTTATTCCCAGTACTGTAGAGTAATGGGTGTCCTGTGACCCAGTACAGAGAGTGTCCTAGAACCGTACCGTGACCAAGCAGTACACAGCGTCAGTCCTCTCAAGGTCAAGATGACGTATGAATAAGTTTGTGGTCTCAAATTCCGGTGATATGAAACACGATATCAACTGTTATACGATCTGGCCACAGGGAATCAGACAGCGTGATTTTTGATTGGTCAACTCTAACAGACGTTAAAATTTGAAAATCCCAGTAACAAGAAAAACTTAGGGGTATGAAACTTTTCCTAACTCCATTGTTCACTTTTCTCACAAGCGCGTTACACGTTGCTGTGGTCAGAGCCCGTTGCTATGGCCAGTAAACAAAACTTGCCGTAAAATTTTCAGCTGGTTGTTCGCTTATTGTCACGCAGTGTCTGTGGTCGGATATATTTTGGTTTTATTTTCGCGGAAGAGACTTGGGATATATTTTGGTTTTATTTTCGCGGAAGAGACTTGGGGCAAGTCCAAACTGAGGAAAGCAAAGTTGTTTAGATTAACCGTTTTGTTGTTGAAATATTGATTTTGCAAGTACTTTTCTTCATTCAAAGTAGCATAAGGGACAGTGCATAATTTATTATATTACATGGCCGGTGGAGAAGAAAAATTCTTGCAAAAAAGTCTGCTCGCCCTGTATGAAGTTATTGCAAAAAAACCAACTGCCCCGTCACCCTTTCTTTAAAAAAATGTGTCTCCCGTATTCATGAACAACAGATGTTGTTAAGTGCTACCGATGAATTAGCTAAAGACCATGATAAAGTCAATTCTTGACCTTACGAGTCTTTGTCAACGAAAAATTCGACTTTGAAGATGAAGGGAAATGATTGATGAATCGTTCTTGCAAACGACTGACAAGGACATTTAGCGTCATTTTCATACACATCCTTCCAAGCATTTCTCAACTTCCATGATTCACAATTTTGTCCTCAAAATGAGCCATTTTATATTTCAAACTTCATCTTGAGCTCATAAAAGTTACTGCCCCGTTCATATTGCTTTGTAAAAAGTGTTGACCCAGTTCTGTACAAGCTCCAAAAAAAGTAGTTGCCCCGTTACGTTTTGCACCGGCCATGTTATAAAATAAACTTTGCACTGTCCCTAACATAAAGGAAGAATTGGTTCAATAGCATGCAAGCGTTTAATAAGTTTAAATTCTCAATTAGGCTAAGGATTTGCCTTGTGCATGAAAGGAAACTGTAGAATTTGAATGGAGAATGCATTTGAAAAATATTTATTAACTTGGAACTTGACCTCTTGTATTATATTTATGATGGTTTCTTAATTTTCTGGAGGTGCAGGTACAATTTCTTGAAAGCCGTTGCTTATAAAAACGTGTGTTGATTGTTATTCTCAGGTACTACGCTCGTCCTCCAATAATCTTGAGGATTGACTTTTTCACGCGACTCCCTAGTTTGCACAGGGTGTCACTTTTCACATCTGGTTGAACAAAGGCTTATGTAAACAATTTTGCTTGACCGAAACCACAACGGATAGAACGCGCTTGTGATAATCTTCTCTTGAGATCCTGCTCGCTGATTGGTTTATCTGCAGAAGTTGCATACCCCTCAGTTTATTATGATATACAAAGATTAACAGGACTGGGTCATAGGACACTGCGTAAAGTACCGTGAATAAACACACTTCCTACAAGGTAGGCGCCCTTGCGTGAACTGGAAAAGCTAAGAAACTTTTGTAATTTACAATTTAAAGTTTCCAATCGCACTCAAAAATGTTTTGACAGTGTACAGTTATAGCAACTGTTTCGACATTATTTTGAGTGCGAATTATGTTATTTACTTGTTTTGAGATCTTACTACGTAATTTGGGAGCCCTTAAGACGAAACAAAATAAACTCTACACTTCCAGCATTAAAAATATAAGAAACACATAAGAAACTTTTGGTAGCAAAATGGCCCAAAACTTTAAGAAACTGCCTACCAGCACCGGACCTTAGTTTCTTATAAAAAAATGAGTGTAGAGAGATAGAGCAATGAAAAGGAGCCTAGGCAAGTCAAAGAGTTGAGAATAAAGAGACTATTTTTGTGCGAAAAATGAACATTGCTGAAAATATTTACCATAGGTGCATATAGGCCAATCTCCATCAAAGCGAATCGCATCGATCGTCAGCGATTGTAGCCTACGTGTAGACCCATCATTCCAAAAGAAGAAAGGATAATGATTATTCTTTAGGATAATGGGTCTACTCGTAGGCTACAGCGATTGCCACATTTTGAGCATGCATTGCTCCAGGCCCGTAGGAAGCGGGGGGGGTAGGGGGGGGCTCAAGCCCCCCCCCCAATAATTTCTTAAAACAATGGTGCTACGTTACACGAATTAACTAGCTGTATTGTTCTCTATTGTTTTGAGAACAATTGCCCCCCCCAATCCGAAGCTGCTTCCTATGGCCCTGCATTGCTCACTTTTTCACACCTTTAGGCTGGTCGCTGTGGTTCATCACCCTGGAGTAAAAAGTTTTTTTTGCCTTTTTTACTATAGAATCTGGATTTATGGGTATGATTGTCAACTTTTTTTGAGACATTTCCGGCTTCATAGGTATCCTTTTTGGTAAAAAATCATATACAGTAGGGTATACTTTGTCATTGTTTTCTTGATATATAGGTATACTTTTTGGATATGTTGGATCGTTTGACCCGGCGAAACGATCCAACTATTCCCCCAAAAAATTTTGGGTTAAACGTTGGATCGAATTTTGAGCACGTGGCCAGGGTTGCAGTATCTTTGCAATTTGAATCAAATTAATCTCTACACGGAGAGCATATGACTCGAAAACGCTCCTCGGGATTGCTCTTTGTATGTCGTCTTCAGCAATATTCTTCTTAGATTCATTGATTATAGTGAATGACCTGTTGTAGAGCTGAGATCTCATGGTAAAATACATTAATTGATTCCCTGCATAACGTTTAAACACGCGTTTTAAAAACTTTTGGGAGACGCGAAGTTTAACTTTTTACACTGTGAAGATGAAGCGCTCGGTTTGCTCGCGCTTTAAAATTCGTTGATCTTGTAGAGGGCTGACTGGAGTGATTTACAAATATGTAAAACCTCTTATAGGAATTATTTTCAAGTAGAAACAGTTCCCCACCAATAGTTAAGCTGTCTTCAGCATAAAGTCGGAGCTCCCCTGTGAACATTTGACAATTTTTTCAACCACTGCGACCCTGCGAACATCTGACCTCTCACCGGGTCATAGTAGCCTGCGTGCAGACTCTACTGATTCCCTGAAGAAAAGTGAGGTTCCTCCTCTACTGGAGGAGGAACCTCACTTCTCTTCAGGGAATCAGTAGAGTCTGCACGCAGGCTAGGTCATAGTAAATAGTGAGGTAAACCCATTGAGCTTTTTTCGCAGTTGTGTCCCATTTTTCTAATCATATGAACAAGATGAAGTGCATTAAATTCATTTTTCATATGTAGCACTTCTTAATTAGAACAATGACTGGTGCATATTTGAGATTCGAACAAAAGAGACAAAAGCTATGAAAGTTTTAAGCTTAGTTGACCACACTCCAAAAATGTGGTGACATGATCAAATTTGGAACTATGAAAATTCACAAATCTAATTTCCTGTTAATTCATGTTAACGTCACTAAGTGTAGTCGTTACATCTTATCTTCATGCATAGGCGTAGGAGACAGGTTTCCACCCCCCCCCCCCCCCCCAACTTCGGAAAAATTTCCAAAAATCAGCCAGAATCGGGCAGAAACCTGCCTTAAGTCGGGCAAATTTTTTTAAACAATGGATATTTTATCGGGCAGGCCCCCCCCCCAAATTTTATCTCCCCCTACGCCCATGACATAAGTCATTTTATTGCAGCCCAGAAAAGCTTGGCAGGAGCGAAAAGCGCCTTCCCAGTACAAGTAGGGTTAATTTTGTTTGGGTCACTGACAAAAGAAATCGAAAAGAGAAGCGTAATTCGATAATTGGTCTTTGCCGCCCGCTATATGACATTGAAATTGACCAGGTCTCAGCCTTTCTATGATCTATGAATCTATGAATTTTTATGATCTATGAATGATAACCCCCTGTTTTGAAGAGGATCTCCCCTTGTTCGATGGCTTTAGCTTTCACTTTCAAAAGTTACATAACTTTGTTCTCGTTTGTGAAAACTGACTTAAAGAAACCACAATAGCCGCGACCTGTATTCAGCTTTATTGTTTGACCAGCATATTTAACATTGAGGTCTCCCGCCTCTTTCTGTTATTTTTTCTAACTAAATACACTTAATTCGCCTTTTGGTCCAACAGAGTTAAAGAAGTAGTACAACCTTTCTTCATACAGCAACGTCTGTGCAGTCTGCCTAATTTAATACCTGTTCCATCTTCCTTCCATCTGCCATTTTCTTCGCGTCGTTTCCCTCTTTAGTTTTAGGAAAGGGCTGGGAGCGAGTAGTTTTTTGGCGGGAATTCAAAGTAGCTTGTCTCACGGCACTTATCGTTTTCGCTTTCTTTTCCATTTTTATGCAACTCATTGTATTTTGTTTTATTCTTATCGAATAAGTTTTATTTTCAACTAAAGTCGGAACTCTTTTATCATTTATCACTGTAGTGCCGATTGATATTATCTGCTTAGGCCAAGGGCCAAATTTGATTTTGATGGATTTTGATACAATATGGAGTTGCAACGTGCCTGCATAGAACCCTCAGTGACATTGGCCCTTTAAAGGCAATCTGTCCCCTTCGATGAATGAAAATAAAATCGATAAAGATCTCTATTGTATATTCCAGAAGTTGGTGTTAATTCGCTTTATCCAAAGAAATCAGGGTCATAGAGACTCAGTGATGCATGAGTTTAGCTGCAGCGTAAATAAGGTAAATAAAGCAGTAACCAAGGTCAGAACAATAGGGGACAGATTGCTTTTAACCTCGCACAGAAATAGAAAATTTGAGTTGAGTTGAATTGCGGGGCACAGGTGTTATTTTGGAAAATGATTGCTCAGGGGAATTACCATTTTCAGTTATGAATATGAAATCGAAAATATTCGAGTTTTGTTTTTCCAAGTTCAAAGAGAACAAACTTTCATTGTTACATATTCGGAGATTCCCCCATACCGGTCTCTAAAAACCTAATGTAGCCCCCGTTTTTGACTATATTTTTGCGCGGAAAATTCAAATTTCGAAAACATCTCCTTTCCATGCTAATCGAAGGCTTTCTTAAGTTATATAACTCTCCAGTCGCTTCTAGTTATTTATCAAAAGGTAGATACGAATTTATACACTTGTTATCCGTTAGACTGTCACCTTACCGAATTCTAATATTTTGGAGCTGAGGAATAAAGAGAATTACATGATTTCAAGAAAATTGAGTTGAAAGGAAGATTGAGATAGAAGGTCCTCGCTCGTAAATCTGACATGTGCCGAAGTGATCAACTCTCGTGAAATTGACTCGTGAGTATAGTCTTGTTGCAAAATGTACCTGCTGCTTCGCTGAGGGGTATTTCACCCATTTCAAAGAGCGTACAAGATTTGTTCAGGACAAAAGGATTTGTACGGATTTTTTATGTCGATTTCTCTGGAAAACAAAAGGATTTTTGCTAAAGGTGTACAAGATTTTTGGGAGTGAAATGCCCCTTTGAATGCGCTTAGGAATTAGCCTTGTGAGATCCCCATTTGCTCACGAAAAAAACTTTTGTTGTATTAATTGGACATTAGAAATAGTGTTCAATATTGGCTTTGGTGATTCAGTAGAATTTATTTCAAAATGTCTTGCTACTCTACGGGAGTAGTACTCTTGCCATAGAGTGCACTCCATGAACTTAGGCCCAAATATCGTCAACGTTGAAAAGAAATTTCTCTGTACACTGGGGTAGAAATTGGTTAAAAACAATAGAGATTGATTGAGATTTGATTAAACTTAATACTACCAGATTTTCTTGGCGTAAAGTACTTCTTAATCGACGTAATCTTCTGCGTGGAGTGTACATCATGCTCGAAATATTATATAAAAATCAATATTTGATACATACATAATCCATAATAATACATACCATATTTAATACATGACATATAGGACAAATAAAAACAGAACACACCATTGTTTCTTTTGGCTTTGCTTTCTTTTGGCACAACTACGCGTATTTTTTATGAGAAACTAAGAATTTGAGCCAGCACTGAAAGTTTCTTGATATATTCAGATTTACTGTACTCGGAGTTTCTTAGTAATTTCTTGAATGTTTTATCGCAGTCTTCAGTGTTCATGTTTAGTACGTGTGCCCTAATGAAAATTTCAAAACAAAATATGGGAAAACTGAATCTGCAAAGCTGGGGGAGTCGGTCTAAGCCAATATAAAGGTTGATGTCCTGATATATTTTCTAGCCTGCGTGCGGATTCCGATTCAACTACTTTCGAGGAGTTGAGTCTGCACGCAGGCTAATATTTTCTAACTAACGTTAATTCATAAAATAGGTATCACAAAATTGTAATATTTCCCATTTTCGCATTGGCAAACATTGGATCGAGAGAGGCATTCTGAGCCAAACTAAGGAGTGTTTACTCAAATTTTTTCTTAAGATGGTGGTGGTTTATTACCCTGAGTACCAGACTCTCTAACATAAGACTCTCTCCATTTTATGTTAGAGAGTCTGGTACCCAGGGTAGTGGTTTATGTGAAACTATTACAAATATTTCAAAGTTGCCACTAAAAAATCAAAAATTTTCCCAGGGGTAAAGACCCCTCATTTCAGTGCCCCTAGTTAATTTACCCTGGCTACGCCACTATATAATTCACTGAAATTATTGAAAAATCGTCCGAAAATCGTGCTGGGAATTTCTTTTATAAGACATGCAGTGGTCCTGATATGGAAAGATCAATCAATATCTTTCTTAATATATAAAGGCTCTTTCCCCCTTTTTCATAAAACTTTAAAATGAGGAAGGTCGGACCTTAAAGTCCAGGTTTGGAGGAAATTCAAAGACTTTTTGCAACTCTGGTATATCCCCTGCCAAAGTGGACAAAAGTAAAAAAGGCCATATTATATATCAGTATTGTATATATCACAGTTATATTATATAGATTGTTCAAAGTATGCATCAAGTTTGCATGTATGGATTATAGTTTGAATCCACATATATATATCGAGTTGAATGTGGTACTTATCGTGAATATCGTACTTATCGTGAATATCGTACATATCGTGACTTTCGCACTTATCGTACATATCATACTTCCCATACTGCACACGCGGTAATGCCTGTGGCGACTGCAGTGATATCACTTGACAGCCACGATTAGGTCTCCAAATATTGTGTTGAAAGCAGACAGACAGACAAGCAAACAGACAAAGAGACAAACAGAACCATTGCTAAAAGCTATTGCACACAAATAGTATGCTGCTTGGTAGCAAAAAGACCTGAATCATTATTCTGCGACCAATAGACACTATCATATCATCTTGCCTACTGTAGATTAATTATAATGATGATAATGATGATTAGTACTATCATTATGATTATTATTATTATGACTAGGATGATAGCCAAAGAACTAAACGTTACTTTGATCTGGTTTGTTTGAAGTAAACCAAACAGAAACAGCGTTTGGTTTGGCATTGTATTTTGAATATCAATCAGGGCAGTGCAACATCTGCGTAACCAAGAGCAACGAGAGTTGCTTGAAACGTCCAGGTGATAATAACTGAGTACGGCGAAGGAGCTTTCTGGCAGGAGCCAGAGACGTAGGAACCGGGGGGGCATTGGGGGCACGTGCCCCCCCAAGATTTTGAAATAAACAAAGAAGTGCCCTTTTTGTTTTCAGGAAATGCCCCTTTAGCTTAATGGAAAAAGTGCCCTCGAAGTGTCGTGCCCCTCCAAGTTTGAGATGCTTCCTACGTCCCTGGCAGGAGCTCAGGTGTTTACGCCCTCTCTCTGCGTATGTTTGTTTGCTGCAACGCCTCCCACCTACTGAGCAATCTACACAGACAGGCTAATTGAAAGAATAAGAAACTGCGATACCCCAGTGACTGAAAACAGTTCATAAGCAGTTGCAATTTGCGAGATAGCTTTGATTCTTGCTTGGTTTGATTTAAAATTCTTGCTGGATTACTGTACTGAGCTCCATCGGTTCTTTGATTTAGGCCTTAATTCAGACCGTTTATCGTGCAGTGTCATTCTCTCGTGAGCTTCTCTCCTTGCGTCCCTTTGCAGCTACCAGATTTCCTTCATGCTACTCCATTAGAAACCCAATAAAACCTCCTCAAATTCATAAGTGGTCCGAAAAAAAGAGATGCAACAAATAGGCTGACGAAAATCACTTGATTGACGGAACGATGAAGTCAAGAGGATACCAAAACAATGCTAAAAATCATGCTAATTTTTTGCTATTGAGAATACCTTACATAAGTCTTTACAAAAATTTAGAACAAGATACGCGTATTAATCGAGAATTATTTAATTCTAGTTGATTAACATAGATTAATGCAAATTGCCACCAAAATTTTAAAAATTCATATTCATCTCCTTCGCCTTTGATGTATTCAAATCTTAAATCGAATTTCATGCTCTGAAGATGGTTAAAATATCAGTTGAAAATTAGTTACCTTTCGGCGTTAAAACCCCCAAGAGAGTTGAGACTGTGCGCAAGGTCAAATGGATGTAGCTGCAGAATATTTTGGCCATCTTGTATCGCATCTGTTTACGTAATCTGTGCAATTCTCAGCTCTCTAACCAACTCAAAGAGCTCACCTACTTTCAAACTTACAAACTTAATACTTTTCATTAGTTCTAACTCTTTTAATTTAACACAAAGATTAAAATTGATAGATTAAACAGCAGTAGATAGTCAGATGGATACGAAGATTGCTATAAAAGCTAGCAACAAATGGTTGATTCTCTTATCAGCTTCTACGGTCACTGATAATGGTGATAAGGTAAGGGGATAGTGTATGGAAATCTGGTAAGATGTGTGCAGTTGCTATTTTCTCTATGTGTGCTTACTTTTTGTCGCGATTTGATAATGCTGCGTTTAGTTCACGGGAACTTTCCATATTTGTAGATCTTATGGTAAAAATTAACTATGCTTGTTGTTTGAATAATTAAGGATTTAAAAACAAATTTACAAGTGTAGTTTCTTAGCTGAGGATGATATTAGATCCTATCGAAATGTTCTAATATAGGAGCGTAGTCCTACCATTCATGTTTTACTATTTTGATAATGGAATTGTTCTAATATAACTGCAAGTGTCAGATTTGATATTGAATAATACTTGGAGTGGTATTATTCATATACGCCCCAGACTCGATAAGCTTTGCTTCTCTGGGGCGTATGAAAGAGTATGTAGTTAGTTTTATTTAGCCATGCTTTTTTGACTTTTTCATAAATCATGATCATATCATCACTGGTCATCATTGATGATAGTACATCGAAGAACTGTCTCTTTCCTAATATGATAGTTATTGAACGTAATTTGTCACATTTGTGCATTGCTTGTTTCACCAATCAGGTCACTTTTTCTTCACATTTTGGCTGTATGGCTGGCAAAGCAATTTGTGTAATGGTTGCTCATTCGTCCTCCGACACAAAATTGTTTTTCCTAACTATAACCGCATCCACATTGACGCAGTTAAATCATCTTTATCTGGACGAGGTTGAATTTCAACCAATCAAATCCTTTCGATTTGTTGGATTAACCAATTAGAAGGCCCCATTCGATAAACTAGTTTAGTTGAAGCTGGTTTCCTTGAAAATGTGAATTGAGTTTTAAAAGCGAACATTTGAACTGGTTTGCTGGCCAGCTCGGTCCACTGGACCGGAATACTCTCCTCCTCGAAGTTTCTTTGCTTTTCTTTAGTAGTTCCGAGGTCCATGGTTCCGTAATCCGCTTTTCGGCTGTTTGCAATGACCTTAGCTGTTTCCCCATGATTTGAAAATTGTTCTGTGTTGAATGGACCAGGGTGGGCAATTAATCGACTTTTTTGAAGTATTAACGGTTTGGTAGCTTTTCAAAAAAAAATATCGGTTTCTAGCACTAAATGTTTCTTGATTTGTTTCCTGTCTTGTGGGCGGAAGAAAAGGCGTCCAAATCCGAATTCATTGTTGGAGTGTTTTACTTTGCGCTCTCTAAATGTAGATGGCGAACCCAAGCTTGAAGTCAGTTTGAGATTGCTATCGACAGATTTGTAAAGCCTGTTTCATATAACAAGGACAGATTTTGTAAGACAATAGCACGAGTTGCCTTGTTGACACCTGAATTCAAAGCGATTAGCGACTGCAGACAAAGTAAATTCTCTCAACCATAAATTCAAAACAAACAAAGCCGCAAAAGTTTCTCTGAAACCCAGGTAGCTAGCTCACTCATTGTGCATCCCAGAAACTGTTTTTAAGAGCAAACAAGAGCATATATCGAAAGAAGTAAGATATATCTACACATCTACCTCGGGTATTTCATTTCTTTGATTCAGAAGCGGAGCAGTAAGTGTTTTTATTACGCCCAAAAAGGTAAGAGAATTGAATCGCCTCCCAATCCGCTTTTGAACCAAACATATAAAATGCCCAATGCAGATATGTAGAGATATCCTTCTTCTTTCGATCTATTCTCATGTTTGCTCTTAAAAACAATTTTTATGAATGCACAACGAGCGCGCTAGCTACCTAGGTTTCAGATAAACTTTTGCGGCTTTGTTTGTTTTGATTTACTGGTTGAGAGAATTTTCTTTGTCTGCGATCAATAATCGCTTTGAATTGCGGTGTCAATCAAAAGCAACTCATGCTATTGTCTTACAAAATCTGTCCTTGTTGATTCACATTAGATGTCCGGCGAAAATACCCGAGAATACCAGTAATTGACGAGATCTGCTTGATTAACTTTGCGTTTTTACTAATCTCCCCGACATCTAATTTGTTACTGACTGTAAGTGTATAAAACGAAATTCAGTGAGAAATAGTATGTGACTTCTATTAACCAAATACTTTCTTTTTTAGAGAACATCACAAAGAGATGGAAGTTTGCGGCAGTCGTAAGAGGTAAGTGTTTACGTAAATCTTTACTGTCGTGTTTAAAGAGCCATTGTCACCCAGAATCCTTTGTGGGCAGACTGCAACTTGACAGTTTGAAAATCAAATTTGGCCTTGGTGAGCTGATAAGAATACTGGAAGCTCGCTTTTCTACTGCAGTGTGGATCCATGCCAGTCTGGAACTGCAGCATGCCTGCAAAGGACTATGGATGACGGTGGCTCCTTAACTGGTACCACGCGTATCTCGATGTTAAACCTTTTCCAAAATTGCGGGGTTTTCAGTATATCCTTATTCCTACATCGATTTTTATTGTATTTGATGCCCTACCTGTTCGATAAAATGCATTTACAAATTCTTTCGCAGGGAAGGAGAAACCTGTAATTATGTAGAAAGCAAACGAACCAAAAGTTATGATGATCAAGATTCCGAATCGACCAGTGGGGAAAATGGCTCAATCACTAATCGGTCATCACACGATTCCGGATTTCGCGAGAATGGCACTGGTAGCAGTAGCAGTGGAGGTAAGAGCACTTTTTGTACTGTTTAAGCCTTAACAGCTCAATTCATAATGCAAAGCTAGTAAAGTTGTTCATTGATAAATCATATTCTGCTCCGTTAAAAACTGCCCTATTTCCACCATTCCTAATCTCCAAGTAGCTAAACTTGCTCTGCTCATCCGAATATTTTCACTGTATACTGTATTTTCACTACAAAAGGCTACCAAGATGGCCGCGTCTTCAACATCTTGTTTGAAAACTTAAATATTAAAAAGCAAGCTTTTTTTGCAAAGAATTACGTTTCCGCGATTTGAGAGTGCAGAGAATGATAAAATCATACCTGTCAATAAACAATCTTTCTCCGTGCAGCCAAAATATGTTTCCGCAGCTGTGAAAGCTGCAGTTGCTCTGCTTCATGTCCACCAAAATGTCAACCTCGTTCCAAAAATGATGCTTCCTGATTCGTTAATCCACATTTTTGACATAAAACCACGTGTCGTTATGGATCACGTGATGTGTAAAATGAAGCTATGAGCCTTTTTAAAGAGCCATTTTCATCCAGGATCCTTTGCACAGGCACTCAAAGGAACCAAAGTCCTACTTTTCCATCAGTTCAACTACTGCATTGTGGATCTGCATTTTCCGCTTAGGCCAAAGTGGATTTTAAGACAGCCTGAAATGGCAGCGTTCTCGCAAAGGATCCTGGGTGACAATGGCTCTTTAAGGATTGATGATAGCTCGAAAATTAGGACGAGGATTTTCCCAGTACAAAGTAATTAAAACTAAGACAACTACATGTGATTTTATCTCGAAAAACTGGATTCTGGCAATCCCATTAGCGAGTTGAAACCGTTTTGCGAAGACCCCAGTTACGCTAATTTTTTCATGTGATGTTTTCAGTCTTGTTTAACCACAATAACCTCTCAAAATAGAGAACGAAGGGAAACAAGGACAAAGGAAATAAGTTCAAAGTATATACCAGTCTTGTAACTTATATAGATTAAGATTATGAACAAATTAAGCCCTGAAAGCCTCTGGGATAAATTTCAGCAAAGGTCGTCGCAGTCAAACTATGCAACAAGGTACTGTAGAGATCTACAAATTCCTAGACTAAATACAGAATATGCGAAAAAGAGTTATTACTATTCCGCTATGAAAGTTTGGAACAATATACCAGTTGATATTAGAGAACTCCCGACTATTAGTCGCTTTAAAAAAGAACTAAAGGAGTATTTGAAGAGCTGACTGAAAATATCAGTTTAAAACACGACCCCCTGGAAGAACAGCATCTTAGGTAATTTGATCTTTTGTTAATAACCAATTTATTTATTGTATTTAAGCTGAAGGGTAGTTTCGTGTATAAAAAATTATATCATATCATATCATAGGTGCAATGAACTTCAAGCGGGAATGACTTAGTGGTAGAGCGCCTGACTTGGCAACTAATCTGAAGGTCGTTGGTTCGATTCCCCGCTCTATCAAGCCTGCTGTGTAGAGTGAGGAGAGTCACCAGCTCTCTGTATTCCAGGTTAAATGAATCACGAGCAGTCGTCACACGGGGAGAAAGGACCAGGACATTGCTCTATAAGCTGCCTCAGGGTGCCAGGTAGAAATGATAACAATGATAGAAAATCTTTGCATGATCTTGTCGCTAATAACGTACTTTCTGAATCTCAATCGGCTCTTTTCTTTTTCTTATAGACGATTTAGCTCCAGAGCAACCAGGAAACAACCCACCACCGAACAAGGCCTTGGGAAGATGTGTTCGAGCCCTGGAGAAGAAATTGAACTGGATTGGTCACGAGGTGCAAGTTATCCGAGAGATGCTTCAGTTTATTACTAAAGTCATGCCAGGATCGGCACTTGACCGGCCACCGTTTGACAATCTGTTGAAAGCTAACAATTTCAAAAATGAGTGCAATGGGCAGATGCCATCATTCACAGGGTATTCGTCGGGATTCTCCAAAGTAGACTCAGATTCCCCGATTAATTATGCTTCATCGAGCATGTCCGTTCCATCGACAGCAAACGGAAGATCTACCAAGATTAGTTCCCAAAATGGAGACAACTCAGAAGTGGAACCAAGAGATTCGAACTCTGACTGCGGTACCAAATCCCCATCAGAAGACTTAGATTCGGACGGATTTGGGGAAAGGATCTCCAGCAGCCAAGAGGGCGGTCCAGCTTCAAATTTAACATCTGCTCAAACACCTACGGAGGATTTTGCAAGAGACACACAACTACAAGGCTACTCGAACAGTCCTAATGATGTACATTTCTTGAAATCCGAGTCAGTGTCGGCAGTTGATGTTATCTATCTTTGGGAGCATGGCACAGATGAGATGCTACCCATTCGAATGTGGGATGAGGCACAACTTTCCAGAGGAGGTGAGGTCATCAAGAGTTGGCATCAAATAATCACATTGTTCAAGGAAGGATGTGGCGGCAACCTGGAAATGTTTGTCGATAAATATTCCAACGCTGATGGAAAACTGATGAGCGTTTCTGATATTCTTGCCGTTAGCCAGAAGTTGATTGTTTCCAACGGCGTTTATAAAGCAGGTAGTGAAATTACACAATCCAGCCCCATAGCAAGCAACAACAACAATCTTGAAAGGACTTCTCCTAGCCGTTCGACACTCAATGCTGCTATGACACAATTTCCTGCCAATGTGTTCAAGGCAGAGCCAGGTACACCATTGTACACATTGCCACGCAAAATCAACGGCCAGAAAGTGTCCGCTAAGGATGTGATCCGCATCTGGGAGGAAGGATTTGGCAGCATTCCGCCTGTCAAGCTGTGGATACCAAATCAGAAATTGAAACAGCAAAGCAAGATCTCGCGCTGGAAGAAAATCGTTGACATTTTCAAATCCGAGTGCAATGGAAACATGAAAATGTTTGAGCACCGGTATTCAAATGAATGCGGTATCTTGTTACCCATCGCAGCTATCATCACCAAGTATGAGCAATGCCAACCTGGAATCGATTCAATGAAGCAACCCACTATGAGCAACATTAATCAGTCTGTTTTCAATGTCAGCCAGACGACCGTCAACGTAAGGCAGCCATCCGCAATGAAAAATGAATTCCCACGTGAGGATGCCGATCGGTATTGGGGATCATACAAGCGACTGTACGAGTTGGGAAAAGAATGGGATTACAAAAAGGCACAAAGTTGTAGTGACAGAAGAGCATTCACAATCAGGCAGGTTGAAAATTGGCAACGTAACAGCATTCAATCAAGCGCTGACAGACGACACAAGTCTCTTAGCAGCCTCAGCGAAGGTCAGAGGGAAGTACGAACCTCGATTAACGGAAGACACGACTCAACGAGGTCATGTCCTGATCAACAGCAGTTGCATAAGAAGAACAATGCCAAAATCCCAGAAGCTGCTTCCTCATCAGTCATTAGGGTGAATGCTTCTGACAGCACGATCAATAATAAAAGCGGTGCCCTTTCACGTCAAAGTAATGACTTTGACAACAAAAATAGCACAGTGTCACTTAAAGGATACAACGCAGTCAGAGGGGTAGTTCTGAATGTACCACAAAAGAATCATCTACATACACTGGAGGACCTCGATGAGTCTTCACCTGTACCCGAGAGTGAAAACAGTGATACCAGTAGCAACAGGGACATTGATATTACAGGGACAGAAAGCTCTGTAAGCGTGGCTCCTTCCGAGTGTTATGGTCTCCCAAATGACTACGTCGATTCGAACGAAGACAAATTGGAGAAAGCTCATTACTCCATGTCATCAATCAGCGGCATCAGTCAGAGTCAAAGGTCACGTCAAAGTTCAACCAACAGCAGTGAAATCCCAAGAGAGGAACCCAAATCAGTCATCATGTTTGAAAGAGATGGTTGTGATGCAACGACAAGCAGTACTGCCACAAATGTCAGAAATTCGAGCTGCACAGTTCTCCCAGAGTCCGATGATCCTTTTGAAGTGATTAAGTTGTGGGAGACCGGAAGTGAAAATTGTCCGCCAATCAGATTTCTTGATGTGAACGATGATGAAATGAGACATTCACGTCTTGTCGCGTGGCGAAAGTTCATCGACATATTCAACTATCATTGCAACTCTGATAAGCAGATTCTCGCTCAGAAATATTCCGACGAGCAAGGGAGATTGCTGCGTGTTTCAGAGATCCTACACTTATTCGAAGCTACACATTTACTGCACCCCCTCGAACCGCAACGCAGCCCGATCCAAGATAGCCTCCCAGCTACAAGACCGGCAGTCCCGTACAAACCAAACCCTCCAATGCTAGATATGAACAGGGCCAATCCTGATACAAACGTATACATACTACCGAGAAAGATCAATGGTCACAAAGTGTCGGCAAGGGATGTCATTCATATTTGGCACCATGGCCTCAAACATGTGCCGCCAGTTGGAACGTGGCTCCCACAACAAAAAGTACGCCAGCAAAGTAAAATCTCGCGATGGAAGAAAATCGTGGAGATATTTGAAGTTGATTGTAATGGAGACATGCAACGATTTGAAGCAAAGTACTCTAGTAAGATGGGAGATTTATTGCCCATCGCAGCAATCATTTCAAAATACGAAGCTGAGAAAAGTACTCTTGATAGCGGCATGTGTGTGAACATTAAAGTTGACAATTTGCATCAAACATATTAAGATATTGATTTCTTGGGTCTCGTGGGAATATTTAAAGGTAATGGAAGTTGGGTGCTTTCAGGACAGAATAGGTTCCAAATCTTTAAAAAGGTTGGTGTAAAATTCAATGATTTATTTCTTTGAACTGAATGGCTTCAAAAAACTATTGCTATTTTGCTATCCTACTATCCTGCCACTGAAAGTGAAATTTTCTGAAATCTTAATACTTTTAGAATTTGAGTGTTTTTCTTCTTTTTCGAGAATTCAAGAAACATTTTCAAAAAAATTAAAACCATCGTAATTTCTAAAGTGTTTGATGCAGAACTAAATAGTTTCCAAGAAAGGCTTACTTTGTGAACGTCTACGATATAGTAACAAGCAAAAGTCTGTCACTTTGTGGTTTATGATTTAGAAATTTGATGACGTCACATCCTCAAATGAGGTGGAATATGAAATGCGCTGTAATTAAAAAAAATTCAAAATTTCCGAAAAGTTCAACGGTAGAATTATAGATAGGTAGCTGAAGTTTCTTGTAAGCCATTCAGTTAAAAGAAATAGGTCATAACATTTTACACCCACCTTTTTACGCTGAATTAAAGATTTGAAACCTATGCTTTTCAGGACATGGCTGCTGTTAGGGAGGAGGACTAAGACCACGTTTACACTATACTTGTACAGTTATGATCCACTGGAAAGTTGTTACTGCTCAAGATCGTTTGCACTGCGCAAGAACGAAATTATTCTTCTATGACAAATGGAGAAGAAGTGTTACGAATTTAGCAGGACCAGTGTAAACGGGAGGCTCATCCTCAAATTAGGTGAGGTTTCCGAAAACGCAAAATTATTCATGCAAAAAATGTCAATCGTTTTTTTCGCGGAATTTTCACGTGACATCTTATTCGAGACAAACTTTGATATTCAATAATTCTAAGAGCATTCGATAGTTGATTGGGATGCACCTTGCGAAATATTTTTCACCCCATCCTTGCTGTAATTTGCTATTATTTCACAATAAATTTTCAACCCATAACGTTTTGTGTAAATCGCTGGTATAGATTTCGGAAAACGTTGTATAAACATGAGACAAGCTGTTTACAGCTTGGTAGAACATCTCATCTCTTGCTAACTATTGGTAAAACGTCAGCCCCAGTCCATCGGAAGGAAACTGGTCAAATTTCCAGCAGGGGTTAACGATAATCATAGCTTGGTAATCACACTGTTACGTCATCTGTAATGGGTAACAATGGTAGTCTCGGTCATAAAGAACTCTACGAACTCTGTTCACACAGGGAAATTATCAATTTTGGGGAGTTCGCCATTGGTTTTTATATGTAAATAAAACTGTAAATAACGCATATAATCGTATAGAATAGGTAGTTGATTGTAATGTCTTAATCATGGACGATTTCTCGTAAATCTCGGGATATACAGTATTACCCCGCCACTAAGAAGTTCATTTTGTAAAACCAGGCTGTTTGATTTCTTATAAATATAACATATATCAAACCAAAAATGACACAGACCATGGTGTCATCTGGCAGGCTGCAGTTTCTTATAAGTCAGTTTCTTAGTGACTGGGTAATACTGTATTGCAGCATTATTGCTGCAGTTCTATATGTCTCTGTTGAAGAGGAATGTTTGTTTGTTTGTTTGCTGTATCGTATCGTGATAACGATTTTGGCACGTTCTTTTGGACAAACCAACTTTTCTTTGCAACCTCCCCGATAGCGTAGACTCAAACAAATCTTTAACGAAGTTGGTTTAATCGTCTGTTTTTTTAGGCTTTGCTATCATCCTACCATGGTAGCCATTTATACCAGCCTTATGAAAACTTAATGCACTTGCTTTTACGTCACATTTTGGTGTCAGCACAATTTGACCAGGATTATTTCTTGCGAAAGTGAGGGCTGAGTTCACCAGGCGAAGTTTTTCTTGGGATGAGGTCTTAATCGTTTGTCCAAAATAACGCACCGAACGCTTGTGTACATGAGGAAATTTAATTAATTCTTGATTTTACCAACAAGGCCATTCAGATACTGTATGTCCCAAAGATTCCCCACCAAGATGCAAGGGCTAGTGAAATACTTTCGATCAAACTATGGATTTAAGGCATCTATCTTATGGTCTGTTTCCTTTAATTGTTTATTTTAGCACTTGTATGCCTCTGTGAAGAGTGTTTGCCGGGTGACACAATCAAAATCGTGCCAGAAGCTAAGGTTTGATTTTTGATACAAAACACAAAAAAGATATGTTTATGATCGGGAACAAAACCATTTTTCAGTGATTTTTTAAAACGTTTCCCTGTTCAGAAATTTCAGCCAAACGTTAGTAAATTTTTTGGGACACCAGGTTTTAGGAACAGGGACAATGCGCAGATTTGGAGCCACCTCATCTATGGATGAGCTAGCTGACCAATTTAGCCATAAAGATTTTTGTGGAATTAGCACTTGGTTCTCATTTGAGTTTCAAAGCACTTTACTCTCTCTGTTTCAAAACAATGTTGTTCTATCTCAATAAAATGAGGATGCCTATGAAGAGTATTTGGGGTGGGGAGGGGCTGCTTCAACTAATGGCTGTCGATCTGTTGAAAACTGTACATATTTCATAAAGTGGCATACGTTTTCTCCGCCCTTTCATAAAGCACTACTAGCCATAACTGCTCCGATGAATGGTTGCCCCAAGTCTATCTCTTCTTTCCTTCTTGCCATTCTCTTCACGTTAGTTGCTGGATCCGCCATTCCAACATTCCGTCAAGAGAGCCCGAGAGACCTTTTGACGAAATGTTGGAATGGCGGATCCAGGAACTACCGTAAAGAGAGCGATAAGACGGACTGAAGAGAAGATAGACTTGGGGCAAGTCTTATGAATGGTTCAATCAAGTTCAATGGCAATCGAGTTCAAAACACTCGTATTATTTTATTTCTTTTACGTTTTGACTAGAGCAGAATTATAATCAGTAGATTTAAAGTAGGAATTGAGATGGTAAATTATAAATATGATACTATCAAAATGGAGAAAGTGTTTCTCTTGACAATGTTCTTGGAGAGTGGCTCCTATTTCTACTGGTAGTTGTACATGTAACAAAGCCTGCGTCGCTTTTGGAATTCGGTCTGTGACGCAGGCTATAGCTATACATAACATGAAATTGCATCGATGTCTAAATTTTTTGTGGTCCGAAATATTTACTATCCGTATCCATACAGAGAAATCCCATGAAAATGTTTTCGCTGTTTGAAAAACATAATCTGCTCACGAAGTAGACTTACCCCTTGAATCTACTGCTCAAGTCTGTCTTACCGCTATTCCTTTTTCGGTTGTTCCTGGATCCGCAATTCCGTCATTACGGAATGCTGGACCAGCGGTTCCGGGAAATGTAGAGAGGGATCGGTCAGACGGACTTGAGGAATATACTTGTGGCAAGTCTACTCACGCGCAGCAATGGCAATTTGCAGAGAAAAGAATCTGCCAAAAGAGCTACATGTTGGAACAACCGTATTTTGTCAGCTAACTTTGTTTTAATCCAGTTTTGCTTTTGGGAAAATCCCCCCCCCCCCCCCCCTAGTAGAACTTTTTGATAGCTCTGCAATGAGGAAAAGTGTATGGCAATGAAAATGTGCGCCTTATCGCAGCTACCTGTTGTGAACGTTTCATTGAAATATTTTGACAAATGAATTTCTCTAGGACTGACTCTGTCCTCCTAATCGCGGATTCTCAAATCCTAATTTTGGCGAAAAAAGTAGCAAAATTACACCCTGTCTTAAAACGAGCGATGGACTCTCTCCAATGTATCGTTCCAGTTTTTGACACCAGAGAAGTAGCGGGTGTCCCCAAAAGAAGTACTCCCGTTTGAAAAATCACCAGAATTTGAATTAACAGCCAATCTTCAATTTTCTCCTCTTTTTCAAGTATATCAAGGACCAAATCATTTTCCAATATATAGCTGATCTTGTAATTGACTTAAATAGCAAATTTAGCACTTTTAGGGCTGCCTGATTTTGAATCATGCTTGCAAAAAGCACTGATGATTGCCAGATCAATTTCTTTGTGCATAATTTGATATAATTTATAATAATTCTCATGTTTGGATGGAAATCGTGCTCCAAAATTTACTTTATGTTTATCGCATTTTCCCTGATTTTGGTCAATTTTGCCGTTTTTCTTGATCATCATATAAATGAAAATGCTGATGTACGCAATACTGATGGCCAATTTTGAGTCATTTTATAGTTTTACAGCATATGAGTCAAATCTTTCAATAGGGCACAGGGAAGCCCACAAATCTTCCAATTTCACGCTTATAAGCCAATTATATCGTCATATTCCGATCACATGACTGAAAATAAGGCTTTCGAGATAAATTTTTGAGTACCTTCACGAAAATAAAAATGGATATTCGAGTAATAAAGATACAGAGCTGGTTTTACCACGAATCGATTCGAGAGGCCCCACTCCACATTTGTTTTTCTGCATTTGGTTAAAATCTCATCAGGGATCGGCGTTACATCGAATTTCATTCCTTCGAAAATTGGCCTATGTAAGATGTTCAATAATTCTTTAGGAACGCTACAAATAAGATATAGCTTTCAAAATTTCAAATGTTACGTGAGTTATGTCCAGGAATAACATGAAAGTATTTGTTTGTTTGATTTTCGAAAATCCTAGACGAATTAAAGCTATTTGCTGCGAATAAAGCTAATGGGCCTACCTTCACCCGCAACAGAATCCCAGTAATCGGCATTAAATTACTCTTTTTCGCAATAATAACCAGCAGATATATTAACGAATAACTTCACCACAAATTCAATTTCTTTCCACCATTTTATCATCGATAAGTTCGAGAAAATGTGACAAGACTACAGCCTCTGCAGCAAACCGTCCAACTACTGTCGATTCAAAGTTTTCTTGTTGCAAACACCAGGAAAGCTTGCATAAAACAAAAGGTTGTGCAAGGCTCAGATCTCCCATATGACACAGCAAATTGTTACCTTTGATAATAGATTGTACACCTTTGAGAATAGATTGCAGGGGAATTTCTTTACACAAATTATGTACTTTTCCGATGTGACAAAGAAATTTGCAATCTTTGAGAAATGTTTTATTTTCTCTTTAGTTTGCAACGATAGAATGCCTTTAGGAGTGTGCAATCTATTCTGAAAGATATCATTTTGCTTTGTCATATGGGAGACCTAAGTCTTGCAAAACCTTTTGTTTTATGCAAGTCTTGCAAGACTTCCAACGTGTTTGCAACAACAAAACTTTGAATCGACGGTAGTTGGACGGTTTGCTGCAGAGGCTGTAAAGTCTTGTCACATTTTATCGAAATTATCGATGATAAAATGGTGGAAAGTAATTGGATCTGTGGTGAAGTTATTCGTTAATGTATCTGCTGCTTATTATTGCGAAAAAGAGTAATTTAATGCCGATTACTGGGATTCTGTTGCGGGTGAAGGTAGGCCCATTAGCTTTATTCGCAGCAAATAGCTTTAATTCGTCTAGGATTTTCGAAAATCACAAAAAAAATATTTTCATGTTATTCCTGGACATAATTCACGTAACATATGAAATTTTGAAAGCTATGTCTTATTTGTAGCGTTCCTGAAGAATTCTTGAACATAGGCCAATTTTCGAAGGAATGAAATTCGATGTAACGCCGATCCCTGATGAGATTTTAACCAAATGCAGAAAAACAAATGTGGAGTGGGGCCTCTCGGATCGATTCGTGGTAAAACCAGCTCTGTATCTTTATTACTCGAATATCCATTTTTATTTTCGTGAAGGTACTCAAAAATTTATCTCGAAAGCCTTATTTTCAGTCATGTGATCGGAATACGACGATATAATTGGCTTATAAGCGTGAAATTGGAAGATTTTTGGGTTTCCCTGTGCCCTATTGAAAGATTTGACTCATATGCTTAGTTTTACAAAGTACATGCCTGGAACTGTTAGCACACCAAATATGGTTTCTCTCCATGTTGCCAGTCAAGAGTTAGGTGGGGGGGGGGCACTTTTTTGCCCCCCCCCAACCAAAATAGGACGCGTCAGATCATCCTCGTGACGACAAGTGCAGACTTTGTGACAATAGTGTCAACTGTTTTGATTGACGTGATCTTACAAGGCGATTAGTGACTGCAAAACGAAGCGATTTCTACGACCTATTTGTCAAGCCACGATTGTAAACAAAGCACACCTCAAAAGATACCTCCAAATCAAACCTCGTACCCAGCGACAATGATGGTTTTCCGTAAACTGCAACGGTCTAGCCTCCTATTGAAAACAACAGATACTCTTGGGAACGAGGTTGCTCCAAATCAAGATAGCAGACTCGCTGATTGTGTACTAGAAAAAGAGTATACAGAGATCTTTTTATTTTATCAATATTTATAGACGAAACACCTTTCAGCTTCAAAAATTAACAACCTAATTAACAGAATTTGCTTTACCAAGGGGTCGTGTAGAGTCTGTACGTTTAAAGGTTCAAAAGATACTCTCCAAACCCTGTTTTAAAGCGAGCGATTGATTCTTTCTCACTAATGCTGTCAGGGATATCATTCCAGTTTTTAACACCAGAGAAGTAGAAACTTCGGTTTGCATATTCTAACCCAACTCTTGGAAGTTGCAAATCTCTGCGATTTCTGGATCTATACTCGGAAATATGGGATCTTTCAGTGAACTTATGGTGAAAATTGTCGGGACAGAGGTCATGCAAAATTTTGCATGTCATGACATGACTCCTTGGTCAAAAGATAACAAAGACTTTACCGTGAGCCAATCCAATTACAAATCCATCCGTCCTTATACTTGGCATTCTCTACTATCTTCTTTGCCCTTGCCCTTGTTTGCAATCGTTGCAGTTGGGCTAGTTTGGTGTTGGAGTGTTGGACAGGGTGCTCCCAGCCTCCTTCCAGCACATTTCAAGTTATTAAAAAAAAACAAAGAGATGTTTCATCGGTTGATTCAACTAACGTATTATTGCCCTTATCTCCAGAACTTTGAGAAACATGAATTCTAACAGCAAAACGTTCAGCAAACAAGACGATTACATTAATCATACGCACGATACATTGAACTATATAGTGTACGGTCGAAGAGGGCACAACTATAGAAACACAGGCATCAATTTGGTTTTTGTTGCTGTTTGCCCTATAAGGACACAGACGATAAATTTAAACTGAATAACCTTATATGGACATAGATTTTACCCTGAATAGAGGGTGATCCTTAAAGATTAATCAGTGGCTCTGAAGATGCCCTAAATGGACGAAACTAGTCAGTGTTGAAAGAAAAATCAAAAATCGCAAAAGACCAAATTGATGCCTGTTCCTTGAGTAACTCATACACTATATACAGTATAAGACATTCAAATACATTCGTAACAATACCAACTGTTTCCATTATAGTAGTAGAATCATCGTAGAATCAAGTTGTTCAACTCTAATTCAACCAATCGTGTATATGTAAAAAAATTAAAGGATGTTAAGCTCCAGTTTGAAAAAAGCACATTTTTGTGTCAAAAAATTAGATACAGGTTAACATCAGCTACTTCAAACTTAGACATTCGAAGAGTTTTATTTGAGAAGCTTAGGTCCCGGGCTAGTAGCCAGTGTCGTAAATGTTACGATATTTTTCCTGTCAAAAGTTTCCCGAGAGTTCTAAACCTTTTCTTGCCCTGACACCAAATGAGCTTCCAAAGCAAGGGCGCCTGCCTTGCAGGAACTGTATTTATTCCCAGTACTGTAGAGTAATTGGTGTCCTGTGACCCAGTACAAAGAGTCAGTCCTGTCAAGGTCAAGATGACGTATGAATAACTTTGTGGTTTTAAATTCCGGTGTTGATGTAATACGAGATCAACTGTTATACGAGTTGGCCACAGGGAACCAGACAGCGTGACTTTTGATTGGTCAACACTAACAGATGCTAGAATTTGAAAATCCTTGTAACTAAATAACTTTCTTGAAAGTTTCTTAAAATATACACAGATTAACAGGACTGGGTCACAGGACACCAATTACTCTATGTACTGGGTCACAGGTACAGTACTGGGAATAAACACACTTCCTACAAGGTACAGTACTGGGAATAAACACACTTCCTAATTTCAAAACAAGCATTAGCGGAAATCACTGTACAGTGTCAAAACATCTTCAAGTGACTGAGAAAAATTCTGCTGCAAGTGCAACAGTTTCTCCATTTTTCAAACCCAGAGGTAGTACAGCTCCTTAACTTTTAAAAAATTGAGCAGTTTCATGCCAGCGACATCTTATGAAAAGATAATCTAGTTAGTAGTTTGAACTTTTTTGCTAGAAAACTGAATTCTAGGCCTGTTTTCAAGGATATTGAGATTAAGCCATTTTATGAAATAATTTGTAATTTGAGAGAAACGACAGATTTTGACACACTAAATGTTTGTATCAGAGTTTAACATGTTAGCTACACATGTATCATTAGTTAAAAGCTAGTAAATTTTCTGAACAGTTTTCTGATTCACCAGGTAGTATGTTTATAAAATATTTCCAAGTTTAGAATTAACTGATGCCAACCAAAGTTTATAATTTATATTGCTGTACATATTAGACATGTTATAATATCATTAAATCAATAAGCGATAATCATACATATATCAGCCATAATTTGACATCATATTTAAAACTAGTCCATTTGCTAAAGTATGTGTAAAAAATGTTGATTTTTGAAAGGGTAGGTGGTCGTTTTGGCCAAATGTTATGTTAGTGTTGAGTAGAGCTGAAATATGAGAAAACTCTTAGAGCAGGAGATGGTTGTTTTGCTATTCAAATAGTGAAACAACCTTCTCCTATGTTAAAGTTGCCTATGCCATAATAATTTCATAGGGTCTACTGGGGAAAAATTGGTAGGCTGGGATACCATATCATATCATCAGTTATTTAAGCATGGTAGCCCATTCAGGAACGTTGGTCTACAAGGGGCCATGCATCCATTTTGGGGTAAAATGAGTAATGTTGATTGCTGCAAAACATTAGACCTGGAATTGCTGAATCAACATTTCACTATGTCCAAAGAGGGAAGTTCAAGCCGTTCTAGCTAGAAGAAAACCCTTGACAAAGATTTTGGCAAAATCTATCCAAATTTTTCACCCTATACCCATTTTAACCAAACTTACCCTTTTTACCCCAGTAGATACTGTTGAGTCAAGCAGTGGCAATACTTAATATGCAAGTCCATGGAATTATCTATGGACTCGTGTTAAAGATCACTGGCTAGAGGGGCCTGCTTCTATAGTACTTCAATATTGAAGTAAAGACATCACCTCTTTTGGTGCATGTTCTCCTACACAAATTCATTCCACAATAAATGTTCTTTCTATTTTCAAAGTGTCTGAAGCAAAATAGATCTTGGTCAGTGCGATTATGTTAGCCCTAAGTAATCATCTAAGAACATGGGGGTAAACAAATGCTGATGTTCTAAAAGAATCTGGCATCTGGAGGTATGTCCCACCAACTTTTGATAAAAATCTGCTCCTGATCTCTCCAGCAGATGCTGGTCTTATTGGGCTTCTATATGTAGCAAATTCATCTGTGTTGCTCTCTTGTTTCCACATCAGTGGCTCCCTTTCTGCTTTCTTTGATATGACATCTTTCATTGCCTCTCTCTTCAACTTGTTGAGCTCTCTTTGTTTGGCAGAGAGGTTCAGCACACCTCCTTTTGAAGCATCCCACATGTAGAGTAACACACTTGTAAGCAATGCAGCACAGAGACAGACACTAAAGAACACCTCCAGAATAAGATAGCCACTAGTATCACAAATCTTTCCTGCAGCAATTGCAACAACGGCCAGTCCTAAATTCTGAATTGCCTGCATAAAGCCATAGGCAGTGCCAAGCTGATATTCTGGTATCACCATAGCAACTAGGGGCCATAATGCACAGGCTAGCAGAGAATAAGAAACACCCATAACACTCATTGCAAAATATGGAGTGATGAAAGTGAAGGCTAGCACTGCATGACTCCCTAGTGTAAATGCTACAGCCACAATCAACCAAATAAGATTCCTCCCTGTTTTGTCGACCAGAATTCCAAGAACAGGAGAAGCACCAGCTGAGATCAAGTAAACCAGACTGTTGCAAATATTTGCTTGACTTGGTGTGAGATCCCATTTTGCTTCAAAAAATGCAAGACCAATACCAATGAATGGAAATACTGCCACATAGTATGTGACACATATTAGGAAGATGAGCCAAGCTGCCATACCAAAGTCTTTCACATCTGTTAATCTGACCACCTCTCCAGTCTTGGCATCATCCTTCCCTAAAATCCTGCTTGCTCTTTTGTCAAAAAATGCCATGGTGAGGGCTGCGGCTAAAGACAGAAGACAGAACATGCCACCAAACAATAGCGTATAAGCAAGGACTTTGTACATCTCACCAGGTGGCTCTGGGAAGACATTTGTGAACATGGTATAAATGGGTTGCATGATATTCATGTTAACTGTGCTGCCAACTCTAGAGAAGCTAAGTTGAAGACCAAATACCATATTGAGTTCATTTCCTTTGAACCATCCAACAGCATACGTGTTTTGGGCAACTGCAAGTGACTCCCCTCCAATGCCAAATACGAACCTTCCTACATACATAAGATAAATGCTGTTGAAGTAGGCACCAAGTCCAAAAATCACTTGGCCTACCACGACGAAAAGGGAGAATATCAAGGTGCCCATTCGAATACCAAAAACACTGTCCAGGAGATAACCACCAAAGAAGCACATGATAACATTTGGCCATGAATACCAAGCATAGAGATTCATGAACTGTTCGTGTGTTACGTGCATGTCTTTTATGATAACTTGTTGCAAGGCAGCTGGGTTGTCATAGCAGTAGTAACTCCCAAAACTCAGGAAGCAAATGAAGGCCAACACCATAAAACGATGGGGAGCTTGGCGAGGATCACAGCAAGCTAGGGCTCCACATCCTTCTAATTCATCGCTTTCAACGAACTCAACGCTTTGTCCTTCAGGATGAGGAGACATGTTGGTTGAGTAATCGCAAGAACTTGAATTTTTCAGTGTTTTTGTTGGCTTTTCTGTCGTCCAAAATGCTCAACTGCAAGTCATGTGAGGGAAAAAGAACTTCAAAACCAAAATAGCAAACTAACCTCTTTTCCGTGTAGCCTCTGCTTCAATTTATTTCGTGATAAAATCATGAAGTACTTACTATTTCTTTTTGTTGCTTTCAAACGGAAAGAAAAGGTTCGCAAAACATTCGGTGTAAAAGAGGCAGTAATTCAGTAATTCAGTAAGTATTTACGTCTCACATTGGTTCATCAATTTTGATGTAAGGGCAGGAAAAATTGGTGGTTCATTCATTCGTAATTAATCCATCAAATGGCGTCACGAAATCTCCCGAAACACCGACGGCGGCACGCACATACAGTCGTCGACGCCATCAGCCAGCTTGGTATAGGTAGGCCTAATGTACTCATGAAACATTTGGCCACATTTGAGTAAATGAACGGTGATACAGCGACATGATATAAACGTAGCACAAAAGAATGCCACGAGCCACTTTTATGTTTCTATTGTTTTCGTCGATTGAGAACATCAACAATACAATAGGTTATATTTAGATTGACCCGAAGTCCCCCTAGCTAAGTTTTGTTTGTTTGTTTGTTAACTTATTTTACATCGATTATCTACATCTAGCTTGCTATATACAATTTTATATGTACAAGCAAACTAATCCAAATCGATAACAGTGTTTTACTAATTAATTGGAATACACAAAACTAACTTTTGAAGGCATACTGGTAAGCATTGCATTTACAGTTTGGGCCATTCCACATTTTTATCATACGTAAAACTACTTAAATTTTCGGCGGATTTTATTTCATTTGGCAGTCCATTCCAGATTTGAGGTCCCAGTGATTGTAGGCTATTAGAACCAAAGGTGACTTGATTTGGTCTATAATATTGCAAATCATTTGGGTTTCGTGATGAGTATGCAGAGGATCTAATTTTGAAAATATCATGCATGAAAGATGGATTTAGATTTTTTAAAGTCTTAAAAATCTCAATACAGAGAACTCTCAGACGGGAAACATGCATTGTACACCTTTCTGACTTGACAAGTAAGTCGATATAAGATGTATGATGATCATTGTATAAAAATCTACAAAAAATCTAAGGGCACGTTCTTGAATCTTTTCGATTTTTTGCAAGGATTTAGCTGATGAGAAGTACCATACCAGAGGGCAATAATCAAAGTTCGAGTATACAAAACTTTGGACTAGAATTTTCCTTCCTTTTTGTGAAATAAATGTTTTGAGCCGTTTTAAGACATTAAGCTGTGATGCAGCCTTCCTGCAAAGTTCAGATATATGCGGTTCAAAATTTAGTTTATAATCTAATTGAATACCTAGTAGTTTGACAGTTTCTTCAGACTTTATCAGTTTACCTTGGATGTTGAAATCTTGTCCACTGGTATTTGCTTGATCCTTTCTAATAAGGAGTGCGTGGAACTTTTCCAGATTTGCTATCATTTAAAGTTAGCAAGTTGCTGTTAACTCCATTGAATTACTTTAAATTTGGTTGTAGCATTAGGCCTAAGCATGCTCTAATGTTTCATCAATACGCTCTGTTTTTGACTGAAATTTTGGTTCTTAGATAACTACAAGCCAAAAATTTAACCCAGGTTGATTGAAAGGGCATACACTTTCGGAACAAGCTATTTCTATTGTTTGTGTCCAGGCCAATATTTGAGATATTTCAAGAAAATAGCAGTCAGAAATCACGTTTATCTGATGACCTTCATTATATCAGCGATGCGGAAGGAAATGCAACATACAGCAGCCCACATCAACGGAAATATGGCAAACAAAAGAGGTACGAAGACTTGCATCATATGAAATTGACAAGCTCCTTCTCATTTCAAGGCCCCTGAGCTTCATTTCCTGAATAGTGTCCCAAAATACCCAATGTCCCATAATACCTGAAACCAGTTTCAGTTTTCAGTTTTATTGACAAATATATCTCAGTAAATCTAAGTATGAAAACATAACCTAGCTTAAAATAAACAATTAATATACATGATACAAGCCCAGTATGGAAAGTATGGCAGATGCACACCCGATATTTTTGTTTGAGTTGCTGCTTGCACACCTGAGTGATTTACGGTAAAAACGACGAAGCAGAAACTGAGTGCGCATGCGCGAAAATTGGTACCTTTCAGCCTCCCAAGCACAATTGAAAAATTGAAAGGGTGTTGGCGATGATGACAATTGGCTGCCAATAATTCAATTGTGCTTTATATACCGATAAGAAAGCTTTAAAGGTCAATTTAAAATACTTTTAAGCATTTTTTATTTGAAAAGTTTCAGGATGTGCACACTTGAACTGCACACTTGCTGACTGTTGCACACCGCACACTTAGAAATTTCAAAAAAATATTTTAGCTAAAAAACAAAATACCAGAATAACATGAAAAACATAAAACCACTCCGGCCCCATATCAAATAGGGATCAAATAAGTTATAGATGTCTGCAGGAAACTTGCAAAGATGCACATTCTTGGCTCCACATTAGCTATTCAACAAGAGATTGAACATCATGTTCCAGGGGCGGGGGATGCAAAGAGGGCGCCAAAAATGTGATAGAAAGAGCGCGTACCAAAGGCACGCAAACATTTTTTGACTCCTATTTAAGAAAATTCTTTGATTTCCCCCCATATTTAGATTGAAGCAGTCAACAAAGAGTGCATTTGGGTCAGGATGAGGAGGGGCGCTTTTCTCGCCAAAAAAGGGGCACCAAGCTGAGTTTGCATGCCCCACTTGCCCCCTAAATCCGTCACTGTTGTTCAACCATTACTACTAGAAAGGGTGTTAAGTAGAAAACATGATTTTGGCACATGAGCCCATGAAAATTAAGAAAACAGTTTTATTTCATTAGTATCTAGTGAATAAGCTTTCATTTGTTGTAATGCTCAACAGTAAAACTTACCTCAAAGGTAGAAGAATTTTGTTCTGAAATCTCAAGGTCACAATTTGAAGGACTTCTTTATAACGAATTTTCACAAGCAGATTTACCGGACATCCCCCTGATAGTCTTCATAACTTTGAGATGCCAAAGAAATAGGTAGGTCGCTATAAAAAAGTGAAGAAACCATTTTAGCCAAACTCCTGAACATTGATTTGGGATTTTGAGACCTGTCCAAATCAGATTTCAGCTGGGGCATGTTCAAATTTTGACTGGAAGTCACATTTTTTAAATGACATCAGAAACATCAAATTTCCCTTCAAATGTTAATTACATTTTTGGATAGAGGGTGGCTATTTGAAAAACTTGATCGATGTTTTTTGATCGTTTTCAGTGTTTTCGAAAACGAGAATTTTAAGAAACTCGCCCCTTTCTCTCTAAAAACTGAAAATGAAAAAATTGCAAAAAACCTAGAATCTAATTCAGGCTTTCTGCTAAAGATTAAGTCATAAATCTTCAAAATCGGCCCAGTGTACGATTTATCGTGGCCTGCCAAAAGTGTATAGTTTCTTTTAGGCGAACAAGGGCGGGCATGTCACACTGGTAACGATGGTCCTACCTTTGTCCGAAAGCTGGTAGTTAACGAGAAATTTTTGCACCACCTTTGTCCCAAAAACTGGTAGTTTTTGATGGCAAATTTCCGCTGTTATTTTTGTCAATTTGGTGGACAATTTCAACATGATTTATCATTGACGATGTTTGTCCCAAAAACCGGTAGTTTTGACCAAATACTGTTTTTCGAAAGCAAATGGTAATTTTAGATATGAAGGTATAAGTGTCCCAAAACCGGTTGCCGGACAATGGTAGGACCACCTTGATGAAAAATCTTAAATTCTGGTCTTTTTTTCGGAAATTTGTCAGACAAAGGTAGACCCGCTTTGGTGAAAAATTGTAATATCTGGTCTTTTTTCCGTAAATTTGGTGGACAAAGGTAGAACCGCTCAAGTGAAAATTCAAAATACTGGTACTTTCTGGTTAAATTTGGTGGACAAAGGGAGAACCAGCTTACAGGTAAACTTCAGGATTTTGATTAGATAGGAGGTTAGAAAGCTTGATTTTTGTGACAAACTGATGGAATAGGAAGATTGACATTCAAATTTCACCTTTGTCCTAAAACTGGTTGTTTTTGGGCAGGAAAGTCGTCCTATGTGACAAAAGAACCGGTTATTTTTTCCAATTACTCTGGACAAACATGGGGTCAAATATTGTACAGAACTTGCCCGCCCCTGGGCGAACACAGTAGTATTCATTCCATCTAAGTTGGACCTTTCGTTCCAACATTATCAACGATTATATACAACAGGTTTCTTTATGAAATTTGCAAAAATGGGTGAAGGCCAGATCAAAGTTTACTCAGGCAACAACAACCTGTTACCTTCATGGGAGAGTTGAGCACCACACAAGAAGATCTACTGACAAGATAGTCTTCTCGGAAAATTCAGTCCTGAAGCAACGTAAATGGTAAATTATTACTACTCTCGAGTATAAAACTTTAAAAACTTTCAACTTGTTTTTTTTTTCAGGAAAGCGGTGACCAGCTATGCCTAAAGTCAAGAGAAGTCGCAAGCCACCTCCAGATGGCTGGGAACTAATTGAGCCAACATTGGAAGAACTGGACCAGAAAATGAGAGAAGTAGAGACAGAACCCCATGAAGGAAAACGGAAGGTCGAGTCATTGTGGCCAGTATTCAGAGTGCACCATCAAAAGTCTCGCTATATTTATGATTTGTATTACAGAAGAAAAGCCATAAGCAAAGAACTTTATGACTACTGTTTGAAAGAGAACTATGCTGACAAAAATTTGATTGCAAAGTGGAAAAAGCAAGGTTACGAAAATCTTTGCTGCCTGCGGTGTATACAGACAAGGGATACAAATTTTGGTTCAAACTGCATTTGCCGCGTGCCAAAAAGCAAACTTGAGGAGGGGAAAGTTGTAGAGTGTGTTCATTGTGGATGTAGAGGCTGCTCTGGTTAGATTTGACAATATTTGAAAAAACTTCTTTTGAGCCATTACAGTAGTGTGTATTTCATTGCATATTTTACTTGTCATTGTATATTGAAAAAGTCACTGAAATATACATAACTTCTTCTGCAAATCTTCTACCGGGTGAGTCAGAAAAAAGAATCCCCGCTTGGAAGGCCACTGCTCCATGAATATCAAAGCAATAATATTGAAAACTGTCTTGTTTTATTGCCAATGTTCAATTGGGTTCAGTAATTTACCCGGCCTTAACCGGCCATTCCTTCCCCTTGATATGGGTGATTTTCTGCAGAAAGCCCCTTCCAAAAACCTGCAAAAACGAACGAAAATAATGAGCAAATTTTCTTTCCTAAAATTGATAACTCTGACAAAAATTCATGTAAGTTGTCCTCTTGGGAGAATGGAATCCGCCCTGGATAGGTCATTGATACCAGGGGGAGGACTTGTTCATCCTCCCCAAGAGGATAGCACGTGCTAAAGCGTCCACAAGTCATTGCTGTAAGGTAAGGCAGAAATGTTCGGGAAATTTGTTCATGATTTTGGGCACGTTTTGAAGGTTTTTGAGGAGGCTTCCTCGAGAAAATTCCTCATAATTTCAGAATGAAGTGGTCGATTTTATAGTAGATTTGAACATTTCTACCATTAAACTATATATTTGCCAATATCATTGCCTTGATATCCAGAATGAAACACGAAATGCTCTAACAAGCTCAATTATGAACCAGAAAACTGAACTGTTTCCCCTTTATAACGGGCAGTGAAGTTTTTTATTCCTTGTCATTGGGGGCTATGAAAAAGATTTCTGAAAAAGTCAAATATACTCCCTGAGGTAGATACTTTATGACACGCCCCTAGAAAAACATTTCTGTGAAAAGGAGGAAAAATTTCTGCGGATAAGCAGAAGTGCTAACGGGAGATGGATCTGTCACAGCTTTGCTACGGATCCAAAGTTGTGCTGGTACAGTCTAAACGGGGTGTGAACAGAGCGATGTTTTTATGCGTTTAGTAGAATCTTGATGTTCCTTCCTTTTTTGCCTGCTACCTTTTGTTTCTAATAGTACTCTTTGAGGAGGAACTGGAATGGTTTGTGCTATGGCGAGGCCGCAGTGATGGCACACGATAGAGGAAGATGGAGAACCCTCGGGAAAGTTAGAATCTTCGAATGTGCCTAAAAGAGAGGGAAGATATAATGCCACTCACTTGAGCATTTCGTATAAAAATGTACAGAAATGTCGCTTGGTCCAAACTCTTTTAAAGGAAAGCCAAAATGCTATTATTCGGGGGAGGGGACCCAGGGGGTTCCTGACTGATATTCATCACTGACACGTATGTGCCCGTCCGCCCTGGGTACCAGACCCTCCAATGAGATTGTGTCTGATACCCAGGGTAGTGGCCATTTTTGTGTCCTGCATAAGGGAGGTATTTTCCCAGGGGGGTACTCAGGTGTGTTTGGGATAGGGGTGCTCAGGCTGGGGTTCAACGCATCAACCCAAAAAAGTAATTTCTAGCAAGAAAATAGACCCAAAAAAATAGATTTTCCGACCTTACATTCCCAAAAGTTATGAGTATCTTAAAAGTCAGTATCTTAAATCTGCATAAAAGTGCCCTAACTCATTAGATTTCTCATACTGTATTTAGATATTTATGTTTTTTGATTTTTGTACTGTTACTTGATTCTAATTTTTTTGTAAATTATATTTTCCCCAATTTGTTTACTTTTTCTCATATTTGAGACCCAAAAAAGTAAGCCAGAATTTCTTGAACCCAAAAAATAACTGTACAAATCATTAACGCAAAAAATAATCCTTGCCTAAATTTTAGACCCAATAAAGTAACCTGAGCATCCCTGTCCTGAATATACCAGAGTACCCCCCCTGGGGGTATTTTAACCCGCATCCAAACCTGGAGATATTCACTAACAACTGGCATCCAATCAAGCATCTGGACACTAGATTTCTTCAAAAAGTTTGGGAAATTCCAAGCAGTTTTTTGTCCTGGTTGCGTTTTATGAAGTTAGGTGAGAACTGAGAAAAATCTTCACATCTTTGTTTTGTCCTCTTCGCTCATTCTCTGTCTGATTGGTCTGTGAAAATGAGGCTTTGGGGTCGGGGCGTGCCATCGAAGCTTTAAAAACGTACCCGATCCTTATACCAATTTTCAGTGGCGGACTGGCCCACCGGGATACCGGAAAATTTCCCGGTGGGCCCTTGTCAAGACAATAGTCACTTATTGTCTTGGGCCCTTTGGACACAAATGCTTGGTGGCGGTTCACAGTAAAAAAATGTGCAGTTGTAAATGGTATCTTAACACTGTTCAAGCCCATCTAATTAGAATATGCCTTAAATTTTTCAGCTCGCTTCGCTCGCACTTCAAGACGTATGTATTCCTGGCTACTGTCAGCCACTTTGTGCAATTGTGTATGCCAGTGGCATGGTGCGGCCACGGGTGGGGATGGGGATGGGGGCACTTGCCACCCCCTACTTCTGTCAAAAGATGATCCTCGAGATTCTTTCAAAAACGAGGAGAAATTGCTTTATATAGGTAGGGAAAGGGTAGGAATCTATCCGAAAAATACTGGAGAGTAAGAGTGATTGAGGACATCGGGAGAGTCGCTCTAAGGCAAAGTAATGGTACGCTTTTACAAAATTTTCCCAAACGAACTATGATAAATTATGACAAACTATGATAGCCTTGAAACATAGTTAATAGAATTTCTATTAACTATGCTTGAAATAAGAAAATTAGACAATATAAAATTCTGTTTCCTCAAAAACTTTACTGTGGATGCTAATTTGAAAAACAATTGTTAGGAAATGATCAAATTGTATTTCAGCACCGCTAATATTAGATTGCAAGGTGATTGCAAGAAGTGTTCTAAGCCAAAGTAAACGGCGTATACTCCAAAAAAAATTTCCCCAGACCCCTTATTTCGATACCCTACCACTTACTTTGTCATGGCTGTTGTATGCTTTATTTAGGCTTTCATTACGTCTACATGAAAGCATTTTCTTGGAAGTTAAACGAAGTGGTATTTCAAATGTTCAGCTCGTTTTGCTTGCTTCTTTCCTTTTAGCTGTGCCATAATCAATCGAGAATTTGATAAAAAAAGTATAATTTGTTTTAAAGCTGCCACGAAACGCTCTACGCTTGTGAATTCACTTTTTTCTAAAACATCTCATTTCACTTGACTGCTTGAAGGCTCATCCCATATCCAATTAAGGATGGATTTTTCAAAATAAGGGTGCTTAGCGGCATTGTAAAGGGTACTCGTAAATTGTAAGTAAATTTTAAAATTGTAAATTGTACACTTACAAATTTTCCTGGACCGAGGCCCAGGCCCTAGTTTCACTTGCTTTGCCCAAAGTTGCCTCCTTTTAAGGCAAAAATCTGGCTACACCACTAGAAACACTGCGAAGTAACTTTTCAAACATACTAGCTAGTTTACAAATATAATTTGAACCTCTACAAATGTGGGGCCCTTAACAACTAATTTCCCGGTAAGGAATTGATGACCCAGTCCGCCCCTGCCAATTTTCAAAAATGTATACCCTACCTTATACCAATTTTCCGAAAAATATACCGGAGAGAGACAGAAAAGCAGCCAAAATGATTGTTGGTCAGATCAGTGGTCATTGGTCAAAGGTCAACGGTGCATATCCGCCTCGTTTCCAGGTGGGCCTAGCAAATGATATGATTGATTGATTGATTGTGGATTGTGTCGAAGAAAACAAATGGCGCGAAAAATATTCGCTGAAAAAGATGAAGAAATTCGTGACTTACGGAAAGCATAAAAAGAGAGAAATCCGTGTGAACGTATGTGACAAGTTTGATGAGATTAGTGATGATGATAATGAAGCTGCTTTGACGAGCTTTGTCTACAACCAAAGAAATGGATGGTGAGTTAGTAAAGTACTAGTTGCTGCTTTCTATTTTAGTAGGCCTATGCCCAGCAGAAACATTCTGACATATTGTTGTTTTCATAGGCCTATGGAAACAACAATAACAAAGGTGGAAAGCATAACTCTTGTGTGCAATTTGAAGCTTATGTGCACTTCCTTCATCAACTCATAATGGGTAAAGTAGGGGAGACCGGCATCAATTGTAACACTTTTTGAAAAATCAGCCCCAAATAATGATTAATGGCGCTTTTCTTGGGGGTAGATGATATTGTAGTTGCATCTCTTGGCAGGTGAGGTGTGCAGAGTATGGCACTTGCACACCGGAGATTTTCAATAGGCTATTCAAATTAGACAATAGAGAACAAAATAAATTTCTCGTTGCACACCAGAGATCTCGTTGAAAAGTGCCATACTCTGCAGACTGGTCTCTTGGAATGAAATAGACGTTAGTTTCCATCATGTGGAGCCAATTTTTGTCATGCTTTGATAGTTTTAAAATCAGTGGTCGAGTGTTACAATTGAATTGCCCCCGTAACACGGGGCACTTGTAACACATGGTTGGAGGAACTGTTACATTACATATCTTGAAAATCATTACAAGTAATTATTGCACGACTCTGGTTTTTCCTTGCACAAAATGTAACACCAGGTGGCAGATTATTCATTGCTTTAGTAAATTTGGGTGCATCAGTTGAAAAACTTGAATTGATTGAGAAAATTTTTTTTTCTTTACAAATTTCAACTCTTAAGTCTTTGATACTGCATGGATGCACATTGTTTGACCAGATTAGAAACTGAATCAAAACCAAGCCATCAGCCAGCTTACACAGGGCAATTGTAACAGCATGGTCAGCTCTCATTATTTCCTATTTTCACATCTCATAAGCTGTGGAGCTTAAAAGTTTTACTGTAGTTGTCATTCTAATAAATAGATGTCATGTCTGAGATGTGAAAATGAATTCTTTTTGCTCAAGAGCAAAATCTTTCAGACACAAATTCACAGGGAAAGCACGTTTTTACTGTTGTTGCCACCCCTCCCCCTGATTTTGGTTTCCTTTCTTTTACCCCTTGATTGACATTTTTCCCCATCCCATTTGGTGTTTTTGCACGGTTTTGCCCTTTTTTGGTACTCTTTGTACTGCCTTATTTAATGGCGATTACGCCCACTTGTAACACGCTGATGATGGATCTTGGAAATTGATCCGAAACGTTCTATATCAATATGGCTTAGCCACTCGTTTATGTCTCTTGGATTTGTCAACTGGATTTGTCGTTTATTACTCTTGGACTTGTCATCCGTTAAAATGGATTTGCTGAAATCATTCTCTAATACTATACAAAACGATTTTATTTGTCGTTGTTCTTGCCCTCCAATTTATTGTGAGACTGCATTCTCCGCCTGATGTTTTTACCTTTGTGCTCAAAAACATGTTTTTCGTCCGAAAATTTTGCAAACTTGGCTGAACATTCCTGAATCTCAAAGATTATTTAGAGGGTTAGAATGAGCATGTTCTATGCAAAAATCAGATTTTCTGCATCATTCTGCAAGGCGTGAGAGACAGTGTTACAATTGCCCCGTGTTACAATTTTCCCCGGTCTCCTCTACTGTCGCCCTGAATGGGTCTAATACCGATTTTAATCAGAATTGCACACCCTCCTTTCGACAGAACTACGAGGCGCCTGGATTTAAGGTTTTTCAAAAGCTCAATGAAAATGTTTTGGGTGGCGCCTTTCTTTACAATATTCTTTGATTGTGTTTCGTTAAAGGAGATATTTTCGAAAATATGAGGAAGTTTTTCATCAGGCAGACTACCTTCCGTGGTCTGTGGACTTGCAAGTTTCATCAAATCTTTTTTCATGTTCAAATGGGTTGAATGAATCGGCATGTAATTTAGTCACTTCTGCACATTTGATATCCAGTTGACCCATGGTGGAATCGGAGAACTCTGTATGCCACAAATTTACACCAAGCACTTCCCTTTAATACGCCAGGAGAATATGTGCCAATTATCCTTGGAGTACAAAGAAGTACGGATTTTGACACTTTGAATGCTAAATTTTACGCCAAGCATTCTTGGAGAAGGAAGACACATGCCAGCATAAAAAAGAGGAATAGGCTGTATGCCACAGTTCAAACCAACCTTTTAAGAGTAAATTCTAGCATTTATCAAAACATCTCGCCAATTTTCGTCGCCTATATATCTTTTCTGGATCTTTTGGAAGGTAGCCTGCGTGCAGTTGAGAATTTCCTTTGTGTAAAATTGAAAGAACAAGAAAATAGAAAGCCTGCGCATTTGTAAGCGATTATTCCTATTTTATTCATAAATAAATCCATTGTGATATGAACCAATTAGAACCTGGTTAGAGATTTTCCGAACTGCAACACAATCAGCTTACGTAGCATCCTTTTTTGTGCTGGGTTTTTGTGTTTCTTTTAAATTGAACAGTTTGGTAGAACAGATTACTGCACTCATTGATTTCATATTGTTGAGTCACCCATACAAGAAATCTATTGGTGCTGCGCAGTCTTTATACTTCCTGCTTCTTTCAATTTTACAAAAGAAAGACTGCATACAGCTATTCTAAGGCAATGTTATTTTGATTCATTTTGAGGGTTTCATCAACTTTCGTGCTTCATCAGCTTTGAAAATTACCATAACAGTTGAGTTGTCCGTAAATTTGAGCTTCATCAGAGTGCTCTGGAAAGGTGGGATTTTTCAGCATGGGGCTCAAATCTTTCAAATCCTTAAAAATGTGGGTGTAAAATTCCTTTACATTTTTCTTTGAATTGGATGGCATGAAAGAAACTTAGGGCACTTTGCTGTAAATCTGTCGTGGCAATTTATTGATATCTTGATTAATTTCAAAATTGTGGCTGTTTTATTATTTTTGAACAAATTCATGGAAAGTTTTGAAAAATTTAAAATCATCATAGATCCTACGTCAATAGAGGCAAAATGATACAATCTTCAAGAAACCATAGTTTATAGAGGTCTACATTATGGTGGCAAGCAGAAATCTGTAGCTTTTCTGGTTTAGGATTTAGAAATTTGATGACGTCACAGCCTCAAATATAATAAATGCCACCATTTTGAAATTAATCAAGATATCAATAAATTGCCACTTCAGATTTGCAGCAAAATATCCTAAGTTCCTTTCAAGCCATTTGATTCAAAGAAAAATGTGATAGAATTTTACACCCACCGTTTTAAAGATTTGAGCCATATGCTGGATTTGTCTGTTAAAGTTTTGCATAGGCGCAAAAGCCGGTGTAGCTAGGGGGGCGGTAGCCCCCCAACTTTGGAAAACTTAGTTTAAAATCAGCCCCAATCAGGCAAAAATCTGCCCTCAGTTGGGAAAAGATGCTGGTAAACAATGGACATTGTGTCAGGCAGCCCCCTAGATTTTTTCTTCCTGTACGCTTATGAAGTTTTGTGTTGCCGAGAATGCCAAGAGCCAGGTACTATGAGCATTCACTCAAAGTCTATTCAGTGTGGAAACTGTAGAGAGAAGCTTCTTGGCTTTCCTGCTTGTAAGATTTCCCTGCTAGGCCTAAAAAATATTTAGACCCACTCAGGGCGAAAAATGGTTGGCAAGGGAAAGTTTATATTCATCAAGGAAAACATTTCTAAGGTGCATGCACTTTGATAGGAAAATCAATTCTATTTGTTATTAGACGCATTCAGGGCGACGGTACTCTAGCTAGCTAGAAGTGTGCAGCTAGATATCAGTTTCATTTATTATTCATCAATCACTCATCCTACAGTAAATACAATTCTACATAATACAACTACCTACTAAGTTACAAGATACAGAAAACCTTTACATACAATACTAAAGTTATTTTCAGAATACACTACTACACAATACAGTATTTCAAAATAATCAAACTGGGACAGAGGAAACGAAGGATGAACTTTAAGTGTTCCTTCCGTCCAAGTTTTAGGCCATCAATTCAAATCACACAACAACATAATTACAGTATTTTCGTACAACTCAGGTTACTTCTTTTAAACTTGAAGAAAGCAGAAAGGGATGATTGATGAATCTGGTGAACATTGAGGGGAAAATAGCAGTAGACATAGGCGTTTTTAGTATGTTTCACTTTCAAAGTCATTTTCCCGCATTTAGCAAAAAACGACATATTCCGATGCTTGTGACAAGTTTTTCATTAATCCTTTGTTCAATTTTCATGAAATTTTCAGCAGAGACTCATTTGACCTTGCTCTAGGGAATGAGACATTTTAGAGCTGGCTATACCTGAGAGCAAAAATGTAGTCTTGAAAATTATTAGCAATGCAGTTTTTGATCTCAAATTAAATTCAAAATTTCTCTGCAAGTGAAGTTAAAATTCATTGATTAAGGAGGAGCTCCCTAAATAGGTTCACTGATCAAGAGAGAGCCCTCCATAAAAATCAAGAAACCAAAAAAATTAAAAACAACAACCAGAACCAGATATGCATTAGAAATGATGGCTGGTGTGAGAAATAAAGTCCTAATTTATAAGGAGTTATGAATGGGAATTTATGAAGTGTGTCTTTAGTCTTGATCGAAAAACTGAAACAGAGCTAGCAACCGGAATGAATAACGGGAGAGTATTCCAAAGTTTGGAACCAAAGTACTGAATTACATACATATATATATACACAATAAAGTTAATGTATAAGTAATGGAGCCTGAAGAGTCTGCGTGAACAGACGAAACTAGTCACGTGAAAAAAATATATCAACTTTTTAGTGTTAAATCTCAACGAATTTGTTGTCATTTCTGTGTTTCGACTCATATACCTACATATATACATACATTTTTATTTGTTCAGGCAAGCCAGAATATGGATAGCTAAAAGCTGATGTGGGCCTGCCATCTAACTAAATCTAGTACAAATTAAATAATAGTTAAAATCTAAACCTTTTTAACGATTTCGTAAAAAAAACGCCCTACTAATAATAAATATAGTCTTCCTTCTTATTCCTATTGAAAACTGTTCCCTTATTAAATGATGTACTGTTTATGGTCTTTTCATTCTTTTTATTGTTCTTAAATATCCCCTTACTTGCTGAATTGTTTGCAAACCATATGCAGTGGTGTTTTTAATAGATTTGAAAAGGTCACCTCTAGTTGCTTGACGAGTTCCAATTCTGTGAATGGATGAGTTGGTGTGAAGTAATTGTGAAAGCAAGTGGGGGATAACTTATTTATGGATTTATAACAAAGGCTAGAATATTTAAATGTGGTAAGTCCTCCACTGATAGTTTCTTAAATGAAAGGAAGATAGGTACTGGTGGAGTAATTCAAGCTTTACCCAAGATTTACCCTTATTTATCTGCTGATCAATACTGAGGCATAAGTTGCCAAACGCATATTAGCTGGCTTAAAGGACATATGTCATGAAGCTGATTGGTTCATGCAATACAATTCTCTCTATTGTTTATCTATCGTTTATTACAAAGCGCAGGATCGAGGCTGAATTTCCATTGCATTAAAAATTCATGAAACAGAAATATAAAGTCACGAAACAATGGAATTTCACTCCAAACTTGTTTGTTGTATTAACCAATTGCTAACGTCACATATCCCCCCACACTACCCATTCCGCTTCAACGAAGGACTCATAATCAAACATACATTATTTTGAGACTAATTCCTGCAAGCCAGCTGCTCCACGCGAAAAGGTGGAATCTAGAATGGCATAAGTGAAAAGCCGGACTACCGGAATACGACAATGGATATGAAGCAGTGCACTTACTACATTTGTTGTACTTTCATTCATTGCCAGAGTGAGTCGAGAATCGACTTCAACTCAATTCAATAAATGGAGTGGAGACCGGGACTAAAGTAGTTAATATACTGAACTTTTTGGCTTTGGCTTTTCAAGTGAGAATATCAGAACGATCACACAACACAGCAAGCTTTGCTCTATCCAAGACACTCAACTGTTGCTTTGGTCTTTGGTTACCATCGTTAATTAATTGTCAGGTAAGTGTCATGGGATCCTTTAGGATCTCATTCAATACGTTTTTCCTTCGTGACTCCTCTATGACTGCGAATGGAGCTGCTAACAGTCTGTTAGGCCTAAATTCACTCAAGAAAATAAGAAGGCACCACACCACACTGACTGACTTGAAACTATGTGCGAACCAGGGGCGACCTTGAGGGACTTTTTGATTTTTGGACTTTTTTTTAAAGTGTGTGTGGGTTTACAGAGTGTTTTCAGGGGCACTTCTTGCCAGACAGTGTGCTACTTGTACTTCAAAAGTTCCAGCTGCAGTGACAGGATGACTGTTGCCAATGTTGTGAAATAGTGAAATTTTGCTTTCATGCAGGCTGTGAAATTAACGTTTGAGGGTCGACTTTAGTTAGCAGCTTCTTATGAAAGAAACACATCCTATCACATAATTTTTGATTTGCCAACAGGTGTATTACAATTACAGTATATACCTGAAGTGAAGGAGGTGGAAGACTATAGGATCTCTGAAGTACAGTAATGCAGATGCAAAAAGAAAGAATACAGAGAAGATGCTTTTTATAAAAAAAATTTAATGGAGCCAAGTGGAGGTAATCTGTAAATAGAACAAATCATATGCACTGTAGTGGACATCATCAAATATGTAAATAGTTAATAGTTGATAATAGATATGAGTAAAATGGGGCAGCTTGGGGTAAAAGGGGAAAGGCAAAAATGTGAATAAATTTGTAATAATCTCCACATATCTTCAAATTTTCTCCAGCTACATCTGTTATCATGACCTACCATTTTTTGGCAAACAAAATTACCTCTGAACTCTGATACTAACACCTATTGAAAATGGGTTTTTTCTGCAAAGTATGATCCACAAATACTCTTGGGGGATTATTTAATTTTCAGAAATTTGCAATATTTCATTGTTTTGTTATCATCAAATTTAATTTTTAATCCCCCCTTTGTGTAGTTGTGAATGCTCTACTGGTAGCAGTTCTGGGTTTTTAGATATATTCCATCTTGTTGTCTGCAAAATTATGTTGATACTCATTGCTAATGAATGCATTTTATGTGAACCAACCTTTACTGGACATCTATCTTTCATTTAACTTGATTATATTGCTTATAAGGTACTGTATGAAATACTAAGAGCCTGAAAACTGTATTTTTCCTGTTGTCTTCCGCATTCTGCAAAGTGATATTTGATAAGTATTGCCATGCTGCAAAAATAATCCCCATGGGGAGAAAATTCTGGCTACATGGTATTTTGAGCATAAACACACAGTAAATAGGCAAAGGCAGTTTTCTTTTCAAGATTCAAAAATTGTCCCAAATGGGAGGAGGTGGGGGTGACATAACAACAGAAATCATGATGCAAGTCTGAAGTTGAATCCTATTTCTCCCCAATTTGTGTTTTTACTCTTTGAAACATGGCAGATATCTTAAGATACTAATTCAAAATATTTGAAGCCTGGCAATACCGTCATAACAAGTTGATGATGTTGAAATACTGTAAAATGTCCCTTGCTTTGTTTTGATTCTAAATATATATGTTTACATATATATTTGTACAATTTCAACTCCTAAAATTCAATTTAAGGCCATGTTATTCAAGAGAGCCATTAATAAAGAATCTCCAAAAAATCACAAAAAAATTACTATCAATTTATGTTATTGATCTTCAAATTTTCTCTGTAGTTATTTGTGGCAGGGACCAAAAATTTTGCTAGAAAAGTTCTACTTCTAAAATTCAATTTAATTAAGGCCATGTTATTCAAGAGAGCCATTAATAGAGAATCTCCAAAAAATCATACAAAATTACTGTCAATTTATGTTATTGATCTTCAAAGTTTATTCGCGGCAGGGACCAAAAAATTTGCTAAAAAAAGTACGCCATGATACTATTATGCTTCTGTCCATTCTTCAGGAGAGAAGTGATGAAAATCATTTGTGGCATGAATAATTAAAAGCTACATCTTGTGATAGTCCTACTTTATTGTATGAAATATTTTTCAAGGACAGGGAAGACGCTCTCTGTGCAGGTTTCTAGGGCAGTATTCGTTTTGAAGTGTGCCAAATCATTCCTACCAAGAGAATCTTTGAATCTCTCTACTGCACATTGGTATTGTGGTGCTCCTCTTTGGATACTGTCTGGTGCTGCGCAGGCTCATCTGAACTGAATTCAGTTTCAAAAGCTTCACAAACCTGCTGCAAGAATTGTAACAAACAGCATCTACAACGCCCCAGACAGACCACTTATTGAAGGGCTGGGTTGGATGACCATTCATGGACTCATTCAAAATGAGTCTAGAACAATGGTCTTCAAATCCCTAAATGGGTTGGCTCACAATACTTGCGTAACCTTCTCACAAAAAATTCAGAATGCTCCTCCCGTAGCCTCAGTCTGCACTACCAAAATAGACTTAAGGCTACCTATCAAGAAGACAGCAAATGGACAAAAATGTTTCACTTTCAGAGGAGCAAAGTTGTGGAATGGCCTTTCAGCTGAGCAGCTGTAGGAAGCAGCTTTGGATTGGGACACAATTGTTCTTAACACAATAGAGAACAATACATCTAATTAATGTTTGCGACGTAGCACCTTTTTCAAAAGTATTGGGAAGGCTTGAGCCCCCATGGCCCCCCGCTTCCTAGGGGCCTGGCATCCTACCTAAGCTTGATTTAGGCATCCTCCCTCAGATGATTTAGGGTTAACTCTTTTTCTTTTACTGTAAATTTTTAACAATATTGTAAATAGGAGTTCAGGTTGTGAAGTACGATGTGGCAATATAGTTTTTAATGTAATGATTTGGCAATTTAGTTTTGTAATTTAATTTGTAATTCATTTTATGGGAGGGCCCCATGAAAGCCAGCACTTGTGCTGAAGGGCTACTTAGTTAAATATATATTAAATATGACACACACATGCAGCACAGGTTTTTCATAAGAATGCCAAAAGCCAGATAATACCAACATTTCCTTAAAGTTAATTCAGTGTGGTATCTGTAGAGAGGAGCTTGGCTTTCCTGCTAGTAAAATTTCCCTGCTGAGGCCTAAACAATATTTAGACCCATTCAGGGCGAAAATTGGAGAAAGTATCATTTTGACTACTGCTGATGTTAGACTCAGCTTCAAGAGGAAACAAGAGAAAAAATATCTTTGGCCTAGAAATAATGGTTGGCAAGGAAATGAAGTCTATATTCATGAAGAAAATATTTCCAAGAGACATGCACTTTCATAAGAAAATCCATTTTATTTGTGATTAGACCCATTCAGGGCGACAGTACTCTACTGTATTAAATTGCACAACATACCACCAGTGGGAACACCAGAAGAAACACACACCGTTAGCCTTGTCAATAGCTGATCCTGCAGAAATAGCTCCAACATAAGACTTTCGAGAGGAGAACACTTTGAAAACAGTGACGAACAGACAAGATTTGCTTCAGATCACCTCCTGACTTCTGTCGAAGGCTCTCGATTACAATGCAGTATAACGACAAACATAACAGTTTCAAAACGAACCTCCGACAGCAAAGCAAAGCACAACATGGTTTGCCAGAGAGCAAGTCCATCCTAAAGCCTTCTTTTTGCATCAATTTCAGCTACAGCATGCCTCTAAAACGACGTGCTTCGACGAAATCCTTCCTCCGCAGCTTCGGCGACTTGGTCGGCCATTTTCAAATCTTCGCGCGAAGCCTTGGAGACTCCGGACCACAACAAATTTGATGGTCAATTTTTTGCGATCATAACGTAAAAATGTCGTTACAACAATTTTTAACCAATCATGTCGCGCAAATCCGCGAAAAACCGAAAAGACGCAATTTGATTGGCGGCTCAAAAAGTTGAGCAGAATTCAAAAATTAGTCTCAAAACAATGTATGGATGATTATGAGTCTAAGTTTTAGCGGAATGACTATAACAGTAAAAAATAATTCAATTCAATGGAGCAAAACTTAGACGAATATCATCAGTCTAGTCACATATGTCCTTTAATTCACTCTCAGAGAAAATAATCAGACTGGCCTTTGAATCTTCTTTGCAGAACGCAGAAATTAATTGGTAAGATGTAAGGGGTCATCAACAAAAGATTGCTGCCCTGTTAATGGATTTTGTTCACCAGGGAAGAGAGGTCTCACCTCAATCCTCACCTCACCTCAATCAGAGAGAGGTCTCACCTCAATCCTCACCTCATCTCAATCAGAGAAGGTCTCACATCAATCCTCACCTCATCTCATTCAGAGAGAGGTCTCACCTCAATCCTCACCTCATCTCAATCAGAGAAGGTCTCACATCAATCCGTTAAGATTGAAAATTTGGGGATGAAAATCCTGAAACTTGATGTGGAAAAATTGCTACAGTATCTCAAGGAAAATTTCAAATCGTAAATAAGCTGCTTTTATCATATTTGTATCAAAAACTTTGACAAGTTTTGCATCCCTGCACTTAACCATGCAAGATAGAAAGACTTCAATCTGGCAGTGTGACCCATTAAAGACAGAAGCTACTTAAGCATTGATAATTTCTTGTGCTCATTGCACAATAGATTGCATACCCTTTCCTTTACTTTTCTCAGTTGCCCTTAGCAAAATTTAGCATGCTTCAAGCCTGGTACTAACTTGTTTTGTATACCGGTTGTCCCAAAAAAAGTACTCCTGTTTAAAAATCACCAAAAATTGATTATCAAACCTTTGATAAAATTTTCTTTTTGACTTGTTTCGTAAAATACCCAAGAATATTTATAGATGCTAAATTTTTGCTTTTAATGCAGTGAGGTAGAAAAATTACACGTTGAAAAACCTTATTTTGATCGATACTTTTTAAGGAAAATGCCCAATCTTGCCTAACAGTAAACATTTTCAGATTTTTCATCGTGACCTAAATCTCCAATGATAGTGTGCATTTCTTTCTGTCATTTATGACCAAACTAGATGCTTTATGTACACAAAGAAATTGATCTGGCAAGCATAAATGCTTTTTTGCAATATGATTCAAAACCAGGTAGCCCTAAAAAGAGCTAAATTTGCTAATTTTAAACCAATTACAAGATCAGCTATGTCTAGGAAAATAATTTGATCCTTGATCTACTTGGCAAAAAAATAAAATTGAAGATCGGTCATGTAATCAAATGTTGGTGATTTTTCAAACGGGAGTACTTGTTTTTGGGACACCCGGTATGATTTGAGTATGTTTGAGAGCTTGATTAAAGCAAGAATTTTGCACCGCCTTAATGCTGTCCTTTTGTTTTTCCTTTGAACAGTTTCTCTATTGTTTAACTTTCTCTTCAGGTGCCAAATCCCCAAGAGAAGTGTGCAGGTTGATGCACACAAAAGCAGCTTTGATGCAACCTTCTCACCCGTCATTGAAGATGAACCAATCAAACGCCAGCGAGCAACAAATTGGTACGTGGCATCAACTCCATGCTCATCAAAAAGAGTAAATCCTATGAAAAAATCATATGCTAAAAGCAAGGATGAAGACCTAAGAAAACAAATCTTTGAAAAGGAAATTATATCAAAAAATGGAAAATCTCTAACTGAAAGGATTGATTTATCAGATGCAGAAGAGCGTGATCTAGCTAAAAGAATTGATACTCTTTCCATTGTGAGCAGTAGTCCAATTTTGCTTGACAGTGAAGCATCACAAGGAGAATTGCATGATGAATTTATTTGTCCAATGAGTTTTGTAGCTGAAGGTAAAAGTCAGTTGGCCAAATCACAAGTATCCTCATTGCCAAAGAGAGGTCATGCAGCATCTCCTTCTGTGTGCAACAGTCGAAATCATTTTTCATTTTTGGTACGTCTGTGATGAATTTTTGAATTCATGGTTTTTATTATCTTTAAATTGTCATATTCTATGAAACTCTTTTCAAATAATATTTAACAGCATGGGTTCCAAATCTTTAAAGTTTAGCTATTTTGCTATAATTCTGCCATTGGAATTTACAGAAATCTTGAATATTGTCAAAAATTACAGCATATTTTATATTAATCTCATTTGAGGGTGCGATGTCATCGAATTTCTAAATCGTACACCAGAACAGTGATAGACGTTTGCTTAATAGGCATCCACAAACTATGGTTTTCTTTAAAACTTAAGGTAGCAAGATAGGCAGGAACGCCGGAGAGGGGGGGCGCGGGGGGGCAAGCGCCCCTCCTGCCCTTTCCTAACGGGGGCAAGGGGGGCAAAAGTGCCCTTTCAATGAAAAACAATAATTTACTTTGAAACTTGATAGAAAAGCCGCCATAGCTTCATTCTCTTATCAGAAACACACCAGTAACGAAAAATGACTGTATGCGATTTTATGCGATTCGGAATGAGGACATGTGGAGAAATAGCCGAAAAATTTTGTGAAAGAACATTATTAATGTTCGTTAAAACGTTTTTGATAGCATTTTAAGCCAATCTAAAGGGCGTGGTCACAAAAATTTTCCCGGGGGAGTACCCCCGGACCCCCTAATTTTTAGGCTCGCCTTCGGTCTCGATTGCCCCTACGTTCCTAGTCGCCCCCCCCTTGCCCTACCATCGCTCCGGCGTCCCTGAAGATAGGTAACATTTTCAAAAATTCAATTTTTTTTTCAATTGATGGTTTTTGCAAGCTTGCTATCAATACTTTATGGCAGAATTGTGTTTTTTGTTATAAACTACTCAAAAACCCCATGAAACCCTAGTTTCTCAATCCTAGTCTATGTCTTCAATCTCGTTTCCATGGAAACCAGATCAAAAACAGATGATTACATGTTGAAAAAAATGTTTTGCGACCCTACGTTTCGTATCCCCGATCCCTCATCCATTCCAGCCTTTCCAGCAGGCTAATACATTGAAAAGAGGCCACCTATAGCCTACCAACAAAGCAACAAACCAATTTGTTTCGATATTCAACACACATGGCCTAAATTTTCGTTTGATTTTTCAAAATAGTTGTCAAAATGACCGGAAAACGAAGCATGAAGAGAAAGAAGGTAAAGTTTTGTAGCAACAGGCTTGTGAAGAAGGAGGAAGTTGATTCTACTGGAGCATCTGCACAACCAATTGATGACAAAACTGCTAGTAATTTAGGCCTCTCGCTCAGCAAGTAGATAGTGATGGATAGCGACGAAGAACACTGAAGAACAGAAGTGCCATGCACATACAGAAGTGCATGGGGGCACCCATTCGGTCCCTAACAAGTAGATCTAAGTTCTGGTAATGCTAAGTTGTCAGATGCCACATGAAGTCCACAGGAAGAGGAAGGCTGGAAAATACAGCCTTCACGTTCTACATGGAAAAGCAATAAATAAGAAGGGAAGGCATGCACAGCACCATAGAAATGAAGAATTCAGTAATAATGGCAATATGGCATCACATAAGATCAACTGAAGAAAATCCAGATCACTTTTGTGTTCAGTGGGAGCAGCTCATCATGTGGTTTCCAGCGTGACGTGGAAAATGGTACAAGCACATACAATCATGAGCATCCAGTTGTTGATGGCTGTTGAGAAGAGATTTATGCCACCTTTGAATCCCTCTCAGTGATGAATCAGTGCTTTCTGCCTGCCTTCATATGGGGGCACGCAAAATAAAAACAAGCACTCAATGCCTTGATATGGCAGCTTGCCCCCATGAATGGCAGCATGAAACACACTCAAGCCTCCCAAAAGTGGGAATTGCCACTTACTTAGCAATTGGCATTGTCAATTATGGTGCTAGAACAATAATGGACGTCCTGCAGCAACTGGGTGTTGAGCCTGAACTGCACTGCCAAGGCGCATGTAAAAAGATAGATCGGAAAAGAATATATTATGCAAAGGTGATGAGTGTGGGGAAGGCCAAGGCAGGAGAAAGACCATAAGGAACAAGAAAAAAGGATATTCTGAGGCATTAGAGGACGGACACTGAAGGACTTCAGTAAAAATCTGATGCTTTTTATATGATAGAACTTGATGTAATGCTTTTGATACTGTGTGATAAACTTCAAACGCTATTTCCCGAGAATGCGTTTTCGGTCAAAATCTGAACAAGCTTTCTCATTTTTCTCCAAAACTACATGAGGTATCCTTCTGAAATTTTCACAGTACCTGCAAGTGGCCAAGACCTTTAAAGTAGACTATACTTAGCCATATATACTGAGAAGTTTTATAATTATGGTATGTTTTCACTTTGGGAAATGACAGATTTTGGACCATTTTTTTAAATCTTGAAAAACTATTGTTATCATCAACAGATCCCAATAAGTGTAGTCTACTTTTTTGGTCTGCTAGTGTTGAATGCCCACAAAAAATTTGAAAGATCTAGCCTTTACAGCTGTGAAAATATTTTGCCCTTTGCAAGATCATATTTTTGGTGTCCGGAAAAGGGTGTGGTCAAAATAGGGGTGTAGCACGATACCTGATACCCTTTGAAAATATTTAGATATTGGATATTGCTTACAACAGGTATTCATAACTGAAAATAAAAAGGATCTTGCAATTAAACCATCAGAAAGGAAATTATTAGCCCTTTAAAAATACCCAAATTTACCTATCTTGCTACCTTAATGTATCGTCAAAAAGTTTAGAAATTACGATTGGTTTTAAGTTCTTTGTCAAAATTTTTCTTCAAATCTTAAAAAGGAAGAAAAGCACTGTAATTCTGAAAATATTGAGCATTTCAATCAAATCTAACGGTAGAACTATAACGAAATAGCTAAAGTTTCTTTAAAGCCATTCGGTTCATATAAAACGGGTCATAGATTTTACACCAACCTTCCTTTGAAGATTTGTAACCTATGATATTTGTTTTCTTCTTTTTTTCTATTCATAATAAATTAAAACTAACCAATCTAAATGCGTAAATACTGTACCGCTCTCGGCATAGGAAGATACAAGGTCATCTGGCGTCCACCGAGAATGGTACTTACAATTTTACAAATACAACATTAAAAAAACAGAAAATAAAGCAATACAGGGAACGAAAAAAAACATACAAACGGTCAAAAGAAAAGAAGGGGACTGGCAGTTGCAAACCGAACCATACAATGGGTCTAATCCTAATATCTCATAGACTTCCACCAATTTTGTACCATCAAATCGCAACTGGACGGTACAATGACAACGAAAGTCCAGCACTTGGAAAATTTGGGGGTTTGGTGTTGAACTGTCTGGAAGATAGGAAGGAGAGCTGCAAGATGATTTCGTTATTTTAAATTGATTTTATGTTGATCCACGGACACTAACATGCCACCCAAGCTAAAGGACAAAGAAACCCTATCCCCTCACTCAGGGCAGCACGCTAGCACCCACCCCACGATCAATTTAACCTGTTTGTTTTTTCAATGTACTCAATTGCTGCTTCAATAATTATCCTGTTGTCGATCATACTAATATTGGAGCTTCCCTAAAGAAGCAATTTGCACAAGATTTCTGAATCCAGGTTTGCGATATCAATACCTGCCACTTCTGTGACAGAGTCAAAGAGATCCCCTCTCGATTGCTATATGTGACACGCGTCTCAACAAAGCAACATCAATTAAGGAGCCATTGTCACCCAGGGTCCTTTGCTGGCACAATGAAATTTCAGACTGTCGGAAAAGCAAATTTGGCCTGAACAGAAACTATAAATCCATAGTGCGGTACTTGAACTGAAAGAAAAGTTTGACGTAAGTTGAACTGTTCTATCTGGAATGATATTCCAAATAATATTAGGAATTCTCCTTCAAAAAAGATTTTCGGAAAGCCGTACAAGCAACTTTTACTGCAGACTTGTTAATTATTGAAAACCCATTGGTTTATTATAAACTCTCTTCCGGTGCTTTTCTTTATCATTTCTTCTTCCTCCCTCTATCCTCAGTCTGCCTCTATTTTTGTACGTAGTTATATCGTTATTTGTAGCCAAAAAGTATTTTCAGTAGAATGATTGTATGATTAGAATTTCTTGTATTAACATAAATGTTATCGTTCTATAAACCACGTAATCGAGAGCATATGGCTCGAAAGCTCTACCAGAGTTCTTTCCATATGTCCTCTTCAGCTCCATTGATTTAGATGCATTACTTAAATTAGATTGATCCGTTGTCACTATCCGTATCATTTAGCACCATATTATATTAGTTTAACATGTAGCTTTTAGCTGAGAATTTACATGAAATTGAAACTCTATTAGTTCAACTACTGCACTGTGGATCTATAGTTTCCGTTTGGCCAAATTCGATTATCAGACAGTCTGAAATTGTGGGATGCCCGCAAAGGAAGCTGGGTGACAATGACTCTTTAAGTTCAAGAAATCTGGAAAGGGCAGAAGCAAGATATTGCTCATTGTTTTGTAGACCCCGTTCTTCTTTTGGGTAATGAATGGGTCTACTGGTATGCTACGTCTTCCTGGCATTTTACTTCTATCTTCCTTTCTTTTTAAGAATTTAATCATCTCAATTGCATTTAGATGATTCAATTGCAGTATTAGCTAGGTCCCTTTGTTAAGTTGTTTCTTTGTTAACCTATTGTAGTCTAGGTTTTCAGGTAGGTCGTCCCCAAGTCATTGTAAGAACAGTTACTGAAGAAGATGAAAATCGAGACGTTTAAAAGTTGTAGTATATTTCTGACTTATCTTTAAAATTTTTATGTGCTAGGTGAATTTGCTCTTGAATTATCAATTTCATTTATGTAAGTTTGCATTTTATACACTAATTTCTGACAGCTTTAATTTCCTATCATAAGTTGTTCGTTTTTCATTTCAGGAAGCATTGACTCCATTTCAACTCCAAGATAAATCACATCATTTTGCAAACAGTAGAGTAACACCAGTGACGTTTAACGATTTAGTATCACCAAAAGAAAAAGTGTTAGAGCTATGTGACCAAGATAGCGTCATTGGTATTGCAGAATATTTTACACCAAGGTACGTTAAGAACAGACTAGTTTAATCGTATGACAATATGATCCATGAATGATTGGAGTAGCAAAAATAATGTTAAAAACACAATTCGTTGACTTGATAACAAGTGCATGCTTGAGACGTTGAGTTTTTTAACATCTACGCTACTTTTGCTATTCAAATCATTTAGTTATCTCATATTGTCGTTAAATTTTGATAGTACCACATCATTTAATTGTAGACAATAAATTGTTTGAAAATATTGATAACCAAAATGTAGCAAACTACTTGTGTTATTTTTATTATCATACTGTACATACATAATACACAATTAACGATGTTGCGTTATTGAAGGTGAAGGTGAAGTTGCGTTTTTAGCGCCAAGTGCTGGGATCACAGAAGTAGCTAAGCGCTAATCGAGTCCACGACCCCTTGTCATGACGCTCAAGTGGTGGGGCTCTATCGGGTATCGAACCCTGTCCGCCTGACTGTTCTGGCTGCAAAGTCAGAGGATTACACCACTGCGCCACAACACCTTCAGTACAACAACAGCAACAGAATAGTTGCATTGAATAGCCCATGGTTTCATAGTGGCAAGAACAAGAACAAGTTTTCAAAGACAATAGCATCTGTTGCTTTTGATTGACACTGGTATTCAAAGAGATTAGCAATCACAGACAAAGGAAATTGTCTCAGCTAGTAATTCAAAACAAACAAAGCTGCAAAAATTGCTATGAAACCACTAGGGCAAACTGTCACCTTGTGCATGCGAAAGGTGGTATTTAAGAGCTGTCATGAGTTTATGACGAAAGAAGAAGGATAAATCTAAAGATCTACCTGGCGGATTTTGTTCAATTTATCCAGGAGCTGAGTTTAAGCCCAAAATATACCAGAATTGCAATGCTCAGCTTTTAGATCAAATAATCAAAATCCGGCAGGCGGATTTTTAGATTTATCCTTCTTCTTTCGTTATAAACTCATAACCCCCTCTCGCATGCAAAAGGTGAAAGTTTTCCGTACCAGTTTGAACCAAAAAGAGCTTCACATGTTTGAACATTTGCTATGGGGAGAATACTTCAGTTAATGGGCAATGAAAGTTTGGTTGATAGCAGAAAGGCTGAAGCATTTTTTGTAATTTTCTTTCATTTTTCTGAACGTTGTAATTATAGGTGGAATAGGATTTATGAAAATTCCTTTATTTCTAAATGTGTAGAAAAGAGATACGATTAATCTCCTCACTTGAAACAACGTGCAAATACATTTCATTTCCCTCAAGGCTTTAAAAAGAGATTTTTGAAAAAAGGTCATACTGCTTTTATAAAGATTTGATTGTTAACTCTTCAGAGGAATGAAAATGTTTTAGTGAGGAGATTTTTCATAATTTTCATCAAGGATTTTAGGACTCATTTCACGCATTTTGAAGTTATGGATTTTTTGTAAATTCAATTTTACCGATTCCAACGCTCAGAAAATAGAATGAAAATTAGAAACTATTTCAGCCTTTCGGGTATCAACCAAACTTTGATTGATAAGAATACTTCAAATATCCTCTTCTTAGCAAATTTCCAAACATGCGAAATTCCTTTTGGTCCACCCTGTATAGAAAATTTGTACAGGGTATCCCAAAAAAATTGTGCCCCGTTTGTCTGAAGATTGTGACAAAACGGCAAAGCATTCTCGCCAAACTTTTGCATGACGGTACTCTTCAGACATTCAATTAAACTTTGCAACCATCCCCATAAAAATCCGTTGAAAAATGATGGAGCTCTGACCTTCAGGAGACCAAATTTGCCCGATCACTGAAACTAGCGGTCGGCCATTTTGTCTTACTATTTTGCAGCGATAAATAGCTTTATGGAATGAAAATGAAACAGCAGCCTCCAATTTCATAGCTCTCGTGAAAATTCCGATAATCCTCGGAGAGTTCCACTATTTCTGACCTCACAGAAATTATTTCTTACCTCACGTGAAGATACTTATCACTGCAAAACAGTAAGGCAAAATGGCCGACTGCTGGTTTCAGTCGTCAGGCAAATTGGGTCTTCTGAAGGTCGTAGCTCAATCATTTTTCAACGGATTTTTACGGGGATGGTGGCAAACTTTAATTGAACATCTGAAGAGCACCATCATGCAAAAGTTTGGCGAGAATCGTTTGCCGTTTTGTCGCAATCTTCAGACAAACGGGGCACAATTTTTTTGGGACCCCCTGTATGTCAAGTTTTTCTTTCTAGAAACAAAATTTTGTTCTGGTACTGTTCTCAGTTTTGATTGAAATTACTCTTTAGAATTTTAGAGTCTATCAAGAAGATTGGCGAAGGAACGTATGGAGAAGTTTACGAAGCGGTTGATCACCATGATAACAGAAAAGCCATAAAGGCAAGTAACTGTTGCTTTATCCAAGGGCGCCTACCTTGTAGGAACTGTGTTTAGTCCCAGTACCGTTTTCGTGACATTGTACACAGAGTAATTGCTGTCCTTTTAATCCTTGTGGTTTCTTTAGTTACAGTGATTTTCAAATTCTAGCGTCTGTTAGTGTTGACCAATCAAAAATTAAGCTGTCTGGTTCCCTGTTGTCATCTCGTATAGATCCGGTAGATTACCGGAACAAACACTGAAATTTGTTTTTTCTCGTTTTACACCTACGAGTTTAAAAGTTCAAATCTTCCTTTTTAACCAGTAATCTGCCTTAGCTTTGTTGTTTTGTTGTCTGTTTTGTGTAATGCATCTTTATTTTTGTCGTTTTTGTTCTTTGTTTTGTGTATTGAAAATTAATTTGAATTGTAAGTACCATCCATAGTGAAGACCCGGTGACTTTATGTCTTTCTTCACTATGGATGGTACAGTGTAATGTAAGTATAAATATTGTAGTTTTTGATCTTGATAGAAAAAAAAATCTCGTATAACACATCAGCACCGGGATTTTAAACCACAAAATTATTCTCACGTCATCCTGACAGGACAGCAATTACTCTGTATACTATATCACGAAAATAGTACTGAGAATAAACACAGTTTCTACAAGGTGGGCACCCTTGCTTTTTCCTTCCTATTCTCAAGCCAATGTGAGATCGTTTCTTATCGTTTCGTTCTGATCAAATTAATGAGCACCTGGAATTTTAAGGTGTTCTTCTTGTCAAGTGCCTGTATTTTTTTTCTTGACAAGACCCGTTTCAAATCGATAATGATCTCCACTTTAGATTGAGAACTCTGCGTCCTATTTTAACTCTGTGTGCTACTTTGTGTGAACTTACGAAAGATAAGATTGAAATAGGAATAACATCAATCAGTGAGGGCGGCGCCTTGGGCATTGGAAACAAACCGAACCAACATATTGAGCAAAAGGTGATAGCAGGCCTTTCTCGCTCTGTTGGCATTATAAGATCCGAAGATCGGTGGATGTCTTGCAACCGCTGGTTCCTGCACTCAGGCCTGTTCTTGAAATAAAAAGACACCCATGAACGTTGTTTGTGACGACAGACAAATCTACATTCCCCAAAACAAGAGACAGATTAAGAAGGCGTTGTTACAACTGCCTTTGACGTTTCATAATTATGTGATCACAACAAGTTATTTACAAAAAAATTTGTTTCACCCAAGCAGTGGCCTTGCAACGTTGATGTGAGAGTCCTTTTTTGAAACGTAGCATCGAGGTTCGATTATTAATTTCGACACCTCGATATCGCAACGTTATAATTCAACTCTTAGAATATTGTGGCTAACGCCGCAATCATTAATTTTCAGAATCGGCCTCGCCAGTGTAAACTTTATTCAGGTCTGTCAACGTTGTAGCCTTCCTCGACTTACGCTCATCTCATCTCAAAATGGATGTTGTTGTTGTCGCTCATCTCATCTCAAAATGGTTGTTGTTGTTGTCGCTTCAGTGAGGGCCTTATTTCCCTATAGCTGTAAAACCGGACAAAAATCTCGATCAGCGACAATTTTCCGTCGCCCTTCGCGTGCTAATCGGAACATGGCTAAGAGGAAGGCGTTTCTTCTGCAATTATGGCTTGCAAGAACATTCATCTAAGTTCTGATAGCTAGATTTATGGTACAGCAATTCTGGAAAACTGTTTTTTGTGGCGTTTTAAGATCGGTGGTTTTGAGAAAAAATAACAGGAGATCTAGGCCATGTCGGATCAGTACGAGGCTAATCCATTTCTGGAAGCATAGGAAATTAGTAGTAGTTGTAGCGGGATCAGTTCAGACAAAAAGTGAGACTACGACAGCATAGGTTCCAAATCTTTAAGTTGGTGTAAAAAGGTAGGTGTAGAATTCTATCATTTCTTTGAGCTGGATGGCTTGAAAGAAACTTTCGCTATCTGTCTACAATTCTACCGTCGGGCTTATCAGAAATCTTTTTCGATGTTACAGCTAATTTATATTACAGTTCATTTGAGGATGTGACGTCATCAAATTTCTGCATTGTAAACCAGCAGAGTGACAGACTGTGCTTGATACCTTATTGTAGACATCCAGGTTTGAAAATTATTTCATTTTTCGTAAACAGTGTAGAAATTACCATGATTTTAGGTTTTTTTTTCAAAATTTTCTTGAATTCTTAAAAGACTCACTCTATTTCTGAAAATATTGAAGATTTCAGAAAGGTCCAACAGTAGAATTATAGCCAGTAGTAGGCTGATTACGATGAGTCCCAGTAATCGCTATTCAAAACGAGACTGCTACACCAAACTGAGACCGCTACACCAAACTGAGACCGCTCATACTAGAGTGTAGTTAGGAGCGTCCGGCAGCCTTTCAATAGCGATAACTACGGCCATATAATCAGTCTAGCAAAGTAGCTAAGATCTCTTTGAAGCGATTCAATTCAAAGAAATTGGTCATACCAGGTGAGTCAGAAAGAAGAATCCCCGTTTGAAAGGTCACGGCTCCCTAGATATCAAGGCAATGATATCGGCAAATATATAGTTTAATGGTAAAAATGTTCAAATCTACCATGAAATTTACCTGACTGAAATCGGCCACTCCATTCTGAAATTATGAGGGATTTTCGCGACAAAGCCTCTTCAAAAACCTTCAAACGTGCCCAAAATCATGAACAAATTTCCCTAACATCTCCGCCTTACAATGGCCTTACAGCAATGATTTGTGGACGCTATAATGCGTGCTATCTTCTTGGGAGGATGAACAAGTCCTCCCCCTGGTATCGATGACCTATTCAGGGGGATTCCATTCTCCCAAGAGGACAAAATACATGAATTTATGTGAGTTTCATCAGTTTTAGGAAGGAAAGTTTGTTCATTGTTTTCATTCGTTTTTGCAGGTTTTTTGAAGGGGCTTTCTACAAAAAATCACCCATATCCACGGGAAGGAATGGCTGATTAAGGCCGGGAAGACTACTGAACCTAATTGAACATATTGACAATAAAACAAGACAGTTTTCAATATTATTGCTTTGATATTCATGGAGAGCGGGCATTCTTTTTTTCTGACTCACCCGGTAGAATTTTACACCAACCTGTCTAAAGATTTAGAAGGTATGCCTACTACGACATGTATCTATCAATGATGCTGCATTTGATGAACTGCTCGTTAGAAACAACGAAAAAACTGTTCATGTTCAGAACCTGCAGAAAGTCATGATTGAAGTATATGAATCACTCAATCATGAAAAACCTTCTTTCTTATGGGATTTATTCACAAGAAAAGAAATTAATTACAACCTGAGAATTAAAGATATTTTCACACTTCCCAAGGCATCGACTGCGCCTTTCGATACAAATTCGATAGCGTTCAGGAGTAGCATATTTTGGAACAGTACACTTGATGCGATTAAGGGCAGCAATACATTCTCTGTTTTTGGCAAAAACATAAAACATTGGGCTGGGGAGGGTTGCAGTTGCAAAATTTGTAAATAGTATTGCTGTAAATTAGTTTATGTCGGTATTTATTAGTTTGTGCTTTTTGGCATAAACTAAGTCATTATCCAACTGTAAATAAAGTGATTATTATTAAATATTATTAATAATTTTATAATTTTAATTTTTTTATAATTTTTAATTTATACAATTTATAATTTTTTCATAATTTTAATTTTAATTTTAATTTTTTGATTTAATTTTATAATTTAATTAAATATTATTAATATTATTAATTAAAGTGATTATTATTATTATTATTATTATTATTATTATTATTATTATTAATAATAATAATTATTATTATTATTATTATTATTATTATTATTATTATTATTATTATTATTATTATTATTGTTTATGGATACATTTTTGGTGCACCTGGTATCGATCAACTTCTTTTGTTATATAATTCATAAACTTTCTCCGACGGGAATCTCCCGTTTAATTAATCCAGAAGACAGTGTAGAGATTAGAAGAGAGGCCGGTTTTTGCCGCGAAGTTCCTTCTGATCGCTTTGTATTAAAAAGATAGAAATTTTAAGATTTTTGCCCAGTGGGATAAGGATTCTAACATCAATATTTAAGAATTCTTTTATTAGCTGTCATCCAACGGGGATTGTTTAGGCAATTTAAGCGAATTCACGTCGAATGAAGAAGCTATTTTGTGGGGGCCACCTGTGAAAACACCTAAGGCTCTCGGCAGTACAGTGATTTTTGTAACTTATGGCAGTGTTATATGTTGTCTATTTCTAGATTGCATAGCTTGAAATATCTTTTGCCCTCCTACTTCTTAGATTACATAACGTAACGTAACGTAAATTAGAGACGCGTCCGTCCGTGAATGTTGCCAAGATATAGCTCATAGAAGTTGCTGTTAGAATCCTAGTCTCATCGAACATAGGGCTCAAATCTTTAAAAAGGTGGGTGTAAAATTCTATTACAGTTTCTTTGAAATAAATTTCTTGGAAGGAACTTAGGGTTTTTTGCTGTAAGTCTGCCGTGGAAATTTATTGATACCTTGATTACTTTCAAAATGACGGCATTTATTAAATTTTAGGCTGTGACGTCATCAAATTTCTAAATCCTAAACAAGAAAAGCTGCAGATTTCTGCTTGCCACCATATTGCAGACCTTTATAAATTATGATTTTCTTGAAGGTTGTATCATTTTTCCTCTATTGGTTTAGGATTTACGATGATTTAAATTTTTCAAAATTTTCCATCAATTTTTTCAAATATAATTAAATTACCGCCAATTTGATAAAAATCAATATACCCCAAAATTTCCACGGCAGATTTACAGCAAAGTACCATAAGTTCCTTTTAAGCCAGTCAATTCAAAGACAAATGTCATAATTTAACACCCACCTTTTGAAAGATTTTAAAATTTGAGCCCTATGCTGTCTCATCGGGCAGATATTCAACTTTGAACTTTATTTAAATAATTCCAAATGCCCATTTCAGCTTGGTGCGGCTTTCGGGTCTCACATCCAAGTCTTTCGTTCACCTTTTGGATTTTGGATGCAAATCTTTCGGAAGTTGCATTTGAACATTTTGCATTTGAATTTGACAGGTTCCAAAAGTAGACTCAATACATGCCGTATTTTCGCTAATTGGCTGAACTGATTGAACTGATACTGAACTGACTTACAGAAACGTGTTAGCTTCGTACTGATTTCACAAATATCTAACTGGGCCTAAATGTTCTGCTATTTTTTCCTCAAAACTGCCGATCCTAAAACGCCACAAAAAGCAATTTTCCAGATTAAAAGGTCTGTTTCATCCAGCATTCCTTGCACGTGCCGTCGCTTGGTTTTCCTTTGTTGTCCGCCATTTTCATGGGCCATGACAATGGCGGCAAGAAATGCCAAGCAAGAGATGGGAGGTGCAAGGCATGCTGGATGAAACAGACCCTTTAAGAGAGAGCTAAAGAGTTGGAGAATTATTTCACGTTGGAGGATCATGAAAAGCAGACACGAAGCAATAAGCACACATTATTACTTCCAAGGATCAAGACTGAGCACGCACGAAAATTATTTATGTTTATGGGTGCGAAGGTGTACAATGAACTACCGCTGCGCTGGAACTTCGTAAAATTGAGAACTACAATGAATTCGAGAACAAACTTAAAGAACATTTTAAATGACATTTATTTTGTAATTATATCTGGAACTTTTAATGTAAATAGTTAGATCTGTTTTTTTTTTCATTTTTATTGTAAAATTAAGGCATAAGACACAGGACACACATTGATAACAGCAGTTTAACTCGTTGAAGTGTACATCTAGACTTATGACGATGAGTCCCTTGTATCCCTGCGGTACCTTGCTCACAGGGACTCATAATGAATCAGTTAAAAACCTGACCCTAACTTCTGCATTCGATTGATCGAATCTGGATCGAACGACTGCTTCGGCTCTGTTCAACAGTCACTCCTCAGAAAGGAAATGCGATAGAAACCACGGTAAGCAGACATTTAATCAACAAAACTTGGTATTCATCTGAAGGAGAAAGTTCGCTTTACCTGGTGAGTGCAAAATAAGTCTTTTAATGCTGCAATGTCCACGTTTTTAAGACCAAAACATAACAGAGAGATCTTCAAGTACCTGCTGCAGCAACTTCCTTCAAATTTAGTAAGCTGCGTCAATCGAATTGAAGGTTCGAAACTGATTGTTCTTCGCCAAATCTCGCAATCTGATTGGTATGCTAGGAATCCCAGCATATTAGGCCTAAATAGGGTCAACTTTTTCAGAGTAATATTATGAGTCTGTGTTGACTGAAGCGCCATCAAGAAGTCAAAGAGCACAGGGAAACAAGAGACTCATCGTCATAAGTCTAGTGTACATCCTGTATAGATATTCGTTTTATTATTATTATTATTTTTGTTGTTATTATTATTATTATTATCATTATTATATATCAGTAGTTAGAGCAATGTTTCTTTAAGCCATAATTGCAAAAAACGCCTTCCTTAACAATATTCTGATCAGCATACAAGAGCGACGAAAAATTGTCGCCGATTTAGATTGTTATCCGGTTTTACAGCTCTAGGGAAATAAGACCCTCACTGGAGTGACAACGACAACATCAATGCAATTCAATGAGATGAGCGTAAGTTGAGGGTCCTTGTGGAGTAAGGCTAGTTCGGAAGCTTTGTTTTTCATTCAAATGCTGATTCCGAGCAGAAAATCCCGTAGAAAACAGCCAGTCAGAATAATGCACCCGGCAGCACAAACAGAGCCACTGATATAGTTTTTTTTATTTCAATATCTGAAGTATTCTCCCCACAACGAATTTTCAAACATGCGAAGTTCTTTTTGGCCCACTCATGGGGAAGGTTCTAATGGATGTACTTTGAGGGAAGAAATTTAGGGAAGAAACTTTTGCGAGTTCGAAAAAACGCGAAATTTTTGGAATTAACTTTTGCGAATGGACCAAATGGGAAATTTCGCGGGACTAAATTTTCGTGAGTTAGGTTTCTTATCAAATTTTTGCAATGTCTCAAATGTTCCTCGACTCTTCAGTGACTCTTCCGAATCGTCCATAAATATTCTTGTTGTGGCATAGTTCGAAAGGGGTGTTGTTGGAAAGGATTGTTGACTCCATATCGTAGGAAATTTCGAGGGAATAAACTTTCGCGAATTTTAAATTTTAGGAAATTTCACGCAGTAGACTCTCGCGAATTCTGGCCAAAAACGCGAAAAACGCGAACGTTTCTTCCCTTAAAGTACCCAAAGCATATGACTGTTCACTTCATGACCTGCTCTTGGGAAACTTAGCAGCTTCTGGATTTGGTAATGATAGTCTACATACATTTCATCTGTAGGTACTGCATTTGATCTGGTAGAAAACACAGGGTTAAGATTGGTTCGAAATATATTTAATCAATTTATCCTAACTATTTTATCAGATCGTTCCAATTGAAGGAGAAGATGAAGTAAATGGAGCATCACAAAAGACATTTGAGGAGATTTCATCAGAGATTGCTATTTCAAAGTAAGATTCTTCAAATTGTTTTAGCATAGCTAATACAGAAGTTGTCCTCGCTTCATTCACCCCAAATTGCTTTGTTTCTCTTCTACCAATATTTTCATGAGCATTACTCTCAGGAACCCATAATAAGCATCATGCTGAGCCTTTGAGAGCAAGCATCATGCCTGAGCCTTTGAGAGTAGATCGCCCAGCAGATCCTCTTTTACTAATCACAAACTTTCTTTTACTCTGCTGAACTTTCTTACTCCTAAAGCATAGAGCTCAATCTTTAAAACGGTGTGTGTAAAATTGTATTGCATTTTTCTTTGAATTAGATGGCTTGAAAGGAAATTAGGGTTCTTTGCGGTAAATCTGCCGTGGAAATCTTTTGATATCTTGATTAGTTTCAAAATTTCAAAAAAAGAGCTACAGATTTCTGCTTCCTACCGCTTCCCACCATTTTTAGACCGTCATAAACTATGGTTTTCTTGAAGATTTTATCAATTTTCCTTGATTGATTTAAGATTTACGATAATTTAAATTTGTTGAACTTTTCGATGTATTTTTCAAAAATGATTAAAATGCCACTATTTTGAAGATAATAAAGATATCAAAAAATGTTCACAACAGATTTACAGCAAAGTACAGTACCATAAGATCCTTTCAAACCATTCGAGTCATAGAAAATTTGATATAGAGGGGTATCGCCCTTGTGGAGCGCCCTCAAATTTTGACAAATTTTATCGCACTGCAAAAGTCGCTGAAAAAAAGAGTCTCGGGCTAGTTTTTCACAAAAAGCGCGCGAAAACAGTTTGCTGATGCCACCTCCAACATCGTGGCTTGTCCTCGCTGTGTAATATCATTTTGTTCCTTCACGAAATGAAAATAAAGTTGAACTAACCTGAAGGAGAATCGAAGGTATGTTCTTTTACAATCTGTTTTTTCATGGTCATTTCTCTTGTCACTGCTTGAGTTCAAATATTGCAACCCTGATCTAAATTGGATGGCCTAACGTCGAGCTTCAACCTTTGAGATGACGAATTAACAGGAATCCTTGAAATCACGCAAGCGATCTTGCCACCGCATGCCTCGATTATCAGAGCATTCTCTCGGGCCTAAATCGCCCTAATGGTGCACCTGTGTTCTGTATGAGCTCGTGCTATGTCACATGCTCAAGCCTCGTTTTCGTCAGGCAATTTAAAAACAATCCCGATGGGTCGCTATGGCTCCTTTAACAATTTCCTAGGGCCAAATGGGCGACCTTTGGAAATTAGGCCGCTCAGACCTCTCGGCATAAAAATTGATATTATGGCAAATTGAAATCACAGTTAGTCACAAGATTCACACAAAAGGGAGAGGAAGAGTAGATGATCATACTCATGGTAAGTTTTATTCAAAATTTTGCTTTATATTGTGAAAACCTGCTCTCCTTACAAAAGCGCTCCAAAAGGGCGATACCCCTCTATTGTTACACCCACCTTTTCAAAGATTTGAAAGATTTGAGCCCCATGCTTTACCTTATGCTATATCTTTATTCCTAGAACTTCTCTCCTTTGGAACAACCTCCCTTCTGCCCTCCCCCTTCTCAATATGCTATTTACAGCCTTTCAAACGATCAATAAACTCCCTTGAACATACCTCGTCCTGTTTGTTCTTTGCTTTTTTCCAGTTCCTATGATGTTTTTATGCATGTAGTTTTCTATTATGGGGAATTGCTTTTTAGAAACTCAATTCTTAGATCCCTAAAACAAATTAATAAACTCCAGTATTTGAAAATAGTATTTTAGCAACTATCTACAGGGTGCAGCCATGAATTTCTCACCTATTCTTTTCTGTTTTCTTTTATTTATTTATGACAATTTGTAATTAGTTTAGGTTTAGGTTTAGGATTAGGTTTTATAGCAAATTTCGTTTTTATTGTAAATTAGTAGTTATTTGTAAGTTTTTAGCATGGCCCCCTGTAAATCAATTATCATTATTGAGGGGCTACCATGGGTAAAAAAGATAAAATGAATGAAATGAATGAATGAAATGTGTCCCAAAAAAGTTGTGCCCTGTTTGCCTGAAGATTGCAACAAAACGCAAAAAGATGCTCGCCAAATTTTTGCATGATGTTGCTCTTCGTATATTCAATTAAAGTTTGTTACTACCCCCGTAAAGATCCATTGAGAAATGATGGAGCTATGACCTTCAGAAGACCAAATTTGCCCGATCACTGAAATTAGCGGTCGGCCATTTTGTCTTACTATTTTGCAGTGATACGTATCTTCAAGTGAGGTAAGAAATAATTTCTGTGAGGTCGGAAATAGTGGAACTCTCCGAGGATTATCAGAATTTTCACAAGAGCTATGACATTGGAGGCTGCTGCTTCATTTTCAATCCATGAAGCTATTTATCGCTGCAAAATGGTAAGACAAAATGGCCGACCGCTGGTTTCAGTGATCGGGAAAATTTGGTCTTCTGAAGGTCATAGCTCCATCATTTTTCAACGGATTTTTTTCATGGGGATGGTAGCAAACTTTAATTGCACATCTGAGGAGCACCATCATACAAAAGTTTGGCGAGAATCTTTTGCCGTTTGGTCGCAATCTTCAAACAAACGGAGCACAATTTTTTGGGACACCCTGTATTTCTGTCAAGTAAATCATCTTTTTATTTCACTTGTCTCCTGTGTCATATAACTTGGAAAATACTTAAATAATGTCTAAAGTTTGCTGGATCAATGCGTAGTTTCTCTAATGAAAATACGTGTAAGAGTATATGCTACCTTTCGAAGAGACAAAATCCCAAAAGAATAAAACACATCTCCAAAAAATGTCCGCTGATACTATTTCAACTGACCAGGAATTGGAATATGACTAAGAAGAACCAAAAGAGGGGTGACCCAAAGAAAAGGGGCTCGTTTAGTTAGAGAAATTACATCAAAACAACGGTTAAGGTCTAAAGTCTATGGCCCCGTTCACACTGCTCCGTTTTTGTGCAAAAATGGAGAGAAAAACCTCCGTTTTTGTGAAAGTGTTCACACTGATCCGCACAAAAACGCCACAAAAACGGAGGTTTTCGAAAACGCTATCAAAAGTGGATATCCACAAAAACGGAGGTTTTTGAAAACGCACTTGATCAGTGTGAACGCACAAAAACGGAGGTTTTTGAAAACGCTCCAATATTCAACAATGAGTTTCACAAAAACGGAGCAATGTGAACGCACAAAAACGGAGGTTTTTCTCTCTGTATTTGTTATCATGCGGATCAATATGAACGGACAAAAACGGATGTTTTTCCCTCCGTTTTTGTACAAAAAACGGAGCAATGTGAACGGGTAGCTTGGATGCCACAAAACGGATACTAACGAAAATGGAGCAGTGTGAACGGGGCCTATGTCAAATTGAATGTCACGCGAGATTTGCGATAACGCAAAATTGCTCTTCAATTCGTTTATTCGTGGGATTTTTCACGTGACATCAAACCTGAGACAGACTTTGATTGGAGGTGGCACGTTATGGTACGATGTTTGAAAATGACTTTCCTTATAATTATCATCTCTTTTTCAGGGAACTAAGTGCACTGAATGATAAGGTAGGTTTATCCTTCTGACTGGAACAATCATTCAATTTAATTTCATTTATGAAATGTTTTAACGCGATAGTTTTTCTGCTACAGACAACCAAAAACAAGATCAAAGCTAAAGTCCATCTAAAATTGGATGTCACTTGAGATTTGCGATAACGCAAAATTTCTTTGCAAAACACTTCTATTGTTGTCATTCGTGGGCATTTGCAGGTGACATCTAATTTGATACAAGACCATAGATACAGAAATTGCTTTATACCACCGGGTGACTCAAAAGATGTCCCCCTGTTTGAAACATTATTGCAGAAAAAGTAGTCGTGCTACAGTCATATAAATTAATTTTTCTAATAGCTGGGGTAGAGACTTGGAATGGTTCTAGAAAAAGCTTTAACCGTCTATGTCTATTAGATTGCCAGAAAAAAAGTTTGTTTTCTTTTGAGGCATTTTGAGGTACTCGCATTTTGTCTCTTTTCCAGGATGAAAATGGTAATCAGGTCATGGGATTTATTCACCTTCACCGGTAAGTGAAATAGCCAATCACAAACTTTTGTCAGGAAGAACATAAATACAACAGCATAGGCGTCAAATCTGTTTAAAAATTATTGCACAAATGGCTACAGTAAACTTCATTTATTGCGAAATATTTCTCGAGAAAACGAGTTATGGCCACGCGAAGATCAAATCGTACTGAAGTCCGTCTCAAATTTGATGTCGCCTAAAATTTGCGATAACGCAAAATTCCTTTGCAAAATACTCCTATTGTTGTTATTCGTGGGGATTTGCAGGTGGCATGAGACGAACTTTAACCATGTCTGCAATCGGTTTTAAAGATTTGGCGCCTTGCAACTTGTAACTTACACTTATTATGTTGCGCCCTACCGGGTGTCCCAAAAAAATATTCAAGCGTTCGAACAGTTCCTGTGAAGAAGCCTTGGTTTCAAAATTTTTATTTTCAGTTTATGGTATAGATGAGATCTGAACTTAGATTTTGTGACCTCGCATGTCCAAATCAGATTTGTATTCGCAGAATAATTCACTTAAACAGTCAATATTTCTGAGGCAGCCTAAGACCGACAGTTATTGGATAATGCAGTTACTATCGTTGGATATAATTTGTAAAACGTTTTTGGGGCAGCTCAGCAAAACATTATGTTTTGGAAGTTTGTTGAGCTATTAGAGTGAAAAAATTTACTTTCACAACTGACGCGAAACTTGGGTCAGAAAGTTTTTTCTAGTACTTCACACCGTTCCGTCATTCCTAGAAAGTTGCGCTGTGAACTGTTAAAATGTAACTGCATCTTTTCTTAACATCTCTCTATAGTCAATGTAATAGTTTAATTGATCAAGAAACTTTTAAGAATAGAAATCTTAATGGTTGATCTGACTCAAAACTTCCTTCACATTACGCGTACGGCATAGGTAGTAACTGCATAATTCAATAACCATCTGACTTAGGCTACCTCAGAAATGTTGTCTGTTTAGTGAATTACTCTGCGAATACAAACCTGACTTGGACATGCGAGGTCGCCAAATCTAAGTCAAGATCTCATCTATATATACCATAAACTGGTAATAAAAATTTTGAAACCAAGTCTGCTTTGCAGGAACCGTTTAAACACTCAGACTTTTTTGGGACACCTGGTAGCAATTGCTACCTCTCACCCAAAAAAGTGTTCCGGTCCAAAAATCATCAAAAATATCAATTATAAACCCTATGGCAAAATTTTCTTTTTGATTTGTTGTGTCAATGACCTAGGGGCGGCGTGGCCCACCGGGACACCGGGAAATTTTCCCGGTGGCCCCCAGAAATCTTACAAATATGGGCCCCCTGAAGCTAAACTGGAAACAAATTTACATGTATTCTAATTGTTTATAAATCTTGATGAGCAATGAATGGCTCGTATCTTTCGTTAATTTATCCCTTCTTTCGTTTGAGAGGCCACAGTAAGCAATCAAAGGCCCCATATTGATATTTGAAACTTTACTTATCATCTCTGCAATATATTGAGAGGTTGTGCCATGTTTGTTTCGGTTGCGAACTCTTGTCTTCTTCATCACGAAATTTTAGATCGAAATTAGCTCATCAGTTATGGGTCTTTGCCTAAACAGAATAAATGTCACGACTCCTGCTTTCGCTTGTGAAAGCAACATCCACCAGTGGAGAGTCACTGTTCGTGAAACACAAGCTAGGCTAGACGTAAGAAACTGTGTGGGAGATTCCTTTGGTGGGGGCACAAGAGAATGGATGTTTGAGAATTAACGCTGGAAAAAGTAGGAAGACCTCCAAGAATGCCAAAAAGGCTCGGCCCTATTGGTGAAACCAGATGGCGTTCAAAGTCGACCAAGATATTTGGCACTTATTCAGCACCACACAAAGGCCTATATGCTGAAATGCTTTTGGCGCTCGATACAATAGCTAATAACATTTCATTCCATGAATCAACTCGCAGCGATGCAAAAGTTTTAATGGATCAGTTCACTTTCAGAAATTCGAGACGATCCTAACAGCTTTCATATTCTTGAGATTCCACAGTTTAACAACGCAATTGTCTTTGTATCTGCAGACAAAAAAGACTTCGAGATGATTGAAACGACAAGCAAACAGAAAAACGACATTTTTGCATCAAGAGATTTCGAGGGCATTCACACGAAAACCAGCCAAAGACTTTTGTGACGTAGCAATTGAAGCATTGGAGGAATCAAATTTGGAAGTGGGTACTGCCTTACAAAAAAAGATAAGATAGTGCGCAGGAAAAAGCGCTTAGATGGTGAGCAATGCCAGGATGAAGCAGTTGTTGATGAGTTGCAGTCATATCGCATAGTCACAGATATGAAGAACAGACTTTTAGACCATGAGGTGCTGTACAAAGGTTTCTCTTGCTTCGATCTAAAACGATTAAAGGAGCTCAAAGCATCAGGAATTCCAGTAGCTCTAATGGCCAAAATTTGTGATCTCCTTGGGAGCAGAGTCGAAAAAAATGATTTGTTCTTGCAGCTCGAGAGTTTTGTCAATTCGTTTTCGAGACTTGCTATGTCATTGCCAGAAGAATTCGAAACCATAAGATGGGAGGGAATTGACGATGGAGCAGAGGCCGCTTGCAAGCAAACGTCAAAGCTTCCTCTCGTGTTTCACTTGTGCATATAAAGTTCTGCATGAGCATAGTTTGAACTGTGTAACTCACTTGCAGCTTTATACAGACTGTCAGTTTTTGCTGATGCTTGTAGATAGACAGGTTGAATGTGAAAGAAAAGAAATTTCTCAAAATTGAACCTTATCAAGACCAGATTGAGGTTATCTTTGAGCCAAGAAAACCTTTTTTTCTCATGCTCTGATTTATAGCATAACTGCCACAAAACGATCAAGGATTCCTTGTTGCTAAAAGCAAACACGATATTGGGAGATGCATTCTAAGCCAATGTAATGGAAGTTTCTCCAAAAATTTTCCTCGTGCTCTTATTCATAGGATGACTGTCATAAAAAACTATCAAATTTTTTTTGTCGCTAATGGCAAGCATGATATTGGGAGATGCATTCTAAGCCAAAGTAAAGGGCGTGCACAGTGGGTTAGAGGCAGACATTCGGAAATTTTGAAATTCTTTAAATCACTGCTTGTTATGCAGTTTTAGAAAGCTGAATAATTGGGCTTTCGTGTGCTCTTTAAAGTTTTCATTTATCTTGTGTTATCACAGAGTTATAGATTTTTGAATCTGAGTAAATTGGACAAATTCTTTGAAAATGTTACACCCAGCATTCTAGTGGCAAAGAATGCGGACAAATGTTTTTCGGCTAGGAAAATGGCTTGCAGATTGTCTGATCAACATTACCAGAACGTGAATAGTCACTGTTTGTTGAAAAGCAAGATGAAAATGTTTTATGAAGTCCACTTTTACCACAGCAACAATTTTCTTCAGACACTTTGTCAGATTTGTCGTCTCATTCAGACGGCAAAATTTGACTTCAATCAAGAATATCTCCAAAAGTACGAGGAGAAACATCAACACCAATACATTTTCTGAAAGAGAAGCTCATGATAAATTTATTTTTGAAGCTTTCATTGTGTTTCACCTCGGAAAATTCAAATAAACAGGGGGGAAGGGCCTTTTTTGGGACATTTTGGGTGTCCCAAGAAAAGATATTGAGACAAGACTCATTTTTTCGGAATGCTACAAAATATTTTAATTATGGAGCATCCACTAGGTAATAATGTAGTAATATTATGTGCATAAGAACCTTCTACATAGCTTAGGCTTATATTGAAATGCAACAGAAAGGAGATTTTTGGTTAGAATTCCTAAAACTGAAATATAGGTCCCAGTTGCCTAAATGTGGAGAAAGATTCAACTTTATTCATTGTTCCAACAGAATATGTTGAAAAAAGACATCAGTCACCATTGCTAAGTTTCTTGAGACCGAGGAATATAAACGAGATCTTTGGCTCAGAGTCTAAAATTAGAATATCGGGCCCCAGCCCCCCTAAATATGAAAATTTTAAATTTTTTGTGAACCATTTCATTTATCCTTCTCATACATTGAAAATGAGGTACCAACTGCTCCTGTAACATTTATTTCCCTGTAGATATCCATGAATGTCTGCAAAATCGCCATTTTGGCCCACTGTGGCGTGGCCCCACAAATTTTCCTGGGGACTTGGCCCCCAGACCCCCTACCTTTCAGTACCCCCCGACTTAATTTACCCTGGCTACGCCGCTGCTGTTCGTTCGCCATGTTTTTTACAATTAGTTGCATTGATCGTTTCTGCGGAACCAGAAGTTGCTAGAGCTTATTTTCAGAGAAGGGTGTGAGACAAAGCATGGGCCCCTTCTCGGCGAATTTTCCAAGGCCCTTCATTTTTGCCACGCCGCCCCTGCTGATGACCCAAAAACATCTGAAGATGATATGATGTTTGTTTCCTGTGCTTGAAGGTAAAAATATTACACAGTGAACAACCTTATTTTGAGCGATGAAAAAACGTAGATCTTTCTTTAGACTCAACATTTTCAGATGTTTCATTATCCTCGCAATCTCATACGATAGTGCAGGCTTCTTTTTGTCATTTGTGACCAAATCAAAAGCTTAATATGCAGAAAGAAATTGATCTGGTAATCATCAGCGCTTTTTGCAGTACGATTCAAAACCAGACAGCTGTAAAAGAGCCAACCTTGCTAATTTTGAAATCGATTACAAGATGAGATATCTGGGAAGATAATTTGGTCCTTGATCTACTTGCCAAAAAAGAAATTTGAAGATCAGCATTGTAATCAAATTTTGGTGATTTTTCAAACAAGAGTACTTTTTTACTGGGAAACCCGGTAGTATTGCTAAGACTCGACGTAATAAGTCTAGTTGCAACTAAGTGCCGTAAGAATCCAAGAATCTGACTGAAGCTAAGGAGTGCTAACGTTTCTATTTTATTTACAGTACAGTTTGCTGCCAAGGGACTTACCCAAGGAAATTATTGAAAGAATGGATGGTTTGGGATGAAGAGCATACTTCAGAGAATGACAATCCAGGTAAACTTTAAACCAATATGAAAAATGCTTAGAGGCGAGTACTATATTGATTTAAGGTCTCATTTGTTTAGAAGTTTCCTCAAAACAAGAAATGTATATCTACCGTGTCAGTTAGGAAAAACGTGGGATGTTTGTTTGCAAATTTTCATTCATACAATTTACTTCGCAAATCTGTTTCTTTGAAAACTCATTCCATGATATAAAGGCTAACTTAGATGTAAAACTTTAGCTGGGTAAAATGTCTTTCCATTCCGTACTTAAGAGTGGTTTAATAAAACCGTGTTCCATAAGATTACTTCGATGATTATATTCATATTTACCATGGATGCTCTATTCGCCTGAACTTTTTTGGCGCACCCGGGAGTGTAAATGGGACATTAATTGAAAGCCTTGGGTGATTTTTGGAACCATCTCTATGTTTGGGGCCTTAATTTGTCATTCGATCTTTCATAGAATGCTTCGGAGATGACCAACTTTTCCTGATATTTGAAACAGAATCTGGTGGAATGTCTTTAGAGGATTACCCAATTAAGAATATTGCTGAAGCGAAAAGCGTTTTACATCAGGTATTCATTTTCAAACTTCAAACGATTTTGTTCGTTCTGTAGAGTTTTGGTTCATTGACATAAACTTGCGTCTTTCTTCGCAAAAATTTGTTTTGAAAATCTAACTGCTCCCTAAATATATATGCAATAATATTTAGCAATATCTGATTGAAGTGCCAACCTGCTCAATTATTTTTAGAATTGTTCCTGGCTGAAATTGGTCACTCTGTTCAGATATTACAAGGAATTTTCTCGAGAAAGTCCCTTCGAGAAAACTTTTAAAGCGTGCTAAATTAACGAGCAAGTTTCCCAAATATTTCTTCCTTACAGCGATGACTTAAACACGCTTTAGCACAGCATAGGTTCCAAATCTTTAACTAGGCGTAAAAAGGTGGGTGTAAAATTCTATGACCTGTTTCTTTTAATTGAATGGTTTGAAAGAATCTTTAACTACTTAACTATAATTCTACCGTTGGACTTTTCAGAAGTTTTGAATATTTTTCGAAATTACAGCGTATCTTACATTTCAACTCATTTGAGGATGTGACGTCATCAAATTTCTAAATCATAAACCAGAAGAGTGACAGACTATTGCTTGATACCACATTGTAAACATTCATAAACTATGGTTTTCTTCGAAATTATTCCATGTTGCGTCAAACAGTTTTAGAAACTACGATGATTTTAGGTTTTTTGAAAATTTTTCTTGAATTCTTCAAAAAGGAGAAAAACTTTCTAATTCTGAAAATATTGAAGATTTTTGAAAAGTCCAACGGTAGGATTATGAAAAAGTAGCTAAAGTTTCGTTGAAGTCATTCAGTTCAAAGTAATAGGTAATTGAATTTTACACCAGCCTTTTTAAAGATTTGGAACCTATGCCCTGCTATCTTTATGGGAGGGTAAAAAGTCTTCCTCCTTTAAAGCAAACGATGCAATGTTTTTTAAAGATTTGATCCTTGTGCGTGGTCACCGGTATTTGTTCGAAACATTTGGCAGCATTATCTGTAACCAAACAAACTAAAATTTGGTTTCTAAATGTGCCATTTACTTTTTACTTCATTTCAAGGTAGCTGCTGCGTTCGCTGTAGCTGAGAGGGCACTTAACTTTGAGCACAGAGATCTCCACTGGGGCAACGTTTTGATCAAACCAACAAGTGAAAAATCATTGTTTGTGCACATTGAACACTGTGGAGAAGAAATATTGACATCAGGAATCAAAGTTGGAATCATTGACTTTACGTTGTCAAGACTGGAAAAAGGTATGAAACATATGCAATTCATTGAACATTTGCTGTTTAAAGTCCATTTTAAGAGAAACTTTGAATCTTTGAGACAAGTGCAAATGGGCAAAAGTGATCTAGTTTACTTGAAAAGCATAGCGTCATCATCATAACATTATTTAAAGTTGGTGAATAAATTAATAGTTAACAAAAGATAATTGTTGGCTCCAGTGGGATTTGCTAGAGCAAGCAATGTTGTTCTGAAGGAACTTTAGTAAACTTTATTTGGGTTTAAAACTTTGATTGTTTTCTGAAAGTAGAAATCCTCTAGGGATTATACTCCTATTGTATAAGCCACGCTGTGCTAGGTTTCGTGCTACTCTCTATGGATGTTGTTTTGGATATGCTTATCAGTTGGACTTTAGAAACTTTTAAGTGGCTTTAGGCCGTCAACAAGTATCATCGACAACTACCACCGTTGATTTATTTGAAGAATTGTTTGTTATTTGTAAACAATTTGAGTTCGCATGATACACGTGATTCTTTGCCACTTCATTAATTTTATCTTCGTAACAATAATTAAAACCAACTATTTACAACAGAAAAAAATCAATTACACATTCAACATTCACATCCATTGCCATCCCATTCTGCGATCCCCCTTTCAAAACTTATCAAGGTACCAGCTCTCTTTAGTTCATTATCTAGAGTATTCCACAGGAGACTACCTCTAAACGAAAGCGAATTGTTTTTTTTCTTTATTCATTTAAAACCAAAAACTATTTACAAAAACAACAAGGCTAATTAACTACGTGCCATCCATAGTGGGAAAGGACTTATAGTCAGCGAGTTCCCATTATGTATGGCACTTACAATTTAAATTTAAATCGTTCCAAGAATAGTCGTAAGAGAGGGACAGCCCAAGAGCACACAATTCGCCATTGTGATTGGCAAAGCGAATTTAGTCCCTGTCGATGTAACTGTGCTGATGGAAGCTCTTTCGTGCGGAAATCGATGGTCTATCCTGTTTGAGAAAGAGCTCCCAAACATATGAGAGATTTAGATAGTTCATGGTCTTATATTTAAGACTTTGTGGGTCCTTTTGTTGTACTGTAATGCCTAGCTAAAAGCCGTTCAAATGTTGAGTCGTAATTTTCCGTGCAAAACTCTCAAGGCAAGCTTATTTAAGTTTCAATCGATTCGAGGGAGGAGGAGGAGAAACGCCATTGATCTGAATATAATTTTTTATGCCAAATTTGCGTTGTCATGCGAGATCATTTTGTTCTGTTTACCATTTGTTCTATTAGCTCTAGAGTCTAGAATACAGTAATAATCCGCAACTAAGAACCAGTCATTTAAGAATCAGACGGCTTATTTTTTTTCTTTTTTCTATCAAGATTAAAAAACTACAATATTTATACTTACATTACATTGTACCATCCATAGTGAAGAAAGACAAAGTCACCGGGTCTTCACTATGGATGGTACTTACAATTCAAATTAATTTTCAATACACGAAACAAAGAACAAAAACGAACCTACGTCTGATTTGTAAACAAATCATCCCCGTAAATAAGGACCCGCTTGCCCTTCACAGTAAAAATGCTTTCTTGTGATTTTCCTTTATTGCAAAATTTCAGACAATGATATTTTGGACCGCAACGAATTTCGAAAGCTGAAATTTCTTGACTTTTCAAATATCCGAAATTATTAACGTCCGCATTTTTTGCGTTTGATGTACTTCGCCAATTTATTCTTTTTCTGATTTTGTTTTCTCAGATGGCTGTGTTGTATTTTGCAATTTAGAAGATGATTCAACTCTGTTTGAGGGACAAGAAGATTATCAATTTGAAATTTATCGAATGATGCAAAAGGAAAATGGGTAAGCTACAACATAGGGCTCAAATCTTTAAAAAGGTCGTTGTAAAAGTCTATTGCAGTCTTCATTGAAATAAATGGCTTGGAAGGAACTTAGAGTTTTTTGTTGTAAATCTGCCTTGGCCATTTATTGATATCTTGATTACGTTCAATATGGCGGCATTTATTAAATTTGAGGCTATGACGTCATCAAATTTCTAATGCTAAGCTAGAAAAGCTACAAATTTCTACTTGCCATCATATTGTAGACCTTCACAAACTATGGTTTTCTTGAAGGTTATATAATTTTTCCTCTATTAGTTTAGGATTTGCGATGATTTAAATTCTTTCTAAATTGTCCATGAATTTTTTCAAAAATAATTAAATTGCTGCCATTTTGAAAAATATTTTGGTATCAAAAAATTTCCATGGCAAATTTACAGCAAAGTACCATAAGTTCCTTTCAAGCCATCTAGTTCAAAGAAAACTGCAATATAATTTCACACCGACCTTTTTAAAGATTTGAATGATTTGGGACCTATGCTGTAAGATACTAAGCTTCGAATATATATTATCTTCATTGACCTGCCAGATAAGCCAGAGGGGGTATGTCAGACCAACGACTTGGATGTCTACCGGGTGTCCTAGAAAAAAGTATAGGACAGATTTGGTTGGGTCCAGCGATGAGAATCTAGCTATAACCAATCGCTAATCAATTTCAAAATGTTCCTCGATAGTCAACTTGAACATAGATACCTCGCTTATTTAAATATATGGTTGCTTGAGTATTGAAATTTAGTTGTTGAAAGCTCAAATTTGCTGTCACCTCCAAACAAGAGCTTTGGCGTTTTGGCCTAAGCAAATTCTTGAAGCAAAACAAATAAATAAAGAATATCCTTGATAAAATTAAACAGAACTTAAATCATATTATATTCTGTTTGCTAGAAGTAACCCATTGTGCCATTTTCTCATTTTTCTTTAATTTTAGTTTTGAATTTCGATGTGCTTCAGAATTTTGTTTTGGGAAATTTGAACTTTCAAGACTGATATTTTAGCTCTCAAGGCACCATTGTCAACAAATGACGTATCTACCGGGTGGCCCAAAAATAACTTCACCAGCTAGATTATAACTACCGAGTGTCCCAAAAAAAGTACTCCTGTTTCAAAAATCACCAAAAATTGATAATCAAACCTTTGATAAAATTTTCTTTATGAGTTGTTTTGTCAAAGACCCAAAAAATTCATAGATGACAAAATATTTGCTTTTGGTGCAACAAGGTAGAACAATTACACGTTGAAAACCCCTATTTTGAGCTGTAGTTTTTAAGCAAAATAGTAAATCGTGCCTAAGAGTCAAAATTTTCAGATTTTTTATCACCATTGAGGTCTGCCATGCTTTTGCGCATTTCTTTCGGTCATTTATGACCAAACTAGATGCTTTACATGCACAAAGAAATTGATCTGGCTATCATCAGTGCTTTTTTGCAGTATGATTCAAAACAAGGTAGCCCTAAAAAGAGCTAAATTTGCTAATCTTTAAGTCAATTACAAGATCAGCTATATATTGGAAAATGATTCGGTCCTTGATATACTTGACAAAAAAGAAAATTGAAGATCGGCTGTGAAATCAAATTTTGGTGATTTTTCAAACGGGAGTATTTTTTGGGACACCCGGTAGCTTTCTGAAATCAATAGTTATTGACAAATGCTGTGTATCACAGTTTAGTTGAAAGGCTTAGCTATCTTTTGAGAATAGGGTATCTTAGCTAGCTATCATAGTCATTTTAAGCTATCATTACTATCCCAGATTCCTCATTTTGAGTGAAATAATCGCCTCCATTTGCCAGTCAACATTTTGTGAAAACTCAACGTAGCGATGGATTTGAAGTCGTCTGGGAAATTTTTGTTTGCAAAATGATTGACCTCTGTCCCTTATTCAATTTTCATTCTCCCATGCAAATTTGGAGTTCAGCTTTTTCACACCTTCCAAAACATGGGCTGGAAAAGGAGGGAATAGTCCGATAATTGAATGAATTACCATGTATTTGAAATTGTTTTCTCGGATGATTGGCATAACCTAGACTACCCAAGCAACATCTCAAAAGATAGCTCAGCCTTTCAGATACAGATACCTTGTTTGTCATCATAATATTTGCTTTCATGAAGCTATGTGTGATCTCGCTCATGAAGTTTTTTTTGGGTCACCCAGTATGTCCATAGTCAACTATCGAGGAACATTTTGAAATTGATTATAAAGCTAAATTCTCATCGCTGGATCAAATCAAATCTGTCTCATAGTTTTTTTCTGGCACACCCAGTAGACATTCGAGGCCTCTATTAATCTTAATTGCATCTTTCAATTTTGAAATTTGCTTTGAAACTGGGTAACTGGGTAGTACTGTACGAATTTAAATCCATGGCTGCTGATTACTGATATCGCTAGAAATAGACCGGAGTTTTTAAATTTCTGCGATTTCTCAAACGTTGAATGTTTTTTACTCATCCAGTAGAATCCATGATAAATTGTGATAAATTGTGATAAAGTGATAAATATGTTTATTACCTGACTACGTTTCAAAAACGAGGCACTGCAAGAATCTCGCTAATCTCATTGGTTAATCGCATATTTCCCGCAGTTTTCCCGTAGCCTCGTATAGTACGATACAAGGACGTGTTTTTGTCGTAGCAGCAACTGCTTTAGGCCTGTGATATCTACAATAAAATTCAGCGACACAGCAGTAACGAAATGCATTTGACACGAGTCAAAATTAGAAGCTATCGGGTAATTAAAGTCATACTAACCGGTTTTGTCGTTGTACAGGAAAATATACGCCCTCTGTGTTAAAGGCATTAAGTCCGCATTAGGCCCCAGTTACACGATACCGGATTCATCACACACCGGATTACTTTTCGCATCGGATAGGGGGTGCAGTTACACGACACCGAGGCAATCCGGTGTCACTCCACTCCGTTTTCGCAGAGTGAAATCACTCCCCTCTGGAGGTGAGGTGAGGTGAAAATCAATCTGATTCACTCCGCTCTGCAATCCATCTCGCGTAACTGCACCAATCCGATGTGACCCCACTCCATTTGGGCTTCGCAGTTATCAAAGACAATAGATTGAGACTTCGCAGTGGGGGGTGACTCGGTGTCGTCTAACTACAATCAAAAATGGGTTCATGGCAATCCGGTGTCGTGTAACTGCGTGTGATTTTGACCAAGATGGGTTGAAACCAATCCGATGCGAAAAGCAATCCGGTATCGTGTAACCCTGGCCTAAATAGCGCGCTCATGACCAACACTTCTTTTCAATCATAAAAAAAAAATTGTGATTTAATCGCTATTATTAAACCAAATGAATTCCAGAGGATAATGCAAGAATTAAGAAGCCTTTAGTCTCCACTGCTAATGACTTTAGCACAGTTGTGCGATAACACAGTTCTTCCAAAGCTGACCTTAACATTGGTAATGAGGTGATCACCATGGTCAACAATACCAAGTATCTTGGTTTGCAGGTTGACGATCAACTTAAATGGTCCGCTCACTTGTCCTCTACAATCAAGAAAGTCTCTAGAGGTATCGGTATGTTGAAGTATTCTAAACGATACCTACCTAAGGAAAACCTCATTATGCTGTATAGAAGTCTCGTTGAGCCCTATTTTAGGTATTGTTGCCCTGTCTGGGGATCTTGCGGTGCATCAGCCCTCGATAAGTTGCAAAAACTTCAAAATCGAGCCGCCAGGATAGTCACAAACAGCCCCTATGACACTTCAGCTCTGCCTTTAATTAGAAATCTCGGTTGGCTTACTATTAGAGAACTGATCGATTTTGAGACTAGCAAGATGGTCTATAAATCTCTTAACGCCCTTGCCCCTGATTACTTGAGTAACATATTTCAAAGTGTATCCGAAGCTACTAACCGTCAGCTGAGGAACTCTAAAACGGGCCTTAGATTACCATTACTAAGAACATCAACTGGTCAGAAATCGTTTGCTTACAGAGGGGCAAAGGTCTGGAGTGACCTAGATAGTGGTGTCAAGGCGTCCTCATCGCTCCACACTTTTCGAAAAAAATATAAAGCCAAACTATGACTCTTCTCGTTTTTCTTTCTTTTTTTTGTCAACGATTTATTGTAAATAGGAGTGTATTATACATTTATTTATTATCTAATTTTTAATATTACTTTAGCATGGCTCCCTGTAAAGCAGTATGTAAATATTGAGTGGATTACCATGGATAAAAAAGTTAAAATGAAAAATGAAATGAAACAAAGGGTCGTCAGCGGTTTGTCAGCAGAAATTCAGGATAGCGTTAACGCTCAGCTATTTATATGGACTCAATGCCTTTAATGCACAGACCTCGCAAGCTCAATCTGTACTCTTTATATATTCCTGTACAACACAAAACTGGTTAGTATGCGCATGATAATAACTGCCATAATTTATCTTTCAGAAATTGTTGGAATGAATTCTGCCCAAAGACGAATGTAATGTGGCTTCATTACCTCACTGATAAGCTGATCAAATACAAACTGAAACGTAAGAGCAAGAAAATTTATGCGTTTTTTGAAAGGATACTTGATTATCAATCTGCTTTTGAAATTTTAATCGATGATTTTTTTCTTGTGCGGTAATTTTTATGATAAAGCATATTCTCGTCAATAATTTATTTTGTAAATGCCTCTTATGCGAGGTATTTTTTAGAGCATTGCAAACTGTCTTACTTTCTAATAAGCACCTTTTTCTTGAAGTACCTCTCGTACCAGGTGTCCCAAATAAAGTACTCCCGTTTGAAAAATCGCCAAAATTTAATTACACGACCGATCCTCAATTTTCTTTTTTTGTCAAGTAGATCAAGGGCAGAATTATTTTCCCAGACATAGCTGATTTTGTAATTGTTTTCAAAATTGGCAAATGTGGCTCTTTTTGGGGCTACCTGGTTTTGAATCATACTGCAAAAAAGCACTGATGATTTCCAGATCAATTTCTTTGTGCATGTAAAGCTTCTAGTTTGGTCATAAATGACAGAAAAATGCGCATTATCATGGGAGACTTCAATGATGATAAAAACTCTGAAAATTTTGACTTGAAGGTAAGATTGAGTATTTTGCTTAAAAACTATAGCTCAAAATAAGGGTTTTCAATGTGTAATTTTTCTACCTTGCTGTATCAAATTAAAACATATTATCATCTATGAATATTTTTGGATCTTTGACAAAACAACTCAAAAAGAAAATTTTATCAAAGGTTTGATAATCAATTTTTGGTCATTCTTTAAACAGGAGTATTTTTTTTGGGACACCCGCTAGAAAATCGCTTTATTCTTTCGTTTCTGTTTGCTAAACTGCACCAATTCCATGAAGAGTTCAAATCCCAAGAAATCCCAAATCACCACGAACGAGTTTTCTCTTTTTCCATTAATGTCGATTCTTTAGAAGACTTGATCGACGTTTTTTGATCGCTTTCAGAGTTTTTGAGAACGAAAATTTTAAGAACCTCGCGTCTAGCTCTAAAAAATGAAAACAAAAAAATTGCGAAAAAATCCTAGAATCTAATTTAGGCTTTTTGCTCAAGATTAAGTCATGATTTACTCATGAGTGGTAGGAGACTGCTGTGTTAGCCTAAACACTGCAATCGTCAAGAAAAGTATTCAATTAAAGTTACTCTTTCGTACTTATGGCGTTCGGCCTAACATTCTGATCTTTTGCGGGTGCTAGCATATTGCATTGATCCTACTCATCCGTAATTAGTGCTCAGATTGAATTTTGCTAAGGAGAAAGAATGGGCAGGAGGAACGCTGCCGCTGCGCTTGATTCTTTCGACAAGGCTTGTAACATTGGACTACCAAAATTTGTATTGGATGCCCAGGCTGTGACGTCACAGCCTGGGCGCTCGTTTTATGACTGACGGGGGAAATTTCAATGAGTAGATCTCGTTCCTACTTCTCATCAAGAGGCTATATTTGAACGGGAAACATTTTGGAAATTGGAAGTATTATGCAGGCACGTAGCGAGAGGAAAATATGGCCGCAGTACGAGAACGCTCAACCCTGTATGAACCATGAAGATTTTGCTTACAGGTAAGATGATAACAACTCCGTTTCCTCTACTTTAACTAGTTGCTTACAGTAGTGAAAATTATCATTTCTGTGCCTGATTATAGAATCCAGGTCCCATTGTGATATTTGCCGTTCATTTAATGATATTTGCCGTTCATTTAATGACATTCGCCATTCATTTAATGAGTGGGCCCTGGAAGGCCCTGCATTCTATAATCGCTCCATTTTCTGGCCCACATTTTTTCATAATATTAGTCCAGACCATGTTGGCAGTCAGAGTCGCAGCATAGTTTGCAGGACTAGGCCTAGTATAGGAGGATGAATCCCAGTTATTTCTTTGTGAATAGGATGTTTACTCATCCAGGATGTCTCAAGTAACTTTCATGAAAAAGTTCATACAAGCGAATTTATTTTGAATTTATTTCTTTTTAAACTCGAGATGATCTGAAGTAATACTTTTCAAATTTTTAGGGATCACATAAAGCTACTTGAAGAAGTGTTTGGGGAGTGTTTGCCCCTGCTGTTTGCCATTGCTCCAAATTGCTCTATATACCTACCTGTGAATGATGCATTGATTCTATATAACAATAATGCCACTTCAGGAAATTTGACTCCTTTGTCTGCAAACAGTGGCAGTCTTATCAAGAAGGTGTTTGCATTGCAGGGCAAATCATCAACAAGAAGAGGAAACTTGCTGATTCTTTGAACAGAAAAAGTAAATTACTTGTATCATTTACTAAATGATATGACAAGAATTCTAGTCAAGTCATGCACGTATTCTCTTATAACAAACTGCCCATAGGAAACTCAACTCTTAGATTGCCAAAAATCAAGAAACTCTGGTACTGGGAAAATATAAGTTAAAAAACTATTTATTTTAATAAAGGAAATTCTTGACTTATTTTTACTTTACTTATCACTTGTTTCCTGTATCATATTACTCTTATGGTACTTGAGTAATGTCTAGACATTGGCAAGGCTTGAAAAACCTTGTTTTGAAACGTTCACAAGGGCACAGGTAGTAGTGAACATGAAGATTGTTATGGAGCCTCTAAGAGACTCGAAAGAAACTCTCTCCCTCTGTGAGTACCAAAGATTTTGATATTTTTAAGAAAGTTTCAGTGCTGGCCCTAAGTCTTAGTTTCTTATAAAAAGATACGTGTATGACAAGAATTCTAGAGCCATTTGAAAAACTTCAATATTTCTAAACAAGAGCTTTTAAGCAGGAAAACCCAGTTTAAATTACTGTGTGGATGGCTTGTACTGTGCCTTGATAAATGTCAGCATAACATGATAGAATTGATTGATTGTACCACAAGTCATTTTCTGAACTAATTGATATTGTGTATGCATTTCATGACATTGCATGATCACATACACTTTGAAATCATTTAGTAATATACCTATACAGTGCTTTGCACTCACTTTTATTTATGTCAGGGACTAATTATTAGTTTCTTAGAATTTAGGATGATATTGCGACTAAAAGTCGCTCATGCGTTTTTATGAATCTCCAATATTCTTAGCATATTATTGGTTTTCAAAGACCTAATATGATCTCAAAACTAACCTTAACAGATTTGCACTCAAAATAATGTTGACATGTTGATATTGTACAATTATAATTGGTTTCTTATGAAAAAATGAAAGAAAATCGAATGATCAATTTCCATGAAAAGGCTGACAGTTTCCAGGTTTACACTAATTTCAATGTATTTTTGTAACTTTTTATGCGTATTTTTCAGTAGCAAGATACAAGATAGGTTTGTTTCATTATCGAGTGATGATAAATCCTATTTGGAAATTGTGATATTCTCTTGTTACATATCTGTCATTAGCTTATGTTTCTTGGTTGGCATCTATACATATTGTTTACATGAAAACTTGGACTTGACAGGATGCTACAATGGATTGAACATTGCCAATTTTTCTTTGGAAGGGAGATGCAGACCTTGTTGAGGATACCGAGGACTGCCCCTTTTGTCTGAGCCTTTTGTTATGCTAGTAAAGTTCAAAGCAGATCAACAGCTGGGAAACCTATTACCATGCGCGAGAATCTCTTTGTTTCTTTGCTAATTCTTGCTTGGATTGTGGCCGGATTATCCGCCCACATTATTTGCACAAAACAAAACATGCTTTCTGCGCATGATCACAGGTTTCCTTTTTGGGGGATAACTGTTGCTTTGAACTTTGACGATTTGTATCCCCAACAAGACCTGACATACCATATGACCAGAAAAGGAAGGCCCCATTAACTGATATATCCAATTGACCAAACCCATTTATGAAATCAATGAATGAATTATCAAATGTTGCCGGAATTGTGGACTGGCATAAAGAATGGGAATAGAAAATTAGTAAAATGGTCAGCATCTTTCTTCTCATCAGCTGAATGTAAGCTTGGACTTCATGAGAAACAGTCATCACCCCTTAAAGTTGCAGGGTGGAATCGTAGCATACAAAACGTGTTTATGGATGTTATATGAGTGTCTTATGATCAATGTAACACTACTCAGGAGAATAAATGATGCATTCCTTTTCACCAGTTCTAAGTGGCTCTACTGATGGCCTCATATTTTCTTGACCAACATTTTTTAGAGCTTGACCTTCTGGGGTTTTAACAGTCAATTAAGACTTCCACTGTTGGAAAAAAGAATGTAAGAAGCACTGCAATTTTTCTGACCTCTCCTTCAAGTTGACAACAGACAATTCTGCTAAATAAGGCTGCAAGGAACTTTGTACCAAAAGGTATTGCCTTCCAATAACAAATCTGTAACATTTATACAGTGATTTGATTAAAGAACACATTGCATCATGGTAAAAAGTTCCTCACCACCATCTTTAGCATAATTGTCTATTGAATTTTCCTCTTTGCTCTTTGAAAAGATAGAGAGCTAATTGAGTCAGATAGGGTCAAATGTTTGACAAATTCATCCAGTTTTTCATCAGAATAGAAAAATTATACTTTTCATTTCATTTAAAATGATACTCTATGTATATTGTATTTTGTCAAAATTGGCCTGGAGGGCATATTCCAACAGTCTTATGCCTTGTTAGTTTCTGCATGTGTGCAGTTAATAAGTGAATCAATTAATCTTTTTCCCTCTAATTAATCATATGCAATGACAAAACTTCCTACATAATTGGACAAAAACAGTTGAAACAGGGTTATGAACTTGAAAAGACAGATGACACAACATTGAAACACCAGATAATGGACAAGGCAGGGGCGGCGCCAGCCCTGAAAAAGTGGAGTGGACAAGAGATAGAATTGATTGTTAGAGGGTATAAACCTTAATGTTTTAATATGCTTTTGCTTAGGAATAAATACAAACACGAGGAAAGTGGGGTGGACATGTTCACCCCAGTCCACCACATGGGGCCACTTTGGTGCTATGAATTCATGAGATATCAATCTCTGAAATTTGTGGTTCAAACAAACACCATGACTGAGTTTGAATTGTGGAAGTTATACAATAGGTTGGATATGCATGACTTGAACCCTTGTAATGACAGGGAACTTTCCTTTGACAAAGATTTCATTAGTACCTATTTTGTCCAGGACAATAGTTTTGAGGGAGGGGCATTCTGAAAGAAATATATAAAAGACCTATCAAATTTCATGGATGGTTTTCTTATGCTCAAAGCATGGCTTAAACTGCTTAACATCAGAATAAATTTGTCCACCAAATAACTTCATTGGGAGGATCTCTCCATTAAGCATCAGGAGGGGGGGGGGGGTTGTGCCATAATGGAAACAAGGTCAGTTGCAGGCTAAATCAGGTTGTCTAGTAGACACATTTTTGATTACAAAGTCCACTTTGTAATCTAAGAAGGGGCTTCGATGTCAGTCAGAAAGAAAGTAACCCACTTCCGTCACGCTCATTAAAGCGATTGATTAACGTTTTATCTCTTCTAATTGGCACTGAAATAAAGAAAGCGCACATAAAGCGCATACAAGACAGAAGTTTCCCGCGATCCTATAGCAACATTTGACGTCGGCTTATTTGATGTTAGACAGATTTGACACCATAAGATGGATAAATTACCATGATGTTTACCCTGGCACAACAACAAATTTACCCAGAATTGGCACGTTCTTGGCTTCATTAGCAGCTTAATTATGTCAAAGCAATCGTTTTCTAGAACGAACGAATCATTAGCCACTTATTGATAGTACTCATTATGCAAATAAGTCAACTTTAGAGGATGATGTAACCGGCGGCCTGCACAGAGGCTAGCATTCGCAGCATCACCGAAGGTAGAAGGACCCCCCTCCTACACAGCTACAGAAAGGTGCAGAATCCCAGCAAACAATGGCGCCATTGACTGGGGGAAGGCACGAGATAACACTGAACCAAAACATCTTCATGCATATCATTCTGCACAGAGGTTATCTTCGTGACTGCTTGTCTTAAATTAGATGCCCGCGAATAGCAACAATTGAAACGTTCTGCAGGGTTCTGCATAAGTAATTTTGCGTTATCGTAAATCTCCCATGACATCTCATTTGACACAGGTGCACCAATAGTTTCTTGCACGAACTAAGCAAACTAGGGGTAATGACTTTTGATTTTTGCGTATCATTTTCTCGTTTGACATAAAGACCAAAATATTGCCTTTGAGGCGATTCTTGTCCTTATACAAGGCAATCGATTTTCCATTGAAGGCGACTACACGTATTTTTTTTATATGAAACTGCTTATAAGAAACTCAACTCTCAGGTCGCCAAAAAATTAAGAAACTCCAGTACTGGGAAAATATAAGCCAAGAAACTATTTATTTTGATAAAAGAAATCCTCAACATATTTTAATTTATTTTCACTTGTTTCCTGTATCATATTACTCGTAAGGTACTTGAGTAGTGTCTAAACATTGGAAAGGCATAAAAAACTTTGTTTTGAAGTGTTCACGAGGGCACAGGTAGTGAACATGAAGATTGTTATGGAACCTCTAAGAAACTCGTAAGAAACTCTGAGTACTCAAAATCTGATAATTTCAAGAAACTTCCAGTACTGGCCCAAATTCTTAGTTTCTTATAAAAAAAATACGTGTAGCAGCAACACTCATCTCTCTGACTGTAGCTAAAACAGCATCTACGATCATTTGGGGTTATGAAGAAATCAATATTCAGATATTCTTATGCTTGTTTAGCTCAGGACAGACTTTGTAATCATCCAAAAGGATCTTATGTTTTATATGCCAGGGCAGGAGGCAATTCATAAGGCTTGATTTTAGGTACAGTAGGTAGATCATGGAAGGGGTCACTTTGCACAAGTGTTCCCATAAATATGTGGGCAATAAATCTATCCATACAAACAAATCAACAGTGCAGTGAAATCATCAAAACCATCCTACCTAAAGTTTACTAATTTTAAGCCTGCCCTGAAAATGTATATGCTACTAACCTTAGATCAAAACATGCCTTAGTTAGAACATTTTCTAGGAATGGCACAACTCCCTCAATGTTGCTCTTTATTCAATATGCACCATTGCAACAATTATAAACTTACAGCAGCCCCTCATCCCCCTGCTCTAAAAGTTTTTCATGTCAGAAGTTTCAACTTGAGTTCATACTTTGACACTGTCAGTTTCACTGCAAGCCGGTCTCCATAATGCTCTGCATATTCTTTTTCAGTCAAATAAATTTCCATGTAGTGTGTCCAATTCAAACAGGCCAGACACTGACAAATATCATAAATTCCAGTGCAGTGCATTCTTCAGCATGACACGGTTCACGGTACGGTGTGTGTCCCTTTTGTCAATATGGCGTTTATAATGTTCCTTGTCAGCAGCAAGTAGGCCTAAGTTGATGTAAAATATGTCACTAATATACTTCTCGTTTTTCCATAGCTTTGTACTTCTCAGCAGTTCCAGTAGTTCATACAGTTATTGATCTGTTTTCTCGGTACGAATAAATTCAGAGCAAGGCCTTCCCTGTCGTCAAAAACCACGCATCATGAGGATATAGGCTGATGCCCTGCCCTCGCTATCTTCCAGATAGTTTCGCCAGCTCCACAACAAGCTTTGCGACACCTGTCTCACCCGAAACCATTCCTTGAGCGGGGGCAGACTCTCCAAGCACATTTGTTTGCATCCAACAGCCACCAGTATAACTCCAAGCCATCCACCATTTTGATTCACTCAGTAGACTGGCTACACAATCTCTGTATGCTCCTTAGAACTGATTTGTCGCTAATACAGAGACTTGTTGCCAAACAGTGTCTGAAATCGGAATAACTTGATAGCCTCGTTTTCATAAGCACTACATGCGTAAAACGCGGACCACGGAATTAGTATTTTGGTTGTTGTTGCTGCTGTGATCAGTGATCATCAAAATATGACTCAAGAAAACAACACATTGATACCAAGTTTCATTCATGTGAATTTGAAAGAATTTTAGACAGTTTATGACTCTGACAAAATTGAGCATGGACAGTGAACATAAATTTGAAATTTCAGAGGAGTTTCAGTTTCATATATATATAAATTCACCACGGAGAGAATTATTTAAAGGAGGAGCTCTCTCAATAGGTAAACTAATCGAGGGGAGAGCCCCCCCCCCCCCCCCCCCCTATCAAAGTGACCAAAGATAAAGTGACCAAAGTTCAGAGTGACCAAAGATAAAGGAAGGAACCAAAGACTTGACAAGATTAGACATTTCATCATCATTATACATTGTCATTAGCAATCAGTTAAGTGGTATCTGAAGGACTGAAGTACAAGGAATTTTCAAGGGAACTGTTCTTTATATTTGCTCCAAGTGATTTGCTGCATCAGATAGACAAACTCTCTCCAAGAAAAGTGCCACCTAAATGCATACTGATGCGAGGTCTGATAATAATGAAGCAGATATCTTGCTTTAAACAAACCCCTATGAATTAAGAACATCAACATCAATGTGATAAAGTAACAAGTACTTGTTAAATCACAAGCAAAAAATTCTATCACCCTTTCCTTTTCGTATGTGATCCAAACACGGGGTGGGGGGGGGGGGGGGTTGGATCACATATGGAACTTATAAAGATTCTAAACTTCTAAAATATCTAAGATTGTTTTATTTGGCAGATCAAATGCATTCAAACCAAAACAACTGTTAAGGTGATAAAGTACAACAGCCCAACATTGCCAAGTAACATGCTTGCAGTTAGATAATATTAGAAATTCAAGGCCCCCGACGAGATCAGAAAAGTGGGGGGGGGGGGGGGGGCCGGCCAAACTTGATACAAAAAATTACCACAACACAAAAACATGATGATGAGCTGCCTTTCAAAACGGCATGATTTGCAAACATGTGGGGGGGCGTGGCCCCCCGGCCCCCCCGGTCCCCAAGTCATCGGAGGCCCTGAAATTGAAATACACGAGCCAAATGTAAACGAAAAAATCACTAACCTGAACTTAGAGTAGGCCTACACTACACTGCAGTGTACTGACAGACTGACACTCACTGCTGTCTTGAAAATGCCTCTCAAGTATCACAACAGCATTACATTTTGCCATTTCCTGTTAGAGCACAAACAAATATCTCTTCCCAGTGCCCACTTCATCATGCCAAATGGCTAGCTAAATTCCTTCAGCTTCATTTGCTTCTGCTCTTCAGGTCGATCAAGCTGCGACGAAGTGCGACGACAGCGCCGGTCGCCATTCTTGAAAAACTCAGACCAAACAGGCCTCTACTTCAAAGGGAGGTTTTCCAGTAAAAATAAGTAAAGAGGGGAAAAGTTGATTGGCTACAAAAAAAATTTCTATTGTTTTAGCCGAAATGCTCCAATCAGATTACAATCAGGTTTTTCGTTCTGAAAATTCCGATTTGAGACACTCTCTGGCAACTAGTCCCTCATTGAGCTGGCCATCAGCAACAACAACAACAGCGAAATCGAGGGACTAGTGTAGCTAGTCTAAGGCACACAATCAACACTTAATACGCATGCGTAGGATCAATGCAATATGTTGGCACCCGCAAGAGATCAGAATGTTAGGCCGAACGCAATAAATACGAAAGAGTAAGTCTAATTGAATACGTTTCTTGGTGATTGCAGTGTTTAGGCTAACACAGCAGTCTCCTACCACTCATGGTTTCGCCAGCTCCACAACAAGCTTTGCGACACCTGTCTCACCCGAAACCATTCCTTGAGCGGGGGCAGACTCTCCAAGCACATTTGTTTGCATCCAACAGCCACCAGTATAACTCCAAGCCATCCACCATTTTGATTCACTCAGGTCGTTCGTGATGATAACCCCCTGAATACTTGCGAAATGTTCTCACACTTTCACTCTTGCTTCCTTGTGGATAATGTTACGCGCCTTGGAGAAAGGTTGCGCTTTTTAAAACAATAGGGCCTATTGTCCACAGGCCCCCGCTACCTGCCCATTCTTCTCTCTCCTTCTCCTCCTTTTCGCGTTGGGGGATTCCCCGTCCTTCCTCGTTTTCTCGTTAGCGTTGGAGAGTTCCCACTAACTCATTCCGAGGCACACAATCAACACTTAATACGCATGCGTAGGATCAATGCAATATGTTGGCACCCGCAAGAGATCAGAATGTTAGGCCGAACGCAATAAATACGAAAGAGTAAGTCTAATTGAATACGTTTCTTGGTGATTGCAGTGTTTAGGCTAACACAGCAGTCTCCTACCACTCATGATTTATTGTGGCCTGCCAAACGTGAATAGTTTATTTTGGCGCACCCGGTACATCTACAACGTAGTTACGCCAAATAAACTGAAATTATCTTTAATTAAAACTCCGTAAAAAGTAGCAATAACAAAAACCCCTACAACAAAGATTATTATCCCATGTATGATGTAATGATGAGCATGGCTATTTAGCGAATTAATCGATAAAATGAGTGGAAAGATGACACAGATGAAACAAGATAGGATTATATTCACAAATACCAAAACGTATGCATAATGAGGCAGTGTGGCACCTAGTAGTATTACCATCATAGTTGTAAATGCTCGTACCAGGCAGCAGTGGCAATTGTTATCTGAAATAGATAAAATAAGAGTAGTAGGCCCCGTTTAAACGATGCCGGTAGAGTTTGAAAACGACATAGAAAAGTGCCGTTTTGGCCTCCCGTCTACACGATGCCTGCAGAATATTGTGTCGGTTAACAAAACGGCAAAGTTTGTAACTCTGCCGATTTCAAATTCTACCGGCATCGTGTAGACACACCCTGCCGGTAAAATTTCATGCCGCTTTCATCTCGAGGCAGAAAGTTCCTATGCTTCCTTTTGTCCTCATTGTTCTCGTTGTTTTATATATCTTGATTGATTATTGACGTCAGTTGCTATTGTCTGAGGAATTAGAATAAAATTCTACCGGCATCGTGTAGACGGGAAGCCACAGCGGCAATTTTTTATACCGTTTTCAAATTTAACCGGCATCGTGTAGACGAGAGGTTAGAGGACGTTCACGCGATACAGGCACAATTCGAAAATGGCATAGAGTTATTACTGATAGGCCTCGCACTTCAAAACAGCATATCTCAGCTGGTACGATTTCAAAACAGCAGAATTTGGAAGCGGAATTCTAGCTGGCACAATTTGAAAACAGCTTCATGTGAACACTCAAAAACGACTAGAGCTAGAACAGTTTTCAACATATTTCAAAGAAGGCTGATTGATTCATTAGGCCTTGATAACTTTCTGTGTCGTCAACATCCAGCCTCTCTGCTGCAGAGATTGCAAAGAGATTGATACCGCTCAATTTGGTATCTTTGTCAGATTGTGATGTGTGTGATCGTGTGAACACCAGCTAAAATTTCAGTACCGTCACATTTTTTGCCAGCCATTTTGAAATTGTGCCGTTATCGTGTGACGTAATCTAAGATATGATTAAGTTGTATCTGTTTGATAATATCAACCTGTGGGGTTGCTATCTGTTGTTGAACTAATACCAATGACCTCAGGAACTCGTCTATACTTATTACAAAGAGTCTCTTGTTTCCCTGTGCTATTTAACTTGATGGTGGCGCTTCGGCCAACAAAGACTCATTCCCCAACGTTTGTAGAAACTGATTTACTTTCCCCTACGCCTTACTCTTTTCCTACAATAAATAGGGATTTTCAAAAGGGGCAATTTTCCCTAAAAGGCAAAGGGTATAGCCTTCCTTTTTGCCCAAAAATAAGGATTTTCAATAAGGGGCAATTTTCCCTTAAAAGCAAAGGGTATAGCCTTACTTTTTGCCCAAAAATAAGGATTTTCAATAAGGGGCAATTTTCCCTAAATAGCAAAGGGTATAGCCTTACTTTTTGCCCAAAAATAAGGATTTTCAATAAGGGGCATTTTTCCCTAAATAGCAAAGGGTATAGCCTTACTTTTTGCCCAAAAATAAGGATTTTCAAAAAGGGGCAATTTTCCCTAAAAGCCAAAGGGTATAGCCTTACTTTTTGCCCAAAAATAAGGATTTTCAATGAGGGGCAATTTTCCCTAAAAAGCAAAGGGTATAGCCTTACTTTTTGCCCAAAAATAGGGATGTTCAAAAAGGGGCAATTTTCCCTAAAAAGCAAAGGGTATAGCCTTACTTTTTGCCCAAAAATTGGAATTTTTAAAAGGGGCAATTTTTCCTAAAAAGCAAAGGGTATAGCCTTACTTTTTGCCCAAAAATAGGGATTTTCAAAAAGGGGCAATTTTCCCCAAAAAGCAAAGGCTATAGCCTTACTTTTTGCCCAAAAATAGGGATTTTTAAAAAGGGGCAATTTTCCCTAAAAAGCAAAGGGTATAGCCTTACTTTTTGCCCAAAAATAGGGATTTTCAAAAAGGGGCGAATTTTCCCAAAAAGCAAAGGCTATAGCCTTTCTTTTTGCCCAAAAATAGGGATTTTCAAAAAGGGGCAATTTTTCCTAAAAAGCAAAGGGTATAGCCTTACTTTTTGCCCAAAAATAGGGATTTTCAAAAAGGGGCAATTTTCCCTAAAAAGCAAAGGGTATAGCCTTACTTTTTGCCCAAAAATAGGGATTTTCAAAAGGGGCAATTTTCCCTAAAAAGCAAAGGGTATAGCCTTACTTTTTGCCCAAAAATAGGGATTTTCAAAAAGGGGCAATTTTCCCTAAAAAGCAAAGGGTATAGCCTTACTTTTTGCCCAAAAATAGGGATTTTCAAAAAGGGCCTAATTTCCCCCAAAGACAAAGGGTATAGCCTTACTTTTTGCCCAAAAATAGGGACTTTAGAAAAGGCCCAATTTCCCCCAAAAAGCAAAGGGTATAGCCTTATTTTTGCCCAAAAATAGGGATTTTCAGAAGGGGCAATTCTCCCCAAAAAGCAAAGGGTATAGCCTTATTTTTTGCCCAAAAATAAGGATTTTCAATAAGGGGCAATTTTCCCCAAAAAGCAAAGGGTATAGCCTTACTTTTTGCCCAAAAATAGGATTTTCAATAAGGGGCAATTTTCCCTAAATAGCAAAGGGTATAGCCTTACTTTTTGCCCAAAAATTGGGATTTTTAAAAGGGGGCAAATTTTCCCTAAAAAGCAAAGGGTATAGCCTTACTTTTTGCCCAAAAATAGGGATTTTCAAAAAGGGGCAATTTTCCCTAAAAAGCAAAGGGTATAGCCTTACTTTTTGCCCAAAAATAGGGATTTTCAAAAAGGGGCAATTTTCCCTAAAAAGCAAAGGGTATAGCCTTACTTTTTGCCCATAAATAGGGATTTTCAAAAAGGGCCTAATTTTCCCCAAAAGCAAAGGGTATAGCCTTTCTTTTTGCCCAAAAATAAGGATTTTCAATAAGGGGCAATTTTTTCCTAAAAAGCAAAGGGTATAGCCTTACTTTTTGCCCAAAAATAAGGATTTTCAATGAGGGGCAATTTTTTCCTAAAAAGCAAAGGGTATAGCCTTACTTTTTGCCCAAAAATAAGGATTTTCAATGAGGGGCAATTTTCCCTAAATAGCAAAGGGTATAGCCTAACTTTTTGCCCAAAAATTGGAATTTTCAAAAGGGGCAATTTTAGCCCCTAAAAATCAAAGGGTATAGTAACCTTAGCCTTTTTGCCCTTGAAAAATGCTAAATAAGGACCTTGTGTTTTTCAAAAAGCCTTGGGGCAATTTTCCCCCTACAAAAAAGCAAAGGGTATAGCCTTACTTTTTGCCCATAAATAGGGATTTTCAAAAAGGGCCTAATTTCCCCCAAAGACAAAGGGTATAGCCTTACTTTTTGCCCAAAAATAGGGACTTTAGAAAAGGCCCAATTTCCCCCAAAAGCAAAGGGTATAGCCTTATTTTTGCCCAAAAATAGGGATTTTCAGAAGGGGCAATTCTCCCCAAAAAGCAAAGGGTATAGCCTTATTTTTTCCCCAAAAATAGTGTTTCAAAAGAGGCCAATTTTCCCCAAAAATCAAAGGCTATAGCCTTACTTTTTGCCCATCAATAGGGATTTCCAAAAGGGGCAATTTTCCCTAAAAATCAAAGGGTATAGCCTTACTTTTTGCGCAAAAATAGGGATTTTCAAATCAGGGCAATTTTGCCTAAAAACCAAAGGGTATAGCCTTACTTTTTGCCCAAAAATAAGGATTTTTAAAAGGGGGCAGTTTTCCCAAAAAGCAAAGGGTATAGCCTTACTTTTTGCCTAAACTATGGATTTTAAGGCCCTAGTAGCCCTTAAAAATAAAAAATTGGTCGAAAAATCGGAAAAAATATATATGAAAGGATATTTCGTCAGCTTTTCAATGAAATAATCCGTTTTGCTTTACCTGCCATATTTTCAGAGATATGATCATTTTAAGATCGACTGGTCAGAGCAATAAATCCCTTTATCTATTTCCGCTATACAGGCCTATACAATTTCTCAGGGTGATCTTCTCTGCGCTTCTCTGTGACTACCCGGTCAAAATAGAAGTTCAAATTTCCCACTATTTCATTCCAATGACAGCATTGGTCAGCGGTTTTGATCTTCACTGTTGTTGCTGATGCTACAGAGAGACAAGACAGGAAACTTTACTTTGGCTTCCTTGGCTTGGTTTGGTTTGTTTTGAGCAAGAGTTCTTGGACCAAGAGAAAGTGAATTGAAGCAGCAGTTTCCCTGCATTGGAAATGAACAGTTAATCAAGGATGGTTTTTGAAATAACAGGAGAAGACCTTGTAGCGAATAAAGTTGATAAAAGAAGGGATTCAAACCACGAGTTTATGGCAAAAGTTCTTAGGCCCTGTAGCAGCATTTTGCAAGAGGGAACGAAAGAGACTTTAATTTCACAAGAACAAGATTCTGAGCAGCAGTTTCATTGGTGTTAGGATGATGGCTTACCTTACCAACAGCATTACGGAAAGTGTTTCAACGTGGAAACTTGATACACATAGATAACACATTTCTACCAAAGAAGTTATGTGTGAGAAGATGATGTCCTGATGTCCCAACACAAGGGTTGAAAGAAACACAAAGAAAGAGTCAAACTGTTAGGGAAGGCTAGGATAGAAAAGAGAAGTGTATAAGAGTTGTACTGCAGTATCAGTATCTTGGAACTTCATAAAAGAGGCATTTAGAGAAATTGAAGGAGAGACATATGGTGTATGATCTTTTAAAGTCATGTTTATGCCATCAAAGACCCATTTGCAGAAAAATTACTTCACAAATTGTAATTTGTTTGTGGTGGAAGTGGCAAATTTGCTTCTTTTTGGGGTCTTTGTATAAAACATGCGATTACTCAAAATGAAGATTTTCGGACTTGAGAAAGGATAATTCCAGATAGGAGTAACATAATTACATGAAATTTTCAGGATTTATCCTTCTTTTGTAGTTGATTGTTTTGAATGGTTTAGATTTTTTATATCTATTTTGGAAAAAAATATTTCATGCCACATCTGCACCAAAATCATGTCTTTCGAAAAAAAATCTGAAATGCTTTTTTGGGCTCTGATATCAAAATTTGAATCCATTCAAAACCATCAAGTACTCTTGCTCATAGGTTTCCATGATGAAATTTAAATGTAGAATAAAAGATATCACTTCAATCTTTTCTAGACCTGTCTGCGGTAATAAAATGGCACTTGTTGTTCAACAGGTTCAGATTTGTTACAGTTAGCCCATTTTTGATTTTTGGCTCCATTTTCTGAAACATCATTAAATTTGGATTCAGAAAATGTATAGGTTTGTACAGTTATCAACTATAACTTTTGAGCAATATGATTTTGAAAATCATGCATGCGCAAAACGGTTCTAAGGGCTACTAGGGCCTTAAAAGAGAGCAATTACCCAAAAAAACAAAAGTATAGCCTTACCTTTTGCCCAAAAATAGGGATTTTCAAAAAGTGGCAATTTTCCTTAAAAAGCAAAGGCTATAGCCTTACTTTTTGCCCAAAAATATGGATTTTAAATGGGGCAAATTACCCAGAAAAACAAAGGGTATAGCCTTACTTTTTGCCCAAAAATAGGGATGTTCAAAAAGGGGCAATTTTCCCTAAAAAGCAAAGGGTATAGCCTTACTTTTTGCCCAAAAATAGGGATTTTCAAAAAGGGGCAATTTTCCCTAAAAAGCAAAGGGTATAGCCTTACTTTTTGCCCAAAAATAGGGATTTTTAAAAGGGGCAATTTTCCCCAAAAAGCAAAGGCTATAGCCTTACTTTTTGCCCAAAAATAGGGATTTTTAAAAGGGGGCAATTTTCCCTAAAAAGCAAAGGGTATAGCCTTACTTTTTGCCCAAAAATAGGGATTTTCAAAAAGGGGCAATTTTCCCTAAAAGCAAAGGCTATAGCCTTACTTTTTGCCCAAAAATAGGGATTTTCAAAAAGGGGCAATTTTTCCTAAAAAGCAAAGGGTATAGCCTTACTTTTTGCCCAAAAATAGGGATTTTCAAAAGGGGCAATTTTCCCCAAAAAGCAAAGGCTATAGCCTTACTTTTTGCCCAAAAATAGGGATTTTTAAAAGGGGGCAATTTTCCCTAAAAAGCAAAGGGTATAGCCTTACTTTTTGCCCAAAAATAGGGATTTTCAAAAAGGGGCAATTTTCCCTAAAAGCAAAGGCTATAGCCTTACTTTTTGCCCAAAAATAGGGATTTTCAAAAAGGGGCAATTTTTCCTAAAAAGCAAAGGGTATAGCCTTACTTTTTGCCCAAAAAAGGGATTTTCAAAAGGGGCAATTTTCCCCAAAAAGCAAAGGCTGTAGCCTTACTTTTTGCCCAAAAATAGGGATTTTTAAAAGGGGGCAATTTTCCCTAAAAAGCAAAGGGTATAGCCTTACTTTTTGCCCAAAAATAGGGATTTTCAAAAAGAGGCAATTTTCCCTAAAAAGCAAAGGCTATAGCCTTACTTTTTGCCCAAAAATAGGGATTTTCCCTAAAAAAAAGGCTATAGCCTTACTTTTTGCCCAAAAATAGGGATTTTTAAAAGGGGGCAATTTTCCCTAAAAAGCAAAGGGTATAGCCTTGCTTTTTGCCCAATAATAGGGATTTTCAAAAAGGGCCAATTTTCCCTAAAAGCAAAGGGTATAGCCTTACTTTTTGCCCAATAATAGGGATTTTCAAACAGAGGCAATTTTCCCTAAAAAGCAAAGGCTATAGCCTTACTTTTTGCCCAAAAATAGGGATTTTCAAACAGAGGCAATTTTCCCTAAAAAGCAAAGGGGCCCAAAAATAGGGATTTTCAAAAATGGAGCAATTATCCCTAAAAAGCAAAGGGTATAGCCTTACTTTTTTGCCCAATAATTGGGATTTTCAAAAAGGGCCAATTTTCCCTAAAAAGCAAAGGGTATAGCCTTACTTTTTGCCCAATAATTTTCAAACAGAGGCAATTTTCCCAAAAAGCAAAGGGTATAGCCTTACTTTTTGCCCAAAAATAGGGATTTTCAAAAATGGAGCAATTATCCCTAAAAAGCAAAGGGTATAGCCTTACTTTTTGCCCAATAATTGGGATTTTCAAAAAGGGCCAATTTTCCCTAAAAAGCAAAGGGTATAGCCTTACTTTTTGCCCAATAATAGGGATTTTCAAAAAGGGCCAATTTTCCCTAAAAAGCAAAGGGTATAGCCTTACTTTTTGCCCAATAATAGGGATTTTCAAACAGAGGCAATTTTCCCTAAAAAGCAAAGGCTATAGCCTTACTTTTTGCCCAAAAATAGGGAGTTTTAAAAGGGGGCAATTTTCCCTAAAAAGCAAAGGGTATAGCCTTACTTTTTGCCCAAAAATAGGGATTTTCAAAAAGGGCCAATTTTCCCTAAAAGCAAAGGGTATAGCCTTACTTTTGCCCAAAAATAGGGATTTTCAAGAAGGGGCAATTTTCCCCAAAAGTTAAAGGTGCTTATAGTGCTTATTTTAGGTGAAAAAGGTAAGCCTATTGCCTTACTTTCTATTTGAAAAAGAGTTATTCCAAAGCTGCTTACTTTTTGTGAAAAAGGTAAGCCCATTCGAAAAGGCGTTCTGCAGTAAATGCTTATCTTTGGTGTAAAAGGTAAGCCCCTATAGGAATTCTATTTTGTCGAAAAAGTGTTTCTCCGAAAATGCTTTTTTTTGGCGAAAAATGTCAGCCTGACATTTTAGTCGAAAACCTTAGCCTATATCCTTTGCTTTTGTTTGAAAAATCCACAAATGCTTATTTTTCATGAAAAGGTAAGCCTATAGTCTGCTCTTTTGGTCGAAAAATAGTTCTTCCAAAAACGCCTATTTTGGCAAAAAATAGGTAAACCTGTAGCCTTACCTTTTCCAAAAATGCTTATTTTCGATGAAAAAGTTACGCTTATCTGAAGAAGAGTTCGCCATTAATTGCGTATGTTTGATGACAATGTAAGCTTATGGCATATTCTTTGGTCGAAGAAAAGCTCTTCCAAATATGCTTATTTTTGGCAAAAAAGGCACGCCTGTAGCCTTACCAAAAAGTCGAGAAAGAGTTCTTCTAAAACAACTTATTTTCTATCAACAAGGTAATCCTGTAGCCTTACCTTTTTGTCGAGAAAGAGTTCGTCCAAGAATACTCATTTTTGGTGAAAAAGCTAAGCCTATTCGAAAAAAGATTTCTGCCATGTATGCTTATTTTGGTGAAAAAGGTAAGCTGAAAAAGAATTATTTCAAAAATACTTCTTTTTGGCAAGAAAGGAAAGCCTATAGCTTTCGCTTTTGTTCGAAAAAAATCTTCCATAAATGCTTATTTTTGGTGAAAGAGGTAAGTCTATAGCCTTACTTTTTGGCCTGAAATAGCTCCTTTTAAAAAAATGCCAATTTTTGGCTAAAAGGTAAGGCTTTACTTTTAGTCCAGAAGATTTCTTCCAAAAATTCTTATTCTTGGCGAAAAAGGTGAGCCCATAGCTCCTTTTGTTCGATAAAAAGAGTTCTGCCATAAATACTTATTTTTTACTGAAAAAGATAAGCCTATAGCTTTACCTTTTAGTTGAAAGAGTTCTTCGAAAAATCCCTATTTTTGGCAAAAAAGGTAAGATTCGAATGTTGTTTTAGAATAGCTAAAAGGTCTATACCAATTTTCCGAAAAAGTATGCCCGACCTCATACCAATTTTCCGAAAAAGTACACCCGACCTTATACTAATTTTCCGAAAATGTATACCCGACCTTATACTTATACCAAAATCGCGAAAATTGATACCGTTCCTTGTACCAAAATCGTGAAAATCGATACCCTTCCCGATGGCACGTCCCCGTACCCAAAATATGTGTAGTGCCCCCCCCCCGGACGTCAGCAGCTGTAGATAAAGCTCAAGAAAATTTGTGATTTGAGCTTTGCAGATGATTAATCATATTATATGTCTCTCTCGCTACTAGCCGGGATAAAAATGTTCCAGCATGATGGGAGGGAATAAAATTCCCACGTAAACACAAAGTGAAAAATTATACTCGATTTTAAAGAGACCCGGGGTATCTCGGCTCGGTGGGATATCCCTGCTTGGCTGAATAATGTAAGCAGGCACCACTTCATCCCTTTTCTGTTACCCACTTTATTGGCATTTTGGATAGGTACTTTATAAATTCCCAATCAGAAATTCACATACCTGTGGCCAATGCTTCGTTTTCAAAGTACAAGTTCAATGAATTCATTATCAGCAAGTACACAAAGCACATTTGCATGCAAAGGAGTCCCTTCACTGCAATCACGGATATTGATATGAACGAATTCCTTCCTTTGTTGGGAATCTTGTCAAACATTTCTAGCAAATTCGGATCAATATCTATGCCAAATGCAAAGTATGACATCATTGCGACAATCACAACAAATATTGTCGGTATCAAAAATCCAGTTGAGACAACTCTCGCTGCAGAATCGGGTTCCTTCATGTCCGAAAGCAAAGTCGATAACACAGCATGCAGACCGAAGAAACGAATCAAATTACAAATCCCAGCTGAAATATGTGTCACATAGTTTTCGCTTGTTGTCGCATATTTGTCGTAATAAGGTGGATTTCGTCTTTCGACATTTCCCAACAGAGTCGTTAACAAGAGGCCGGCAAGAACGCTTACAACAACGCACACGATAGACAGCCGCCAATAACTTTTCGGAGATCGGAGCAATGTTAACGGCAATAGGCCCATGCCGATAAGAGTTATCGTCACCCGAAGTTCGGTGCGGGAAGAGTTGAAGAACTTTGGCATATGCCCATGTTTGTTTGACAGGCCGGCGACAATCATGGCTATTTCCCGGGGGGGGTACTTGACCAGGTTTTGGTCGGGGACGTGCCATCGAAGCTTCAAAAACATACCCGTTCCTTATACCAATTTTGCGAAAAAGTATACCCGACTTTATACCAATTTTGCGAAAAAGTATACCCGACCTTATACCAATTTTCCGAAAAAGTATACCAAAATCGTTCCTTAAACCAAAATCGCGAAAATCGATACCGTTCCTTATACCAAAATCGTGAAAATCGATACCGTTCCTTATACCAAAATCGCGAAAATCGATACCCTTCCCGATGGCACGTCCCCGTACCCAAAATATGTGAAGTACCCCCCCGGGGGCTATTTCAACAAGTACTGTAATTGCAGACAGTAGGAGATAAAAAATGAACCCAAATGTAAGAATCGCTTTCAAGCAAGAGCTTCTATCTTCATAAGGGGTCATAAAAGAGATGAAAATATCTGGTTTCTTAGCCTTGATCAAAACAAAACCCTTCAGAAGGATATTGCAAGTATACGCCATGACTAATGCTATGATAACTATAGCACAGACGCCTCCCCAACCTGTGTACCGGAGAATAACCGGTGTGTTTATCATAGACATTCCTGTGAGGTAACTCATGACAAAAAACATCACAGTTTCGGAAGATAGCAAGTTACTAGTCGCGTCTTCAATGCTGTCTTCGTTTTCTGAATCGGGAAAGTCTCTTAATGACTCTTCGGATGATGAAATGATGAGGTTGTATTTTTTGAAAGCATTCTGTTCTTGATTGTCAGTTTCATTGGAATGTCCTGGTGCAGTCTTAGCTCGAATCTCACCGATTTCGTATTTCTTAGTCTGTTTTTTATCGTCTTTGGTCTGGTATTTGTAGTCTTCCATTTTGCTGTTATGATCTTCGGTCTTGCTTTTGTGGTCTTCAGGCTGGTCATTGTCATCATTGGTCTGGTTTGTGTGGTCTCCGTTCTCGTTTTTGCAATCTTCGGTCTGGCTTTCGTATTCCGTTGTTTCATATTCTTTGCTCCGGTTTTTCTGGCCTTCTGTCTGGTTGTTATGCACTGCGGTCCGTTCTTCATAACCTGCCCCAAGTTCCTGCTGAAAGTTTACTGTTTCCTCTTCATTGATATCTTTTCCTTCTTGTGAGCCTTCTGTTTCATCTGAAGATATATGAAAATTACCTTGAATTGAAAGGCGGTCAAAATTTTGAGATGAAGACATACTGCAATACTTTAATTACCGCCAAGGGCGCCGGAGCCACGGGGGCAGCGGGGACAGCTGCCCCCGTTGCCCTAGTGGTACGGGGGCAGCGCGGGGGCAGCAAAGTGCCCTTTCCAAAAAATGCATTTCAGAAAACTATTGATTAATCACGCCTGTTAGTTGGAAGCGAGTTGTTTCTCGTCCGCAGTCACAATAATAGAACGATTCCTTCTGCTCTCAAGATTAAAGTACGTGCGAAGGACAGTAGCGTCGCCACGGGGTGGTCTGGGGTTTGACATGTCGACCACAGTTTGCACAGAGTCGATGTTATAATTTCTCGAAATCAGTCAAAAAGATTGGGAAGGGTAGATTTTTATTGACTTGAAACTTTTGTGATAACTGGCCTTCCTCCTGAATTCTCAATTCCTTTATTGAAGATTTCGAGAAAGGCCTTAAATTTCAATTTCTAACCAGTGGCGTGGCCACGGTGGGGGGTATGGGGGGGGGGGGAATTGCCCCCCACTTTTGTCGAAAGATGTTCCTCAAGATTCCTCTAAAACCGAGGAGGAATTAGCTGCGTATAGGTTGGGTAAGAATTTTCCGAGAAATGTCAAATCTTCCATTTTACCACTGGCAAGCATGGCATTGGGAGCTTAGAAAATGTCATGCATTTATGGTTTGTGCAAAGCTTTCAATTAGTTGCTCGTCAGAATTTGCACAAGTGAATATTGTTGAGGAAGATAAAAATGATTTACTAAGATGGAATTACTTTCAGTTTATGTAAACGGATGCTTATAGAAATGAAGATTTATATCAAGCTCCATCAAGTTATCACGTTGTTATCTAAAATTTGAAAACGATCTATTTTTCAGTGCTTTTGAGGTCCTTTTTTCGAAATTTCCCATGAAAAACAAACAGTAGATTTTTCAAAATAGGTGCGTTTTGCAACGATCTAAAGGGCGTGGTCACAGAAAATTTCCCCGGGGCAAGCCCCCGGACCCCCAGTTTTCCACCCTCCTTGCGCATCTAGCTTCAGCCTCACCCCCAACACCAATCACGTCTCGACAACAGCCTCACCTCCAACGAGAATCGCCTCTTAACAGGACTGCTGTGTCCCTTTGAAAAATTCTTCGCTATCATGGAACTTTTATAGGGAGATGCATTCTAAGCCAAAGTAAAGGATACTTCTTCAAAAAGTTTCTTCGTGCTCTGATTTATAGCATAACTGTAACTAAAAGATCAAGGCTTCCTTGTCGCTAAAGGCAAGCATAATATTGGGAGATGCATTCTAAGCCAAAGTAAAAGATATTTCTTCAAAAATTTTCCTCGCGCTCTGATTCATAGGATAACTGTTACGAAAGGATCAAGGTTTCCTCGTCGCTAAAGGCAAGCATGATATTGGAAGGTGCATTCTAAGCCAAAGTAAAGGGCGTGGCCCCAAAAAATTTCCTGGGGCTTCGCCCCCAGATCCCCTAATTTTGCGTTCCCCTCCCACTTAATTTGCCCTGGCCACGCCGCTGTTTCTAACCATATTTTTTCCTTCCTCGTAAATAAATATATGATGTTCTTCTCTGTTTCGATTTTTGTTACACCAAAATGCCCGCTGTTGTAAAAAGTACTGCTTGAGATGGTTGCTTTTCCAGAAATATCAAAATAGATAAATTAATAAAAAGAGCATTCCCATCATGTTCTCCGAGTGTCTGAAGGGCGTTTCGCACGTTTTCCGAGGGTCTAAAGGGCGTGGCCAAGAGTATTTTTTCTGGGGGCTTTGCCCCCAGACCCCCTTACACCTTTCCGCCCCAGCTTTTTGGGCTGGCGACACCCGTGTCGAAATAGATGTTGAGCACAATATCCTAAATGAAGATTCCCGATTGTTTTCAACGGCAAATTTTGACACCCTAAGGTGCCCTTTCTGCGATTCCTGCCCCCGCCGCATCATGGAGCCTCCGGCGCCTCTGATTACCGCATAAAAAACTTCCACTAAGGCCCCGGCAGGCTCATTTCGGAGACTCATGTGGAGGGTGAAGGTGAAGTTGCGGTTTTTAGCGCCAAGCGCTGGGATTGCAGAAGTAGAATAGGCCTAATCGAGTCGACGACCCCTTGTCATGACGCTGAAGTGATGGGGTTTTACCTGGGATCGAGCCCGGTCCACCTGACTGATCTGGCTGCAATGTCAGAGGATTACACTGCTGCGCCACAACACCTTCGAGGGCACATTAGTAAGGGGGGCTCATTCACACAAAGTCAAATTAAACTTTTAGCTATAAATGATAGCCTCTTAGGTTTGTTACATCATAATTTGTGGAATGGAAATACAATTTTACGGATCACATACATAGATTTAACCCCAGGGGGGTACTCAGGTATATTTAGGATAGGGGTGCTCAGGCTGAGGTACAACGCATCAACCCAAAAAAGTAGCTTCTACCGTGAAAATAGACCCAAAAAAATAATTTTTCCGACCTCACATACCCAAAGTTATGAAGTCAGTATCTTAAATCATGCTGAAATCTGCAGAAGAATGCCCTAACTGATTAGATTTGATTTTAGTAATGTTAGTTGATTGTAATTTTTCTTATAAATTATATTTTTCCCAATTTTTTTTTTACATTTTCTCATATTTGAGACCCAAAAAAGTAAGCCAGAATTTCAGGAACCCAAAACATAACTGTACAAATGATTGACCCAAAAAAAATCTTTGCCCAAATTTCAGACCCAAAAAAGTAACCTGAGCACCCCTATCCTGAATATACCAGAGTACCCCCCCCCTGGGGATTTAACGTAGCCTTGGTCCCAAACCATAGTTACCATATAAACTTTTTTGGCTATTGTCAGTAAATGGAAAATCTTTGGTAACCTATCGCATTTTGATATAATGAAGGGCCGTAGCTCATCTAAACTTTTTACTAAGAAGTGAGGGGCTTTATAAAAACAGCGCTGAATATAGCTTTTGCGGGTATTCCCTTCTCGGAACAGCTTTTCAAGCCTTAACAGCGACATAAAGACTATATTTATCAAACAAGGTATAAACTGGCATTTGTGCCAAGACTGGATAGAAGGGATAGAAGCGCATCTTGATTCAAATTTGCAGCGGCCTGACTCGCTTTCACAGGAACTAAAATTAGGCCGCCGCCAGGCTGCTGCAAATATGAACCAAGATGAGATGAGGTAGCTGCAAGGAAAGCAGACGGAAGAAACGATGCAGATACAGGTATGGTTTGTGTATACATTTTATTAAACAATAAACAGCTTGTTTCCTCTCGCCCATGAAGAGATATAGCGCTGTCAACGCTTTTCTGAAGCTGTACCAGATATTTTTGTCGCAACACTGTTACAATTTATACCACCTAGCCTTTCCCCTATATGCCAAAGGGTCTGCATGCTTCTACAAGCTTTGAAAACGGCCATTTTCTCCGAGACCTCCACCTGCAGTATATATTTCTACAATTACACTTTATATAAGGGTTGTTACCTTCACTAGTTGGTAATCTTTGGTATCCACTTTGACTGCTGTGCCATTCTCCAGCTTTTGAATTCATCTTCAAAAGTTTATGTCGAAATTCAGTTTCTTTGACTGCTCATTGATACTTCGTGATGTTTTATTGGGATCACCACCGGATCACCAACATCAAACTGTTTTTGAAATTTGCTAGAATCACAATGTTTTGGTGGTTTCCACAATTCCCAAACATTAAATAAAGATCTTTTGTGTTTGGGAAAATCATGTTTTGCTTGAGCTGCTGCGGAATGTATAAGGCCAAGATGAACCACACACCGGTAACAATACGACAAAGCTATTGGTTCAGAATATTAAAGAGTTATTGTCACCCAGAGTTGTTTGCGGGCATGCCACAGTTTTGAGACTGTCTGAAAATCAAATTTGGCCTAAATGGATACAATATATCCACAGTTCAGAATTTAAGCTGACGGAACAGTTCAACTAAAGTACAACTTTTCTATCACTGCAACTACTGTAGTGTGGATCAGGGCATGAACAATATTTTCCTTCTTGCGACCAGACAAAAATCATGCTTAAATTTCCTGCAAGAATATAACAATGAAATCTGGTTTTGTCAATGAGATCACCATCAGAAACATCTCCAACCAGCAAGTATCACGTATCACCTTTTGAAACATCATCTTGCAAGCACTGGGATGTAGAGCTGCTTATTATTCGGATACATGAGATACAATCTACATTTGTTTGACTTTATTTATGTTTTTATTCTGTACAAATAAATGGGGGGAAAAAGCATGATACATGAAAGGGGATATAGTATGGAAATTTCCTGCAGGACAGTATTAATGGAACATTTCCTGCGACTGCCCGGTCACATGGTCGGGTGGGTTTTCATACCCTGGTGTGGATATATGGTTTTTACTTAGGCCAAATTTGATTTTCAGACAGTCTGAAATCAGAGCGTGCCCGCAAAAAAAGATCCTGGGTGGCAATGGCTCTTTGAGGTTTGGATCAGAACATACGCAGCGTCTTCAGTCTATTAACTGAACTCGCGCATAGTGCATGAGCAACGGGAGTCCATAATGACTTGAATTTGCAATTAATACAGGATGTCCCAAAAAACATGTGCGCTGTTTGATGTGCAGCCATACATCCAATTTTTCCGTGTTTACGATTCTTGACAGAAGAGACTTCAAATTAAAAATTGACACCGAGTTTGAGTAAATCTGATCAGTAGTTGCTGATTTATGGAGCAAGAAAGCCAAAATTATTGGCTGCCTCAAAACCAGAGGATTCATTATTCTCTATTGTGTTAAAATAAACGAAATTGATTGAACAAACATACCTAGCCCTGTTTTCTGATGTTCATTAAAGTGAGAAGATAGTCATGCACTGAATTTTGTGACAACCAAGAATATTGGACATATCTAGGGTTGCTAGGAAGGAATAGTAATGTGCAACACAAGTGCTGCAGTCCATGACATCACATGCGTCCATCAGATATTTTGCTTCTCAAAAGTGATGAAGTCGTTTTAAAGCAACAACATTGCGTTGAGCAAGCTGCTTGGTCAATATTCTTGAGTTATATGGTCATTAATTACTCCCAAATGCGTGTCCTGGCATAACTGTAAAGTTAAGTTGATTTAATGTTAAAATTCAAGTTATAAGGTTAAGTACGGAGACAAAGTCCTCTGGTTTTGAAGCAACGAGTGATTGTGACTTTCTTTCTCAGTAAGTCAGCAACCACTTGTCAGATTTACACAAACTCGAAGCCAAAATCTAAGTTGAAATCTCTTTTATTCATAAATCTGAAAAACGGGAAAATTAGATTTATGGCTCATCCACAGAATGCATTCAAACGGCGAACATGTTTTTGGGACACTCTGTATATAACGGGAACTTACTAGAATTCTTTTGCGTCGTTTTCTAATCTTGCAAATAATGTCTAAATCTTATTTCTCAGGCCTACATAACCGAAATCGACCGCTCTTGGATGAACGTTCGCTCCTCCGCAAGCAATCTGGTGAAAACGCGCTTTCTCTTTCTTTGGAGAATGAATCACGAAGGATTCTTATTGGCTAGTTACCCATTCTCTTTCTCTACTGGCGCATGTTTTTGAAAGATTGCTTGCGGAGGAGCGAAGCTTCATTCAGAAACCGTTGATACAGAATAATGGCGGTTGAAAAGGACTCGAGCTGTGATGGTGATTGTGTTGGCTTGGAAAATGAGATTCAGGCAGTAATTGCGAGATTAGGAAACCACAAAGAAGAACTTGAATAAGTTGTCATCATATCTTAGCAGCAGAATGAGTTAACTACGTAGCCAAACCACGATGAGAGTAGCTTAGTAGGCCATTCATCGTAGCTTAGGCCTTTGAAATCATTCATGTTGTCTCCTGTTGCTCATGCGTAGTGTTTCACATCAGAGGGATCCCAGTTCATACTTTACTCTTCTAGTCCCCCTTTTGGCTTGTCTACAAGCATGGTGTATTACAGAATCTTCCTGAAGACTTCTTGTGCGTAGTTTGAATGGGCACGCTAAATGATGGTTATGATGTGACTGGTACCTGACAATTGTCCACGAGTTCCCCTTGAGAGATTGTGGAACATGCCGTTATTTTTGTTCATTTCATGTCTTGGCATCTGCAGTAAAATGGCATAATTTTGTATCTATATCTGAAAGCATCACAAACATCATAAATTGTCTTCACTTAATCATAAAAAAGACAAAACTTTTTTAGGTGTAATGGCACAGGTATAGTTCTGGCATTTTCTAATGGTCTGGACATATTCAAATTACGTGAGTGATTGATCAATAGACCTTAAAAGATTCAGGATCGAATGATATTTTTTCATGGGCGTTAGGACACCAAGTGTGTGATACGGTTAAGGTGGATCTGCACTTAAGGTGGCTCACTGCCGAAAATTGAAAAATGACGAAACAGCGATAAGGTGGCTCATTACCAAGTGAAAATAGGTAAAAACACACAAAAAAACAATTGGTTAAGGTGGCTACCAATAAAACGTTAAGGAGGCTCGCTACCAAAAACTTTCATACAGTTGGTGTCCTATCGCCCATGATTTTTTTATTCACTTTGTAGAATGTAAGAATGTACACAACAGTGATAGAAGCTACTCTCCTAAACGAGAGAGACAGCGAGATCCTAAATCATGATCGGACATTATAAATCCAGACACATCATCCAGATATCACAAATGCCACAAATGGTGAAAATTTTCCCATGTTCATGATGCAAATCTCATTAAAACCCCAAAATCTATTTCATACATTTATTATTCCGAATCAAAAATAATACTGTAAGGATAAATATACTCTACGTGCAGCGATGTAATGAGACAAACTTTGAAATAAAGATATCAGATATCACCGAGAAGATTTCGAGCAGTAGTCTAGCGCAAATGCAGATGTTGCTTTCGTCAACCAGTTAACAACTTCGGAGACATTTGTTACTAGGATATGATGATCTGCTGTGACCTGCGTCTGATGAAAGTATTTTCATATCTAAATTGATTTCACTTCATTCTAGTTCAAAAAGTCTTAAGAGACTATAGACTGGATGCAGTTCATTGGTAAATGCTGACAGTCTCTTTGGTTCTAAACTGCTCTGCTATGACCACGCTAGGAATGAGCTACGGGTCACTTCTAAGCGGATAAATCTACATGGGTATTTTGAGGTGACCCTATGGATCTTGGAACGTGATGGTGATCAGTGATCTGTTGGGGTTTAGGGAGTAAAATCGGGGTTTAACGTTTAAACTCTGAGCAAGCACCTCTGCAGCGGAGAAACAAGGTTTTCTGTTTAAAGAACGCACGGGATGGCTTAGATCTGATCAATTTAAGCTGAAAAACCACTAGATAAAGAAGTTAGATGCTGAACGATAATTAGCAGCTTCTCCGTGACATGAAATCGCCCTTTTCCTTACATGGTAACTATGAATAAATGACCAATTGTGTTACAAAAAGAGTAAAATGCGACTGGCGTCACTTCTATGTTTTACTTGGAACTACTTGCACAATGGTCAACATACCAAATACTACGTAATAATTTAAAGGAAAGTATCCCTAATACTCTGTATCACTATATAGGAATTACAGGAAATGTTTCATAATTTGTGGAGCTATAGCTATGGCCCAAACTTTTATCAAATTGCCCGAATATGACCCTAAAGTTCTTCAAAATCAGCGGAATTATGGGTACTCATTTTTGGGGGAAAATGGCACGTCCCTATCAGACGATAAGTCAAGATACCCCCCCCCCCCGCCGAGCTTTTTGGTATTTTGAGTCATTCTTTCCCAACGAATCACCGACTGCAACGATAAAATGTGAACCAGGATTTAGGCTTAACATTCCTGCATAGTCTTCACTGCTTTTTTCAGCCCTTAATTGTGTCAACTCGCAATGAGACAAACATCTAGCATACAGAATTTCGATCTACAAGTCGGGCATGGGGATAAACTAGACATCCATGATGTCGGATCATTCTGATCTTGTCGACTTGCAAACCATTTACCCATGCAATCAATACACCACATAGGCCGACAGAAACATTCACGGCATTCACTGCCACCCGATGATTCACAGGTCTTTTGTAGTTTTATGTTTGATGGTGTCTGCATGCATCCAATACACGGCTCTGGATCCTAGAAAAGGAAAAACAACGTCTGAAAAAGAATTGACAAGTATATATGTATGAGGCGATCTTTCAAAAATAAATGAGACGCAAGCTAATCCAAGAACTTGAAATGTTCAACCACTGTGCGTCGTTTTAACAAATTTTGCAACTCCAAAACTCCCAAAATTGTCCACCAAGAACATCTTCAGAACAAATACACTTCTTGTCCCATATCTAAAAAATGCAGTCGTAGGTACGATCATGTAAAACTGCAATGGTATCTGTAACAATACATGATCATTCACTATCGAGCCCACATCGCATCAAATTCGCTGATCGAAACAACTTTCAACATAAAGTCCTACATGGGAAAGAAATCAAGCATTTCACTTCTTTCTACAGCAAAAAGTTGTCAACCAAAAGGATATGAACTTTTTATTCAAATTCCTGACAAATATGAACCATTTGTGGATCCGTTCAGGGGTGGAAAAATATTTAAATTTCTGGGACCAAAAAATTCTTGGAAAAAGTTTCTGCGACAGCTAGTTGCTGCAACAAAGAATCCATTCCTCGTTGACAGCATGATAAAAATACGTTTGGAAGGATTTTGAATATTTTCTCTACTTCCCAGATTGCAAACAGTTTTTAGAAAATTCATTTATCTGGCGACAGCCTAAACTGATCGAAGAGCAAATTTACATCCCATCCCACAGATTTACTAAAGACTTAGTTTGAAAATGCAAAAGAGAAAATTTGAAATTTTTCATACAAAATCACATCATCAATTCCTCCTCCTTCCTTGCTGCTCTTTCTTTCTGGAGACCTGAAAACATTTCTGGGACTATTGGTGCTGTGGTCCGCTATTTTTCCACCCCTGGATCTGTTCATAAGAGGACAATACTAGCTAACAATAGGTTGCTCGCTGCCAGCTTTTCACCTGTTTTGTGGAACTGCAAAGATCTTTCAGGCTCATCAAAGCGGTGATGATGTAAAACACGGGGCATGCACTTCTTGTTGCATTTAAAGCTTATGCGAGGATCTTTTTAGTTAAAAATATCGTATGTCAGATCAGAGATAACAAGGGCAGATTTTGTAATACAATAGCATGAGATCCATTTTTTGACACCTGCGCTCAAAGCGATTAGCCACTGCAGACAAAGGAAATTCTCTCAACCAATAATTCCAAACAAGCAAAGCCGCAAAAGTTTCTTTCAAACCCAAGCTGTGCATTCCAAAAATTGTTTTTAAGAGCAAACACGAGCATAGATCGAAAGTAGAAGGATATATCTGCACATCTGTCCCGGGCATTTAATTTGTTTGGTTCAAAATCTGATTGGGAGGCGATTTAATTCTCTTATTTTTTTGGGTGTGATTAAAACACTAACTGCTCAGCTTTTGAACCAAAGAAATAAACTGCCAGAGGTGAATGTGTAGATATATCCTTCTTCTTTCGATATATGCTCAAGTTTGCTATTAAAAACTATTTTTGGAATGCACCACGAGCTAGCTAGCTACCTGGGTTTCGGAGAAACTTTTGCGGCTTTGTTTGTTTTGAATTACTGGTTGAGAGAATTTCTTTTGTCTGCGATCATTAATCGCTTTGAATTGCGGTGTCAATCAAAGCAACTCATGCTATTGTTTTACAAAACCTGTCCTTGTTGTTAGCGATGAATAGACAAAATCGGCAAAGGTTTCTTCACCAATTCAAGTCATGTGACCATACTCTTGGGAAGCTTTTAGTATTGTGCTACTTTTTACATTCATGGGACAAGTTTTCAAGGTGTGAAATATGTTAAAGAATTCGAAAGACGTTTTATCAAGAGATTGATCATTTAAAGGCATTGAGTCATTGATCAGTTTCATTTCACATGAACATTAGCCAATCAGATGCGCCATCAAGAACCATGAGTCAGCAAATTCGGACAGATAGGGTATGCCTTGCCGTCTTATGCTGATTCAATTGACTTGAAGTTGATGTAAACAAAGCTTAGCCGATATTTTCTACGCAAAGACGACTTGGAAGGATAAACGTGCGTTCTTGTGCACTCAAAATCACATGATTTTTGTTGCAATTTTGCTTCCTTTTTCAAGCTGACACAATGTAATTAAAGAGACCAGTGTACATTGCAAAGCCAGAGTGTTGATTCGTTTTCTGGCTGATCAAAGGTGAAGCAAAACTGCTACGCATCCCAGAAAAAGGCATGCATAATTGTAACGCTTTGTCGTGTTGGTTCAAAGGAATGTATCTGAAGTTACGAACAGCGGGGATGGCTCAGTGGTAGCATCATAGCATGCTTGACTACCAATCTGAAGGTTGGTAGTTCGAGTCCTCGCCCTGCCGAACCTGCTACGTAGAATGAGAAGAGTCGCCAACTCTCTGTAATTCCAGACTAAAGGAATCACATCGAGAGGAAGGACCAGGACGCTGTTTCGATAAGCTTAGCTTCTCAACGTCCTCAAACTACCTTCGGATACTACAGGGTGTCCCACAAAAATTGTGCCATGCCCCGTTTGCTTGAAGATTGCGACAAAACGGCAAAAGATTCTCGCCAAACTTTTGCATGATGTTGCTCTTCAGATATTCAATTAAATTTTGCTACCATCCCCGTAAAAATCCGTTGAAAAATGATGGAGCTATGACCTTCAGAAGACCACATTTGCTTGATGACTGAAACCAGCGGTCGGCCATTTTGTCTTGCTCTTTTGCAGTGAAAAGTATCTTCACGTGAGGTAAGAAATAATTTCTGTGAGGTCAGAAATAGTGGAACTCTCCGAGGATTATCGGAATTTTCATGAGAGCTATGACAATGGAGGCTGCTGTTTCATCTTCAATCCATGAAGCTATTTATCGCTGCAAAATAGTAAGACAAACTGGCCGACCGCTGGTTTCGGTGATCGGTCAAATTTGGTCTCTTGAATGTCATAGCTCCATCATTTTTCAACGGATTTTTATGGGGATGGTAGCAAACTTTAATTGAACATCTGAAGAACACCATCATGCAAAAATTTGGCGAGAATCTTTTGCCGTTTTGTCGCAATCTTCAGTCAAACGGGGCACAATTTTTTTGGGACATCCTGTAGGTAGAAATATAAAAAAATTACGAATAACGACACTAGGTATATCTGGTATATGAGGCAAAAAAACTTACGGGCATATCTTCAGGTAGCACATATCTTTGATTTGCATGGACTTGCTCTTTGAAGGCATCCAGGAATTTGTCGCTTAATGACTGATGAATAACAATGTCTCTTGCATTTCGAATGGGTGCTTGTAACCGATCTTTGAGTTCTCCATAATCAAATGAGTTCAGTCTGAGTGTGAAGGACTTTACAGCAGGGTTTATGCTGTGGACTATGATGCTTAAATATTGCGTTGGTTGATTAGTTTCATGGGATATGGCAAAATGATCACTCCCTGAAATTGAAAACATGTTCTTATTAGTGCCATGGATACAAAAGATACGTTGCAAAGACTCTGCAACTCTATACACTTTTTTTGAACGAAACTAAGAGTTTGAGCCAGTACTGAAAGTTTCTTAAAATCACACTTCGAGTACGCAGAGGTCCTACAGCCTTCGTGTTTACTTCCTGTGCCCTCGTCAACATTTCAAAACAAAATAAAAGTTTTTTCAGCCTTTCCAATGTTTAGACATTACTCGAATGCCTTCGGAGTAATATGATACAGGAAACAAGTGAAAATAAAGAAAAAATATGCAGAGGATTTCCGTTCTTAAAATTTAGATAGTTTAGTTTCGATAGTTATACTTTCCCAGCACTGGAGTTTCGTTGTTTTATTTTTTGGCGATCTGAGAGTTGAGTAGCCTGAGATTTTTTTATCAATTAAAACACAGAAACATGCAACAATACAACTATTGTGCCACTCATTGCAGGAAAGGACACGTAGTCAGCGAGTTCCCACAATGAGTGACACTTACAATTAACTAAGGAATTAAACGCAAAAGAAAAATTACAATTGAAAGGAACGTAAAACGAAAAGCCTGATCGCTGAGCAGAACTGAGGCTGATTGATAAAACGGCTGACCGGAAGCCGGTCCGACATGGATCCCTTGAACTGCGGAGAAAGAATCGGTCCTATATATTCTTACAGTTGCCAAATAGCAACGTCTGGTAGGATGGACATGGTTGTCCAGCAGGACCAACTACCCAATCGATACATTTCATAATTAAGAAATCCCACTCCAGGTCGGATGGAAGATCAGGCTCACCGAAAAAATGTCTGGCTAAGAATTGACTTTTCTTATAAGCAGTTTCTTATAGAAACAATGCAAAAATTAAATGGAATACAAACTTGCAAACTTGCAGATTCAAGCATTCTCACTGAAGAGACCGCCAAAGGGTGGTGAAAATTTTGAGAAACAACATGAAACGTGTGTGTTTCAAACAATGGTTATTAATAGGAAGATATGAAATTGTATAAATTAGCATACAACACATGGGATCAATTAAGATCACTGGAGATAATCGCTTGTGAAAGAAAACTTGCAAAACCGATTTTTCAATGATTCCACACGCTTTTATCAAAAACCCAAAACCACCCTCTTGAAAGGCAAAAACTGAGCACTTAGAGAAGAGCTAAATCTGCAAATGATGGTATAAACTAAAGTAAAGTTCTTTATGACAAACCACTGCATTGCTTTGCTTTGAAGAGTTAATAATAAACCATCTAACCATGGCTTGTTGTATAGGTCATAATTCTTCCTAAAAGTTTTCCTTGCCAATGCTTCTTCACTAATTTGCCTCCCAAAATATGAAGTAAATTACCTGCTATAGTTAAATGAGAATCTGTTTGTTGTGCAATTTGAATTGTATATGTTGTTGATTTAATAATCCATGAATCTGTAACATAAACTCCAGAGCCACCAGACACTGCTGTAAATTTATCAACTCTTCTAAACTCAATGTTTATCTGTCCAGCTACAGCCATCCATGTTCCCCCATGACTAGCCAAAACCTAAAAAGATTTGTCAGGTCAATGATTGTGGTATGTGGCAAAAAGGTGCGCACTGGGAACATAAGCCTGCACATACCTGCACATACTTGTGCAGATTAAAGCGGAATTTTAAAAAAAGAACATTCAAACAACAACTCTTAAGAAGCGGAAAAAGAATTTTTAATGCTTGAGTATTCTTACGCAAGTAAACTACGTTAGCTAGCAAGAATGGCCAAAGGTAGATTTTGACTATTCTGTAAAACCTGCCCTTTCAAATGGGTGTCCCTCCAAAAGCTACTCCTGTTTAAAAAATCACCAAAATTTAACTAGAAATTTTGTGATTAATTTTGAAATTAGCAAATTTAGCTCTTTTTTAGGGACTGCCTGGTTTTGAAGCACACCGCTAAAGCATCGATCATTACCAGATTAATTTCTTTTCGATAACAATCTTCTATAGTAGTTTGGTAACAAATATCAGAAAGAAACACAAATTACTATTGTAGACTTGAAGGGGAATACCCAAACGTTTTATCATCCTTAATTATATTGGGCCATTGATAAAAGAGATGAAAGATTTTATGATAGGTGTCATAATTAAAATTTTGGTGATTTTTTAAACAGGAGCATTTTTGGGACACATGGTATGAATGTAAGATTGAACTTTGTAGTAATCAAATGTAATGTTTTCCTTTTGTTACTTCAAGTTCAGTCATTAGAAAATTTGATCCATATATTATCTTTCCAATGCACTTGGCTGTTTCCAAACAAACTAATCCTAAAGACATAGTTTGATAAAAGATCACAAAATGTTATTTGGGAATTAGGCCTTTCTCTATAGTATCAAAAGGTTCTTAAAAACGGAGCTCTGTAATACACATCTCTAATCTAAAATAAAACGGTGGATTCTGATGCATTTTGAGGTGCTGAACACGAATAAAAAAAGCTCACACCTCTAGGGGCACAGTTTTTTCAAAAACCGGGGGCCTAAGTTTTGATGACGTCGCAATAGCCTTTTGCGAAAAAATTTGTGATAATTGAATTTGAATTGTTTAGCCCCCATGGGATCAATCAGATGAAATATTTTGTATTAGAAACATATGTTCCAGCTCTTATAATTTCTGACCTACGAGCTTTTAAAGTTTTCAGAAATTGCTAACTCAGCTTTTTTCCGTAACTTTTATTTTTGGTTACATACATCCAATTTTTACTTGCAAAATGTAATTTGATTCATCTCAACAAGGTCTATAAGATAGCGCTAATTGGATCCGTGTATATTGTTCTGATTTTGTTTTCCTTTGTTCCAAGTATGTTCATTCACTAAGGAAATTTGTTGCCAGGGGCGGCTGGGAGGTAAATTAAGTTACTAATACTTTCGAACAAAATGAGCGAAAAATAGGGGGTCCGGGGACTCTCACCCGGAAAAAAGTTCTGGGTCACGCCCCATTAGATTGGCAGAAACGCCCACTTAGGTGAAAAGGGTATATTTTAGTTTTTATTGCAGTTTCATAATTCCTACAGTTTTAATCACTATAAACCTTGCAGAAAGTTTTAACATTGAACAAGAATATGCAGCTTTCACAAAATATCGGGAAGGATTTTTCAAAACACGAAATAACAGGAGGTGTTTCTACTAGTTGAACCAAACCCAGTGGGTCTTACATAATAAACCCATTTCATCTGCAATAAAAATTCATCTGGAATCAAATGGCATTTCTGATCGATCAAGTTCACAAAGTCAATTGTTCACATGATTGTTCATTAATTCCGCATTCGTCTGGGAGGTGCGGCTTTTCTCTAGGACGGTTAGTTTTGCCTTCGAGGCCACCTGCCGCTTGATGATAGCCCCACTATTAACTTCCAAATTGTAATAGCATGGCCGCCTTCTGTGCCTGTACGGCACTGGACGGCACCTTTATATGGCGTGGCTGTCGTGTGTTCAGACTTCGATTGGAATCTTCAACATAAAATCCCTGTAAAATTTACTAAGGCAAGAAAGCAAACTAATCAAAGTAATGATGATGCTGGTGAAATTTGGAATTAGTTTCTCCAAGAAAGTTCCAAGTTTCCTAGACTGGCCATATTTTACTCTGAAACGAATCCTTTTTTCGAAAATACATTTGAGCCTTTAATGTTTTCACTTAAATTGAAATAAATACAAGCAAGAAATCGTACCTTTGAGAATCGAGAGATCTCCCATGACAAGACAAGGGTAAGAAAAATATGCATTTCTCCCGGTATCCTACACTACTCCTTACAGTGCATACAGAACAGAGGTTTGATGTTTTATGGGAACAAGAGGACATGGTTGCCCGGGTCGCCCGTCATCTTTGAGACGAAGAGATGCTGTTCATGACTTAATTTTCCTTGTGCAATGAAAGCGAGAAGGGTTTTGAAACACCCCATCTAACTCCACCTGATGCGACTTGATTCAACTCTGCGATTTGGGTCGGTTCGTTCATGCGGTATGTTGAAACGGCAGTACTGATCCTATGCTACTAACTTTGAAGAATTATTAGCACGGCGTCATCATTTGCATATTTCACAAAAGGCAATGCATCATGAACAAAGGGAAATATGACGCAAATTTCAATTGCTCCTCTGCATTCACTATTAAAACTCGCCGAGTAATAGCGTGGCCATGAATTGAGGAGGGCTAACATTTCAATGGGAAAGGAATGCGGGCGGCTCCTTTTTCAGGATTAGACTACAGAAAAGAATTAAAAGGGTCACGCAAATTATTGTTTTTGATATTGCAGCAACCAAGAAATGCAAATATCTCACATTATGATGGATCAACGAGTCAGTTTCAAAATTTTTGAATTCTCATTTTGTGATTTATTTTATACATTATCGTTTACAATTACTTTGGAAAAAAACTGCTAATAAAGTATTAGCATTATTAGCACTGCCCGCCGCCACTGCAATTAGCGCTATCTTATAGACCTCGTTGAGATGAATCAAATGACATTTTGCAAGTAAAAATTGGATGTATGTAACCGAAAATAAAAATTACAAAAAAAAGCTGAGTCAGCAATTTCTAAAAACTTTAAAGGCTCGTAGATCAGAAATTATAAGAGAGCTGGATATGTTTTTAATACAAAATATTTCATAAGCTTGATCTCTTGAGGGCTAAACAATTCAAATTCAATTACCACAAATTTTTTTGCAAAAGGCTATTGTGACATCATCAAAACTTAGGTCCCCGGTTTTTTAAAAAACTGTGCCCCCAAGAGGTGTGAACTTTTTTAATTCATGTTCAGCACCTCAAAATGCATCAGAATCCACCGCTTTATTTTAGATTAGAGATGTGTATTACAGAGGTGACACGATAGCGTCTCACAGAGAAAGGCCTAAATTGACTAGAATCTAATGATCAACCTTCAAAATTGGCCTAGTGTATGAATCAATTTGGCCTTTCAGTACTCAATATGATGCATACATACACTTAAAATTCAATTCAAAAGTTCCAACTTATTTGCTCATATCCCCAAAACGATTTTCAAACGGATCATTTGTTGTTGGTAACTGACCAGGACTTCCAATGAAATAATGAAACAACCTATCAACCAGTAAGAATGTTTGGGCTTTACTAGGACACTCAAAGAATTATTCACAGCATACTTTACAAAGTGGATGGTGTCTCCAGTTGTTCCATGACCACAGCCTTGCTATCAACATACCACAAAGTGCAGATGACACACTGATTAGCAACAAAACAGATGCAAATTGGCCAGATCTAATAGGGTTGAATAAATCAAGCTTCTTTGATGCAAATCCAAGTCCAATGTAATAACCTGCAATGCAATAAGAAAATTTATTTGAACAATAGGGGTATTAGACAAGGAATTTTCCATAACTATCTAGCAACCTCCCTAATCTTTGGCAGAAAAGTTTGAATGTTGTGTTCGACCAAGCGAATTGAAGCCATTGCAATACGTTATACTTTCGTTCTGCAAATCCCAAGAGAAAAGAATTTACAATATTTCATTCTATTTTCAAATATCAGGGTCTCTTCAACATCTCCCTCGTGGAAAGTAAAGGTAAACAAAGCAAACAACTTGTTGAAAATCCTTACAAAACAATGAAAACAGCTGGTCACTACATCTTGATATTGTAGGAAAACTAAACTGAATCTGACCTGTAACTTATCTATAAAAAAGACCAGAATATAAAGATGAAGTTTCCTTAAAACTGTGAATGAAGACTTAGAAGAGCGTAGATTTCACGATAAATTTGCGACGACCTAAATCAATCATAGCTGCGGTCAAGATTTTATGCTGTGGTCGTACATTTTCATAACTATGCATTGCTAGGGGGCATATTCCTATCATGCATTGCTTGAAATGAGGGCCGCTATCTTCTCTGGAATCGTCTATTGTTCCTTTAAGTCCAAGATCAGCATATGACACCAATTTCTATCTATTTCTATGAATGAAACAGGAACCCATTTTTTCCAAAACTATCCTACAGTACAGTTCTTCCTTATTTTTACATCCATGAATTCTTAAGGATCATAAAATATTACTTTCAGGGAAGAAACTTTTGCAAGAAGAAACTTTCGCATAATCAACTATTTTTTGGCAGAAATTTGGGAAAGTTTATGATTCCGCAATTCTGAACAGACTGAAGCAGTACTGAAGCCAAGGGATGGGGGTTGGGAGGTCTGAAAATTAGTGTCGAAATGACACAAAGCGGGGAAAAAAGCGAATTACTATGACTCCTAAGTTTCAATGGGTTTTTTCCAACTTCCTAGGTCAGGTCTGGTATGGTCTGGTTCCAATCCTTACCCATTGGTATGAACGAATGAACAAGAACTGTGATTGTTGTTCTCTTGATGTGGTATCTTACAAAGTCGAAATCTTCACTGCCAAGGTATGACGAGAATATCTTTTGCACTGTCAATCCAGCAGTCTCGAATTCTTTTGGAGCCAAGATGAAACAGACAGAAACTACGAAATAGGCCAGCGTGAAAATTACTTCAGACTCCATTATAGAGAGAATGCCGTCGTCTTCAAAGTCTGCTGCGAATTCAGTTACATCAACCATCTGGCTTCGTTTGGCAAGGGCTGAACTCTCATGCGAAATGAAGACCAATTTTGTTGTCACTCGTCCGCCATTCTGTTGAGGTGTCGTCTTGCTATGTTGCTGTGTTGTTGTAGTTGTTGTTATGGGAATTTGTGTCTTTTTTGTGTTGTCAGCAGTAACCTCATTTTGGCTGACATCCGAGTCTCGTAATCATTCCCGCGCAAAGGGTAAACTTTCGAATTGAATTTGAAGTGTATGTATCCCGGGGGGGGGGGGGTATTTGATTAGGGAAGTGACGGGCGTGTATGGAAAACCTCTCCACACCCTTGCACCCTTTCGCATGAAAATGGGCCAAAAGTATACCCTGTCGCATAAAAAATGGGCCAAAAGTATACCCTGTCGGGACCCTGTCACATAAAAATTTGCCTCTCAATAAAAGAGAAGAACGCAATTTTTGCTTGTGATACCCTGTCGCTTAATTTTCTTACCTATTATAATACCCTGTTGCATAATTTTCGTTCAAAAAGGACACCCTGTCGGCTGTCGCATATAATTTTTACCGCAAAATGACACCCTGTTGAGCGGCACATCCCGTCAGGTCAAGTATGGGAGTACCCCCCCCCCGGGGTATGTATACATCATATTGGGTAAATCAAAGACAAAGTATCCACTTTTGAAAGTCCAAATTGATTCATACACCAGGCCAATTTTGAAGGTTGATCATTTGATGCTAGTCAATCGAGAACAAATGAACTTTATTGGTTTGTCTCTGAAATTACACGCTGCCTTTGATTTTTTACTTTGATCCATGTTTGGCTCATTTTTGATAGACCATTTGCAAAAGCTAAACTTCACGGTGAATATCAGTGTTTCTAAAAATTAAAGCTGCGAGGTGACAAACCCCTAACATCACCGAGACATGACAATGAGTACTCTGTGTACAAAACCCACTTTCGCCTGGGGCCTGGGGCTATATGTGAATACACCCAGCTCTAAAGAGGGAGAGACTTAAAGAAATGAAATTTTGATACTGGACGCAAAGTTTTGATTTTCATAGTTTCATTTAAATTCTTATGACAGCTTACATTTTGTACAATATCAACACGAGCATACTCTTCTGAAAGCGTGACGAAGGCATGCTTCGAATGTGCCTTGTCTCGAAAAACTTTGGTACCGGGGGTGTCCCAAAAAGAGTACTCCCGTTTGAAAAATCGCCAAAATTCGATAATCAGATTCATCATAAAACTTTCTTTTTTGTTTCTTTGTCAATGATCCGTTGTCAATGATTTAAAGATGCTAAAATGCTTGTTTTCGTTGCTTAAAAGACATGAAATAGCGCATTGAAAAACCTCACTCCCAGCTATAATCTTTAAGCAACATAGCTAATAAGAGCCCATTACATTGAAGGTGACGGTGAAGTTGTGGCTCTTAGCGCCAAGCGCTGGGATCGCAGAATAGGCCTAATCGAGTCCGTGACCCCTTGTCATGACGCTAAAGTGGTGGGGCTTTACCGGGTATCGAACCCTGTCCGCCCGACTGTTCTGGCTGCACTGTCAGAGGATTACGCCAATGCACCACAACACATTGAGATTTTTTATCATCTTTCAAAGTATGCTTCAAAACCATGCAGCTCTGAAAAAAGAGCTAAATTCATTGATTCTAAAACCAATCAAAAGACCAGCTATGCCTAGAAAATCAATCAGGTTATTGGTCTACTTACCAAAAAAGAAATTTGAAAATCTGCCTTATAATAAAACTTTAGTGATTTTTCAAACAGGTGTACTTTTTTGGGACAACCGGTATAAAACACTGCATATTTTTCTATTTGGTAAAAGTCGAAAAGAAGTCGTTTTAGTTCCTACGTTAAATTAATATGATCTTAACATTGCGCCAAGAACGTCTCCAGGGGGTGCACGGGGTGAACATGTCCATCTTAGTTATCTGAGGGTGGTATTCATTCATAAACAAAAAAGGTGTAAAAAAGGCTTGGATGTTACTCCGTACCAAGGCCAGGGCTCAGAAAAATATTTTCCTTCTTTGTAGCAAGCTAAGCACCTTCGTTTCTTCTTACGCACTTTCCTCTTCTTACTCTGTATACCGCCCAATCCTATCCCTTTCCTTTTTTTTTCTTCTTTCTGCCCCCTTTCCCTTCCTTCATTTCTTTCCCTTTCCTTTCATTCTGTTCCGTTTCATTTGCCTTTTTCCCTTCTTCCTCCCTGAGAAATTTAAGCATTTCAGTTACCTTCCTGGTAGCGCCGCTACCACGCTACTTCATTTTTTGAGCCCTGACCAAGGCCATCCAACTTTTTAAAGGTTGGCGAGGCCTTGTATTGTGCAGTTTTTATTGAAGATGAAAGATTTCATAAACTGACTTCTTCCAACTTGCATCTTGGAATCCTATGTCCTTTATGCGCGTACTTGCATCGTTTCCGCTCTGGCGCTCTGAGATGCAGCTTTTCATTCCTATACACTTGATTTGATATATTTACAAACTTCTCAATCTTAACAAATGCTTAATCATTGGACAGCTAAATGATTACAGGTTTAATTACGCTTATAACTAAAATGTTTTATTCCTCCTTTGGCACAAAACTTAGGATCACGTACAGATTAGAATACTGCTAACAACATATCTGCAACCAAATCAGTGCCCCATCAGTACTTCTACAGCGCCACTGAAGAATTTCCTCTACAAATTCTGCATAGTGAAGAAATATGCTCTGGAATTGGCCTTAGTCTATCTATTTAGCTGGAAACGTTCCCTTTTTTCCCCACTCTTAATTTACGGTAAAGATTTTTGCTTTTTCTTCAAGACGTCTGTGGAAATTCTTTTGTATTATTTCAGATGTTCGGAAACAACGTTTAGATTCCCTTTAAACGTATTGCCCACTGGGCAGCCAAAATGACGATAAAAGAGAAACAATAATCTTTTCACAAGGACGTAGGAAGCATCTCAAACTTGGGGGGCACGAAACTTCAAGGGCACTTTTTTCATTAAGCAAAAGGGGCACTTCTTTAAAATAAAAAGGGCATTTCTTTCTTTATTGCTAAATATTGGGAGCACGTACCCCAGTGCCCCCCTCGGTTCCTACGTCTATTTCTTTTCACTAACTGCTGAACTGTTCTCCCTTAAGTATACAGCGGGCTAAAAGGCGGATGGTCTTCTGCTCTGATATAGTATTTTATGTACGAAAGGTCGGTCTGAAATTGAAACAAACTGATCACGTAGCATATTGTTCTCAGGCTAATTGTGCCAGGTAAATGTCTACTTCCAGCGTTAAAGTCCCTTTCCATCTGTGATGTGAGACTATCGTCCATGTTTTGCATAAGTGTCAGCATTACTTTCATCACAGATATGAAGGTTCTCTGTTTCCAACGTCGGTTAAGGTAGTTAATGGCACCGACCATTGAAGATAAAACACAGAGCCCAGGGGGGTACTCAGGTATATTTAGGATAGGGGTGCTCAGGCTGGGGTACAACGCATCAACCCAAAAAATTAATTTCTAGCATGAAAATAGACCCAAAAAAATAATTATTCCGTCCTTACATACCCAAAAGTTATGAAATCAGCATCTTAAGTCAATTATTTTTACCTTTTCTCATATTTGAGACCCAAAAAAGTAAGCCAGAATTTCAGGAACCCAAAAAAGTAACTGTACAAATCATTGGCTCAAAAAAATAATCCTTGCCTAAACTTTAGATCCAAAAAAGTAACCTGAGCACCCCTATTCTGAATATACCAGAGTACCCCCCCCCCCTCTGGGACACAGAGCTTCAACAGTTTCTTCATAATATCAGAATAGTTAATTCATCGGTGTGAAGACCTCCACAGCGCGTTCAAAGCGAATTTATGATGTATGGAGAAGATGCCCGATCATCTTCATAAGTACGTCTCCAAGTTCTGAAATGCGACACCAAGTGTTATGGACAAAATAGTAGTGACTTCCTTGGGAATATCTAACGCTTCTTCACCAATAAAGTGGCATTCAGGTATTATGCTCCCCAACTTGTTTCGGAATTCTGGTGAAATGAATGGTGTTTGAATCACACAGCTTAAACACACCATATGACAACAAATTCCTTCGTGTTTTCGAATAATCCGACACTCCATGCGTACGATAAAAAAATACTCTGCTTGGCTGACTATTTTTCCAAGAGGAATTGCTTCCAGGCTATTTTCGGACTAATTCGTTGTTAGGTTGTTGCTGTTTTCTTTGGTAAGACTTTATTCTGAAACATAATCAGAGAGTTTAATTTTAATCAAGATGCTATCGCTTCTGAAGCTTAGAAGCAACGTCACGCATACAGCAAACATATAAAAATATGCATGCAATAAATTCTGAAAAAAATCTGTGAAAAAATTATAAATTAATCTGCAATGACAATTTTAAATTGAGAAAAACGTCGACAATTCAGATAAAATATGACGAGGACTCGATAAGTAGTTTTTTTTATAATCTACAATGTAACATTTCTTTCTCAAATACCGTAAAAGCCCTTTTAAGGCCCCCGGGGGCTTATCAAATTTCGAAAACTCTAGAGGGGGCTAGAAAAAGAGGGGGCATATTAGAGATGCGGGCTTATTCAAGAAGTCAAATCAAGGACATAAACGATGGCTTCTTAGTTCTTTTACCCCATATCCTGTGGAATCAATATAAAATTTTACGAGTCAAATACACAAATTCAACATAGTTTTTATCCAAAACCATATCAGAATTAACATGCAAAGTTGTTTAACTAAATAAATGAAATTTGTTTGGAAACCTCTGGCATTTGATGTAAGTGGAGGGGGGCTTAATGGAGAGGAAGCGATTTAAAATCTTGGTAGAAGGAAACACTTGGCAGTAGCTTATCAGAGAGGGGATTAAATAGATCGCTAAACGCTTTTACGCTAAAGGATCTTCCGGAAAATTACTTTGATCGACTTCGGCCACAAATAGATCTGATTGATTCATGTGTACTTTTTCCAGCTTTTAAAAGAGGTAAAAATAATTCTTTAATGGCTCAAATTATTCTTCCTTTGCAAGGAAACTGCTAAAAAGTAAATATGCTATATGATAATGCTAGAAACTAACATGAAACTGTTGTTTCCAGATCACTATCATATCATTGGGTTTGGTTTCCAGATTATTATCATTTAAAGAAATTTAGCTAACAAATACCCCGTTCGCACTGGCACAGTTAAACCAGCTTTATGTTAAACCAGGGTATCGTTTGTGTCTTTGCTTTAATTCTTGTTGATGTTCAATATCATTGTTGAATTGTAAGTACCATTCGCAATGGAAGCAAGACCCTGAGTTCTCTCCCGTTGCGAATGGCACATAATTATGTAGATAGGTTTTTTGTTTGAATGTTTTTATTGAGATAAACAAAAAGGTAATTGGGTTATTTTGCACCACGATTCCAATAAAATTTCAAGAAGGTGAAAATATGAAACGCACTTTGCTAGAACTGATTTCACTTGTAAGATTAGTTCGTGTGAACAATCCTAATTTCTTTATCTGAAATAAAAAAGAAAAGTATGAAATAAAATAGTGATGGAGAAAAACGATTTATTGAGCCAAAATTGAAGAATTTGCTAAACCAAAAGAAACTAAACATGAATCTGCCACAACGAAAATTTAGCAACACAAAGAACAAGAACTTACAGGTAAAAATTTGATAAAGAATTGTAATCGTATGTGAGGGCCTTCGATCAGTTCTCTTCCCTGGTTTTATCTGAGCATTTTCTGTGACTAACGACCAATGAAATATGTTGCTCACAACCCCCTTCCAAGTGGGAGGAACATTCGCTTTTGTTTTTGAATGTACTAACGAGTCAGTAAGTTCGAGATGATCGTTATTAGAATTACAGTAGACAAATAGAGAATGTAGTTCTGAGAGTTTATAATACGCTTCCACACAACATTTAGCTAAATTTATGTGTTTGTCTCGTGGTTTGCGAGAACATAGGTCCGACATATGAACAGCATCAAAATTAGAAAAATATTGCGAAAATCAAGTTTTATACCTCTGGATTTCTGATACAATGAAATAAGAAGATAAAGAATCCCTGCAAAGAATAAAAGATTAAATCCAGCTTGAATATACATACAGTCGTGCATTGAAGTCTGTCACCAAACCTTGTTCCCAAGGGTATCTGTTGTTATCAATGGGAAGCTAGACCTCAACAGATTTCAGCCAATCAAATTGCAGAATAGCCTAACAGGCTTCAGGGTCAATGTAGGCGTTACAGTTTACGGAAACCCGGAAGAAACCCTTCATCGTCACTGGGTACGAGGTTGGTCTGTCTCAAATTAGATGTCACGTGAGATTCGCGATAACGCAAAATTCCTTATGCAACACAATTCAGTTTTTGTTGTTCGCGGATATTTTCAGGTGACATCTAATTTCAAACAGACTATAATTAGGGCATCGAGCTATGTGAATTTCACTTTTCAACAGTTGAGTAATGCAGTTCCGTTTCACTATGGAGCATTCAGGGAAAAACTATCGATTACTTCTTCACACTTGAGACTAAATAATTTAGCTGCAGACCATTTGAGTGTAAACATTGGTGAAATATTTTGTCTGTTTGCGAAGAGAGTTAAAATTGCGCACATCATTAGCGTAACAGCACATTCAGTTCCATTTGACAACCCTTTAGTTTTAGCATTCAAGGGGGGGGGGGGGTCGGAAATGACACAAATCAAAACTCTACAGGTTCGTAGACTGATGACATTCGTCTTAGTTTTGCTTCATTGAATTGAATATTTATTCACTGTTAATGGGGGGTATCGTTGGAGGGAGTGAAAACAAGGACTCATGTAACAAGTCTAACAGGTTCGTAGAATAATATCCTTATCGGCGCTGATGATTTTTTTCATTTTTAAATATTCATACATTTCATTTTTTCATCTTTAAATATTTACACAGGTGACTAATTTCAGTGTTACTGCTTTACAAATTGACCTATGCAAAAACAGGAAAGCCTAAACTAAAGAAAATTACAATATGTACAATATTTACATATAGCTTATCATAGCATAGGTTCGAAATATTTAACTCAGCGTAAAAAGTTGGGTGTAAAATTCCTTGAACTATTTCTTCTGATTGAACGGTTTGAAAGAAACTTTAAATACTTATCTATAATTCTACCGTTGGACTTTTCAGAAGTTTTGAATATTTTTCGAAATTACAGCTTATCTTACATTTAAACTCATTTGAGGATGTGACCTCATCAAATTTCTAAATCATAAACCAGAAAAGTGGCAGACTTTTGCTTGATACCATATTGTAGACATCCATAAACTATGATTTTCTTCGAAATTATTTCATGTTGCGTCAAAACAGTTTAGAAACTACAATGTTTTTAACTTTCTTTGAAATTTTTTCTTGAATTCTTGAAAAAGAAGAAAAACACTCTAATTCTGAAAATATTGAAGATTTCAGAAAAATCCAACGGTAGAATTATAGAAAAAGAGCTAAAGTTTCTCTGAAGTCATTCAGTTCAAATAAATAGGTAACTGAATTTTACACCAGCTTTTTTGAAGATTTGGAGCCTATGCTGCTTATCATGGAAAGGTTTAAATGAGAGAAGATTTCACAGTCCAATTCCAATACAAATGTTGGACTGCAAATGACGAACTCGTTGTCTATTTGCTGTGAATTACTTTATTTCAAGTATCCATCAAGATCTGCATAATTACAACTGTTATAATTGTAATAAGCTACCTTTTTAGTACAACATACAAAATTTGAGCACATTTGCCAATCAGTTTGCATTTTTACTATTCTTTTAGAGTTTGCAAGTTTGCATGGAGTTTGTGCATATTTACATGCCGTTTCAAAAGCATAGGTTCTAAATCTTTAAAAAGGCTGGTGTAAAATTCAGTGACCTATTTCTTTGAACTGAAATACTTCAAGAAACTTTAGCTATTTCTCTATAATTCTACCATTGGACTTTTCTGAAATCTTCAATATTTTCAGAATTAGAGTGTTTTTCTTCTTTTTCAAGAATTCAAGAAAAAATTCCAAAAAATACTTAAAACCATCGTAATTTCTAAACTGTTTGACGCAACATGAAATAATTTAGAACAAAACCATAGTTTATGAATGCCTACAATATGGTATCAAGCAAAAGTCCGTCACTCATCTGATTTATGATTTAGAAATTTGATGACGTCAAATCCTCAATTGTGTTGAAATGTAAGATACGCTGTGATTTCGAAAATATTCAAAATTTCTGGAAAGTCCAACGGTAGAATTATAGATAAGTACCTAAAGTTTCTTTCAAGCCTTTCAGTCGCAAGAGATAGGTCATTGAATTTTACACCCACCTTTCTACGCTGAGTTAAAGATTTGAAACCTATGCTTGTTTCAAACTGGTTTGGTGCAACATTCAAACTCTTTATAAACAACTTACAAACTCATAAATCTGAAACATACTTGAAAAAACCTCACAACAAACTTTGCGCAAATTTGCTGCAAACTAAATGCAAACTCAGTTTCTTACTATGGGTATTCATTTAGAATAAAAATGTAATAACATGAAAATGAGCAACGAGGGGAAACTTTTAGACAACCAAGTAGAATTGAGAGAAACGAACCTGTAAAGCATTTAAAATTGCAAAAATTATTTGCATTGCTTTTGCTGCAGAACCAATTGCAAGCAATCCAAATATCCAGGTTAGACCAAGCAAAGGCAATAACACGATGAAAGCTTTGATGCCAACCCTAAGCAAAATAGAAACATTGTTATCAACTGTTGATCTTTAGATAACATGTGCATCTTTAGAGTATACTTCAAATGCAGACAACTCTCAACACAGAAATCCATATTTGCAAACTTAAACAGAAAGATCATCTACTCGTAGAACTTTCATCTTATAGTCCAAAAGGAAATCGAAGATTTATATTGTAACCGATTTTTGGTTATTTTTCCAACGTGCCTACCGGGTGAACCCAAACAAAATTCTCACTTTCGAAAATTCATAGCACCAATATTATTTGACACATGTGAATGATTCAAATTCGAATTACAAGTCAAAAGACCAAAATATTTTTGTGATTTTTCTCGCGTATTTCTGGGCACTGAAACTACAAATGACAATTTCTTAGTAACGAAAATGGGGTTGGAATAATCGTTGATAAGCTGACAGATTACAATGCTGTGAATGGTGTGTAATACTTTTTTCCAACCTTCTCTCTCTTTTTTTCTGCGAAATTGCGTATTTCAATCTGCGAAATTACGTCAATATTCATGATGACATTTCGCCCACTTCGCCCTCGACTTGAACGAGGCTGTTTTCTTGCAAAACTCTCAAGTACTTTCCGACTTTCCGACCAATCTCGTCCCCAGAGTGAGTTCGTTGCTCTACCTCTACTCTTGGATACAAGAGGCCGTTCGGCATTTTGATTGGCTATTCGAAAACAATAGCAAAGTCATATTATAACTGGCTCCTATTCAAAAATGGCCTTTATTGAATCGGTAATTTCACAAAATCAATGGGGTGTATGGGGCAAGTGAGGAGTTTAAGAGGGGTAATGGACCACGGTGCATCCGAATTTCGGAGTTTCAGGAAATTTTGGGGTCATTATGACGTCATAACAGGGGGTTGAAATATAAATGTTGCGATTTTCCAACCCGAGGTTACGTTTGGAGTCGATGCTCCATGGTTACAAGCCCGATTTCAAAACGGAAAAAAGTTTTCAAGAGACCATTCGTCTGCGAGTCTAGTAACGTAATTTAGGGTTCAATATTGCACCCAGGAGCGGAGCGCACGCCCCCCAAAAATGGGAAATAATTTCGGCCTACCCCATTTTACGCCGTAACTCCGTTTTGCGAGGGGTAAACGGCCACGGCATGTCAAAAATCGACGGGAAACCGTTTTGCTTCTATAAAACACTTTTAATCTCCAATCTATCTCTAAAATTCGCAGAATAACGAGCCATTCTATTTTCAAAGCTGTGGGGGAAATTCTCGAAAATTTCCACTTAGGCCCTTTTTCCACCCAAATGAATCGTGCTCGTTTTCCTACTAAATGCAATTGCTAACCCTGGATTAATGATTAAATACCTTAAAAAGGGCTAAAATAGGGTCCTCAAAGTGTTTGTTTTTAGTTTCTCAATTTATATACTTCAGAATTAGCGCTAGAGCAACGACCATTTTTCGTCGATTATCGTTGCCTAGCAAACTGCAAATCCATAATGGGGCGAATCTTGCCTTATTTTGGCAAGATTCATGCCAAGTGTACCAGGGTGTTCATTAGACTGATTATATGTTCGTAGGTTATAGACTGATGGACGCTATAACTACGACTCATGGACATACGCTTCCAGAAACGGACATGGCCTAAATCACCTGCCATTTTCTCTCAAAACCACCGACCCTAAAACGCCGCAAAAAGCGGTTTCTTGAAGTGCTACACTGCAAAACAAGCTATCAGTAATTAGATGAATGTTTCTTCGAGCAATTAAAGCAAAAAACTCCTACCTATAGGAGATGTTTTGATCGTTTGGGGGCGCAAAAGATCTCATAAATTCGTTTGCTCCTTTGAGACTTTGATCGTTGGAGCAGTTCAGTGGAACGCGTTGTTCGAATGCTTTTGTTTGCCTTTGGCGGGAAGTTTGAATTGAAGAAAAATCAGCCAATCCCATCAAGTTATTTCAAGTCTCGCATCCTGATTGGTCCAGGAACAAATTTGCTCCTGGCGAGAATTTGTTTGCCGTTTTGAGAAGAGTTTGTCCATAAGACCCTCAACTGGAGCGACAACAACAACATCAATTCATTTCAATTAGATGAGCGTAAGTCGAGGGTCCCTATGTAGTGAGGCTAGTGTTCATTCGGCTTCGTGACCAGCGTATGACGTCAGAACACCCTGGGAACGAGGTTGCTTTCCGACATCACAATCGAGCCTCCAAACCGAGGCTAGCCACTTAATTGCCATTTTACAAAATGGCGACGACATTGGGCCTAACTTACGAATAATCTTTTACGAATTTACAACAGAAAGAGATCTCAAAACCTGGAAAGAATGCAGAATTGATGTTCGGCAGTTGGTAAGGTTGCTTTTTGACATTAGTTGTAGAAACCCTGGACTTGTCCTTTAAAACACCAGGCCTTTTTCAGGCATTTCGTAACCATTAAATTAAATTTACCCATCTATATTTTCAGTGCTCACAAAATCGGGAGAAAAATTAAACAAGTCTCCAGGCTATCAAATAGAGTTCGATTCACTCCAATCCATGAAGTACTTAGACTCACGAGATAGTTCCAGTTATCGAAAGAACAACAATGACAACAAAACAACCTTTTTTTGCTCACACTGGGACTTATGGACTTTCACATAAAACATTGAGACGGAAAGGGCACAGATTTTTCTATGCGCTCTGGAACGAGGTTAAGTCGTAGTCATGGCAACCTTCGGCAGTTGGTAATTCTTATTGATGTGGTGAAGCTCATAGAAGCTAGGTGACGTTCAAAATGAGGAACTCCTTTTTCACAGTAAAAGGTTTGTTGATTCTTGGATTGAGGAGACATTCATCTGGATACTTCTGGCTTTTGTTCCTGGCTAAGATCACTGAAAACTTGAATTTTGAGGCGTTTTATCACCTGAGGCTTGAGCCGACAACTTAGGCCCATCCGGCATTGCCTGGAGCACTCGGCTTTTCGTACAGTATTGCTATGGTTTCCATATCCGAACATGTGCATCTTTCATTGAGTCAAGCAACTACTGTAAAGTTGAGGGAGTTCTTCTTTCTGACACGCATGTGTTGTTCTTGTTCTTTTCTGAAAATTGATGTATATTTTTCCATTGATGTAAGTGGCTGCCGTAGTTGGAACTCGATGACATCATGTCCTTTCCAGCTATGGCAGCGACAGAATATTCATATTTCGTTGTAGTTAGTTGTTTTTATTTGTGATATAAAAAAATAAAAATATCCGAACATGAAATCGAGGGAAACAATTTCGTCATGAGTCGTTGTTTGAGCGTCCATCAGTCTATCAAGTACCCTTGGTGCTGTACATTTTATTTCTGGCTCACCCGGTGCATTTTTTCGGACACCCAGTATATGTTTAACTCACCTGATCTTATCTTTCTCACTCTTGGATCTGTTTACTTTGATACTGAGAGTTGCTTTTATTGCAATCACCAATACGACTAGGTTTATCTGTAATATAAAACAGGAGAATAGAAATCAAGTAAAACAGAATGATACAAAATCATCTTATAAAGAAGCATCAGGTCTCAAACAGTTTAACTTCATACCAGATGAGTCAAAAATTTTGCAACTATGGAGAATTGTCGAAATTACTTATACGGATTGACTTCAAAGATTTTTGCTTTGATCTACAGGCCTCATTAAAACATAAAGCATAACCTCCTGGTTTCGCAATAACATAGCAGTTTAGAGGACGTCAGATAGGGTATATTCTCCGATTTGTTATAATTTAGTAGGTGAAGATATAACGCCGAGTAAGACCAATATCGGCTTATCAACTGTTGGTGTTTTGAAGGGCATAAACTCCATTTTATAGCTTCACCGCAGAGAAAGTCGTCAAAATTCCAAAAAATCGTAGAAATTCGAGAATACGAGCATTTCTCGATTTTAGTTATTCTAGAATAGCCCATCTCTTCCACTATCGAAAGATACCAAGCTTGTGGTAATTGCGCCTAGGATAGCTTAGCAGCGGGCAATTAAGCGCCAGGTGACATCTAATTTGAGGCGGATTTTAGCTACTGGGACATATACTGTCCTCAAAGTGCTTTGATTGCAGGCACAATTATCCCAGCCATTTGCTCGCAGGCACAGAATACTTTTAACGAGGCCCGTTGACCTACCGATGAAAATCTAATTAAAAGGGGCTGGGCCACATAACCGTAAACAAACCTGTTATCTCTATCATCTATATTGTTCCCCACACTTGTCTATTGTGTCCTGCACAAATTTTGGTTGATGGGGTGGATCCACAATAAAGGTACTTTTCGAAATCCATCGATATCTCTGTAAGCTTACAACATATGAATGTTTTGTTGTTTTTCTACGACATTCAAAAGTCCATCTTGAAAGTAACGCTTCATTTTGAGAAAAATAGTGGAAAATCTGTGTGATGTGGCCTATCAAAAGTACTGAAAATCATCTTTTTGAAAGAAATTTCTTTACTTTACGTGACCCTGCCCCTTTTAAATTAAGGGACCAAGAGTAGATATCATTGTATGTAATTAGGTGTCGCAACTATGATAGTGATGACATGTCTGTTTAACAGATTTTGTTAGTCATGTGCAAAATGCTATCCAACGTTTTACTCGCTAAATAAAGGAGCATGTAGGATACAGTTGCAAAAAATGAAAATCTGAAATCTGAAATCTGAATCGTGTTGTAAAAGGAAAGGAAGGCACGCAGCGAAATTGCTTACAGATATGATGACAATCATCGGTGCCGCAAACGCCCAAATGGCCCCATTGTCTCTTCTTAGCCAGCAACTGAAAATAACAGAGAACAGCAGTCATTCATCTTCAAAATTACTTTGGAAAAAGAGACAATTATGAAGAGGCCTAAATTATTTCTAAAAGTACAGCAGTTTTGCACCTTGTAAGGTTCACGAAAATGCAATTTAATCTAACAATTATCACAAGTTCCCTTCCATATCTAGAAACCGGCAACCATGGCCTAGAATTGATCAACTAAACGCGGCAGAGAAACGATGTTTAAATCAAGTCATGTTTCTGCTGTTTGACACGACAGAGCTGGTGAGCTCCTACCATTTTAACAATTTAAAACGGTTGATGACTTAAACATTGTTTCAATGTCGAATTTAATTGACACTTGGAATTTTTTAGCAGCATCTACTAAAAGACAAAAATACAATGCTTAAACAAGGCCTTAAGTTGCAGATAAATTCACTTTCGGCAGAATTCGGCGAAAAACCAGCGATTAATTCTGACGATTCCTTTGTTGTTCACCCGATTGAAATCAATTTAGAAGAAAATAAGATGACTTACGCTTTATCGTATCCATAACTTCTATTCAGTATCGCAAATAAGACAGCTACCAGCAAAGCAGGAACACCTAAAATGATAGAAAGACCCCAACACAAATGTATCAAAAATAGACAAATTCAAATTGGTGCGTTCATTGTTCAGATACCGGGTGACCTAAAGAAAATGACCCAACTCAATCTGTTATAGAAAAAAAGCAAGTGGCTGATTGAAATGCTTCAAATGTTGTTCTGTCGCTTAAAGACTAGCCTATGTTATGAGTATTTTTCAAAATTTTTTTCTGCACGGAAAATTTCCCAAACTAAGCATTTTGAGGAAAAGGGCCTGCTTGAAATCCTCAAAAGTCGTCAAAAACGGAAGATCGATTTAACGCCATTTTAGATCGTCTATACAACGACGAGTGTGTTTCAGTCCAGCCTGGGAATATTTTCAGGCACCTAGGGACTATAAACTTGCTCTGGAAACTTTTGACTGAGTTGCCTATTCCCAGGCTAAAATGATACACATTCCTCGTTGTTTTCGAAGATCTGAAATGGCTGTAAATCAACCCCCTGTTTTAGACGACTTTTTGAGGACTTCGACATGCCTTTTCCGCGAAATCCTTAATTCGCAAAATTTTAACGTGCCAAAAAAATTGCGAGAAATACTCATAACGTAGGCTAAATGAATTAAAATGAAATGAAATGAAATGTAATGAAATGAAACGAAATGAAATAGTCTCTAGCGACAGAACAGCGTTTGAAGCAATTCATTCGGCCACTTTTTCCATAACAAACTGCGATGGGTCACTTTTTTCTGGGTCGCCCGGTACAACTATCAAATCTTTCAAACGGTGAATGTGAATTTATCTCTTTAATCATTAATTCAGAGGCTTTCACTTGAAACGAACGACTTGACTTGATGAATAATAGGTATACCGGCCGGGCGAATTCAAAATCCTCGTTTGAAGCCACTACCCCTTGGATATCCAGGCAATAATATTGGCGAAAAGATTAATAAATAGTGGTGATGATGAAACAAATTTTAAATCTACATGAAAGTAATCGTCCACGCCATTCTGAAATAATCAGGGATTTTCTCAAGAAAGCATATTTCAGAAACCTTAAAAAATGACATATAATCACAATCAAATTTAGATAACAATTATGCCTTACAGCAATGACTTTTACATGCCTTAGCACGTGTTTCTTTTTATTTTTTTTTCTATATCAATCTCGAAGAAAATAAACTACAATACAAGAATCTGAGCCAATCATAGCGGGAAAAGACACATGGTCATCTAGTCCCCACTATGAATGACTCTTACAATAAATATAAACAATAATCTGATTTAACTAACAAAAGAACCCAATACCACACCACACTACTCCACACCAAAAGACACTAAACTATACAACGAGAAGACACTCTAGGTACAACGAGAAACCATGTAGAGCAGAGTAGCACGTGTTATCTCTTTAGGAGGATGAAAATGCAATCTCTAGGAACATAACGAAATTAGTCTAGCCAATTTCATGTATAATTTGCATGACTTGTTGATTGCAATTTTTGTCTAATAACTGACTTTTGAGAGGAGTAAAGCATCCAAAATTATGAGAAAAATATCACACAAATTAACTTGGAGCCCTTTCAAAAGGGAGGATCTAAAAATTTTACGAATTGCTTTTGCAAGGCTTTTGCAGTAGCATTTAGAAACAGTGGATACATTTTGCAACTCACTTGGTGGTAGATGAACATTTCCACATATTTGTGATTGGCATGCATACCCTACTTGCAATATACCTTTTCAGCTTTTCTACTAAAGAGTTTGGATCGAGCGATATATTTATACATTCTATACATTGTTGTCAATTTTGCTACATTTTTTTAAATTCTTATAAATTTTTGATATATTTTTGTAAATTTTTATAAATTCTTATCAATGTTTATACATTTTTGTGCATTTCTATAAATTTCTATAAATTTTTATAAATCTTTATACATTTTTGTACATTTTTATAAATGTTGATACATTTTTGTACATTTTTATAAATGTTGACACATTTTTGCACATTTTTAAACACCTTTATAAATTTTTGTCATTTTTGTATGATTTCATAAATTTTATACACTTTCATAAATTTTCATAAATTTCTATACAATTTCATTGGAAAGATTCAATTGAGTGGCGTTAGAGCTATATCGCTGCTGTGCACTGTCAAAAATTCTTCAGATTTCTACAAGCATCCCTCGATCCAGACGCGTTTGCAAAAAAGTTGACAGGTTTATTCTTGCAATGCTTACTCGAAAGTTCTCTCTGATACATTTAAAGAGAAAATTATTTTCAAGCGGAAATAAATAAAACATACCCCAGCCAAGAGCAAAGTAGCCTACAACATTTCTGTTTATATTGAATACACTTCTTGTCATCCTTGTAATGTATATACCCTCAGCTAACATCCATGATCCAACAGCGAGGTACAAATAGTGCAGCAACACAGCTGTTGCCTTGCAGGCTTTCTGAAATTGATTTATAAGGTTAAGATATTCAATTTAAATGGCGGATAGTAACATCCTAGAATTTCTGGGTGTTCCAAAAATTAGACAGATTTGACCGGGTCTAGCGCGCAGGCTTACGACGTGATTCCTTGTATTCGTTCAGCATCTTTAATCTGATATTTTATTTTCTCTCATAAAGTATGAGCGATAACCATCCAATTCAATGAGCGATGCTGAGACTTACGTAATGAGTCTTGGCCTAGCGATAATATTTTTGCTTTAATCAATGGCTGATCAGTTAGAAAATTCAAGATTGATAGTTTAACTCTCAAAGCACCAATATTAACAAACAAGGTATCTATGTACAAGCTAACTATCGAAGAACGTTTCAAAAATGACATGCGTTTCAAGAATTGCAGTGAAAGACTTCACGAAATTTCAATCTCTTTCTGTGACCGAAACAAAAGCGACTAATATATTTTCAAAGGACTGACTAAGACTGAGGCCATTACAACAGCTCGGGACAGAGAGAAATGGGGGAACATTGTGTATACCGCCACAGCCATTCGGGAAGCCGAACGTTCTGAACGATCGAACATAGGGCTCAAATCTTTAAAAAGGTCGGTGTAAAATTTTATTACCGTTTTCTTTGAAATAAATACCTTGGAAGGAACTTATGGTTTTTTGCTCTAAATCTGCCGTGGCAATTTATTGATATCTTGATTAGTTTCAATATGGCGGCATTTATAAAATTTGAGGCTATGACGTCATCAAATTTCTAAATCCTAAACTACAAAAGCTACAGATTTCTGCTTGCCACCATCTTGTAGAACTCCATTAACTAAGGTTATGTAATGTTTCCTCTATTAGTTTAGGATTTACAATGATTTAAATTTTTTCAAAATTTTGCATGAATTTTTTAAAAAATTATCAAATTGCCGCCATTTTGAAAAAAATAAATGTATCATAAAATTTCCACGGCAGATTTACAGCCAAGTACTATAAGTTCCTTTCAAGCCATTCAATTCAAAGAAAAATATACTAGAATGTTACACCGACCTTTTGAAAGATTTGAAAGATTTGAGCCCTATGCTGAACGATCGTAGTATGCGTAGTAATAGTCAGGTAAGTCTTCATATCCATTTCAACATATATGTTTATGTATGTTTAAATTTGCCACGTAAAATAAAACAATTTACAAGAAATAAATAGAATTTACAAGTTTTAAAAAGCTAAAGAATAGATAAAATACGATGACAATGTTCATTAAATAAATACGTTAAAAACACCCCTAATTGTAGTGGCAGGGATAGCATTAAAAGGTCATAATGACCTTATTTCCATAATGGTCCCCTTAGAGGTGGTTGCAAAAGAAAAATAATAAAAGTAAACAACAGATGTTAAAATGATTTGGATGGAGCATCATTTAGTAGGGCCGAGTCATATATATGGGAGAGGAGGAGTGTTTCAATAGAACACATATACGTTGTTTTCTTCTCTCTCTATCTTTTGGAAAAAAATTTCCTTTTATCGAGTTTATATTGTTTGTAGTTTTTAAATCAGAAGAAAGGCTATTCCATATTTTTGGCCCCAAGTAGGACAGGCATTTTTGGCCAGTGTTACTTTTGCGAAATGGGAGGTTTAATTTAAACTTAGACCTTCTCGTTACTCGGTTTTGGTCCATTGGGTGAAATATTTCACCAGTATAGGCTGGAGCCGTTCCTTTGAAAACCATTTAATAATATATTGCTAGCATATATAACGGGGATTGTTTTTCATTTACTCACCCTGCATAGTTGGTTAACCAAGCGTTTCATTTATGCTTTATTCAACCGGTGGTCTTAGCGCGAGGAAGTAAGTGTACGCTTACCTTATTTCCAGTGGCAGTGATTCCAAAGATGAACGTAGTTTGAGCAAGAAGGATAGCAATTGAGAGATTCAAATGGATGACACTGTTTGGCTTTTTTAAAAGTCTGTAACAAAGAAAAGATTTTAATTGGTTTCATCATAAAGCCATCATCATCATCGTCATCATTAATTAATTTAACGTAGGCTATATAAAAGGAAGATAGCTAAATTACAGCTAATTTAGGTCTACTAACCAAGAACATTATTTAGAGTCCGTCTCAAATTAGATGTCACCTGAGATTTGCGATAACGCAAAATTCATTTGCAAAGCACTTAATAATTTGAAGAAAGTGTTGTGGTACAGTGGTGTAACCCTCTGACTACGCAGCCAGAACTGTCAGGCGGACAGGGTTCGATACCCAGTAGAGCCCCACCACTTGAGCGTCTTGAATAGGGTCGCGGACTCGATTAGCGCTTAGCTACTTCTGCGATCCCAGCGCTTGGCGCTAAAAAACGCAACTTCACCTTGAGTATATAATTTCTGACTTCAAGTACAACTTTCGCTGAAACTACAGATCAAATTTCTGATTATCATTTCAAAACTTTCCTTTGCAGAATATCTTTCAAAAGTTTGTAATCAAAATCAACAGCATGCAGTAAATACAAATTTTAACAATTACATTTTCATTTTCATTTCATTTTTATTTATTTCAAGTGGCCAGTGAAGGGGCACTTTTTATTTCTGTGTTAAGTGTATTCCACACAGTTACACCTCGATATGAGAAACTACGTTGCTCGTAAGAGGTTGTAAAGCGAGGTATTCTGAGATCCGTGTCGGTATTACGGAGAGACCGTAAATTGTTTTCCGACAGTTTTGTAAACATTAGCTGCATATATTCAGGAACTAAACCATGGAGAGACTTGTAAACCATAGTTGCAGTTTCAAATTCTATCATTTCCTTTATAGTTAACCACCCTAGCCTTTCAATCAAAAGAAGAGATGACGCATCATATGAGCTGTTAGTAACAATTCGTGCGGCACGGTTTTGTAGCTTCTGCAGCTTATCGAGCAGGGTTTCTCCACAACAACCCCACACCGAGCAGCAGTTTCTGAAATGTGGTTCAACTATACTTGTATACATGTTTTTTACTATTTCCAATGGGAGATATTTTTTAGCATATTTAAGCATGCCCATTGCTCTGGCAATCTTACCTACAGCAAAAGATATGTGTTCTCTCCACTTAAGCTCGGAATCAATGTGAACGCCAAGATACTTATTTGATCCAATTATATCTAGGTTGTCCTCATTTATATGGAGATTGATCTCAGGATCTCCATTGTCCAGATGATGTTTCTTCAAATTACTCGAGGAACCGAGGATCATACTTTGCGTTTTGGCTACATTAAGGGAAAGTTTGTTACCTTCCAACCAAAGCTGAATCCTCTTAAGGTCTGAATTAACTGCTTCATTTATCTCGGCTATAGATTTTGATGAGTACGAAATGCTTGTGTCGTCAGCATACATGGTCACTTTTGTGCTTTGCAACGCACAGGGCAAATCATTTATGTATATCAAAAACAGTAGTGGACCGAGACACGAACCTTGCGGTACGCCACAGTTCACGTTCTCTATTTTTGATGTATGTCCATTTACTTTACAGCATTGCTTACGATCCTGTAAATATGATTTAAACCAATCCAGCTCCCTTCCCCGCACTCCATAATGACAAAGCTTTTGAATGAGAATTGCATGATCTACAGTATCAAAGGCTTTTTTCAAGTCAATAAATACTACAGATGAAAGGAGTCTTATATACCTTGATGCAACAATGAATATAATGGTGATCAACAATCCAACATATGATAAACCAAAACAAATGTATGTGACGACATTCAGTGCAAATATTTCACCAGGAGAAAGCTGAAAGAGAGATGATTGAAAGAGATTATTGAATTGCAAACAAAATGTGAATAACGTGCTGCCAAACTGATGCAAACGATTTCTGTTGAATGATGAGAAAACACACACCAAAACTCAACCTTCGTTGAACGTTGCAAGCAACGCTAAATAGTCCATACTATTCTACAAAACAAATACTCATATCCACAAAAACTGAATTATTAAATTAATCAAGATTAAATATTCGTTATTTACAATTTATTTGGTACAGGTCATTCACTCAATAGATTTCCCCAAAGTCTACTTCATAAAGTCAAAGACAGTCTCATCTGGAGTTCTGGAGTTCTGCATTCCGCAGACCCTCATTCTGCAGTTCTTCGTACCGCAAATCTCTTGAAACCGGGGAATAGGGAACAGCGGAATCGGAAATTCCGGAATTGAATGAGTGACTGAAAATTTTGTTGACTTGCAGGGGTGGAAAAAGTATCGGACCACGGGACCATTGGTCCCAGAAAATATTTTGGCTCCCAGAAAGAAAAAGATACTGAAATCTCAATTGAAATCTCAATACCAAAATTCTGGAAAGAAAGAATTAACAACAAGAAAAAATTAGACAATAAATCAGTAAATGAATCAGTGCATAATAAATTAATCAAAAAAGGTACAGTACAGCCAGTAGCACCCTGTTTTCGTGCCTGAGAATTCTTAAGAATTCTTGAGAAAACTGTTAGTTTCTTAAGAATTCTTCTGCAAGGATATTATTAGGCAATCTTTCATACCTCTCCAGATTTCTCATCAAAATATGAAGAATTCTTGAAAATTCTCTGTAATTCTTGGGAATTTTTGTCATGACAATGTGCATGGCCTGTTCCTTATGCCCAGAGAATCTTACGAATTGTTGCAGCAAATTTGTTCCATATGCATTGAATTAATGGAAACAAAGGTTTAAAATGACAAAATAAATGCTTTCTATTTGGTAAACCAGTCTGGAAGATAAATGTAAGGAAGCTTGTTTTGATCTTAATTCCTAAATAAAGGCTTAGCTTAGCTTAATGCATAACTTTCTGAAAATACCTTCACATATTTTTGAATTTTATCAACACAATTTTCTCATTTTTCAATTTTCTCACAATTGGATTTGAAACTGCATAATCAATGTTCAAGCTTCCTTTTTAGTATATCTGCTTTCTTTTTCATTTTCATTTTCAGTCTTCTCTTAGCATAGCTTCTGCATTATTAGTTCTATCTAGCAAATTTTGTACAAACAGCTTTTAGCTATTTTGAGTTAGGAGGCATATTGAATGATAAACTTGCATACTATAAATTGATCCCTCGTGAACCACATTATGGTCTATTCACAGTGAACAACTCATGTCTAAACCATACTGTTCCTGCTTTGAATTCAAGTGGATATTTTTAACAAACAGTTTTATCTACTTCTTGTGTGGTGCACAGAAAATTTTTCATTTTCTAACTGCGGTCCAAGAAAGGGAAAAATATTTTCCACCCCTGTTGACTTGACATACCTTTTGACTCGAATCCAATGAAGTATCAACTTGTAATAAGGATGCAAATGTGGTAAGATGATAGCAATGACAACGAGTAATGTTAACATCTGAATAAACTTTATAGCATCCATCTCTAGACCACGAGCTTGTCCTTTAACAAAAAAAGAGATAAAATTAAACAACTGTTTAAAATGATGAAAGTTTAATTTCTTACATTGTAGGGCTTCTTTGAGTTGTACCGGGTGTCTCATAAAAAGAACTCCTGCTTCAAAAATCACCAAAATGTGGTTACATTGCCAATCTTAGAATGTATTTTTTACTTCTTTAAAGTAGCATCGGTTCCAAATCTTTCACTCGGCGTAAAAAGGTGGGTGTAAAATTCAATGACCTATTTCTTCTGATTGAATGGCTTGAAAGAAACTTTAGATACCTATCTATAATTCTACCGTTGGACTTTCCACAAATTTTGAATAATTTTCGAAATTACAGCGTATCTTACATTTCAACTCATTTGAGGATATGACGTCATCAAATTTCTAAATCATAAATCAGATGAGTGACAGACATTTGCTTGATATCATATTGTAGGCATTCATAAACTATGGTTTTCTTCGAAATTATTTCACGTTACGTCAAACTGTTTAGAAATTACGATGGTTTTAAGTTTTTTTGAAAATTTTTCTCGAATTCTTGAAAAGAAGAAAAACACTCTAATTCTGAAAATATCGAATATTTCAGAAAAGTCCAACGGTAGAATTATAGAGAAACAGCTAAAGTTTCTTTGAAGTCATTCAGCTCAAAGAACAAGGTCACTAAATTTTACATCAGCCTTTTTAAAGATTTGAAACCTATGCTCTTTAAAGTAGATCAAAGACCAAATTATTTTCCCAGGTATAGCTAATCTTGTGATAGGTTCTAAAATTAGCAAATTTATCAATTTTTAGGGTTGCCTGACGTGGAATCATCCTGCAAAAAGCACAAAGGAATACCAGATCAATTCATGAATGGCAGAAAGAAAAGCACACTATCATTGGGGACTTCAAGGATGGTAACAAAATCTGAAATGTTGGCTCTTAAGCAAGATTGACTATGTTGTTAACGAGCATAGCTCAGAATAAGTTTTTCAACCTGTCATTTTATATCCTTTCAGTGATGGAAACAAACGTTTGATCATCTTTAAATATATTTCGATCATTGGCAAAAGATAGACTCACGAGATGGTCCCAGTTGTCGCAACAACAGCAACGACAACAACAACAGCAACAACGACAACAACAACAACAACAACAACAAAATTTATTTTGCTCAAACTGACAAACTGGGACTTATGGACTTTCACATATAAAATTGGGATAAAAATGGCACCGATTTTTCAATTCGCACTGAAATGAGGTTTTAAGAAAAGTCATGGCAACCTTCAGCAGTTGAAATTCTCATTGCTGTGGTGAGCTCACGGGAGTTAAGTGGCCCTCAAAATGAGGAGATCCTGGTTGAAATTTGAAACTTTTGTTGGATTGAGGAAACAATCATCTGGATACTTGTAGCTTTTGTTCATTGCTAATGTCACTCAAAACTTGAATTTTGAGGCGTTTTATCATCTGAGGCTCGAGCCGACAACTCAGGCCCACCGCCATTGCCTGGAGAACTCAGCATTTCCTTCAGCGTTGCTATGATCTCCATATACGGACATGAAATGGAGGGAAACAATTTGGTCCTAATTTTCAAGGTGAAAGTCCATGAGTCGTAGTTTAAGAGCATCCATCAGTCTATCAATACCAATAACTACGAACTTGTAATCAGTCTAGGCAAAAGGCATCCAAAAAAATTTGTGATGGGGTTGAGAATCGAGTATTTGTGACTTTTAAACGGGAGCATTTTTAGGAAATACAGTATCCTATAAACTGTGACGACCACTAAAGTTCTTATAAAGATAATGTGATACGTGACTTTAAAGGAACAACAAAGCGTGTTTACTCACGATATATTCCAGAAGGCACATGTTGATGTTGCTTGGGTCTTTGTCTGCAAAGATAGACAATTTTAAATTCAGTTTCCCTGTATGCAAAGAATATCAACCATAGAAGCACTGAAAAGGAAAGACAGGCACCTTCACCAAGTTTTGAACCATCTCTTTCACCATTTCAAATTTCAACATATAATTCTATAATGGCAGAATAGGTAACTCAGTCATTTCTCAGGGTGTGCTTGATTGATGTTAGTTCTGAAAAAGTAGACTTGGTTGGCTCGCAATTCGTGCTTGATTGAACACAAATTTCTGAAAACGGTATGCTTCCTATGTTTGGAAGGCCTTCTGAGCCTTCTAGAGACTTGTGAATTTTCGTCCCTTATTTCCCTGCGTTCTTTGATTTGCTGATATCACTTGGTAATAGGGACTCATACCATCACTCTTATAAAGTGGGCCCCCATTATGCCCATATGGAATGGTTCCGTATTGACCAATCAAATTGCTAAAATTTAGTTTTCAACCAATAAGGAGGCTCATTTTAGACAGTTGTTGCTGTTGTTGCAAAAAAAACAGTTGATACGGCCTAGAGTTCTCATAGCTGAGATGGATCTATTTTTATTCTACAGAAGAAGATTGCTGCTTGACAGGTATGTATTTTGCAATGAATAGGTCAGGAAAGCATCATTCTTTGTACTAAAAGTTTGCTTTTCAATATTTAAGCTCTTTAAACCCAACTTCGAAGTGATTTCGTTGAGTGTATGAGAACTCCCGCTAGTTTAGGCCATTTTGAAACAGTATATGCACAGCCCACTTTATAAGAGTCTGAGCAAGTGATATCAGCAAATCAAAAAACGCAGGGAAACAAGGGACGAAAAGTCATAAGTCTAAGCCTTCTACTCCAAAAGATGGAAGGTTTGGCAGACTTTGGGAAGCGTGGTGAATTCTACATTATCGTGAATTAGAAATCTGCTGGCTTTATGATCTTTACGTTTTATTCGGAGGTATGTTTCCATCTCTGTGAAGTCCATTATTTTCAGAATTTGATAGATTTAGAATTGCATAGCAAACACAAACACACCCTTAAATTGAAGTTCTTCAAGAAGCTAAGCGATTTGAATCTGCATAAAATTGTTGGCAGTGGTTGTTCAAAGAAGACAATTCTGGCGTACGCCATCCAGTACGTATAAACACATAAAACTCACTACACAAAGTCCCAAAACAAGAAAACATAGACAGACAGAGAAACAAAAAGCCATAATTCAAAGCCATAAGAAATAGACTATGAAATGAATGCAAAAAAGAAATACAGATGAAACATTTGTCCAAAGATAAAGGACAAAATAAACGGCAAACGTAAAACAAACTGAGGAAAATAATTCCCGAACTATGATCAGATTTTCAAATAAAGTTAACAAATACTCATATTTGCTAAGAAATGAAAATTATACACGAATTATAAAAAAGAAACAAACAAAACTGACACTAAAGAAATATCTAAAAATGCAAATAAATTGATAGCATTAATACCTTTTTCAGATAAGATTTAAAATTGATAAACTTCATACAATGAAAATAACCACAAAATGCAATCTACTTCCTTACCCAATAAGCATCAGCCGCTTTAATCGAACTTAGGAACTTCCATTCATAATAGCGGAGATATAGCAAGATTAACAACTGTCACACTATCAGCGATTTCTTTGGGTAATTAAACTAAACAGGGGAATCTTTCCGCAGCATATGATAGCGGTTAAGGTGTGTAATCATATTAGTGGCAGGATAGGATTAGTGATTGATAACTCGGTAGGGCCACGTGCAGATTCAATAAGATGGTATACCCCTTCATTCGTAGCGGTTGGTACTTTGTCTTGCACAGATGTATCTTAAATCTCGTATCCGTCTAAATTTTATTCGAACCATGTTAATGTCTCATATACTAGCCTATGAGAAGACCCTTTACTCAAAAGAAGAAATGGTCTACGAAACAAAAAGCAAACGCTTGCTACTGTGGGTCCCAGATTTCCGGAAGTTAAAGGCAATCTCTCTCCCCTTCGATCAATGAAAATAAAATCGATAAAGATCTTTATTGTATAAATACCCTAGACTGATGATATTCGACTAAGTTTTGCTCCATTGAATTGAATTATTTTTTACTGTTATAGTCATTCCACTAAAACTTTTGGCGGAGAAGCTATGTGCTTATAACGAAAGTTCTGCCTGGAGGATTTTGTTAATTTCATTCAGGAGCTGTTTTGTAATCGTTTCATTTAAGCCCTAAGTAGGCGAGAATTACAATGCCTTCTGCTCGGCTTCTGAATCAAATAAACAAAATCCGCCACACGGAACTTTAGATTTACCCTTCTTTATTCGTTATAAGCATATCACATAACTTCTCTTAAAAACCACCTTTCGCTTGCACAAGGCGAGAGTTTGCCCTACTAGTTTCGGGGAAACTTTTGCGGCTCTGTTTGTTTTGAATTACGGGTTGAGAGAATTTCCTTTGTCTGCAGTCGCTAATCGCTTTGAATAGAGGTGTCAATCAAATGCAACTGTTGCTATTGTATTACAAAATCTGCCCTTGTTATTGTTGCAGGCCCGTAGCACATATTGGGGCCGGTCGGGCCCGGGCCCCCCCAATAATTTCCAGAAGTTGAATTCTTTATTCTTCATAATAACATAGAAAACTGATCATCAGTGACAGGCCCTTGGCACTGAAGCGAGTCAAGACCTATCTAAGTTCAACAGGGTTCAGCAAACTACCGCCTCAACCACCTGATGGTGAAACATGTGCACAACGACAGAGTTGATAAATTCAACCTTGTCAGCATCGTAAACAAATTTGTCATAGATTCCAATGCAAGGAAATTTCACTTTGGAAAGCTCAACCCTTTTGGCATCAGAAGCACTTCGTCAAGAGAGGCGAAAAGTACCCAGACTTCAAGTATCAATAATCATATCTGAACTGACGAGCAGTGGCGTGGTCCTTGAGATCCTCGAAAACCGAAGAGAAAAAAGCTGGGTATAGCTGGGAAAGGATTTTCCAAGAAATGTCAAATCTTCCATTTTAGCACTGGCAAATATGGAATCAGGGGATGCATTCTAAGCCAAAGCAAAGGATGTTTCTTCAAAAATTTTCCTCGTGCTTCAACTCAAAAGAGAACTGTCACAACTTCTTTTCTTCAGGACCTCCGATCATAAAATGCCCTATCAACAATGCACAGAAGGGTGTTACCAAAAGAAAAGAGGGCATTGACCGAGCAATTCTCCCGGGGGCTTCGCTTCCGAACCCCCGGAAGCTTTACCCCTTCGGTGTGAATTAGTGCCCCTCCAATCTGAAAAACGCTCCTACGTGCCTGTTGTTGCTAGTTTTGGGGCTCTGCCGTGCCGCCATCAGTGTTGCATATATTCAAGATGACTAACCTTCTTCCTGTTTTGAAATGTTAGCACCACCGGATTGCTGAAGTTGAGCTGATCGTATAACACAGCATATGAAATGACATGTGAGTTCAATTTCCACATGATTGACCTAAAAAAGGAATTGCATAACTATAAATAGGCAAGTAACTCAAAATGCTTTTTCATTCACAAAGTAGGTGGTTTCTACCGGGTGAGCCAGAAAAAAGTTCCCACTTTCAAAAATTCGTAGCACCACAAATACTTCGTGGATTTGAATGATTCAAATTCTATTTAAAAGCCAAAAGATCGAAGTATTTTTGTGATTTTTCTCGTCTTCTTACGAGCACTGCAAATATAGGTAAATCCAATTTTACTAAAATCTAATGACTGAAAAGGGCCTAAAACACTTGATCAAATCATTAGGACGCTCCTCACACAGAACAATACACAGAGGCGTTTCACCGCTCTCACGAGTCATAAGACATAGATTTTCAAACAGATACTAAAGATTTTCAATCCCATGGCAATAAATGTGCAGACGATATTTCTCAACGATGAGAAATTGCATTTTATCTATTGTTCTGAGCGAGGAGTCCATTATGATTTGATCAAGCATTTTAGGCCTTTTTCAGTCATTTTGCAACCATCAAGTTTTTGTAAACTTGAATTTATCAATTTTTCCAGTGCTCTTAAGAAGGTGACAAAAATAAAAAAAATACTTCAATCCTTTGGCTGTTAAGCAAATATTGTTTCATTTCAATCCATTCACTTCTCTTGATGCTATGAATTTCAAAAGTGGGAACTTTTTTCTGGCTCACAAATCGCAATCTTCGAAAAGTATAAAACAAATCGCAATCTTCAACTTTTAAAAAACTCTTTTGAAGTAAAGCCTTTTAAAAACGAAAATGCAAAATTCGTATAAGGAAGGAGATGTAAGCTCTGTGGTTTAGAAGCTAGAGTAGTTGAGATGTAACTACAGCACTTAAATGGTCTGTGCAAGGTTATGAGCTTGCATTTGACATTGAACAAAAAATCTAAAACTAGCCTATTAAAATCGATGTCCCACACGCGCTGTGAACAGTTGATAGCCAAAGAAACAATGCTGTATCTGAATGTTTCTTTGTTCTATTTACAAAGAAGCCTAAATAACCATTGCACACTCCCCTTATCTGAAATCTTTGAAATGTTGGATTTGGTACAAAAAGTTCGAGAACTTCACGTCAGCTATATACACAAGAAACAGAGATGAAACTATTTTCTCAATCAAAGCAAAGTGAACTTAGTCTTTCATTGCTGTGTCGTCGATCTTTAGAAATGGTGTTACTAATCTAACTGATTCTTGGGATGGCAATGTTTAAAAACACCGAAAATATGTGATAGAAAATGGAGGGAGCAAACTAATATCTCTGTAGATGACTTGCTAATCCCCCTGGACGACTCACACTCTTCGCAGTTTTCGTACCCCTGTCCTTTTCTCAAAGCTCCTTGGACAGTATACTCTTGACGCACTATTGGAGACCAGACAACCCCCTGGGCAATTTATTGATTCCCTTGGGCAGTTAAAGCAACCCCCTGAACAATACAGCTATTCCCTTATGTAATTAAAATACCCCCTGGGCAATGGAAGCACCAGCTGTTGCTTAGACTGATACGTTAATCCTGAATTTCAGAAAGCATTTGTTTTTAAATCGCACACTTAAATCTATGGTGAGACGGTTAAAAACCACAATGCACTTACAATACAGTTGCAGTTTTGGTGAAAAGAGCTCGCAGTAGGTTTCAAGTACACCATTTCATGCATCGATGGTTTTACAAGATTAGCAACAAAACGTAGATTGGTTCAACAATTGATTAAAAACAATTCTACGTTGAAACTCAGTGGAAAATCTGATTAAAAGTACCATAAAGTTGGCAAAATAAAAAAGAAGTATAATCCGAAGGAAGCCTTAAACAGTGAAAGAAAATAGACATCTTGATAATGGTCTATCCGTTAATTTGTGTTGGATTGAATGTTAAAGATTCTATTTCCTCTCAGACCGTTGAATCTCATAAGATTTTCCTTTCGTATATTCCAATCTAATTTGCAACACAGTAACAGAGAAATTTTTTTTTTTTTTTTTTTTTTTTATCAATCTAAAACTTAAAAACAACAAGTTAATGCAAATTACTGTGGCATTTGCAGCGAGGAAAGACGCATGGTCACCGGGTCCTCACTACAAATGCCACTTACAATTTTCTAAGTACTATCAACAATAAACTAATAATAGAACACAAAAAACAAAAAAATAAGATACAGATGCACACTAAATCAGGACAAAGTAAAAGCCAAGGTAAAACTGAAGTACCCCCAAAACCCGCACAAACAGCCCACCACCCACCAAACCACAACCACGAGCGCACCGGCAGGGAGAATGAAACAAAGTTTCAGGGATTCAACCCCGAGGGGAAAAAGACTTTCCAATTTACCATAGACTCCCCCCAACCGATGCACCCGCGGCAGCAGTGCGATGAGCAGAGACAGCCCACGCAAATTCCGGGAGCACTTCAGTCTAAAAGAAAAAAAAAGGGTTAGGCTGCTGTTTTTCCAGAAAGTTTAATTAAACCGTCCAGAAGTTTTGATGAAAGAAATAGTTGCTTCTATGATGATTCTGTTTGCAAAGGTGCTTTCATTTGGGTTCCCATATAATAACAAATGACAAAGATCCTTTGAGTTCATGCTAGCAACATCATATCCGACATCTGAGACTTGACCAAGGAGATCTTGGCGCTGAGCTGTAAACTGGGGGCAGTGCAGGAGGTAATGCTCATTATCTTCCTTTCCTGTACCACAAATACAAATTGGACTCAAGCACTCAAAATTATGCCTAAATCTATGTTCATTTAGAGGACTAAAGTTAACTCGAAGCCTTGAAATTGTTCCATAATTTAGCAAGGAAGTGATTGATACAGTTGCTTTAACGATCAGTAGGACCCATCTAAACCATGGGGCGACAACAAGTCGCTCTGTCCGTTGGTAAGTAAGTTGGTCAGTCCATGCTGGTTTTAGTTTGCAAGACGGAATGTTTACTGAGGCAACAGCGAAAACGAGCTTCAAAAGGAAATTCACCTAAAATATTTAATCATCAAAGTAAGTTCGTTTAATAGCATGACCGTTATGGATATTATGTTCGGACCAGACCAAAAAACGTTGCAAACAAAAGACCATTTCTGGTCTGGTCTCAAAAATGTGTTCGTCACACTCATTTTTATCAAAGTCAATCACCATCCTGCGTTTCCAAAGTGGAGGAGCTAAGTGGAGGTAGTCTATAAATAGAACAAAGAAAACTCGTACGACGGTATCGTTCATCTAGCTAAACGATATGCCGGCACGTGTGGACATCATCAAATACAATAGGTTAATAAAAGAATACCCAGACCCCTTCCGCGCGTGACTTCTATCTCCGTTGATTCTCTTTAAAAGCATTACAGTAAGCAGTAATACATATGAGCGTTAAAGTAATACATTACAGTAATACATGAGCGTTAAAGCTATCCTGAACTTTGCTGACAAACCGCTGACGCCCCGTTGTTATCACACAATAGTGCTAACTTCAATAGCAGTGGGGAACAAAGACCTCTTAATCCTTGCATTATCCTCAGGAATTTCTTTGATTTGATTTCAATAATGGTTAACTGACTACTTTTAATTGATGATTGAAAAGAAGTTGATATTGGTCATGAGCTCGCTATCTATGCACCAATATCTATTGTGGGCCGAGTGAAAAGCAAGACAAAAATAATTTAGGCCAAAAACGATTTTCAGATCATACGACAGTCGACCTTGGTACCACCAAAGAGCATGGTTAGCAATAGACAAAATAGGCTAAGGCTGTCAAGTGATCAGTCTCCAGATAAAACATCTTGTTATTTCTTTGAAGGAGCTCTGTAGCGCATGTGATTGGTTTAGAGAGCAAAGCTTAGACAAAGGAAAGGAGCTACAGCCCAGACTCTTTGTGATATTTTCGAATGATAAAAGTACAGTTCAATTCGAAAAGATCCCTTTCCAATTCTTTTCTGTTAATCCTGCCATGCAAATCTTTAATCTCTTTCTATAATCTTCGGCCAATTATTAATGAGATAGCCTGATAACCAGCCCATTATTCTATGGGCTGGTTATCAGGCTATGAATGAGACAAATTGCCTTTAACATGTTTTATTCCATAAAAACTTGAACCATGAATGCAAAAGGTAGTATGATATAAAAACTTCCCAAGAATATGATCACGCGACTTGAAATGGGTACAACAAACCTTAGCCGATTAGGTCTATGGGCCTTTAAGTTAGTTATTAACAATTTCAGGAAACTACAGTTTTAGCCTTTTTATCAAGAGGTTAATGATCAAAATGGATCAAACCTTTCGCACAGAGGTCTGGGGAGGCGCGCTACTTTTCTGGAAAATGGCGGATAACATGTATCCGCCACTTTTCGGGGGGGGGGGGGGGTGGCGCACCGTCCCAGACTTCTGTGAAAAGGTCTATTTATCCTAACCCTGATCCGACATCAAATGCCAGGTATCCATTAGTTTTTAATCGCTCGTAGTGCAGTTGTATGTAGTTTAACGTTGCGTGTCTTTGTGTATTGGCCATGGGGTAGTCATCGTCTTCCGCTCCCCTTGATATCGTCCCTGTGGTGTCGTAGAGTGTTTAGATAAGTATAGCAGAATATGAGATTTATTGTAAATATTTAATATGAATAACAAAAACTTTTGGCATAATGCCGGTAAATCTTAAAGGAATACGTACGAATCATTAAATGTTGTTTTGTTTTGCAATGCATTGCTTTCACTCAGTGTTCCATACGCAATCCCAACTGTTGCAGCATATGCAGATGTCATGTTTTCGGCTACAAATAAAGAATCAGTGACTATACCGCGTACGTGAAAAAATGTTAGACGTTTGAAAGTAGACTTATGACGATGAGTCTCTTGTTTCCCTGTGCCCTTTGACCTCAAGATGGCGCTTCAGTCAACAGAGACTCATATCATTACTCTGAAAAAGCTGACCCTATTTAGGCCTAATATGCTGGGATTCCTAGCATACCAATCAGAATGCGAGATTTGGCGAAGAACAATAAGTTTCGAACCTTCAATTCGATCGACGCAGTTTACTAAATCTGAAGGAAGTTGCTGCGGCAGGTACTTGAAGATTTCTCTGGGATATTTTGGTCTTAAAAACATGGAAATTGCAGCATTAAAAGACTTATTTTGCACTCACCAGGTAAAATGAACTTTGTTCTTCAGATCAATACCAAGTCTCGTTGATTAAGTGTCTGCTTACCGTGGTTCCTATCGCATTTCCTTTCTGAGGAGTGACCAGAGCCGAAGCAGTCGTTCGATCCAGATTCGATCGATCGAATGCAGAAGATAGGGTCAGGTTTTTAACTGTTTCAATATGAGTCCCTGTTGAGCAAGGTACCGCAGGGATACAAGGGACTCATTGTCATAAGTCTAGTTTGAAAGTGCGCAGCCCTCAAACCATTTACCAGACGCGTTACCATATTCATATATATTCATATATACCATATAAACTGATGATAACTGTTAAGTTAGCATATCAACATAGTCCCGCTGTTAACACTGTTCCGCTTTTGAACAAAAGCGGAGAGAAAAATCTCCATTTTTGTGAAAGCGTACACACTGATTCACACAAAACGGCATAAAAACTAAGGTTTCTGAAAACGCACTTAATCAATGTGAACGCTCAAAAACGGGGTTTTTGAAAATGCTCCAATATTCAACAATGAGTTTCACAAAACCGGAACGATGTGAACGCACAAAAATGGATATCTTTGGCTCCATATTTGTAATTATGTGGATCATTGCGAATGGACAAAACCGGATGCTTTTCCCTCCGTTTTTGTACAAAGACAGAGCAATATGAACGGGAAGCTTCGATGCATCAAAAACGGATCATAACAAAACGGAACAGTGTGAACTGAGAAATTTGAGAAATTAATGAGAAATTCTTTTTGTCGATATCGCTTGCATTATTCTTAATTCACAAGAAATTTTATAAAAATGCTTTATCTCAAAATCCTCGATCCAATTTGCAACCAATCCAGTCTTTTGATAATAGAAAATAGACAAAAAAGGCTGAATGAAAATCCCAAGAGTAAACAATTACGCAGCAGCCACTTCATACACCTAGCAAATGTTTGAAAAACGAAATAGACGGATAGAATTTGTTTATGATAGCAGTGAGGCTAAAATGCCAGCAAATTTGATCAAGAATTTTACGCCTGTTCTGAAGGATTTTGAGATGAGGCATTTTTGTCAATAGACCTTTTAGCTATTCTACAAAAGAGCCTGGATCGAGCGTTATTTTCATACATTTTTATACGCGACGTTCGATCGAGTGACGTTAGACATATCACAATTGTGCACATTCGAAAATTCTGCAAAACATTGAAAATGTTGTTCGATTCTGATTCTTTTCAGAATAGCTAAAAGGTCTATTGCTTGTTACATGAAAACGAAAAGACCGATTTTGAAAAACTGAATTTTCTTATCTACCGGGTGTCCCAAAAAAACGCAGCAGATTCAAAAAATTCTGATGCAAGCTGCTTGAAATTAATAATAAAAAGATTACTTTTCTCTAAATCTGCAATGATTAGATTAAATTTCGATATATTTTTCAGAATTTTTGGTGACTTGATTGAAGAGTTAAAAATCAACAAACTTCAAATTTGATGTCAGGGCAAAACCAGAGCTACCAGCATTAGTGCAAAGTACACTGCACAATTAAAATCAATATCTAAAAGTAATATCTAAAACTTCACATAGTTACGAACAAGCACAAGCACACAATTTAATTAAGAAAATGTAACAAAGGAATCCTTTACTGATTTGTGAGTTATCTCGAGGAAACTCTGTGTTGATTTATGATTGGAAGTATAAATCTAATAATGGCCTTGTCATTCTACAAAACGTAAGCAACCATCATGAACACTTAAGAAGCACGACTGTGTTTTGAAAGAAATCTTTATGAAAATGTTTGTTCAATGTTCAATTAAATTGTGTGTTAGCGTGTTTGTCAGCAATGCTTTGCAATTGCAGGGATAGTCATGTTTTACAATTTGGCATAATGATTCACCACTGTTAACTGGTTTTGACCTCAGGGCAATTTTGAAGTTTGCTGATTTTTAACTATACAACCAATTCACCAAAAATTCTGAAAGATATATCAAAATTTAATCTAATTATTGCAAATTCAGATAAAAATAATCATTTTCTCAATAATTTCAAATAGCTTGCATCAGAATTTTTTGAATCTGTTGCGTTTTTTTAGACACCCGGTAAGTTGATATATTAGCTACACTGGTGTTATCAATTTATAGGAGTCTGATTTGTGATTCGACAGCTCCAGGCTTTCAAACCTCCAAACATATTTTTGACATTCATTCCTGCACCGCTTGAAATCTTCTGCGTTTCCAAGAAAAGGGTAACATACTTTATCAGGCCTAGCGATGAGCATCCAATCTGAGATTATTTTAAAAATCACTTCATATTCATTCGATCTAAAGCCTTGTCACTACGCCAGCTGGGTGAGTGGCCGAGCGGCTGATACAGTTTCCGTAAGGTGATTGAAGTTAAGCTCGGTCGAATGAGGTCAAACTCTGGATGGGCGATCTTTCGGAGGCCTGACCTCGCAACTCACTTCGCCGTCCCATGCCTGGATGTGGGCCTAAATTAGCTTTAAATAGCTAGAAATCCTTTCAGTTCACTTGAAATAAATTATTGAAAAAAGCTCAAATCTAGTGCCTTTATGGGACACCGGCATTGGATTTTCTCCGAGAAACATTTGATAGGATTTGTAACTTTTCCCGGGCCTTCAAAATCGAGATTTTTGGCTTCATATAAACCAATTCGAACTCACCTTTAAAGATACTTGTCGGAAGTTGCACTGAAGCCGTACTGCCAGGCGAACTGAAAGAATCTCCTTTAAAGTTCTGTACAGCATATTTACTCAGCCTAATCACTGCAATAATAAATACAAAAATTAGCGATCAAATCAACGCACCGGTTCACATCAAGTTTTCAAAAAAGTAAGCGCGTTAATCATCTCATATGCCGGATGAATCATAAAAATATATACATTCTTTGAGTGAATACATCCTAGATCATACTAAAACTGTATAAACCATAGTGGGTGAAACTAGTCAGCACTGAATAAAAGAATAAAAAGGGTTAATTCTTAGGATCAGAGAATAAAAAATACGGCCCCTCAGAGCTATGATTCTCAAATACTAATGATTTGATTTTTCTAACGCCAACCAACGGCAGTGTTCTCTCATCATCGGGGCCTGAGTTTGGGCAATTAGTGCATTGGCCAAACGTGCACGCCGCTAATCCCTTAAATTATCCCTGGTTGGGGGTTATAAGAAAGAAGCCAATTTTTTCCACAAGCCAATGCACTAATGTCCATGCCAATGTTCCCTGCCTCCAAAGAGACAATTGAACACGAGCATGAAAGATTTGCCGACGAAGAAATAAACAATCGCAAAAAAGGCGCGGGTGGGTGGGACAAGCGAAAAAATAAATCCCAGCGATTTCCAGCTCTCAGTCAGACGTCGAATGGCGAGCAACAAGATTATGAAAACCTTTATTCGAGGTCAATGTTTCCCGAACAAAAGGAACCATAGAAACCGAACTCCCTAAACAATACTTTGACTACGATGATAAGGCCTCACGATGCCACAGGTATTCAAATTGCCTGATTATTCAGCCATGGCCAATTTCACATAAAGATCTCCGCTTTAATCTTTTAGAGAACAGGAGGGGTGCAAAAAGCCTCCGTTATGGGCACAAAAGAGGGGGGGGACAGTCACAATATTATTATCGTTCAGATATGAGAACACACGACCTCTTCGCCCGAATTAACTGTGATGTAAAATTACATTTTAATCCCGATCAAAAGACCAAATTGATACCTGTCTTCTTCGAGTGGTTAGGGTTAGGGTTAGGGTTAGGGTTAGGGTTAGGGTTAGCGTTAGGGTTAACGGAACTCTTCAACGGTACTCTTCAATGGTACGGAACTCTTTAACGGTACACTGTATACACTCTTTGAAATGTTGTAATACAAAAAATATAACGCTGATTTAAAAAATTACAACTGCGTTGCCGAGCTGAGGGCTTGACTCTATTTTGAGAATATATTCACAATTGAGAACGCATTAATTTTGTCTCATTGAAGAATTCCAGAAACTAGCTTCCAATGGATTTTTCTCAGATTATAATATATCTCTGGCCAATTGCACAAGCCTCGATTAGAAACTATTAAGTCTATTGTCCTCCTAAAAGATAATCCTATGGCGAGAGGACTTGTTGGAGCTTATTACCAAGATCTAGTTTCTCCAAGAGACAGACCCCGAGCAATTTCTATTTGGCTCAAATCCATTTTAATTGCTTCAAACAGTTAAGACGCCGTTCTAGTTGCAAGCCAAACCACTTACTCAGTCCGGCGATTTCTACAGTTTCATTAACATCCGTTCTGTTAGAGTTAAGTAAATCCTTTGCAGCATTTAATCCAACATTTTCCAACTCCAATACAGGGTTTCCTCCATCAGCTGTCCCCTATTCAAGTAAAGATAACTCGATTAAGCCTGGTTTAATATTTTCATAACAGAAAAGGGATAGTCGTCAGAGTCACCTCTAGTAACATGACAAAAAGAGGAAGAGAACGGTTATCCTCTGACGTGATGTACTAGACTTATTACAGTTCGTCCCTTGTTTTCGCTCGCAATTACAAAACTTTTTTACTTACTTATCTATTGAGGAGAATTATCTTACCTTCTCATTCATTGAATTGAATTGAATTGCTCGCTCAGGCAAATTGAGCGAAAAGGTTCAAATAAAAATAAAAAAAATTTGCGAAATTTACGACGAATTTTAATCAGTCTAGTGATGTACAACGATCATTCTTTTATCACGTAAAACCTAAACTAAAATATACCATACATTACTGGTCCTATCCACAGCTGGAAAAGACATGCAGTCACCTTGTTCCCACTGCAGATGGGACTTACAAATTAAACCACACAATTTCCAAACACAATTTACAACGATGATAGACCGGGCAGACCAAGAAGAACTTAAATTCATGACATCAACAAATTTCCGTACAATCGCTTCCGTACCAGTACCATGAAAAAAAGGCAAGGCCAAATCGGTACGATTTCATGCAGTTTTCATCCACGAACATATCACTCCCTACACATCTTGTACACCTGTGGCAGAAATCCATTTGTTTTCAAGAAAAATCCCTAACAATCCCTTTGTTTTCAAGAAGGATCCCTAACAATCCCTTTGTCTTCAAATATCTCGAGCACTCTCTTGAAAGAGCGACACATCCTTCGGTTTTAATTTCACAATGGCTATCGTGTAAACGGTGCCCTATATCTATGTCATATCGCTAGTGGCAAGATCGCACAATGATCGAGACTATATCCAAACAGAGGTTTATCTAACACAGTTAAACAAAGATTAAAAAAAGACGTAACAGAGACTACTTCACAGTTAAGGAAAGGGAGCGGGTGATGTGGTTAGGACTGGTAAATGACGATTGTCTGGGGCACACAGCCATTTCATTGACATTGCTCAGTATCAGACGGCTTCAAAAAGAGCTCTCTAAGTTGTTAACAGTGCTATGAAGGCGTAATGAAACAGATGCCTTCTATTTCACTTTATTTTTTTGTAAGTCACACTCTGATGAAGACACAAGTCAGAAAGGCCTCAGTGTGCTAAATATCTTGTCTTTTTTGCATCCGACCTTCTTTTATACAGTTTATTCGTACAACTTTCTACCAATACTATTTCAGAAAAATAGAATGAAAGATGTCTTTCATGAAGATGCCCTCTTTCGTATGACAAGTTCCCACTATTGAGCATGGTCTGCTGGGTGTCTCAAAATCTATTCGATATTTGATTAAATATACCGGGTGAACCAGAAAAAATTTCCCACTTTCGAAAATTCGTAGCGCCACAAATACTAGACTTATGACGATGAGTCTCTTGTTTCCTTGTGCTCTTTGACTTCAAGATGGCGCTTCAGTCAACAGAGACTCATAATATTACTCTGAAAAACCTGACCCTATTAGGCCTAATATGCTGGGATTCCTAGCATACCAATCAGATTGCGAGATTTGGCAAAGAACAATCAGTTTCGAACCTTCAATTCGATTGACGCAGCTTACTAAATTTGAAGTAAGTTGCTGCGACAGGTACTTGAAGATTTCTCTGATATGTTTTGGTCTTAAATTGCAGCATTAAAAGACTTATTTTGCACTCACCAGGTAAAGTGAACTTTCTTCTTCAGATGAATACCAAGTTTTGTTGATTAAGTGTCTGCTTACCGTGGTTTCTATCGCATTTCCTTTCTGAGGAGTGACCTTTGAACAGAGTCGAAGCAGTCGTTCGACCCAGATTCGATCAATCGAATGCAGAAGATAGGGTCAGGTTTTTAACTGTTTCATTATGAGTCCCTGTGAGCAAGGTACCGCAGGGATACAAGGGACTCATCGTCATAAGTCTATTCATGGATTTGGATGATTCAAATTCTATTTAAAAGCCAAAAGATCGAAGTATTTTTGTGATTTTTATCGTCTTCTTACGAGCACTGCAAATATAGGTAGATTCAACTTTAAAGAAATTTCATATTTGCAAAATGACTGAAAAAGGCCCAAAACACTTGATCAAATCATTAGGACGCTCCTCACACAGAACAATACGCACGGGCGGTTCACCTCTCTCAAGAGTTATAAGACATAGATTTGCAAACAGATACTAAAGATTTTCAATCCCATGGTAATAGATGTGCAGACGATATCTCTCACCCATGAGAAATTGCATTTTCTCTGTTGTTCTGAGCGATGAGTCCTTTAGGATTTGATCAAGCATTTTAGGCCTTTTTCAGTCATTTTGCAACCATCGAGTTTTTGTAAACTTGAATCTACCAATTTTTCCAGTGCTCGTAAGAAGGTGAGAAAAATCACAAAAATACTTCAATCTTTTGGCTGTCAAGCAAATATTGATTCATTCCAATCCATTCAGTACTCTTGGTGCTATGAATTTTCAAAAGTGGGAACTTTTTTCTGGCTCACCCGGTACAGTAAAAAATAACGACATCATAAACGGGCTCCATGCATATGGTACGATAACCCTATCCAGCCAGACTCTGATCCAAAAGAAGGCTCAAATCTTTAAAAAGGTTGGTGTAAAATTCGATTACAATTTTCTTTTAATTAAAAGGCTTGGAAGGAACTTAGGGTATTTTGCTGTAAATTTGCCGTGGAAATTTATTGATGTCTTGATTAGTTTCAAAATGGCGGCATTTATTAAATTTGAGGCTATGACGTCATCAAATTTCTAAATCCTAAACCAGAAAAGCTATAGATTTCTGCTTGCCACCATATTGTAGACCTTCATAAACTATGGTTTTCTTGAAAGTTATATCATTTCTCCTCTATTGGTTTAGGATTTACGATGATTTGAATATTTTCAACATCGTCCATGACTTTTTTCAAAAATAATTAAATTGCTGCCATTTTGAAAAAAATCAAGATATCAAAAACTTTCTACGGCAGATTTACAGCAAAGTACCATAAGCTCCTTTCAAGCGATTCAATTCAAAGAAAAGTGTCAGAATTTTACACCACCTTTGTAAAGATTCGGATGATTCTCGTCTTCATTCTGTTTCTGATACTACCGTACATGGTTGTGATGGTGAGAGCATATTACCTTCAGAAATACATCTTGATAGGGAGCAAGTAGTGGAGACTGCTTGAAAAGTGCAATAGTATTGTTGATATTTGAAAAGATGCCATTTGAAGTCATATTAACATAACCTACAAAAAATACAAAAACATTTATTAGCTGATTGCAGGATGCCCTAGATCAGAGTATTCTTAGTATTTATTATTCTTATTATTCTTAGTAAAAAAAAAATTTTTAATTTTTTTTCAAATACTAAAAATACTCTGATCAAGGGTAATTGCAGGATTGCAGACAAAGAAAACTTTTGTAAACTACGAGTTGTCCTACGTTATTAATGATTCTATATAAAAAGCTCTATTAAGCCCCCCTCTCTATTAAGTCCCCCTCTCTAATAAGCCCCCTCTCTAATAAAGGCCCTCCCCTCTGAACCAAAATCAAAATAAGCCTCCACTCTCTATTTGGTAAGAATAAGCCCCCCCCCCCCCCCTCCTCCCACTTATATCAAATTCCAGAGGCTACAAAGGATTTTCCATTCATTGAGCAGAATATGTTAATTCTAATGTGGCTTGAGATAAAACTGTGTCGAATTTATGTGTTTCACTCGTAAAATTGTCTGTTGAATTGCAAAATATGGTGTAAAAGAACTAAAAAGTTATCATATGTATCCTTGTCATTTGATGTTGTGAATAAACCCCTTTTAAGCCTCCTTTGGAGTGTCCGACATTGAATAAGCCCCTAATAGAGCTTTTACGGAAATTCGCAACTTTGAGCCCCTTTAGATATCTGCATATCCCTGCAGCATTACTCGAAATAAGGCAATACGGGATATTTTCATCCTAAGGACCTAAACTCTTGATTTATCGTTTCAAAAAGCTTTTGTTGCCAAACACTTCCTTCAGTAACATAACCTAATGTTGTCATTTTACGCATTTTCTGTTCTGTCTATTGGGATATGATTGCAACAGTGCTTCGATGTCGATGTCGATGTCGATGTCGATGTCGATGTCGTTGTTGTTGTTGTTGTTGTTGTTGTTGTTGTTGTTGCTGTTGTCGTTGTTGTATCTTTATTCTAAATCGATACAAAATCGCGTGCTTGCTTACTTTTTCAACTCGTGGCTCAAACAACCTTACCTTTTTTGCAACTGCATATTGCTAATTTGGTGTTGCCACATGGTACATCATCAAATGAGCGATGCAGAATACCATGTTTGTCTCTTTTCTTTCTGTTCCATAAAACTGCACATTTACCACTCATATTTGGTTCGCCGGTGTGCCATTTAGAGTCATTATGCGCCAGCATAGTCCCGTCTACCCATGTGAAGTCAACACCCTGTTAAAGAAATGAGATGGTCAGGGGTGGAAAAATTTTCGGACGACAGCAACAAGGGTCCAAAACTTTTTCAAAATAGCAGAAACAAAAATGAAAGGGTGTAGCAAGGGAATTGAAAGAAAAAAATGAAATGTGAAATTGGATTCAACAGTTTTATAATATCTAGCTTTAGATGGCGTTCACACGCGATGCCGGCACATTTTGAAAACGGTGAAAAATGTGACGGTGGCAAAATTTGAGCTAGCATTCACACGATACCGTTTTCGAAATCTGCCTGCCAAAAATGTACCGTTTTCGTGTGAACGGGAGGCCAGTCCGGCACATTTTCTAACCGTTTTCAAAACGTGCCGGCATCGTGTGAACGCAGTCTTACTGGCAAAATAGCAGTCTATTGTACTTTTTCTGTCAGTTCAAATAAATGTGCAATCACTTTACGCTATATTTTCAAACGACTGCGTGGAAAAGTAGCAACCAAAAGTAATTTTCATGCAACGAAATATTAGGTACTGCCTAAGGCATGGTAATGACGCTCAACTGCCAAAAGTACGAACTATGGCCTTTGGAGTTGAGTCCATTACTTACCTTGGAAATAAACTGTGGCAGCATTTACCGCAAGAACTAAAACAATTAAACAGGCTTCCTATGTTCAAAAAACGAATTAGATGTTGGAATGGTGGAACATGCAACTGTACGCTTTGCAAAGTATATATCCCGCAAGTTGGGTTTCTAACATGATAGATTTTAACTCTGATTTGTCCTGTAATATATGTTAATTTTAGTTTTATTGTAAATTATGTATATTGTAAATAGTAGGCCTTAATTAGCTGCAATTTAGTTATTCATTTTTAGCCTACTTTGAATAGATATTTAATAACAATGATAATAATAAACCTAAACCTCATCACTCTTATCAAATAAAAACTTCGTGAAAGAATTAGGTATATTTCATTTACTTTAGGGAGCAGTCATTTTCAATGCTGGTACCAGGACGGAGGATAGTTTCACACAATCAGACAATATTTCATAACCCATCTTCAACACAGAAAAAAATTTTTCCCATCACCTTTCAGGAAACCGGTTTGATACCCCCATCCAGAACTATTCGAGGACGTATGAAAATGCACACATACTAAGTTTTTCTATGCGATTTCCATACCAGTCAAGTAATTCACCATTTCCAGATGTCTGACTGATGACTTCATATAAATATTTGATATTTTTCATGCAAAATAGGTTTGCACCCAATGAGGATGTTCCTTAATATTTTCGTACCCCCACAAAGTAATGGAAAAGCTTTTCATACACCTGTCCAAAATCCTCCGCCCCAGCACCCAGGATTACAAGTGACCGCTCCCTTACATACCGTATAGTGCTAAAAGTGCTTGCTTCCTGTCTACCCAGCAAACAAGGGTAGCATAGGTTCCACATCTTTGACTCGGCGTAAAAAGGTGGGTTTAAAATTCAATGACCTATTTCTTCTGATTGAATGGCTTAAGAGAAACTTTAGGTATTTATCTGTAATTCTACCGTTGGACTTTCCAGAAATTTTGAATATTTTTCAAAATTACAGCGTATTTTCCATTTCAGCTCATTTTAGGATGTGACGTCATCAAATTTCTAAATCATAAACCAGATGAGTGACAGACTTTTGCTTGATATCATATTGTAGGCATCCATAAAACATAGTTCTCTTCGAAATTACTTCATGTTGCGTCACACGGTTTAGAAATTACGATGGTTTTAAGTTTTTTTTTAATTTTTCTTGAATTCCTGAAAAAGAAGAAAAACACTCTAATTCTGAAAATATTAAAGATTTCAGAAAAGTCCAACGGTAGAATTATAGATAAATAGCTAAAGTTTCTTTGAAGTCATTCAGTTCAAAGAAATAGGTCACTCAAATTTACACCAGCCTTTTTACAGATTTGAAACATATGCTAACAAGGAGAGCAGTTAGTGAAAAACCAACAGGTTGCAAAGAAGAAGGTCTGTTGACTTTCATCTATGGTTCCAGAAGGCAAAATATTTTCCAGCCCGGGGTTCCAGCCCTGGAGATGATCACGGCTCAAACTCAACATATTGTTAGAGTGAAAAGAGCGTTTGCAGAAATTTACGACAAAATAGTTATCCGATTTCCAAGAGCACTAAACCGTTTCAATGAAAAAGATTAGCTTAAATTTGAAAGCTTTTTCACAGTAACTTCTAGATCTACAGGATGAGTAAAAACCAATCAACATGTGAAAGACCACTGCCCCCCGGATATCAAGACGATAATATTGGAAAATAGTCATTTAATAAAGGAGATGCTGAAATCCATTTTAAAATTTACCAGATTGAAATCGGCCACTCCGTTCTGAAGTTATTAGGTATTTTCTTTTGAAAGCCCCTTCAAGAAACCCATGAAACAGGCTTAAAATCGCGACCAGATGTTTCAAATATTTCTGCCTAATACAAAATGTCGAAATCAAGCTAGATGAAAAGGGAAGACAGCCGAAAGGGAAACAGAAGGAATAGCAAGGGAATGGCGGCAACAGTTAAGAGCAGAAAAGGGGAGCAAACTATCCCAAGAGAAGTTCAAAATGCGTTGCGACGTGAAATGGTGGCGAAAATGCAAAGAAGCAGAATAGGCGCCGTCTGTCCCAAGGGAGGTACTAAAACGTAGCGACGCTAAATAAAAAAATAAGACAAAAAAACCGATGACTGAAGCAAAAGGTACTCGACTTTATTATTATTATTATTATTATAACATTCTTTATAAAGTTGGTTATTAAAAATAGCTCTTCTTCAAGAACTAATAAAGACCAACTATTTACAAAACAAAAATAAATTACAGTTCATGATAAGAAACGAAAATACCCTAAAATACCCTATTTACAAATTTTGCAACGGCAAGTCTCTCCAATCCATTTTTTTATGCATGACTTAAAAGAACAGACGGAGGTGGCAATTTTTGTATCATTGGGCAGGGAATTCCATAATATGCTACCACGAAAAGATAAACTATCGTTGCCATAAGTAGTTGTTTTAGTTTGAGGCAACATCAACAGATTCTTTGATCGTAGATTGTAATTATTGTCCTTTTCATGGAACATATCCCACAAAAAAGAAGGGTTTTGTTGTGTTAAACTGCTATAAACCTCGAGCATTAACTTTTGCAAGTTCTTTTGATGAATAGTGCACTCCTTTCCTCTCTGTAACAACTCATCAAAAGAAGATATAAAATCGTTGAAGAGAATTCGAAGCGCTCTCTTATGGGTGCGATTGAGATCATTATTCGCAACCTTTCCGCAAAACATCCATATCAACGGACAATAATTAAACTGAGACATTATGAATGAGTTGTACAGTAAAAGAGATTGTTTCTCATCTAAATAATTTGAGACTCTAGAGAAGGCTCGTCCCTAAACACGTTCACGTAACACAAAAAGGAAGAAAAAATAAATCAAACAACCTTCAATTAAAAACTACATAGAACTGTGGAAGAGCGGTAGGTCTAAGAATCCACAAGTCTAACGTTGAGTCCTGTATGTGCAAAAGTATCCCACTTGAACTGCTAAAAACCTTGCCTAACATTAGTATCTCCAACCAACCGATCAATAATCTGGAAAGTAACATCCTCTAGAAAACCATGATGCCCTACAGATGCAAAATGCCTAAAAATACCCGCCTGCGTAACCATTGGAATAACCTCCCAGCCGAGACCAAGCAGGCAACCTGCATTAAGGTTTTTAAACAAAGTACAAAATAGACTGGGGTATTTCTAGCGGTCTGGTGGCTACCGCACCCGTTGCTTCTGTGCTTGATTTCTGCTGGGTCAACGATGGAGATTTTGGATCTCCGTTGTCGGTTTAGTGTGGGTTAGGCATGGGAGCAGGGGCTGTGTTGGTTGCTGGATTGTTTGCTTTCATTTTTCAAAGTTAGGTTTTACGGTTTTGTTGTATGAAGCATTTATTGTAAGTAATTCTTAGATATTTCTAGCATGCATGCAGTATCTTGTAAGTTTTTATGTGGAGATCCTTGAAAATCAGCCACTAGGCTGAAGGGTCTCCATCCTTAATAATAAATTGAAATTAAATTTCTCCCTTATCAAACCTACTGCTACACGACTTATAATTATTAAACCTAGACTTGTGCGAAAGAGGGTAAAAGTGCTACCTACATATTGCATACGAGACCTTACTACCCAACAGATAAACCTCGAGATAAACCACTCCCAGCGAATCGCAATCAAATCTAGAGTTAATCCTATATTCCTTACCAGTAACGTGACAAACAAACTTATCCCCTTTCGACATAAACTTACAGACTTGACAACGATCTTTGCCACATCGATAACAGCCCTTAATAGGATCCTCTTGCTGCACCGGAGCAAGCTTCGCCCTGACCAGAGTGTCCTTAAGATTTTTGGCACGTCTGAAGGCAATGAGTGGCTTGCTCGGAAACACATTCTTGTGTTTTTCAGACGCATCCAACATTGGCTGAAGTCAGCTCAGTGCACCATAGATCCCATTAAGAGCTGGATAATACGACACTACGAATGGGATACGGTCCCCCGACCCCTATTACGTGCCCCATCCTCACTCAAAAGCATGTCCATATCCATTGTCTTAACCCTATCCACCTGCTCCCTAACAGTAGCAGTAGGTAACAGATACGACACTACAAATGGGATACGGTCCCCCGACCATACAGCAATTACTTAAACACGAATTAGCACATGTTATCCTGTTGGGAGGATGAAATTACCCTAAATAATGTTGTTATGTCCCCAGCAAGGTTTCCGAAAAGTCCACCGGTAGCATTATAGCAAGGTAACTCAATTTTCGCTCAAGCCATGCAATTAAAAAAATGGGTCGTAGAGTTTGACACCATGGTGTACATTAAGGGGTGGAGCAACTCTCTTAAAGATTTGGAACCTATGCTACCAGGTACTACTATACCGGGTGTCTCAAAAAAGAGTTTACAGATTTGGTTGACTCCAGCGATGTGAATTTAGCTCTAAGCAATGACTAATCACTCTAAAAATGTTCCTGAATAGTTAACTTGAATATAGGTATCTTGTATGTTGGTATTGGTCCTTTGAGAGCAGATATATCAATCTTGAAAGCTCCAATTTGCGTCCACTTGCAATTCAGAGCTTTGGCCTTTTGGCCTAAGAAAATTCCTGAAGCACATCGAAATTAAGAAAGGAAATTAATAAAAAATTAAGAAACTTCTCATTGGATGACTAGGGGGTGACTTCTGCAAAACAGACTTACGCAAGATCTAATATTTTTTCAAATTTTATCAAGGCTATGGTTTATTTATACGCTGTGCCTTAAGAATTTGCTTAGGCCAAAAGGCTAAAGCTCTGGTTTGCAGGAAGAGGCAAATTTCAGCTTTCGAGCTTAACATGTCTGCTCTCAAAGCACTGATACCAACAAACGAGGTACCTATGTTCAAGTTAACTATCGAGGAACATTTTTGGAGTGATTAGACATTGATTGAAGCTAAAATCACACCGCTAGAGTCAACCAAATCCGTCTACATTTTTTTAGGACACCCGGTACTAAAACAAACTATTTTGCATTAACAATAAACATAATATCATATCTTACCGTCGTCCTTCTTGCACCAAGCCAAAGAATATTCGGTTTGTTGATCGCCATCATTTTGCTATCTACGAAATTTATTGTTTTCACATCTTTCAAGACTGGAAGGTCGATGCCTTGACCAAGAGCTCGGCAATATTGTCTTGCATTATCATACGTCATAGGAGATGCAACTACGAAGCAGATACCCTCACCAATAAATCGCCATGGGTAATTAACTTCGCATGCTATGGTTTGCTCACTCGAAACTGAAAAAAATTAAAATTTTACAAACTAGCAATAAATTACGATAAGTTGCGACCAACAATTACTCTGATTACCGAAGTCTCTTTTATCCCTGTGGAATGCATTCCTGAACAGGGGCTCATGAAAAAATTGCGAAATGTATGACCCTGGCGTCGGGCGTGGCCCATTCTAAGATATGACTTCACAGAAACGAAATACAGATAAAGTCCTATTCGGCACAAAGATAATGACGTAGCCTTAGCATACCTAAGTGGAGTGGTGTAACGCTCAAGCTGCCGATTGGAATTTGAACCGCAACAGAGTTTGTGGAATCTTACGAGTTAATTGTCCCGAGGGCCTACAGGTTCACGTTTTTCAGAATAATATCATGAATCTCAGTTGACCGAGGCGATACAGGGAACCAACGGACTCAGGTAATATGTCCAGTGACAATTACCAAGTTCTGCAGAAAACAGATGGAAATAAAAGTCCACGGATATAAGCCGTCGAGAAAGTTATCTAAACCATGTCTATTTATTGCACTCAGGTGTGACCCATACTAGTTCTCAAATTCGAAATATATTTTCCTAAACTCTGCCCTGACACTTTCAAAATTGCCAATGGGTGGAATTCGAAAATTTGAAATTAATTTTGGGAAAAGTGCGGGGAGGACTCGTTCTTCTTATTTCGGAATACACTTTCTCAAAAATATACAAAATACGGAGGTGTTGTGGCGTAATCTGCTGACTTTGCAGCCAGAACAGTCAGGCGGACAGGTTAGTGTACACTCGGTAGAGTACCACCACTTCAGCATGATGACAAGGGGTCGCGGACTCGATTAGGTCTTTTCTACTTCTGCGATCCCAGTGCTTGGCGCTAAAAAAACGCAACTTCACCTTCATGGGTTGTAAGTTAACAGATGAACGTGTTCCCCGAAGGAAATCGACACTGATCAAACTGAACAGCAAATCATTGCCTTTAATTGTAATTTGAACGAATCAATAATTAACCGTCTCAACTGCTATCCCCTTATCGAAAAATTATCTCTTCTCTGATAAAAATGTTCAACAACAATCTTTATCTTTACAGCTACAGTCAGAAAAAAGCGTTTCGTTAAAAGTTCAACTTATCAAAAATTTGAAAATTGTTGATTCAAAAAGTACTGGCTTTATCTTCATCTGAGCCGAGGAAATACTATCTGACTGCCACTTCCCTATCGAAAAATCTTTCCATACTCTAATGACCCCCTTAGTATCAATCTACGGTTACAGACAAAATTGTTTCGTTAGCAGTGAAACATCTTACCTTTTGCAAATCGACACAACACCTAAAAACAAGAAAGATAAATTAGTATTAAAGAGTTTCACAAAAAGCTCTTTTTTCTATCAATATCAACTATTCACAATAAATCTTACTTTCTACTGTCCTTATCAAATCACTATACACCACCACAGGGACGACACCAAGGGGAGCGAAACAATGACTACCCCATGGCTAAAACATAAAGACACACAACATTAAACTACATACAACTAAACTACAAACGATGAAAAAACTAGTTACATTACTTACAAAGTTACTCTTACTAATTACTCTATTTACAAAATTACTCTACTATACATAAAGGCTAAAAAACGGGCTATGGTGGTTGTGGAACTTGTAGCGTAGCTTGAGATTTTCTAATCAAGTCGACCAGTTTGGTGGATACAATTTAAGGTTAAGAGAAGTATGCTTTTATTGAGGTCATTAGGAAGGTTCTTATCACCATACAAAAAACCTCTGGTGCTTTTGTAACAGGAGTATCTGTTACTTTGAATGACTATGAGCAATGATAGGACACCAAGTGTGTATCAATGTGAAATTTTTATCAGTAGCGAGCCACCTTAACCTACCGTAAAAGCTCGATTAAACTCCCTCCCTATTAAGTCCCCCCCCCCCTGCCTCCCCCACTCATATAAAATTTCAGACGTTACCAAAGATTCTCCATTTATTGAGCTAAATAAGTTTGCATGTTAATTTTTATGTGCTTTGAGATAAACTTTGTCGAATCCATGTATTTAACTCGTAAAATTGTATGTTTAAACCGCAAAATGTGGTACAAAATGGACTAAAAAGTGTCTAAAATTAAGTAAGGGGCAATTAAAAGAAAGTAAATTCTACTTAACCGATCCAATACCAAAAATTTCTTTACAAAAGGTCAATGTTAAAGGGAATCGACATAGTTAAAAGCTGACCCGGGCCAGGTCAAAATATATTCTATTATACTCGACCACTTTGACGCATCCGGTCTCATTGTGTAGCTGAAGAAACAATGGGTTTGTGGGCGTTTCTTCAGCCTATTTATAGCGGCTGCGAGATATAGCTATGTCTATTCCCTTTAACAAACAGCGTTTTGAAATAATTTTGATGGGAATGTCATATGAACTAATTACTGCACTCGGGGAGACTCTATTATGTTTAAGAGGTTTCCCCTAGCAACAAATCTCATTCTGTGAAATGATGATTTGCATCGACACAGGAGAGGGTGCTGGCTGCCGGTGCCGGCTGCCACACAAAGTATATTTTCCAATCCAATCTCAGCCAGTTCTCAGCTGCAGCCCTTCTACCGGGTGAGTCAGAAAAAAGAATCCCCGTTTGAAAGGTCATGGCTCCCTGGATATCAAGACAATGATATCGGCAAATATATAGTTTTATGGTAGAAATGTTCAAATCTACTGTAAAATTTACCTGACTGAAATCGGCCATTCCATTGTGAAGTTATGAGGGATTTTCTCGAGAAAACCTCTTCAAAAAACCTTCAAAACGTGCCCAAAATCATGAACAAATTTCCCTTGCATTTCTGCCTTACAATGGCCCTACAGCAATGACTGGTGGACAACAATAGCAGATTTTGTAATACAATAGCAAAAGTTGCGTTTGATTGACACCTCAATTCAAAGCGATTAGCGGCTGCAGACAAAGGAAATCCTCTCAACCAATAATTCAAAACAAACAAAGCCGCAAAAGTTTCCCCAAAACTGGTAGGGCAAACTCTCGCCTTGTGCAAGCGAAAGATGGTTTTTAAGGGAAGTTATGTGCTTATAGCGAAAGAAGAAGGGTAAATCTAAAGTTCTCTCGCTTAGATTATATCTATTTGATTGAGGAGCGGAGCAGAAGGCATTGTAATTCTCGCGTCTTTAGGGCTTAAAATGAAAGGATTACAAAACAGCTCCTAAATCAAATAAACATAATCTAAGCGACAGAACTTTAGATTTACCCTTCTTCTTTCGCTATAAGCACATAACTTCCCTTAAAAACCATCTTTCGCTTGCACAAGGAGAGAGTTTGCCCTACCAGTTTTGGGGAAACTTTTGCGGCTTTGTTTGTTTTGAATTACTGGTTGAGAGAATTTCCTTTGTCTGCATCCGCTAATCGCTTTGAATTGAGGTGTCAATCAAACGCAACTTTTGCTATTGTATTACAAAATCTGCTCTTGTTCTTGTGGACGCTTTAGCACGTGCCATCCTCTTGGGAGGATGAACACGTCCTCCCCCTGGTATCGATGACCTATTCAGGGGGATTCCATTCTCCCAAGAGGACAAAATACATGAATTTATTTGAGTGGCTTAAATTTTAGGGAGGAAAATTTGCTCATTGTTTTCATTCGTTTTTGCAGGTTTTCCGAAGGGGTTTTTGGCAGAAAATTTCCCATATCGACGGGATGGAAAGGCCAATTAAGGCCGGGTAAATTACTGAACCTAATTGAACATATTAGCAATAAAACAAGACAGTTTTCGATATTATTGCTTTGATATTCATGGACCAATGGCCTTCCAAGCGGGGATTCTTTTTTCTGACTCACCCGGTATTTCCCACAAGTCTATAATTCACGAGTTGGTCATGTTGTTTAGCCGTTGGTCATGTGTTGCAAGATATTGTTTCATTATCTAAAGAGAATAAGAATTGAACTCTGTTATCAACGCCCTACAAATAGCATTCGACTACGATCACGAAAACACAGCTTTTCTCTAACATAAGGAGATCTGCGAGTTATCATCTTATATTAAACCTAGGCTCTATCTTAAAATAAATTCGTGCAAGTTAATATCAATGAGGTTTTCAAACCAGAAATCAAGCTTTTCAAAATCAACGTTTGCAAGTCTCATTACTGTTTTTAGAGCGAAGTGAAATTTGGCTTTATCGCAAAGGAAAGCATTTAAGACCAAATTAATATGTGCAGAAAAGGTTGAATGCATAATTTAGATTGTTGAAATTAGTAATTCATTTTCCTAGATAGATTATAATACCGGTTATATTAAATTCTTTCAATTTTCTATGCTCTGGAAGCGCAGGCAAAGCTGGTGTAAAGCTGAAGATTGTTGTGTTCAGCACATGACCGCTAATAAGAATTCGTCTGTAAGAACTCCCTAAGACCATCTCTGATTGGCTGGCAAGAATTTCACAGAAATCATGGGTCTCGTAAACTTTTCTCTTTTTCTACAGCCTCGCCTGGGGATGGATAACAATTAATCCTATTTCAACTAGTGGAACAAAAATCATCCACGTTCTTTGCACAAGATGTTACTCTTCTTCAACGATGCTAAACTTTGCAAGCTGAAGACAACGGCACATTTGTCAGCGCAAAGTATAAACTGATTTAGCCCAACACAGGCACATAAAATATCAAGGGCTACCTTTCTATCTTATTGCTCAAACATTTTTCTTGGTACGCAAAGAGGCTGCTGCATAACTTATAAACTTGGAACTGTCTTTCAGATTCTAAAATCTATTTTCCATTATGAGAAGGCTGAATTGCTATCAAAGTTGATTTTTGGCCTGTTTTGAAGAAAATTGAGATGAAACGTTTTTCTATAAGATTGAATATGACTTGGGAATAATGTGTACAATTATATTGCTCAAAGCGTAGTTTCCATCGTTTCGCGCTAGGGAGAACAACACAACGATCAGCGATTTTCGCGACTGGGAGAACAAAATAACTATTAACGAGTAATCTGATTTGATCTCTGACACAAATACAGAAATGGAAAATTTTCAATTCGGTAACGTAATCAAAATTCGATGATTTTCGAAAACCTGCAAATTATTTTGCTCACCCGGTATAATCTAAAAAATAAAAAACTAACTTGATATCAAAAAGTTATGAAACAAGTTTGCATCACCTGAAGTATGACAAGCATTCGTAGAAACGTTACCAGCAGCATCTTGTGTAGCACTGTCAGATCTGCAGATGAAAAAAAACTTCTGATTAGATTCCGACTTTTGACGCCTCTGCGGAGAGGCGTAGGAGTTACCCGACAAGGAGGCTTGTCTCTCAGGCGGTGAGCTTGGAACATTTTAAAAAGAGTTTATCTTGGTAGCGTTCTTTCGTCGCATTTGGAGGCGTTATTCCATTTCAGTGGGAAAGAAACCAAAACAATTTCTTCCTGATATAAATTGATAACATCTAAAAGCTAAACATTTAAAGAGAAATTGTCATCCAGAGTCCTTTGCGGGCACGCACCTATTCCCGACGGAGAGAAAGTCAAATTTGGCCTAAACGGGAACCATAGATCTTAGACACTGCTGGTGTGCTTCTATGGCAGAGCGCTAGGACTAATATGTCTCTGCGGAGGAATATTTGTATAGCTCTGCGGAGGATCTGTGTACTTTTTTGTGTACGTTCAAGTTAAACTATCGAGGAAGATTTGAGAGCGGTTAGCCATTGATTAAAGCTAAATTCACATCGCTGCATCAAACTAAATCTGTGTACTTTTTGCGAACGTTCAAGTTAACTATCGAGGAGGATTTGGAGAGCGGTTAACCATTGATTAAAGCTAAATTTATATCGCTGCATCAAACTAAATATGTGTACTTTGTTGTCTATGTTTAAGTTAACTATCGAGAAAGATTTGGAGAGCGGTTAACCATTGATTAAAGCTAAAGTTATATCGCTGCATCAAACTAAATCTGTGTACTTTGTTGTCGATGTTTAAGTTAACTATCGAGGAAGATTTTTAGAGTGGTTAGCCATTGATTAAAGCTAAATTCACATCGCTGCATCAAACTAAATATGTGTACTTTTTTGCGAACGTTCAAGTTAACTATCGAGGAGGATTTGGAGAGCGGTTAACCATTGATTAAAGCTAAAGTTATATCGCTGCATCAAACTAAATATGTGTACTTTGTTGTCTATGTTTAAGTTAACTATCGAGAAAGATTTGGAGAGCGGTTAACCATTGATTAAAGCTAAAGTTATATCGCTGCATCAAACTAAATCTGTGTACTTTGTTGTCTATGTTTAAGTTAACTATCGAGGAAGATTTTTAGAGTGGTTAGCCATTGATTAAAGCTAAATTCACATCGCTGCATCAAACTAAATATGTGTACTTTTTTGCGAACGTTCAAGTTAACTATCGAGGAGGATTTGGAGAGCGGTTAACCATTGATTAAAGCTAAAGTTATATCGCTGCATCAAACTAAATCTGTGTACTTTGTTGTCTATGTTCAAGTTAACTATCGAGGAACATTTTGAGAGCGGTTAGCCATTGATTAAAGCTAAATTCACATCGCTGCATCAAACTAAATATGTGTACTTTTTTGCGAACGTTCAAGTTAACTATCGAGGAGGATTTGGAGAGCGGTTAACCATTGATTAAAGCTAAAGTTATATCGCTGCATCAAACTAAATCTGTGTACTTTGTTGTCTATGTTTAAGTTAACTATCGAGGAAGATCTTGAGAGCGGTTAGCCATTGATTAAAGCTAAATTCATATCGCTGCATCAAACTAAATATGTATACTTTTTTGCGAACGTTCAAGTTAACTATCGAGGAGGATTTGGAGAGCGGTTAACCATTGATTAAAGCTAAAGTTATATCGCTGCATCAAACTAACTCTGTGTAGTTTTTTGTGTACGTTCAAGTTAACTATCGAGGAACATTTTGAGAGCGGTTAGCCATTGATTAAAGCTAAATTTATATCGCTGCATCAAACTAAATCTGTGTAGTTTTTTATGTATGTTCAAGTTAACTATCGAGGAACATTTTGAGAGCGGTTAGCCACTAATTAAAGCTAAATTCACGCCGCTGCATCAAACTAAATATGTGTACTTTTTTGCGAAGGTTCAAGTTAACTATCGAGGAGGATTTTGAGAGCGGTTAACCATTGATTAAAGCTAAAGTTATATCGCTGCATCAAACTAAATCTGTGTAGTTTTTTGTGTACGTTCAAGTTAACTATCGAGGAGGATTTTGAGAGCGGTTAGCCACTGATTAAAGCTAAATTCACATCGCTGCATCAAACCAAATCTGTGTACTTTTTTGTCTACGTTCAACTTAACTGTCGAGGAAGACCTTGAGAGCGGTTAGCCATTGATAAAAGCTAAACTCGCATTGCTGCATCAAACCAAATCTGTGTATTTTTTGTCTGTGTTCAAGTTAACTATCGAGGAACATTTTGAGAGCGGTTAGCAATTGATTAAAGCTAAATTCACATCGCTGCATCAAACCAAATCTGTGTACTTTTTTGTCTATGTTCAAGTTAACTATCGAAGAACATTTTGAGAGCGGTTAGCCATTGATTAAAGCTAAACTCGCATTGCTGCATCAAACCAAATCTGTGTACTTTTTGTCTGTGTTCAAGTTAACTATCGAGGATATTTTGAGAGCGGTTAGCCATTGATTAAAGCTAAATTCGCATTGCTGCATCAAACCAAATCTGTGTACTTTTTGTCTAAAGCTAAATTCACATCGCTGCATCAAACCACTATGTTCAAGCTCACTATCGAAGAAAATTTTGAGAGCGATTAGCCATTGATTAAAGCTAAATTCACATCACTGCATCAAACCAAATCTGTATACTTTTTTGTCACATCGCTGCATCAAACCACTCAAGCTCACTATCGAAGAAAATTTTGAGAGCGATTAGCCATTGATTAAAGCTAAATTCACATCACTGCATCAAACCAAATCTGTCCCATATTTTTTTGGGACATCCGGTAGTATTAAAAGCTCTTATTTTAACTTGCGCTGATGTTTTTAGCTGCCGTAAATAAGTTGAACACTTGTCAATAACTTGAATTTTTGAAAAATGAAGATGAAAAAAATTAATTGAAATTAAAACCAGTACGTAATTTTCGGTTGCATTATAAATTTCATTCACAATATCATGTTTATTTAAATCTGAAGCCAGACTTTACACACTTGTAAACATTCACACAACTATCCACAGCTGTGAGCGTCTTTCATTAATACACTTTTGTTGTCATGCAAAATCGTCGTCACGAGAACTAAAGCTTGACGCAAATGAAACGTATATGCAAATGATATAAAATTCTATTTTGTCAACCAACTAAAATGAATTGCAAAGTGCTAGCTAACTGACTTGCAGAAACTAAACGTGTTTGCCGACGTGCTATCTACCCGACTCACAGAAACTACAGTAAAAACCTGCATTAACATTTCTGGCTAATTAAAGGGCTCTGGTCAACATCGATGCTTTGCGGCCTTAGGCAATTATCAATATCAACGACTGCAGTGCTCCTTACTCTGTAACGGCTGGTTCGCAAAGTGGTAGGCTGATGCTCCTCTGACGGCCCGAATTTGAAACCTGATGTGGTCACTTCTCTTTACATAAATTTTTTTCTACAAGTCCCTGCAGGCACGATCGAATGATAAGATTTTACGCCATGTTATGAGGTATGGGAACCGTTGATAACACCATTTAAAGGAAACACATAAAAAATTAGAAATTGCGATACCCTGCTGGCGGTTTCATTCATTTCATTTTCATTTTAAATTATTTATACACAAAAACCCTTCAGCTAACAAACGCAATACTTAAATAAGAAAATAAATATCCTAATTACATTAATATAGTCTATATACAGTTAAAGCAAAATTATGTACAGTAATCTATGTAGTAGCAGCTGCTCTTCCAGGGCGTCGTGTTTTAGTTTGTGTTCAGCTCATATAATAACTTTTCAATTGTTTTTTGCTAAGGGCCTGTTTATATGAGGCGGGCCAGCCCGCCTAACCGGGCTGGCTCGCCTAGGTGAGATCTGAGTGAACAAAGACATCCTTTGTTAAATAAAGTTATGTTTATATGAGCAGCGGGCCAGCCCGGTCAGCCGAGATCTGTGAGTTGGGTAGGCAGGATCCCGGTGAAGCGAGCTCATATAAACAGCGTCAGGCTAGCCTGCGTGCAGACTTTACTATTGTGGAGGAGTTAGAGGCGAAAAGGGAAAGGTAAAGTCTGCGCACCCACTCAAGTTTTTCTGTTCCAGCCATAAATTTTATCCCCCGTCCTCATTGTCTAAGAACCAATCACGTTCGCCTTTTGATTTCTCGAAAGTATTGTTCTCTCTCACCTTGCATCTGATAGGTTACAACTAGAACAATTGTTCTCTTCCACCTTGCATCTGATAGGTTACAACTAGAACAATTGTTCTAGTTGTAACCTATCAGATGCAAGGTGAGAGAGAACAATACTTTCGAGAAATCAAAAGGCGAACGTGATTGGTTCCTAGACAATGAGGACGGGGGATAAAATTTATCGCTGGAACAGAAAAACTTGAGTGGATGCGCAGACTTTACCTTTCCCTTTTCGCCTCTAACTCCTCCACAATAGTAAAGTCTGCACGCAGGCTACGTCAGGCGGGCTGGCCCGGTATAATTGATTGATTTATTTGCGTAACTGATTTGCGTAGGCGAGATTGCATTGTTTAATTTGAAAGAGTTTGTCTGGCCATTGTCTTTCAAAGTCCCTTGATACGTCATAACATGCAGCATTACGAGGCCAGCCCGTCTGGCCGGGATAGTTTTCACTCATATAAACACAAACTAAAATCATCCCGCCTAGGCGAGCCAGCCCGGTCAGGCGGGCTGGCTTGCCTCATATAAACAGGCCCTAAGTGTAGGGAGCTCTCTGATATTGATGGGTATATTGTTCCAAGTTTACAAGAGTTTATAAACAGTTGCAATTTGCTCGTTTGACTCTCACTGGATACTCTGAATAACTGTATCCCTTCCACTGCGAGCAGCCATATTAATTTCTGAACATCAGAAACTCAAGCGCGCATGGCATCAAGGGTGAGCTGTGCGTGCTAAGCATCGGTGTTGACCATAGGCCCTTTCTGTATAAATGTAGCTATAGGAGCCATTTCCGCCTGTTACGCTGTTACGGAGATCACAGGTTTATTTTATCTTATGCGCGTTTTTATTGTAAACGTGTTCACCTGTGCTATCTACCCGACTCGAAGAAACTAAACGTGTTTATCTTTACCAGTTATCAAAACGCAAAAGGTGATATTTTATCAGAATTTATGTAGAGAGGTGCTGGACAGTTTCTTATTAAATTGAATAGGCATATCCAAGGCTACAAAAGATATTGTAATTAGCGCTAAGGAAGCATCTTCACTGAAAAGGTTTCGAGCAAAACGCGAACAAATTCCAGTGAATTAATACCGGAGCATGCGCACATCAGATGAAGGACTTCTCTTGCAAAAAACCCCGTCCAAAAAGTTTAATTTCTTCTAACCTCTTCATTTTAGTTCGCGAAGAAATATGTTCACTCAAGTGAAAATGCGCCCTTAGCAAAATCAAGCTTAGAAGCTGCGAGAAAAAAATCAGGCTGAAACGGCAAATCACTCTTCAGCCGTCAAAAGTGCTGAAGGAGGGTCATCATCATCATCATCATTAATGTATTTACAAAGTAGGCTGAAACAAAACCATAGCTAAAATTACAGCTAATCAAGGCCTACTTATTTACAAAAGTTACAATCTAATCTAAAAATAATATATATATGTACCGGGTGCGCCAAAATAAACTATGCACATTTGGCAGGCCACGATAAATCGTACACAAGACCGATTTTGAAGATTTATGACTTGATCTTTAGCAGAAGGCCTGAATTAGATTCTAGGATTTTTGCAAATTTTTCTGTTTTCAGATTTTAGAGCTACAATCGAGTTTCTTAAAATTTTTGTTTTCGAAAACCCTGAAAACGACCAAAAAACGTCGATCAAGCTTTCTAAAGAATCGACATGAATGGACAAAGAGAAAACTTTTTTGTGGTGATTTGGGATTTAGAAATCGACTAATTGTAAGCTGCTGTACGAGAGTTTGTACTTTCTTGTAAGAAATGTAATAATATTTTCAAGAATATAAAGAAATTTCTTTTCTTTTGTAATGTCATTGAATTTATGCTTTGCTGCAGGCTGTGTTCCTGTATCAAGAGGGTTAAAAGACAAGCCAGAAAGAGTCATGGGAACAGCAAGCATGGAGTTTTGTTATATTTTTGATTTGTAACGGCTTTTGGGGCGGCACTTAATTGCAACTACTACAGAATTTCGCAACAAGCCAATCTTTGAAATAACACTCGTGCAGAAGTTTACAATGATCAATTTACAATCCCCAAATCGCGCTGAAAACATTTTCTCTTTGTCCATGCATGATGAGTCTTTAGAATATTTGATCAACGTTTTTTGATCGTTTTCAGTGTTTTCGAAAACAAAAATTTTAAGAAACTCGCCTGTAGCTCTAAAAATTGAAAATGGAAAAATTTGCAAAAAATCTTAGAATCTAATTCCGGCTTTCTGCTAAAGATTAAGTGATATATCTTCAAAATCGGTCCAGTGAACGATTTATCGTGGCCTGCCAAAAGTGCATAGTTTATTTTGGCGCACCCGGTATATTTACAATAATTTGACTAACTATCCTGTTATGAACCCAACCTGTTGTACATATGTTTTGCAAAGCCTACAGTTGCATTTATCACCATTCCAGCACCATATTTGCTTTTTGAAAACTTGAAGGGTGCTGGAGTCTTTTATCTCGTGTGGTAGCAGCTGCCACATTCTATTTCCAAGGAAAGCTACAGACTCGATTCCAAAGGACGTAGTGCGTACTTTTGGAAGCAGCGCGTCGGTCCCATGCCTCAAGTCGTAGCCGGTGTTCCGCTGCGTGAAAATATCCTTCATAAAAGTTGGACTTAGATCTAATTTTGTTTTAAAAATCTCAGTCATGAGCAACTGTAGGCTTCTTATATGGATGGGCACTGAATTTGTTTGCTCCAGGAGAAAACCAAAATCATGTTCGTAATCTTTCTGTGCAATGCGCAAAGCCCTTTCGTGAACGTGATTTATTTTTTGATTTTGATTCAAGGTTCTATCGTAGAACATCCAAACAAGTGGACAATAGCTAAAATGGGATAATATGAAAGCACGCAATAGTTGCTGCAGTTTTTCTGTGTCCATGTAACAGGATATTCGGTTAAGAGCATGAAGTTTTTGGCTGGCGTTCTTACAAAGAGATTTGACATGTTGTTTGAAGGAAAGAGATCGATCAAATTTTATGCCAAGAAGATTCTCCTCTGTAGACTCTGTAGGGTGTTTCTTTGACATTCATATCAATCTATATTTTAACAGGTAAGCTTGGTCGTGAGTTTAGATCTGTTTTGAATTGGTCACTTGAAGGGGCTTCCACACGAGAAAATCCTTCATAATTTTGAAACAGAAAGGCCGATTTCAGTTAGTTCAATTTTTAAACGAATTTGAACATGTCCAACATTACATACACGGCTTTATTAGCAGTTCTCAATAAATTGCGATAAATTGTGATATTTCTAATTATGTGAAAACTATGCTAGGAGATACCAGACCAAATCATGCTAGAAGGTATCTGAACTGCAAAGGCTTTATTAGCAGTTCTCAATAAATTGCGATAAATTGTGATATTTCTAATTATGTCAAAATTATGCTAGAAGATACCAGACCAAATCATGCTAGAAGGTATCTGAGCTGCAAAAGCTTTATAGGCAGTTCTCAATAAATTGCAATAAATTGTGATATTTCTAATTATGTCAAAATTATGCTAGAAGATACCAGACCAAATCATGCTAGAAGGTATCTGAGCTGCAAAAGCTTTATAGGCAGTTCTCAATAAATTGCGATAAATTGTGATATTTTCAATTATGTGAAAATTATGCTAGAAGATACCAGACCAAAGCATACTAGAAGGTATCTGAGCTGCAAAGGCTTTATTAGCAGTTCTCAATAAATTGCGATAAATTGTGATATTGTAATGATGTGAAAATAATGCTAGAAGATACCAGACCAAATCATGCTAGAAGGTATCTGAGCTGCAAAAGCTTTATAGGCAGTTCTCAATAAATTGCGATAAATTGTGATATTTTCAATTATGTGAAAATTATGCTAGAAGATACCAGACCAAATCATGCTAGAAGGTATCTGAGCTGCAAAAGCTTTATAGGCAGTTCTCAATAAATTGCGATAAATTGTGATATTTTCAATTATGTGAAAATTATGCTAGAAGATACCAGACCAAAGCATACTAGAAGGTATCTGAGCTGCAAAGGCTTTATTAGCAGTTCTCAATAAATTGCGATAAATTGTGATATTTTAATGATGTGAAAATAATGCCAGAAGACACCAGACCAAATCATGCTAGAAGCTGCCAATGCCTTATTAGCAGTTCTCAACGAATTTTGATAAATTACGATATTCTCAATTATGTAAAAATTGATAATCTCAACAAGAAATTGTTACCAAAAGAATTAGACGCACAGTTAAGAAACCGTACTAAAGAGCTCAAAGACAAGACTCTTACAGCAAAAATAGGAGTGTGTTTAACTTAAATGTATATGCCGATATACAAGATACACAATTTTCGATGTTGCTAAAGCTACAAGATCTTACGGTAAGAAAAATTGAGAGCATCGAGATTCAAAACAGTAAACAACATACCAAGCTTGAAAACAGCGGCTTCAATATATGCGTGTGGCTTTCAACTTTGCTATTCATATTCTGTTAAATGGGCGAGGGCTGACTGAGAAGCACTTTAATATGCATCAGTGTGATCACGTGATAGAAATGTTCGATTTCAGTTATCTTATCAACAGGCACTATAACAAGCAGTAACCATATGCATCAGTGTGATCACGTGAGGGAAATGTTCGATTTTAGTTATCTTATCAACAAGAAGTATAACAAGCAGTAACCATATTGACGTAATCATATTATTTGTTGATATTTATTATTTTCACAAGTATGCAACGCGAAAGGGACCACAAGTATGCAACGCGAAAGGGACCACAAGTATGCAACGCGAAAGGGACCACAAGTATGCAACGCGAAAGGGACCACAAGTAAGCAACGCTAAGCTATCCGAATTCAGGAAAATTTCCGAAGTGAAGCTTAACCCTATCTGACCTTGGTGTTTTGAAACACTCAATGCCTGGGGGGCGGATTCAGCCCCCCCCCCTGTTTATCTCTGTTGTCATAAGAGATATTGCAGCCAATCTTGGCACAAAGGTAGTTCATTATATAAACAATGAAAATTTGAAATCATAATCCAATTAGCAATGTTGTTGTTGTTGCTAGAGCATGATGATCATTATGATGTCATATGACGTAATATAAATGAAAGCTTCCTAAAAGGTCATGAAAATTTATTTTTCATACAGAAATGAAACATACACTCTTTTTTTTATAAGAATACTATAAATTTTTTCCAGCCTCAATATTCTTAAGTTATCTTTCGTTTTGAGCCTTAGCATATTCTTAAAGTATTCTTATTTTTTTCATAGTGACTATGTTTTTTTCAAATCTGATATGGTTTCAGGGGAACATAGTTCAAAGAAATGTCATATCATTATGAAGAAATGGTCGGACGAAAGACAAATTTAAGCAGTTGTAACAATAAGAATGTTATGAGCATCGCAAAACAGGCAACTGCTGGAAAATGAGACACTAATATACGAGCTGAGGCTGAGCAATATTCTTATAATATTCTTAAGATTTGGATGATTCTGAGCCTGAATATTCTTATAAACAATATTCTTATAAAAAAAAGAGTGTATAGATCAAAATATATATAAATTCATAATTTAGACTTAATTGGACTAATTAAACATGATTAAGAGAGATACAAAGTATGTTTTTCACACAGTGCAGTATCAAAAATTGGTAACCATGGAGACAAGACTAAAAATAGAATGTCCAAATTGTTGCAATTTTATTGCTCTATGATACAAAGTTAAACTTATGAAGTATCAGAGGCCTGCTGCATGTGTGGAAAACGGTGTAAACAAAAATTTACTAGGGTCCCCCCCCCAGGTCAGATAGGGTTAAAGGGGCTGCACAAAAGTGAAAATGTTTGAAAATTAAAATTCAACGCCACAATGCAAGTTTAGTAAATTCAACACCGTTTGCTTAGAGTTACAATTAGTTTCAAACAAAAAATGCACTACCACCCCTATAATATTTCTTAGAAACACCATTTTTGTCCATGGTTCTTTCTTGCCCCTTCTTGCAATTGTTGGGTCAAAAGAGGTTATCGGTGATAACTGGTAACTGGTAAAATTCGATTTTATGGAAAGTTAAGAAACCATGCAAGAAAATTCATTTGAAGAATTTGACCTAGAATTAAGAAACTTTAATTGCAAGAATTCACTGCCAGAATTAGGCATAGAATGAAGAAATTTTCTCTGCCAGAATTGGGCCTAGAATGAAGAAACTTTCGCAATGAGTACTGGCCCTAATATTAAAGAAACCTGACTTTAAGGTCTAGAGCCAAATTAAAAAAAATAAGTGTGACTCACCCATGAAAATATTCTAGAAGAAAGGAATCAATCATACAAGGTACCTTTAAATCTATCCATTGTTTGACAAAACATAACACAAAAGCCATCCCCATCATCTGAAAAAGTTCCGCTCCCTTTCTTTACTGACACCGTAACTTGGATTTGAACCTGTATTTATAATTTTCAGTGCCCTGTTTTTCCTTAAAAGAATAATTGGAAGAAAGCCTCTTTCTGTGGGATTTGCTTCCAAAATATACGTGAGCGGTCAATCTAATTAGCCTACGCGTAGCTTCTGACCTCTCTTAAGTCAAAGTCGGCATACAGACTAATTTTGAGTCACATTTCAAATGGCTGAAAAATGATATTTAGGCCATGGGTGATGTTGAAAAATGAATGGGAAACTGTTAAACTTTTGACAATATCAAAAACGTATTTCCAAGAAAGTGCTCACGATGATCTTTTTCAAATTTTTATTCAATGATTTCCCATCAAGAAAAAACAACTATGAGCACTTTGAATTAATTCATTTTTCCCGCTAATTGCAGAAAATTTCGGTCAAATCAACGACAAGTAAAATTTCTAATCATATTTCAAACAGCACCGTTTCTCAGTGATTATTCCTTTGGAACTGTAAAAATGGTTTCTTTATCTGACCTTGAAAATTTGGTGTTATGCCAAAACATTGGTTATAAAATACAATTAAAGAGCCATTGTCACCCAGGATCCTTTGCAGGAACGCAGCAATTTCATATAATCTGACAGTCAAATTTGGCGTAAGTAGACGACTTGGATCCACAATGCAGAAATGGCACTGATAGAAAACCCAATTAAAGCCAAGTTTTTCCTTGCGCAAGCATTTGGAGCTCTTAAGAACATGCACCAAAGATGCAATGCTAGGGCAAGCAAGAATCCGGGATTAAACGCTAAGGAGGAGTGGGGAAATTCGAACGTTGCTAAGAAGTGGATTCGATCAAAGATCAAACAAATCGAACCTACTTAGCAACTAGCAAGCTATCGATTCGACTCACTAAAGCTGGTTTTCCACAAGGCGACAAATGTCGCACGAAACGAGAAACGGCGCATGCTGTCGAGAAAGTTTTTCGCGAGAAAGTAAGATTGGTTCCAACTATACATTTCTGCAGAAAAAAGTTCATACGACGAAAAAACCTTTTTCCCCAGGGAGCTTGTACTCGACATTTGTCGCGTCGTGCTACATGTGTCGCCTTGTGGAAAACCAGCTTAACTCACTGATGAGGCAGCCGATGGGCAGCCAAATATCTGAGGTAACATGCTTAGTTTAGTCCCTTAGTCGTTAGTTGAATTCGTGTATCTTAAAAATAATGGTTTAACTAAATAAATAAAAATGAAGGAAAGTGAATGAATGTTACGAAAACAAAATTGCCAAATTATACCTTGTCGCACAGGTAAAAGAGTGGCGCAATCGGACGTTCTATGCAATCGGATTGTGTGTCTTATTCTACACAACTGCAGGATCATGTGTGAAATAAGACAGGACATGCAATAAGACGATTTATCGAATAAGTTAGGAAATAAGATGGAGTGAATAAAAATGAGAGTGTACGATCGTACAAGACACGGAATCACCTGAAAGATTAATAAAATCTCTCGCCGTAATGTTCCTGTGTCGTAGTGTTATTACAGGAAAGCAAAAGAAACTCAACTTACGAAGATCTGTACCTTCAAATCTTCAACGAAGCAATTTTATTTCCTGAGAGTGTTTCTGCCATCAAAGGATCTTCAAAGTCCCCGAACCAGACAGTGTCATGACAGAAAAGCAAAAGAAACTCAACTTACGAACATATGTACCTTCCAATCTTCCACAAAGCAACTTTATTTCCTGAGAGTGTTTCTGACATCAAAGGATCTTCAGAGTCCCCGATCCAGACAGCTAGGCCTTGTGTTGTAACATCTGAAATAAGACAAAAATGAAACTCAGCACAGCAGAGAAATACCAAAGAACCTAGAACAGAGCTTTGTTATGAAATAAATCATTCAAATCAACTTGAATTCAATGGTGGGAAGTCGCGGTGAAAAACTGCGTCGATCAAACAAAAACTGATTTGCAGAATGAAACGTTTAGATATTTTAATCAACATAAACACTAAAGGATACCAAGGAATGCAGTCTTAATAACTGTGTTTTTGATTCATAAATAAAATATATACAAAATCAAAATAGAGAATAATTTAATGAAGCCATAAGGGTCCATCCTGAAAAATTGAAGTAATAAACGAAAAACTGTCGGAGCTTACCCGCGAACCTGCTAGATAATAGTTCTATGAGCCTTGTCGTGTGTTTTCGAGAGAAAGGGACTTTTCATCAATAATATCTATTCAATTTATTCCCAGAGATGATTTCATTTTCTTTGTCAAAAATGTAGCCACAACCTTATTTGTCCCTCTGGACAACGAAATGTGATTTGTGAGAAACATTCAGTGCGTATCAGATAGATGTGATCATTTGTGATAGAGAATTTACGAACCAAAACAGCAACACCAGTTGGAGTGTCATATTGAATCCTGCAAACAAAATGTGTGTAGATTCGGAATTTATGTTTGATTGACTCCAAGGGGGGAGGGGGTACTCTGGTATATTCAGGATATGGGTGCTCAGGTTACTTTTTCCATAGCCATAGTGGAGACCAGATGACCCAGTGTCCTTCCCCGCTGTGGCTGGTACATAGGAATGTAAGTATTTTGTAGTTTAGATAATTTTTTCAAATCAATGTAAAAAAAGGTTACTTTTTTGGGTCTAGCAATTGGGCAAGGATTACTTTTTTGGGTCAATCATTTGTACAGCTATTCTTTTGGGTTCCTGAAGTTCTGACTTACTTTTTTGGGTCTCAAATATGAGAAAAAATGAAAAAATTTGGGAAATATAATTTACAAACAAAATTAGAATCATTACTAAAATAAAAAAGCTTAAATATCCAAACACATTATGAGAAATCTCGAGAAATCTAATCAGTTAGGGTACTTTCCTGCAGATTTAAGATACTGAGTTCATAACTTTTGGGTATGTAAGGTCGGAAAAATTATTTTTTTTGGTCTGTTTTTATGCTAAAGATTATTTGTTTGGGTTGCTGCGTTGTACCCCGGCCTGAGCACCCCTATCCTGAATATACCAGAGTACCCCTGGGGATTGACTTCAAAATTCTCAAAAAGGTAGACTTGGTAGCTTTGGAACGCCTTCTGAACCTCCTGCTCCAAAAGGCAGAAGGCTTGGCAAACTTTGGGGAGATTCTCGTTTACCCTGGTTTTTGCCATGATGAATCCGAAACGTAATTTTTTAAATTTCGTGTTGGATAGTGAAATGTATTTTCGTCTCTGCAAAATAAACCATTTTTTAGAATTTTATAGGTTTGAATTACCAACCAAATACGCCCAACATGTTCTTTTCTATACGTTACACATTATTCAAAAGGCTAAAACGAAACCTCCTTTTTCAGTTAAATGCCCGAGCACCATCTCTTTTCTTTAGAAACTAACATAAAAAATGAACGGGTTTACTTCGGAGGCATACATTTGAAGAACAGAACGGCAGAAGTGGGATTTCCAACAACATCATAGTAGCACGGAAAACAAGGAATCTATTGAAGCTGATGTTCTGAAACAAAAGCAACTTGCGTAAATAAAAGCAGTTGGTGTCGTGGTAGGGAACGGGACATACCTTTAGGGTTGCTGGAAACTTACGGGTAAGGGTAAGAATAAGCGACACACGGTCTGCACAATGATATCATGTTAAACCATGGGTAGTTAGACACTGCTGGTGTGCTTCTATGGAGGAGCGCTGGATAATATGTATCTGCGGAGGAAACTTTTTCGATGTCTCCTCCGCAGTACTATAAAACATTTCCTCCGCAGATACATATTACCCAGCGCTCCTCCATAGAAGCACACCAGCAGCGTCTAACTACCCATGATTAAACTTGATCCTCACTTGGTCGACGAAGTCACAGCTGGAATCGTTCGAACAAACAACCATTAAAACCCAAAGACCCAAAAATCACTGTGAATGGCAAAAATTAACTCCTCGATTCAGCGACGTAAATGACCCAACGTCGATTTCAACAGTTCAAATTCCATCTTGTCGGTCTTTTTGGTCATTATGGTAATGATTTCAACGACCATATGTGAACCAGGCTTAAGAGACCACTTGAAAGGGCCGAATGAATACTGAGACCTACGCCTCTATTTGAAACATTTTTTGTTGACTTTATACAAATCTTTATGCTTCAAAACATGGAATAAACAGAAAACAATTCTGTTGGATATCTAGCTATTTTTTCCGTTACATTGAAATAATGCCAAACCAGATTCAACGAAAGATGCAAGGAATGTATTGTAGCAGATGCATTAAATAACTCAGTCATCGCTAGCACAGACTCTACAAACATATTTTATCTCTACAACCTCTCAAATAAATCGTGTAGACATATGCGCATACTAACCGGTTTCGTATTGTACAGGAAAATATAAAAACGGGGGCCTTAAAAGTACAGACCGAGCTTGCGAGGTCTGTGAAATTAGACCGAGGGCTTTATATTTTCCTGTACAACTACAAAACCGGTTAGTATATGCGCATACTAACCGGTTTTGTGTTGTACAGGAAAATATATAGCCCGAGGTCTTAAAAGGACAGACCGAGCTTGCGAGGTCTGTGCAATAAGACCGAGGGCTTTATATTTTCCTGTACAACTACAAAACTGGTTAGTATGAGTTTTATTACCTGATAGCTTCTAATTCTGACTTATTCCATTTAGTCAAACTCATTTTGTTACTGTTATGTCGTTTGAGTTCATTGTAAATCTCACAGGCCTAAATTAGTTGCTGTGGTGACAAAAACGCGTCCTTGTATCGTATTATACAAGGCTACGGGAAAACCGCGGGAAATGTGCGATTAGCCAATGGGATTGGCGGGATTCTTGTATTGCCTCGTTTTTGAAACGTCAGTCAGGCAATAAAGGAAAATATAAAACCCGAGGCCTTAAAAGTACAGACCAAGCTTGCGAGGTCTGTGCAATAAGACCGAGGGCTTTATGTTTTCCTGTACAACTACAAAACCGGTTAGTATATGCGCATACTAACCGGTTCTGTGTTGTGCAGGAAAATGTAAAACCCGAGGTCTCAAAGTACAGACCAAGCTTGCAACGTCTGTGCAATAAGACCTAGGGCTTTATATTTTCCTGTACAACTGCAAAACCGGTTAGTATGAGTTTTATTAACTGATATAGCTTCTAATTTTGACTTATATGATTTAGTCAAACGCATTTTGTCACTGTTATGTCGTTTAAGTTTATTGTCAATCTCACAGGTCTAAATCAGTTGCTGTGGCGACAAAAACGCGTCCTTGTATCATGTTATACAAGGCTACGGGAAAACCGCGGGAAATGTGCGATTAATCAATGGGATTGGCGGGATCCTTGTATTGCCTCGTTTTTGAAACGTCAGTCAGGTAATAATACAATATTATTGCCCTTTTCTTTCATTTTAGGAAACTTCGCCACAATTTCAGAGAAAGCATCTTTGATATCATCATCACCTTTAGAAATCGTTTTTCTGCTAACTTTGAAGTTGCAACGTCATCAAATTGCTAAATCATAAGCCATAAAGCTACAGACTTTTGCTTACTACCGTCTCGTAGACCTTCCTAAACAATATCCTTTGATTTTCCTACCGGGTATCCCGAAAAAAAGGTAACAGATTTGATCAGGGCTAGGGATAAGAATTTAAGTCGAATCGATCCCTAATAAGTTTTGAAGTACTCTTCGATAATTAACTTGAAGATCAATACCTAGCTTGTTTGTATTGGCGCATCGAGATTTGGAATATTCATCTTGAAAGTCCAAATTTGTGCTCACCTCCAAACCAGATCTTTGTTGGGGATACGAACAGGCTAAGTTGATAGCCTCAAGGAATCCCCCAAAAAAGGGCTCCAGATCGCATGCGTAGTAGCCATTTACTTCACTTATGTAACATGCAAATTAGCTTGACCGTTGAGAACAAGGGAAGAAACAAAAGCAGCGATGCGCATGACAACGTGAGCCCCAACGTCGATTCGCTCTCAACAAAGCTGAAACACAATGTATCAAAACAATAGAGTCAGCACTTCATCTACCCAACAAATCTTTTGGGTTTGGGCCTAAACTGCAAACGCGCTAGTCAGGGGAATCTCCTCAGTCATAGACCTTTTTGAACAAGGATCCACCCTGTTTCAGATTTCTATTAAAAAATGTTCCTAAGCACGAGGTTTCTTGCTTACACCTTCCCTATGATTTAGGAGATTCCACAACACAGTGCGTTAACAGCTCAGGCCAAAACCCAAAAGTTCTGGTTTGGAATTGGAGGCAAATTTGGACTTTCAAGATTAATACTTCAACTCTAAGTGCACTAACATGAACGAATGAGGTTTCTTTGTTCAAATTGACTATCGGGGATTATCTTAAAAATTATTGCAGATTGCTTGAAGCTAAATTCTTATGCTACGCTGAATCAAAGCTGTTGCATTTTTTGGGACACTCGATAGATCAGTTTAGGATGTATCGAAGAATCACCATTTAACGAGACACTCACTTTTACAGGAGTATAATTTTAACTGAATAGAAAAACACAAAAATAACAAACAAAAAACCTAACCTGAACTGAACTAAACTTAACTACAGAAAATATATAATCGACTTTATAATCTAATGAGTCGCAATGGCATATTTCGTTGCACATATATGTATCGTTATGTATCGTGCTCTAAATTTTTGTCAAAGCTGTAGATAGCTAGTCCCTTTCATACTTCCCTTCATAAAATATAAAAACAGTGCAATTCTAAAAATAATTATGATATCAAAGTTGCTTTTTCTGGAAGCATGCCAGATTACCTAAAGTTCGGATAGACAACACCACTTGTCGATAGACCGAATAAAATCGGTGAAAGTAACCAATTTTTGAGGAGGGTGGTTTGCAAAACAGCAACTCGCTGCTCACTAGAGCGGAAAGCAGAGTTACCTTAAACATAGCACGTGATTCATAAATAAAAAATAAACTTAATTCGACAATAGTTGAATTTGTCGCTTCAGTACTAGCCAAAGTTTGTTGTTTTTAAAATAATAGATGTATCAAAAAATAAATCGGATTTAGTTGCAAAAAATAAACTTGCGTTGTTTCGAAATAGAATAGTTGTGGCGGTAATTTCAATGGACAAAATATTGTAATCTTTCAAGTAATCTGCTCATATTCAGTTTTTGTCCACGATTAATCAAATAGATAATTCAAATAAAAATATAAATATGCACTGTTTAACATGCAGGCAGCTTCCCACCACAATAATCGACGCACAAGATATCATGCTAGGTAGGAGAGTCAGAAATATGTATACACTCTCTGAAACATCATAAGACAAAAACAACAATACAATAGCTTAAGGCAATTTTCAAAATCATTTAGATAGATGATGAATAAGAGCGGGCCCAGACAAGATCCTTGGGGAATGCCACATGCAACTAAACTATCACTGGATTTTTGATCACCTAAAGAGCAGTACTGTTTCCTATTATTCAAGTAGGAGGCAAACCAGTCACCTGCAATACCTCTGACACCAATGGCGTTCAATTTCTCAACCACTATTTCGTGATCTACAGTATATTTCTTCAGATCAAGAAACACCGACAAATTCAATTGCTTTTTGTCAATGTTTTCATACCAGTTATCAGTGCAATTTATCAAGGATGTTATCGTGGAATGAAGTTTACGGAAAGCAGATTGACTCGGTGTCAGGATATTGTTTGTTGTTAAAAAATTATGCAGCTGATCGTGCACAATTTTTTCAAATATCCTTGCAAAAACAGAAATGATTGAGATGGGCCTATAATTGTTTGCGTCACTTTTGTAGCCAGCTTTGAAAATTGGGGTCACCCTTGTTAATTTCCAAAAGTCTGGGAAAACTCCAGATCCCATGGAAGAGTTATAGATCATCACCAATGTTTTACAGATGAAGTCTGCTCCATCTTTAACAAGCATTGTAGAGACTTTATCAGGTCCAGGTTCCTTACCATTTTTAAGATTTTTAATGGCCTTCAGGACAGTGGCTTCATCAGCTGGTGTGAAAATCATATCGTTTGTTTGGCTTTTAAAGCGACTAACAGGGTCGTCACCCGGCCGCGACTCAATTTTGCTCGATAATTTAGGGCCTATAGTGACAAAGTGATGATTAAGTGCTTGGGCAATGTCGCGTTTCTTCGTTAGTACTTTACCCTGCACATCAAGGCTCGAAATCTCCGTAGAGCCAGAGTCCTTATGGAGCACCTTGTTGATAGCTTTCCACATCCTTTTTGGGATATCTTTATTCTCTTTTATTAAATCCTGATAGTGCGATCGTATTGCTTCGCGGATAGCATAGCTTCCAAATCTTTAACTCGGCGTAAAAAGGTGGGTGTAAAATTCTGTGATCTATTTCTTCTGACTGAGTGGCTTGAAACAAACTTCAGTTACTTATCTTTAATCCTACCGTTGGACTTTTCAGAAATTTTCAATATTTTTCGAAATTTCAGCGTATGTTACATTTCAACTCATTTGAGGGTGTGACGTCATCAAATTTCTAAATCATAAACCAGAAAAGTGACAGACTTTTGCTTGATACCATATTGTAGACATCCATAAACTATGGTTTTCTTCGAAATTATTTCATGTTGCTTCAAACAGTTTAGAAATTACGATAGTTTTAAGTTTTTTTTGAAAATTTTTCTTCAATTCTTGAAAAATTAGAAATACACTCTAATTCTGAGAATATTGAAGATTTCCGGAAAGTCCAACGGTAGAATTATAGAGAAGTAGCTAAAGTTTCTTTGAAGTCATTCAGTTCAAAGAAATAAGTAACTGAATTTTACACCAGCCTTTTAAAAGATTTGGAATCTATGCTTTCGCGGATACTCTTTATTACTTGATTGCGAAGCTTTTTATATGAATTCCACATTGCAGGAGATCTTTCAGCATCTTTTTGGCAGCATCCCTTTTGTCATTAGAATTCATCGCGTGTTTAAGTCACGCGATGAATTCGTGTTCAAGTCATTACTGTAACGCAGTTCTATTAGCAGAATTTGATCCTAACGCCCCAACAAGAGTTTGTACAAGTTACACTACAGTATATTGAACAAAATTCATCGAGCATGTAGCTAACATGCAAACTTAGAGTTGGTAAAATCGTTTTTTCATTCTTAAAGGACAAGTCCGGGGTTGGTATGATTGATGATAAAATACAAGATAATACTGCTATGAATGATGTATGATATTTTTCCACTATTTGTCGCCTTCTCCTTGTGAAATTACGTATTCAAGTAAACAATTTGAGCGAAATGACGTTATATCGCGCAAACGACAACGAGGCTGTGTGATTGTTTTGTCGCCTCTTTATCGTAGCAAGTCTCTTTATCGTGTTCTCATGCCATTTTCAATGCATATATACACGATAAAGAGGCTAGCAGCGATTAAGAGGCAAAAAAAACAATCACACAGCCTCGTTGTCGTTTGCGCGATATGACGTCACTTCGCTTTAAAATTGCGTATTTGAATACGTAATTTCACAAGGGGAAGGCGACAAATAGTGGAAAAAAGTATCATACATCATTCATAGCAGTATTGTCTTGTATTCTATCATCAATCATACCAACCCCGGACTTGTCCATTAAAACGAAAACGTTTGGAGGTGTACGCAAATTTAGATTCTCAAGATAAATATTGCAACTCTCACTGCACCATTATCAGCAAAGAAGGTATCTTCGAGTTAAATAGCGAGGCTTACTTAAAAAGTGATCAAGGATTGATTTGACCAACATTCTTATTGCTAGCCCCGATCAAATCTGTTACCTTTTTGGGACTCCCGGTATTAATTTGGCAATGACGATGGTTCTAACTTTTTTATTCTTCCATGGATTCTTTTCGAAAAAGGAAAATGCTATAATTTTGAAATTATCAAGAAATATAAAAATGCAAGTGGTGGAATTCCAGCAAACTGCGTAGAGTTCTTTTCAAGCCGTGAATCCATATAAAGATCTAAATACTGCCTCAAATTATATTTCAAGTAAAATTATGCAAATAAAAACAATTCAAATGCTTTGCATGGTAATTTTGCGTTTTCGTAAAATCTCACATGTCATTTGATTCGAGATCAACTTTAATAACCATTTACACATTCGTCTTCAAATATTCCACACCCAGTGGGAGGCAAACTTAAGTTTTCCATAGTACGGGGCCGTGCCATATCTAGGGTAACTTTTTTACGGTAGAATCGAGATTTATGCGTATGGTTTTCAATGATTTTTTCTGATTGCCGGATTTATGGGGATAATCCTTTGCACAACTATGTGTAAGGGTATACTCTTTTACTCTTTTCGGATTTATGGGTATGTTTTGTCAGCTTCTTCCGCATTTATGTGTATACTTTTCGGACATTTTTCCGCATCTATGGGTTGGTACTTTTACGCTCTGAATGGGACAACCCTGTATCATGGAGACTTAAACTACCCCCACCCTGCACCCCAGGGTGCGACACCTTCGTACGGTTTGGATATAAAGATTTCGAAATCTATAGCAGTCAAAAGCTTGGGTGCATTTCAATATCGGCAATCGACAAAATCTTCTCGCTGAAATTGTTGAATTATTACGACCATTTGTACAAATCACCAATCTTTCAAACGATTCTTTTACGCATCTTTTATTGTATGGTGATCAAGACCTTTATGATGAGTTGAACAGAAATCTACTCGAATCAACTTTACGCTTCATCCACGAAACTGGTCGCTTTGATTAAGATCTATTGAGACTACAGCTATGTACTAAGCAACCACCAAGTCCTTTATCGTAAATAGTTCTTCTCTTTGTAAATTCTGTTTCACATCAGATGTCAGGCATTTTAATTCTAAATCAACAACAAAATGATTTGCATTCGCGACAGCTTCAACTCATTGCAACCCTGACCTGACATCTCTTCGCGACATCTTCAACTCATTGCAACCCTGACCTGACCTCTTGTATGGATGTTCTGTGACAGAACATTGAACAATAAAATTAACCATATTCACGAACGGGCATTGCGAATAACTTACAAAGATATGAGAACAGATTTTGATACGATGTTACTGAGAGACAAGTCGGTCCCACTCCACATAAGGAATTTACAATTGCTAATGACTGAAGTCTTTAAGACAAAATTGAGCCTTAATCCCAGCTTCATGACGGACATTTTCGCTGAAAAACAAGTTTCTTATGGGTTAAGAGGCTGCCATAACCTATCCTTGCCACAAGCACGCACTACGTGCTATGGCTTAGAGACAATATCGTTCCTTGGGTGTAGATTATGGCAGGCACTTCCCAATGACCTAAAACAGTCAGATACTCTCTCCAGTTTCAAAAGGAAAATCAAAACCTGGAGGGGAGAGGAATGTAATTGTAAAATATGCAGACCTTTCGTGGCACAGGTTGGGTTCTTGAGCTGATATTAAATTTTCTGCTGTATTTACCGAAAAAAAAAGTAAGAAAACATTGTAAATATTAAAAGCATTGTAAAAATCTGTAAAATGTGTCTGTATTTAATCATTCGGAATTTTATTTATTTTTTACTTTTTTCTTACAAATTTTACTTTTTTAGATAGTAGGCTTGAATTAGCTCTTAGTTATAGCTATTGTATCTATATGTATATATGTCTTGTATGTATATATATATATATATATGTAGGCCTACTTTAAATAAATTGATAATAATAATAATAATAATCTCATATGAGACAGAATCTAGTACAGTAAATCCCCGCATATAAGAACCTCCTTTTTTGAGAGCTAGGCTGAAATGGGTTCTTATTTTAAAGGTACTAAGCCAACTTTCAAGGTATAATGGTTCTTATTTGAAGAGTACCTTGCGTAGGCCATTTTAGAACCTTCATCAATGATTTTCAGCCCTATTATTTGTTTTGGCAAGGTTATAATATACCTAACAACCAATGCTAAGCTTTCAAACATCAGGGGAGGAGATTCAAACATTAAAAGCCCACTGGGACAAAAATGAACTTAACACTGACAATCCAAAATCAACTTTGCTACCCCTGCTATAAGAACATATTTTTCATCAAACTGAAACAGGTTCTTAATTACAAGGTGCATAAGTTAGGAAAAGCAGCCTGTAGGTTCTTGTTTTTTTAGGTTCTTATATGCGGGGATTTACTGTATAGTATCCATTAATTCTTAATTGTTTCGTAGTGTGACTGTATACAGTTAAACGTTTCATGTTTTTATATATTGGACATGGGGTAGTCATTGTATTTCGCTCCCCATGGTATCGTACCTGTAGTGTTGTATAGTAATTTAAATAGGTATAGTAGAATGTAAGATATATTGTAAAATTCTATATTTGAATAAAAAAAATATCGGCCGTAAGATACGGACAAAATGCGATGCGATTCGATGAATCGGTTTGATCATGTGAGTGATATTTCGAGAGATAATACTCTTTCAATCTTCAGGCTGGAAGATGGCACGTTCCATCATGACCCCTCGAGCATTAATTTGATGCATTAGCAATATCAAAGAAGCAATGCCATTGAATGATATTGACTTTAATTGCGGTGAGTCCTTTTTAACTATTTCGAAATCCACTTACCTTCAGATGAAGTAACCTATCTTTCAACGTCAGCTACTCCCTTCTTGCAGTTGATGACAATTTCCATCACAAGCTCTGCAATCTTCTATAACGAGAAAATGTGTTGAATAATAAATGACTATTCAAAACATTTTGCCACATTCCATTGTGCATGTCTACCATTTTAATCAGACACATTCATTCATTCACTTATTTATTCCTCTATTCATTCATTCAGTCAATCTTTGATGCAATCCTTACTGATAGAGGAAAAATCAATTTTTTTTTTATTCAACACAAAATTTTACAAAACAAACTACTTACGGCACTACGTAGAAACTACTTTACCACACTACAAGAGTGATACCACGGAGAGCAGGAGACCATGGCAATTCCGCAGTCATTAGCATAAAGAACGTGTAAGAACGTGTAACTAAACTAAAATTAAACATATGGCTACGAAAAAATACACATAAACGGGTTTTACTGATAAATACTAAAGTTGTTTCACTTTGTATGTCGGGCTGACTTTGGGCTAACAGGTCTTTTCCACAAAGTGAGTGATCTAAAAATTCAATTTCGGATTGGATGGATTTGTGCCCAGTGTGCCTAACATCCAATGTGAACAAGCTTACACGCAAAAGAAAAAAAGTAAAGGGACTTAAAGACTATGAAAAGTGAAACAAAAGTGTAGAATTACCTCAATCAAACCGACCAGGTTTGTCAATGAAATTTAGAGTCAGTTCAAGTACATGTTTATTAGCGTCCCTAGAACGGTCTTTATCACCATACAATTAAAGTTGCATCAGTACCTTGTTTGAAAGGCTGTTGATTTGATTGAACAAAAGGTCGTGATACTACTGAGATGCCATCGATCAATTCCACCGCTACCAGGAAAAAACTGTACAGAATTGATGATTTTAGGGGTCAGTCATTTACAACTCTGGGTACGAGGGCGGGTTAGAAGTTCTGAACTGGTTAAAAATTCCCATACCCCTCCCAATTTTGCCTAAAAATTTTCATACCCCATTGGAAAATTGGGAGAAAACTTCATACTCCACCACTGGCCATCTATCAAACTAATTTCAGATAACCACATCAAAGAACTTCTGTTTTTGTAGAAGAAATCAAAGATAGGAGGGCAAAGCTATTTCAACCTGATGACGTACTCTGCCATGGAAGACCAATGGGCTGGAACCTTATAGAAATATACTGGAAGACTTGAAGGCTGTCATTGAGAAACTAGCTAGCGTCGCAGATCTGCGAAGATATGGAAGTTCATAGGCCTCTTCGTCTCATTGGAATAATTTTCCAAAGAATTTACCTTGAAAAATTTCGTACCCCTATAAAAATTTCCAAAAATGTTTAATACCCCCAATTTTCCTACGAATAGTTTTCATACCCCCACCAATTCTAACCCGCCCTGGTACCCATAATTATATACGTTTGACCCCTTAATCTGATTGAAGATCATCAAAATAGAAAAAAGCAAACATTGATGACCACAAGATCAAGCTCTTTTTATATATTTTGGTCATAAATGGCTGAAAGAAATGCACACTACCGGGTGAGCCATAAAAAAGTTCCCACGTTTGAAAATTCATAGCATCAAGAGTACTTCACATATTTAAATGATTCAAATTCTAATTAAAAGCCGAAAGATCAAAGTAGTTTTGTGATTTTTCTCGCTGTCTTGCGAGCACTAGAAATACAGGTAAATTCAACTTTACAAAAATATCATGGTTGCAAAATGACTAAAAAAGGGCCTAAAACATTGATCAAATCATAAAGCACTCCTTACACAGAACAATAAAGAAAATGCATTTTCTTATGTGTGAGAGATATCCTGTGCACATCTATTGTCATGGGATTTAAAATCTTTAGTATTTGTTTGAAAATCAATGTATTATAACACATGAGATAGGTGAAATGCCCATTGCGTATTGTTCTGCTTGAGGAGAGTATTAACGATTTGATCAGTGTTTTAGGCCCTTTTTCAGTCATTCTGTAACCATGAAATTTTTATAAAGTTGAATTTACCCATACTTCTAGTGCTGGTAAGACGGCGAGAAAAATCACAAAAATTTTCGATCTTTCGGCTTTTAACTAGGATTTGAATCATTCAAATCTGTGAAGTACTCTTGGTGCTATGAATTTTCAAAAGTGGGAACTTTTTTCTGGCTCACCCGGTATGTTTAGAGACTTCAAGGATATAGCGGAGAATGAGGTAAGTGACGACAATCATTGTGAACTTCATTTTCATTTTATGGACATTCCATATTGTTATAGTTTGACAATTCCAGGAGACTTAAACATTGTGGAACCAAGTGACCAAGGATTCAAAGATATAAAAATCAGAAAAGTTTGGCTCTTAGGCAAGATTGAATAAGTTGCTTAAAAATCATAGCTCAAAAAAGGCTTTTCAACATAAAATTTGTTAACTTTTAAGGTAACTCTTCTTTCCGCTCTACTGAGCAGTGAGTTGCTATTTTGCAAATCAGTAAATTTCTCCAATATCATTCGATCTTTCAAAAAGCGGCAAAAAGGATGTTTTCTGCATAGCGTTGGCAACAGACGATCATGGAAAAGATAGCAAGACCAAGACCAAGATGCATTGCGTTCGATGATCGTTGATTCTATAATAGAATGCATTGCATCTTGGTCAAATGCCCCCGACGCCATCTTTTCCGTAATCTTCTATCAAAAGATATATAAATCGCAAAGTTTCCGTCAACTCTGGTTTCACAAATTCTTTTCCAAAGTATCTCCTTGACTTCAGAATAGTGGATTTATCTCCAAGGCCACTCAAAATTGTTGGCTTTCATTCATTTTATCTGTAGCTAGGTTGTTCATCTGCAACTTTGCCAAATCTGATTAAAAAGTTAGGCTAGATTTCTTGCAATCAAATTTCATGTTTACTTTTCAACAGCAAATGGAAAAAACCTTGATTTTTACGCATAATTACTAGCTCAAATTATAAAAAAGATACGTGTAGTGACCAAGATCCATCATTTTGCAATGCAGTTATTTTTTGCTTGCTACAACTTGCCCTAATACCTGTCCAAGGCAAGTCTAAGTGGCCATCTGACTTCTAATTTTCGATTTAACAAAAGAGCAACAGAATCACCAATTATGGGCAACATATACATATTTTCCAAGCAGGAATTCTTTTGAAGGAAGCCAAGCTGATCTAAAAAAACTTTTTCCGTCACGCAAGGAAATCCACAGTTTGTTTCAAGGCACAAATTAATTGTTGTGCTTTTTGCTCAAACGAAATATTATGGTGTGTTTGTCACATGTTTGTGCATCAAATAACTAATTTCAAGAAAAGTTCAAAGGTCACACAACAATTGGCAACATGATAGATACCCTTGCCTAGACTTATGACGATGAGTCCCTTGTATCCCTGCGGTACCTTGCTCACAGGGACTCATAATGAAACAGTTAAAAACCTGACCCTATCTTCTGCATTCGATTGATCGAATCTGGATCGAACGACTGCTTCGACTCTGTTCAAAGGTCACTTCTCAGAAAGGAAATGCGATAGAAACCACGGTAAGCAGACACTTAATCAAAAAAACTTGGTATTCATCTGAAGAAGAAAGTTCACTTTACCTGGTGAGTGCAAAATAAGTCTTTTAATGCTGCAATTTAAGACCAAAACATATCAGAGAAATCTTCAAGTACCTGCCGCAGCAACTTACTTCAAATTTAGTAAGCTGGGTCAATCGAATTGAAGGTTCGAAACTGATTGTTTTTTGCCAAATCTCGCAATCTGATTGGTATGCTAGGAATCCCAGCATATTAGGCCTAATAGGGTCAGGTTTTTCAGAGTAATATTATGAGTCTCTGTTGACTGAAGCGACATCTTGAAGTCAAAGAGCACAAGGAAACAAGAGACTCGTTGTCATAAGTCTAACCCTTGCCATTAGAATTAGTTAATTTATAGCAGTCTCACCGTCTTGAATGCATTCCTCTTGCTGACTAATGCAATCAGGGTTTCCTCCCTTCTGGCATCTTTACTGTCTTCTTGTTCGACTTCTTGTTGCTTTTCCTTTTCAATGTACTTTCTGAGGACAATCGTGTGTCAAATTGCCTTGGCCATGACATCGAAGTCTGCCTTGCAAATTGATCCTATGGCACACACCCTTACAAACAAGCTCCACCGTCGCGACTCCTCTTACGCAAAAGCGGACATCATTTCCCAATAAGGCGGCCTCCACTTTAGCAAGATCGACTTTAGAGTCCCAAGATGGGGATGGGGGGCACATTTCTTGGACATTATCGACAGGCAGTGGCAGCTTCAGCAGCACTAGTGGCTCAACTTGTCCAGATATTTCATCGATCGAAAGCCACTGCTTATCAACTTCCCAATTGTGCAGGCCGTGGTAGCGTTGTGTTGTTTGCGAAAGAGAATTTGAAGCAATGAGGCTGGCAGTGATTTTGCAAGTTGCTATTTTTGGAACCCTTCTTTGTATCAACGGTTCCTCCAGCACCTCAGCAGTCAGTCTTGGTGTATATGCATCTTCAAGGACGCTGACTAGGGCTGAAAGTTTCGTGGCATGTTGTCTTTTCAGGAGACTTGAGTTTCTGCTGAACATCTGAGAAATAGGATATTCAAAACTTCAATGTTTCAGGTAACTATTACTAAAGTAAGACACAACAGTAAGAAGCCCTGGTGATGAGGGTCATGCAGGGAGGAGGGGGGGGGGCTTTTTTCTCAAAAATTTTGATTTCTACAGAAGTGCCCTTGGAAATCCTTGAACCTTTCTTCACAAAGATTCCGTTGCGTTCTTATGAACGCATACAGCTTCTTGCAAATCCACTTTAATCAATCTCTGAGTTCAGGCAAAATCGCTGAATCCCTTCGAACTTGAAGCAAGTCTTACAAAACAAACATTGTGTCCATTTACAAAGGAAAAGTATTGTATATCTTTATTAATGTATGATTTATGAACAGCAATCTGTTTTCCCACTTCACAATTATTTTTGGAGAACGTACCGGGTGTCCCAAACAAACGCAACAGATTTGAAAAATTCTCATGCAAACAGTTTCATATTCATTATCAAACAATAATTTTCATTCAATTATGCAATAATAAGACTAAATTTTGATACGTTCTCCAGAATTTTTGGTGACTTGGTGGTAGAGTTAAAAATCAGCAAACTTCAAAATTTCCCCTAGGTCAAAGCCAGAGCTACTGCATTAACAACATTGGTGAATTATAATGTAAAACTAACATGACAATCCGTCCAATCCCTGAGCATTGCTGACAAAAACCAAAGAAACAAGTTAATTGAAAATTAAACAGACACTTTCATAAATATTTCTATCCAAACACAGTTGTGCTTCTTGAGTGCCGACGATGGTTCTTTATCTTCTGAAATATATATCGAAATTGAATCTAATCATTGCAAATTTAGATAAAAATTATCATTTCATCATTAATTTGAAACAGCTTGCGTCATAGTTTTTTAAAATCTGTTGCGTTTTTTTCTTTGGGACACCCGGTAGATCAGCTGAAGCAATTTTATTGTGCTTAAACTGATTTCACTAGCTATCTTTGGGCTTATGAAATCAATTTTACAACAGTGGTGGCGGGGAGTGGTGGATGAATATAGAAGCATGAGAAGCATGAGTAGCTAAACACTGCTGGTGTGCTAAAGAGCGCTGCAACTAATATGTGCCTGCGGCGGAGGAATAATTTCTACTTTCACGCTAGCACCTCCATAGTAGTAAATTATGTTTTCCTCCGCAAAAGAACACAGCTGTGGGAATCGAGCACCACTGCGGCGTCTAAATACCCATGATAGGAGGTGCCAGATTGAAAATTTTGCAGAATATACAGAACGATTTTTCCTTCATTCAAATCGCTTGCGTGATAGCCTGCGTGCATCCCCTACTGTCTTCGCTGAGATGAAAATTTCCGCTATTTCAGCGGAAACAGAAGGGGATGCATGCAGGCTATTGCATGGCTGCCCGGATGAATCTGAGTGCCTATTTTCAGAAAATCTTCAACGCAGAGAAAGAATTCATCTGGTTTTTGGTGCAGATTTTGATGCATAAAGAGGCCTAAAACAATAGGCAATTCAAAGTCTCATTACGTCAAACAGTGGATATCAATTATTCTTTGGCGCACACTGGCACACAAAATTATTACACTAAGAAATACTTGGTGCAGAGCAGTGTAGAGATTCGCCGTAGGTATTGCTGTATTTGTGTCACTAAACAATATGGATAGATTCTTTGATTTTCCATTAAAATTTCATCGCTAGAACCACAGCTGAAATTTTGAGTGCACAGCAGGGCCAGGACGAAAACTTGGAGATGGCATAGAAAAATCTCTGAGATTTTCATTCATTTCATTTTCATTTCATTCATTCATTTTCATTCATTTTCATTTTTATTTATTTAGGCACGGTAGCCCCGTCAGTCCATAAGAACTGCTTTTCAGGGGGCCGTGGCAAAACATTTACTAATTAAAAGATCACCACATAATAATTAACAAAATAAGAATTCTCGTCATGGCTAGTTTTTTATTCTTCTCTTAAAGGTGGCAAGGGGGGTGCCTGTTTAGCATCAGTTTCGAGTTGATTCCAAAGCTTACGTCCACGAAAAGATATAGCCCTCTGCCCATTGTTAGTTTTTCGTAATGGTAATGAGAGATCAGTTTCGGTGTTTCTCAGTTTTCTGACATTTCGAGAAGAATTTTTTTCGAACAAATCTGAAAGGTACTCCGGAACCAGACCATTTAGTGACTTGTACATTGTGGTAGCTGTTTCGCTTCTAATAATATCATTTACAGTAGGCCAATTTAAACTGCGAATTAATGCCATAGCAGGCGTATCAAATCGACTTTTAGTTACAATCCAAAGTTCAAACTCCGAGTAATGAGAGGCCGACAAAATGTTTTCCTTTCTGGGAACAGGAAAAATTTTGTTGGAACTTCCTGCGAAAATGTTTTTATTTTACATTTGATTTAGTGGATTTTAGCGTATTTCGTGCAATTTATAGGTAGAATATAGTTCAAAAGCTACTTGGTGAAATTGAACCCGGTCATAAACCAACAACTTTAAGGTTTAAACTCAACATATCATGAAAGAAATGCTTTTATTGCATACAAATTTAAGAAAATTGCTAGGTGGGTAGCTCAAAATAGACACGGTAACTGTAGGTGAGCAACCAAAGTGCACATACAGATCTGGTTGCCATTTTCTTCCTTACTTGAAACGAAAAGCACCACCTAGGGACAAAAGCAACTGAACAGCTCAATGATAGGGTTGATTTGGACGAAATCCACTACTTGCAACGACCAATCATTTTCAAATTCTTGTTGCAAGTTTCTTGGTCAAGATTCTGCTTAATTAAAGTTACTGCAGCAATTCAATTTCTTTTTTCAAGATACCGATTATGACAGGTTCAGATTCAGTCATGTTTTTGATGGCAACATAAAATTTAGCTTTCAAAAAATTTCCTGCAGCCTAAACAATCTTGCTAAAACGGCGTTCCCCTTTTCCAACACTTTGTTGGCCTCTGTCTGAGTTTTTCGCCTTGGCTTTATATGCATAAGTCAAAGAGTCGAAGATATATTGAACATATTCTCGAAACATCTATAAATTAATTTATTCTTCTTCTCCTTCTTTAGTCATCTGCCTCTATCAGGACCTATTACGCAGGTTCATGGCATCCAAGCCTTCCAGAATTCTTGATCTTGGCCTCTTTTTTCATTTCTGAATAACTTTTGTTGTTTCTTATTCCATCACTTAGTGTCAAGCGTTTCCTTCCTCTAGTTCCTTTCCCTAACTATTTTCCTTCTACTACTGTCTTAAAAGTGTGTCTTGTCTAAGATTGCGCCCGATCTACCGTTGTTGTTGTCCTTTTATTCTTTTCAATATTTGTCTTTCCTCACAGGGTATAAAATTTATCAAACAAATAATAGTATAAATAATCATGCTTTGAACAGAGTTTTATTTTGTACAAAATAAAACTCTGTTCAAAGCCTGATTATTTATACTACTATTTGTTTGTATTTACTGAAACATCGTGCAACACGCATACAAGAAGTTTGTTTGTGCATTCATAAAATTTATCACAGGGTATAAAATCTATCACAGGGTATAAAATTTATTAAAGGGTAATAAATTTGAAGGGTATAAAATGACTAGTCCAGTGTTTTCAGAGCTTTCACCTTGGCGCTGTTTGCATAAGTAAAAAAGTCAGAGATATTGCAAACATTTTCGAAACATCTGTAAATTGCCCTTTATATACCGTAGTTAAAAACTGTATAAAAAAGTTGGGATGCAAAAAAGACAAGATATTTAGCACAATGAGGCATTTCTGACTTGTGCCTTCATCAGAGTGTGACTTACAAAATTAAACTTAAATATCTTGTCTTGTTTGCATCCAAACTTCTTTTATACAGTTTATTCCTACATCTCTGACTTCTGCATATCCATATGATGCCAAGAGGAAAACTTGGAGGTGCAAATCTCGGAGATATCGGTTGTAGAATGCTGGACTGGTCCTTTCATACCCTGTAAATGAAATAGATGCTTTAAAAGTATGTATAGGATAATTTATACAGGGTGTCCCAAAAAAATTGCTTGACGTTTGATTAAATATTAAAAAACAATGAAATAATGAACGGGCTCCATGGTAAAATAACCACATTGCTGAGATTTTAAATTAATTTTAGATACCAGGAGCTAGCAAATCGGCTAAATATTCACAGACTTACGAGCCTTTGAAGTTCAAGTTTGTGCGAAAGCTGAAACCAGACGCCCCTAAATTGCATATTTTGTTAAAGTAGAATCTCGTTTATTCAAAGCAAATCAAATGGAATTCAAAAAACACTTTCAATAAACTAGCTTTCTCTAACATTAAATCAAGGTTATGGATGCTTGGAGGAATCCTATTGAGTTCAATTTGGAATGGTCCCGTCTCTCATCGTTAAATTTAGCCTGTGTGCAGACTTTACTTTTCACTGAGAAAGAGAGCAATAATGGCGGGACTTTCACAAAATTTCATTTTGCGAAAAGCTCCGCCTTTGCTCTCCTTCGCAGTGGAAAGTAAAATCTGCACGGGGGCAAGATTTAATTTGACTTTTAAAATTTATGCGACACATAGGGTCGCACCTCCAGTCTTCGTTCCAGTCTGCAAACAACAATCTAAAACTCTTGTTTTTGTACAAATCTACTCACTTTCCTTGTAATTTAAAACCTTGCTTTATTCTCGTCGGAAAATTTCCATTGAGAATTTTTCATCGGCCAAAGCTGCTCATCTCAGCAAATTGAAACTTGACAGCCAAGAATCTTTTCCATTGCCAGCATCCGTCAACAAATCAGTTAATCTGAATTTTTGTGTTAAATCAAAGCAAAATTTCCGTTGAGACTTTCTTCACGCTCCGATTCTTTAACCGTGATTTGTTTTCAAATTCCCTCTGATGATCCTGCCTCCTATTCAGGATATATGGGGACCGTTAAAGGTTAACCCGTTTGTTTCTTCTCCACTGGAAATGCGGCATTAAGGCCCAATTCTTACGGAATGCTATGATCAATTTGCTTTGTTAAAGGGCGTACTGTCATGGCTGTGACCAAGCCATTATCCAGTATGGAAAATAGGGCAATTTTCACTGAGACCTCGGGTGTGCAAGAAGGATCCTCTAGTGTTTATCTATTGTCTGTTTTGAATACCCTATTGTTTCACACTTTCCATACAGGGCCATTATGCTTTTGGGGCATACTTTGTTTCAGGAATAAAGGGAGTCAGATCGCTATCACCTTGATGAATTTCAGTGTACAATGAAATTACTGAAGCCTGCCTAATTCTATTCTTTCATACTGTCTCATTCATCCAATCAGTGCCCACGACAGCTTGCCTTTAATTTTAGCTATTTAGAGGGCTCATTTGAGAATCAGGCCAGGTGAATTTTTGAGGAAAGCGTGGAAACTATTATTCTCTTATGAACAATAGTTTCCGCGGAATCGATTTTCCCCAGAATTCACTTTGGATGTAAGGCTAAAGTGAATTCCGTGGAAAGAAAATTCTGCAGAAAATGTTTGTGTTTCACTCTAGCGAAATCGATAGACAGATAAACTGATAAATTGATCATAGATGTAAACAAATTTGTATCAAACTGCTGTAGCATCCTGCATCTCATCCAGAATGGTCAAAGTTGAAGCTTACATCTTTGATAAATGATCATTTCTTACTTTCTGTTTTCTGGATAAGCATTTCAGCGGAATTCACCTTAGTAGCTGTTTGGCTGAAGTGAATTCTGCGGAAAATAAATCACTTAGTACCATAACTAGCACTCATTACTAAGAAGTTATCATTAAGAAGTTATCAAAGAAGTTCTTTGTAGTGAATTTATAGCATGTCGGCAGAGTGGAAGTAATGGCAGCCAACTGGAAAGAGACAACAGGAAGAATAGCCAAGATTTCTTCCCCGTGCAGTGATATGATATGGAGAAATTCATTAAAATTTCATCTTGATATTCTAATAGCACATCTTTTAAAATACTTTTTTATGACTCATAGGTTTGTATGCGATGTGTCCGCAGACTGGAAGGAGGTGCGACCGTACCTAACTAAAAAAGCATTTCGTGCGTAGGCCTAGCCTATGCTTTGAGTGATGACTCGTTTGTGATGGAAGTAATTTCTGTTTATAAAATTTGTAAAGCACTGCAATATGTAAGGCATAAGGAGAAGAGCCTTACCAAGTACAACCATGTTAGCTCTAGTTGCCTGTTTTCTTCGTTTGTCTCTTGCTGGCTCGGGCCTGCTGGCTGTTACATTTTTATTCGGCATCTTGGCGGACATCTTGTTCCTGTTTTCGCGCCATAAGAACCGATAAGAGGCCAGCCTCTTTTTCGTTGCGAAATTTATTTGGAACGGAAAGATTCGAAAATTGAAATTTGAACTTATGACTGGCTATACGACTTGATTCCTTCAATTTGTCAGATTTTTTCATTCCAACTCTATTTTCTTCCATATTTTCTGTTTTCTCTTTCAGTTTGAGCATAACTATGGTTTGAGCGATAACGATCCAATTCAATGAGCTATTTAAATTGCCATTTCAATTTCATAATAGAAGCAAGAATGGAGTGGGGTAGTATAATAACCAGGTCATGTGCAAATGACGTTATTATCTGAACTTATTTTGATAGAATTTTTGACTGAGACATGTGCAATGAATCCAATTTGAACACTGATAATCGAAAACACCAAAGACCTTTGAAAACACCTCTGTGAAGTGACATAGAATGGTACGAGTTGTGGGTTGCAGTCTCCCTTTGCTTGCAAGAAGAAAGGTAGAAAGCTGGACAGTCTATAATATGACTACACTCTTCGCCTACCCAATCCCATTGTTTCATCTATGTATACAATAAAATGTGTCGTTACTGTTAGGGACATTGTTCCCAGGGGTGTAGCCAAGGCCCCCTCACCAATTTTTAGTTTTTCGGCAAATTCATCGGCAATGTCAATATTTCTGCAACACTTTGTCTGCGCCCCCTGATGATTTTCTTCAGTTTCGTCCCTGATTTGCACCACCGTGAACCACCATGGACATTCTAAGCAGCTTTTACTGCTTTAATCTATTCAATGTTGAACATTGAACAGAAAGTTTCCTAGTCAAATCATACTGAGTAGCCTACTTTACTGTACTGTAAAAAGCCTAGAAAGTCAAATTTGAACATTGATAATCGAAAACACCAAGGATCTTTGAAAACACCTCTGTGAAATGACATGGTTTGCATGGTAGGGTACGAACTACGAGTTATGGGTTGCAGTCGCCCTACGAGAAAAAAGATAGAAAACAGTCTATAATATGACTACACTCTTCGCCTACGCCTACCCAATCCCATGGTTAATTTCATATGTGTAATAAAATGTGTCATTACTGTGAGGGACACACCAACTTTTAGTTTTTCGGCAAGTTCATCAGCAATTTCAACATTTTGCCCATTTTTGCAACACTTTATCCCTGATGATTTTATTTAGCTTCATCCCTGATTTTCACCACCGTAAACCACCATGAAAATTCTAAGCAGCTCTTACTGCTTTAATCTATTAAATGTTGAACATTGAGCAGAAAGTTCCCTAGTCAAAATATACTGAGTAGCCTAGTGTACTGTACTGTAAAAGCCTAGAAAGTCGAAGTTGTGTATTTGACTCGGAAAATTTTACGTTGATCCCGCAAAATATGGGGTAAAAGAACTGCAAAGCTATCATTCACAGCCTTGTCATTTGACTTTGTGAATACCCCCCCCCCTCCCTCTCTAACAACCCCTTTCTCTCTCAGCAACCTCTTGAGTAAATCAAATTTGCAAGACCAGTGAACAGAGACGTAGGAACCGGGGAAACTGGGGCACGGGCCCCCTCCCAGGATTTTTTAATAAACAAAGAAGTGCCCTTTTTATTTTCAGCAAGTGCCCCTTCAGCTTAATGAAAAAGTGCCCTTGAAGTGTCGTGCCACACCCCCCCAAGTTTAAGATGCTTCCTGCGTTCCTGCCAGTGACAGTACCCTGGGTAACAGACTCTCTACATTTTATGTTAGAGAGTCTGGTACCCAGGGTACAGTGAAAGATGATACCCTTCAGAATCTTCCTATTTGGTGTCATCTTGTTTCAATGACTCATTCACTGATTATCTATCAATGAAACATCCAATGCGAGAACGAGTTCTGCCAGATTTTGTATGAGGTTGTAGCAGAGACGTAGTAATTTCGAAATCAACGTAGTAAATAGGTGACTTAGTTTGCAATAACTTAATCCGTATTTATTTAACTGATCTCTTTATTCGTCAAGAAATTATTTAGATCAAACAGCGGTCCAATGGCCCTTGAGCCCATATTGAGAGAAGAATATTTTCTGTTTAATAGAACATTTAATAGAACATCTAAAAAACGTCGAAGCAAGAATGTCAGGGTGTTACATTACGCGTTGGAGGGGATCTATAGAGCCTCGTTATGAGGTCAATCTTTTTGTTTTTAAGCAACGTGACTCATTGGAGATTTAGAGACACTCCAACAACACCAAAAAGCATGCACACAAGCAACTTTCCTGTTTCGAGCAGGAAAAGAAATTAAGTTAGATTACCAGAAACGTTTCGAAACTCTTCCAACTCAAGGGGCCCACCATAGGAATCTATGGGGCCCACGATGCAAATATTCCATGCTCATTTTATTGCCAGAACGTTGTTTACATGTGGCGAAAACAAAAGCCGAATTCACGAACTGGTACCTGCGGAAATTCAGCTTTTTGAGTGGGGGGGGGGGGGGGGTTCAGGTATTTTCCTGAGAGACCAAACATAAATAGAGTCCTTAAATGTACTAAAAGAATATGTATGTCAGATTTCAAAGCTATTTATATTCAGCAGTTGACAGAAAAAGGCAAGAATGTATTATGAAGGTAGGCCCAACAGCTACAACGACTCTGGTGGGGCTTTGCCCCAGGAAAATTTTTGAGCACATGCCCTCTACCTTTGCTTAGAATGCCTTTCACGACCCTTTTGCCAGTCCTGAATTGGGATTTTCGATTTTGCCAATTTTGTAACATTTTTTATGGAGTAGCATCCCCCCAGGAACATTTGTGAATAGAAATGATTCATTTTGGCTTAGGAGATCTCTTGGATCCCTTGTTTTCCAGTGCCAAATATATACATTTGACGGCATGAAGAACCACAATAAAACAACTGCTGAACAAAGTTTTGCACGAAGAACCCCTACTTTGTCCTAGGACGCTTCTCGCAATCCACTTTTTGCCTGTCCCAAACATGGAAAATTTGAAAATTTGCTGATAGTTTGTCTAAAATTTTGTGTCCAGGAAAATTTTGAGAACTCTAACCACGTTTAGAAATTCATAGTACTAAAAGTATTCGATGGACTGGATTTAATTCTGCTTGAAAGCCGAGGATTGAAGTATTTCTGTAATTTTTGTCGTGTTTTTATGAGCACTGGGAATATAGGTGAATTCCGATTTTCGAGTGTTTTAGGCCCTCTTTCAGGCCATTCGTAGACCAGAAATTTTCGAAAAATCAAATTCACCTATGTTTTCAGTGCTTATAAAAACGTGAGAAATGTCAGATAGATAGTTTGGTCATAGTTGTTTGGTCTTTCGGTTTTTAACTAGACTTCCCCCAAGTCTATTTATTCAGCTGTAATAAGTCTATCTGAAAGTTGACGAAATAGACTTGGGGCAAGTCTTGCTTTCAACTTAAACTTGAATTATTCATATCCATCAACTACCCTTGGATCTATGGATTTTAGAAAATGGGAAGTTATTTCGGGCTCAACCTTTTACCCAAGCCCGGGGGGGGGGGTACTTGATTTACGAAAATACGGGGACGTGCCGCTGGAAAATCTGAAAAGGCACCCTGTCCCGGAGTAAAATTCCCGAAAATGATACCCTGTCCCGGAGTAAAACTGTAAAAACGATACCCTGTTCTTGGGTTTCTTCGTAAAAAATGTAGGCTGCCCTGGGAATTTGATAGAAATTTGATAGAAATCTATCAGAAAATGCGGAAATGTTGCCATCCAAACGATTTAAATCATATCCGCGGAGTGCAAGTAGCTTACAGCGACGATACGTAGTCAATTATACAAAATATGGACCCTGTCATGGAGCCGACCATACAAAAGTGATACCCTGTCCCGGAGTAGGAATCCTGAAAATGATACCCTGTTCGGCGGCACGTCCCCGTACGGAAAAATATATGAGTACCCCCCCCCCCCCCCCCCGGGTACCCAAGGCCCCTACAAGGTCGACGTAATCTAACACTCGTTCAGAATCTTTGATAAATCTTTCGAAATCGTACGATAGATTGGATAGGATTTCTTCAAAGTCTTTATATATCCATTTTACGTTACTCAAGGTTGACGCATATTGTTCTTCTAAGATTAAAAATACAATAATGGTCCACCTGTCTTTGGTAACAATCGTTAAGTTTTGGGCAGCTGCCGATAGCGTTCTACAATGAAACGATAAATATTTGAACGCTTATTCAGTAATCAAATTTGCCATCAGAAGGTATACAGCTATAGGACCTATCATGCAGTGGCGTACCCAAGGGGGGATGGGGGGAGTCCGGACCCCCCACTTTTCAAAAAGATGGTCCTCGAGATTCGTATAAAAATGCAATAAAATGTGTACCTCGGGGGGGGGGGGGGGGGGGGGGTCAGGCAGATCTGTCAAGCGTTGGTCTTTGAGATTCTAGAACAATGTTTTGGGTTTCTAAGAAATGCCTGAACGATGTTGGGAGAGGCATTGGCATTCTAAGCCAAAGTAGAATGTATGTTCTCAAAATTTCCCTGGTGGCTTTTTGTAACATTGCAATTCGTACTTATTGATATCAGGGCCGAAGCCAGTGGGGGCTGGGGGGCGGAGCGCCCCCCCCAGAAGGCTATTTGTCGGAAATTTTACTCCACTTGTCGGATTTTTGTTGTTGTTACAGGCCCAAATTTAGAAGATTTTACTGGGAAAATGATGCAAGGAACATGAATTTATTGACTTTCAAGGATAGATGGATAAATTTTGACATGAATTTTGAATCTACAGCATTTTTTCTTCATATTGACCAATTTTGAAGGCTCCAACCTTGAAACTACAAAATAATTCAAAAATCTAGTCATTAAAGGAGCACATCAGTCCTTTCGTGCATGTTTTAACGTATGTTCCCAAAATTGGGGTTGTTGCTGTTGCTGTTGTTGTTGTTGATTTTATAGCATCGGAAAATTTTGGTTCTTTGCCCCCCTAAGAATTAAGGCTGGTATCGGGCTTGATTGATATGCTGGACTGTTTGCTCTGAGTAACAATTCTTCGTTTACTTTCCTGGATTTACTTGCTATGATGGGTATCAATTCTACAATTCTACAATACTACAATTCTCAATGCAAATTCAACAAAACATCCTGCCTATTTTGTTTTCATTGCAGCAATGTTTATGATGCAAAATATAACTAAAAAGGGCGTTTCCCTCATTTCCGAGCGTCTGGAAGGCGTGGTCACGAGCATTTTTCACTCCTGAGATGCTGTGTACGCCACAGGCCACTGCTATTGTGGCTATCTGTACAGTATGGAATACGGAATTAAGAAATGAAACGATGAAATTAAATTATGGAATTGTTTAGATACACCATGTTTCTGATAGGTTTTACAATTTATCAAAATTCATCGAGTATCGCTTTTTGAATCAAGAATTACGAGAAACAGCCAAAATCAAGAAACAGCCAGATCAGAAACAAAATTTGTCCTTTTTAGCATCATTTGGGTTGGCAAGTTTGACTGTTTGACTATGTCATATCTCTTATAGCAATATCTGTAATTTACCAAGTTCACAAGTTAAGGGACGTGTAGGGACGTGTTGGAAACAGTTCCCACTTACACGGTAATATCTCTCGAAGGGCAAATCGAAAATGGCTAAGAGAAAATGCTAAGCGCTTAGAGCTGGGAAGAAGAGCGCTGCAAAAATGGCTCTTCAAAATCGAAGTTGAGCATTCTGAAAAGTTTGGAGGGGCACGATGCCCCTTTCGAACCCCCGGATCATATGTCTATGTACAATTTTTTTTAAGTTGGACCGTCTTTATCTCTCTTTCAAGAGTTTAGAAGATTCAGAAAAACAAGACTGTTTTGTAGCATTTAATTTCAGTAGTTACCCAGGAGGATTCGATGTTGATTGATCCTTGACGCCTACAATTCCCAAGATTCCTACACTTTCATTGCAACTGTCCTTGAAACAATTTTGTTCATGGCTAGTAGTCTGCACAGTATTATCGCTTATATTTGATAAACTAACCGGGCAGACCTCAATCTGACCAATACAAATTGAGCACCAACAGCGAAAAAGGTCAGAAAACTTTTATCTCACTTTTGGTCCCTTCTATAAGATTCTTTGCAAGATAAATCAACTTGACCTAACTCTGTTCTAATGAGATCATGCTGCTCGTGTAAGCATGGAGCTCAGATCTGTCAAATCTTTTAAAAGGTGGGTATAAAATTCTATGACATTTTGCTTTGAAGTGACTATCTTGAAAGGAACTTATGGTACTTTGCTGTAAATCTGCTGTGGAAAATTTTTGATATCTTGATTTTTTTCAAAATGGCGGCAATTTAATTATTTTTGAAAAAGTTCATGAAAAATTTTAAACAAGTTCAAATCATCGTAAATCCTAAACCAATAGAAGGAGAAATGATATAACCTTTAAGAACACCATAGTTTATGAAGGTCTACAATATGGTGATATAAACAATTCAGATAAAATAGATTGTAGTTTGAACAGAGTATGATTAAATCTTGATATGGTGGCGAGCAGAAATCTGTAGCTTTTCTGGTTTAGTATTTAGAAATTTGATGACGCCATAGCCTAAAATTTAATAAAGCCGCCATTTTTAAATAAATCAAGATATCAATAAATGTCCACGGCAGATTTACAGCAAAAACCCCCAAGTTCCTTCTCAGTCATTATTTCAAGGAAAACTGTAATAAATTTATACTGACCTTTTTAAAGATATGAGCCATATGTTGCTCGTATATATGGGGATAATTTACCTCCCAAAGAAAAGTAACAGAGCAAATCCACTTGCAAGGCTTTAAAGAGCCATTGTCACCCAGGATCCTTTGCGGGCATGCTACAGTTTCAGACCATCAGAACAGTTTCAGAACATCAAATTTGGCTTAAAGAGGGGTACTTGGGGGGGGGGTCCCAATACAGCAATTCTGCACAAAATACCGCAATAACGCAAACCCCGAAGTACCCCTCCTTAGCGGGAACTATCCACAGGGCAGTAGTGGTTGGTCTGAATGAAGTAAAACTTTTATATCAGTTCAACTATTAGTGTAAATCGATGGTTTAGGCTTAGGCCAACATTGATTTCCAGACAGCCTAAAATTCTAGCACGCCCATAAATGATCATGGGTAACAATCTATGTGGGCCTTATCTATGTGGGCCTAAAAGGAGCATATATTGCAATTAAAACAACTTTCATATCAAGCCTATAGTCAACGTAACAGGCAGTTCTTACTTGAAGGAGAAGCTCTCGGTGGAGCATTCTTTGCAACTGAAGGGATAAGAAAGATATTTCTGAAGAAAATAAGTTATGTATATACAATGATCCAAATTTGTATCAACGTATGCAACACGTACGTGCTAAAATCTCTCTCAAAATCTCAACAACCTCATTAATCAAATGTGTATCCCTGCTAACCCAGTATGCATGATTTTGGCCTTATTTACGCCCTAAAATGCAATTTACTCCTACCAAAGATGGCAAATGAAACGAAATATGGAAAAATTAAAAATTCAGCTTTGAAATAGTGGTCTGGCTAACAGCCTACTTACAATAGGCTGAGAAGCAAAACGACTTCAAGGTCAAGATAGGGAATATTGACAACTTTCATCAGGGGCGGTCTGGCACCATAGTTGTAGGGAGGCTAGCAAATGAAAAGGGCCCGGTTCAGGGTGTGGCCGATAAATGTTTTACCCTATACCCACTAAAGAATTCACCTTAAACACTTTAAGTCGATGCATTGTCGATATTAGTTATTGATTAATATATATGCCATGCCAGTGTCTATTGATATGCCGAAGAGCACGAAGAGCAACTTTTATTTGAGAAAAACCTTCTGCACGTTTACAGTTAACTTAGATCCTAATATACCATCATGGTTCTTCATGGTTCTTCATGGCGCCAAAATATAATTTCTTTGGAAACGTTAATAAAAGCCAGAGTGGCAAATAAGAGTAATGAAACTAGTCGCTCTCAGCGCTCTTCATTGCACATTTCTTATCGTAGTATCTGCAATCTCTAAATTGAATTGACCAGGCCCGTCGGAACGAAATTCGCATTGGGGGTTGCTGAAACAAGAAACTAGATGCTAGCGCAGCTATGACAAATCTCTGTTCGCAGCGGCATGGCCATGGTAAATTTAATGGGAGGGCATTGAAATGAGGGGGCTGCTGGGGGCGAAGCCCCCAGAAAAATTTTTGGGGCCACGCCCTTTGCTTTGGCTTAGAATGCATCACCCAATATCATGCTTGCCATCAGCGACAAGAAAACTTTGATAGTTTTATGACAGTTATCCAATGAATCAGAGCACGAGGAAAATTTATGAAGAAAGATTCTTTACTTTGGCTTAGAATGCATCTCCCGATATCAGGGGCGGCGTGGCCCACCGGGACACCGGGAAATTTTCCCGGTGGCCCCCAGAAATCTTACAAACATGGGCCCCCTGAAGCTAAACTGGAAACAAATTTACATGTATTCTAGACTTGCCCCAAGTCTGTTTTTCAACTGTAATATTTGCCTTATATTAGGTAGTGCATTTGATGTTAATAAAAAAAGATAAGTCTACCGGAAAGTATGGCTCGTATCTTTCGTTAATTTATCCCTTCTTTTGTTTGAGAGACCACAGTAAACAATCAGAGGCCCTGTATTGATATTTGAAACTTAACTTATCAATCCATCTCTACAATACCGGGTGAGCCAGAAAAAAGTTCCCACTTTTGAAAATTCATAGCACCAAGAGTACTTTGCAGATTTGAATGATTCAAATCCTAGTTAAAAGCCGAAAGATCGACATATTTTTGTGATTTTTCTCGCCGTCTTACCAGCACTAGAAGTATAGGTAAATTCAACTTTATAAAAATTTCATGGTTACAGAATGACTGAAAAAGGGCCTAAAACATTGATCAAATCGTTAATACTCTCCTCAAGCAGAACAATACGCAATGGGCATTTCACCTCTCTCATGTGTTATAATACATTGATTTTCAAACAAACACTAAAGATTTTAAATCTCATGGCAATAAATTTGCACAGGATATCTCTCACACATAAGAAAATGCATTTTCTTTATTGCTCTGTGTAAGGAGTGCCTTATGATTTGATCAATGTTTTAGGCCCTTTTTTAGTCATTTTGCAACCATGAAATTTTTGTAAAGTTGAATTTACCTGCATTTCTAGTGCTCGCAAGACAGCGAGAAAAATCACAAAACTACTTTGATCTTTCGGCTTTTAATTAGAATTTGACTCATTTAAATCTGTGAAGTACTCTTGATGCTATGAATTTTCAAAAGTGGGAACATTTTTATGGCTCACCCGGTATATTGAGAGGTTGTGCCATGTTTGTTTTTGTTGCGAACTCTTGTCTTCTTCATCACGAAATTTGTAGATCGAAATTAGCTCATCAGTTATGGGTCTTTGCCTAAACAGAATAAATGTCACAACTCCTGCTTTCGCTTGTGAAAGCAACATCCACCAGTGGAGAGTCACTGTTCGTGAAACACAACCTAGGCTCGATGTAAGAAACTGTGTGGGAGATCCTTTGGTGGGGGCACAAGAAAATGAATGTTTGAGAACTAACGCTGGAAAAAGTAGGAAGACCTCCAAGAGACAAGAAGGCCAAAAAGGCTCGGCCCTATTGGTGAAACCAGATGGCTTTCAAAGTCCCCAGCCCTGACCAAGATATTTGGCACTTATTCAGCACCACACAAAGGCCTATATGCTGAAATGCTTTTAGTGCTTGATGCAATAGCTACAATCTTGGCCAAAATACTTGGGACAAATCATAAAATTGCACTACTTCGGTCTTTGATTACGTGCCCCCCGCTCCCCCCTTCTCAAAGTTGCTTGAATCAAACGCCTTTCGACCTTCTCAACATTGAAGTAGGGGGAAGGGGGGATTAGGAGACTCTAAACGTATGTTTTCTCCTCGATATTTTAGGAAACATCATGAAGACACTGAAATTTGCCTGCGTCCCAGCTTCTTTTGGCCAGGATTGTAGTAACATCATTCCATGAATCAACTCGCAGCGATGCAAAAGTTTTAATGGATCACTTTCAGAAATTCGAGACGATCCTAACAGCTTTCATATCCTTGAGAGTCTACAGTATAACAACGCAATTGTCTTTGTATCTGCAGACAAAAGGCTTCGACATGCTCCAAGCATGGAGGATGATTGAAACGACAAGCAAACAGATAAACGACATTTTTACATCAAGATATTTCGAGGGCATTCACACGAAAACCAGCCAAAGACTTTTGTGACGTAGCAAATGAAGCATTGGATGAATCAAATTTGGAAGTGGGTACTGCCATACAAGAAAAGATAGTGCGTAGGAAAAAGCGCTTAGATGGTGAGCAATGCCAGGATGAAGCAGTTGTTGATGAGCTGCAGTCATGCGTCAATACGTTCAATTTGATGATGGATCGCATAGTCACAAATATGAAGAACAGATTTTTTAGACCATGAGGTGCTGTACAAAGGTTTCTCTTGCTGCAACCTAAAACGATTCAAGGAGCTCAAAGCATCAGGAATTCCAGCAGCCGTAATGGCCAAAATTTGTGATCTCCTTGGGAGCAGAGTCGACAGAAATGATTTGTTCTTGCAGCTCGAGAATTTTGTCAATTCGTTTTCGAGACTTGCTATGTCATTGCCAGAAGAATTCGAAACCATAAGATGGGAGGAAGTTGACGATGGAGCAGAGACCGCTTGCAAGCAAACTTCAAAGCTGCCTTTCGTGTTTCACTTGTACATATAAAGTTCTGCATGAGCATACTTTGAACTGTGTAACATACGTACTTGCAGCTTTATAGAGACTGTCAGTTTTTGCTGATGCTTGTAGATACACAGGTTGAATGTGAAAGAAAAGAAATTTCTCAAAATTGAACCTTATCAAGACCAGGTTGAGGTTATCTTTGAGCCAAGAAAACCTTTTTTCCTCGTGCTCTGATTTATAGCATAACTGCCACAAAACGATCAAGGATTCCTTGTCGCTAAAAGCAAACATGATATTGGGAGATGCGTTCTAAGCCAATGTAATGGAAGTTTCTTCAAAAATTTTCCTCGTGCTCTGATTCATAGGATAACTGTCGCAAAACTATCATAGTTTTCTTGTCGCTAATGGCAAGCATGATATTGGGAGATGCATTCTAAGCCAAAGTAAAGGGCGTGGCCCCAAAAATTTTCCTGGGGGCTTGGTCCCCAGACCCCCTACCTTTCAGTACCCCCCATTCAATTTACCCTGGCCACGCCGCTGCTGTTCGTTCGTCGCCATGTTTTTCGCAATTAGTTGCATTGATCGTTTCTGCGGAACCAGAAGTTGTTAGATCTTATTTTCCGAAAAGGGTGTGAGACAAAGCATGGGCCCCTTTCTCGACGAATTTTCCAGGGCCCTTCATTTTTGCCACGCCGCCCCTGCCCGATATCATGCTTGCCATAAGCTCGTTAGCGACAAGAAAAACCTTGATAGTTTTGTGATTGACTGAGAACATGCTACTTTAGTCTATTTTGATGTTTTGGGTCTAATCATGTAACATGTCGGGTCTATCACAAAACTGCTTTCAACATTCTGGGACTGCGTCAAGCCTAAGAGTTTTGGTCTGGGTCTACACAAACTTCTTTTGGTCTACGAGTTTTGGGTCTGGCTTGGACACCCCGTATCTCTTTTTGCCCCGGGAATTGGGCCCTCGTGGTTAGTCTGGCCCACTAGTCAAATTTCCCTAAAAAAGATGACTTGCTGATGGTGCAATGGGGGTTCCATATAAAACCTATACGGAGGTCATGGGAATCATGCGGGAGCAGGAGGAATCACTATATATTTAAGCTCTTATGGTCGCAGGTCCTCACAGGTTCACAGGGGTGGATCCAGCCCGAAGTTGAAGAGGGGGGGGGGGCAACTTGCAAAGTGGGCGCCAAATATACGATAGAAATTGAGCGCGCCGAAGGCGCGCGAAAATTTTTTGGACGCTTTTCAAAGAAAATTCTTTGATTTACTGCTAAATAACGCCTTGAGTTATATGTTTCCCCCATATTTAAATCGAAACAGTTGAAAAATTACGCGTTAGAGTCAAGAAGAGGGGCGCTTTTCTCGCCAAAAGAGGGGCGCCAAGCTGAGTTTTCATCGTGAAAGGGGGGGGCAATTGCCCCACTTGCCCCCCTTTAATCCGCCACTGCAGGTTCATGGGACAGAGAGGGGGCAGGGGGACTCCATGCAATGAAGTCCCTGAAAATGTTTGTTATTAATTGAATGAGACTGACGTAACCCGCAGGTATTACAGTCATATTCGGGGTCCTACAATGACTGACATCTGCTAATTAGAGAACACTTTTGAATTTTCTTATTTCATAGGCCAATTCAATTTAGCAGAAAGACAAGTTTCAGAGAAATAGTACTCTGAAACTGTCTACAGAGATTAAGAACTTTTCTGTAGTCACCATTGTTTCATTTCTACGTGATAATGAACTTCCACATTTATTCAAATTATATAAATTTCTCTTCCAACTTTTGCGAAAAGGGCCCGTAATTTTTTTTTAATTTTACATGTAAGAGGGCCCGGGGGGCGATCGCCTCTTTGCCCCCCGGGCCAGACCGCGCCTGACTTTCATGGGCAAGGTGCATCGTGTTCTCCGGGCTTCTTCCTCCCTGCTGTCTGTTTTGCGGCGCCTATGACATGGCCTATCTTGAAAAATCTTTTCACACAAGTTTGGTTAGAACGGGAGCAGAACATGAAATTGCAGCCTTATTGCTCGATATCACTTAAACCTTGTTACTTAAAGTGGCTTTGAGCAACTGAAAGCAGCTATCTAAATTTGTAATGAATCAAAGTTGCTGGTCTAGACACCATAATGAAGATCGATGTGCATTTGATCAATGCTTTGTTGCTCTGTGTCTGTTTGTTCTCGCTCAAAAATACGTTCCCAAAAGGGCCCAAAAGGAACCTCACATCTCCATTCAGGGGTATCTTAACCATCCGCAAATCTTTAAGAATCCGTTAGAAACATAATCCTGCAAACTTGATGGAAGTCTGACTTGCAGGCCTTTCCACCCTTTCCAATATCAAATCAGCTCAGTTAGCTTGAAGACTGGGTCATCTCATAAATTGTTATGCCAAAGCTTTTCGTCTGACTCTCATCAAATCACAGTGCAAAACGTCATTTACTGTCTGTAGCATGATCAAGAGATGAAATATAATTTTATGATGCTTTGAAATGTCGAGCTCATCGAAATAGATAGACTTATTACAGTTGACGAAATAGTCTAATGAAATGTAACTCTACACATTTTCAAATTGATTTTCGCTGGTTCAGCTCTTGCAGGGCGAACAGCAAAGCTGCGCAATTTCCACATTGCTAAATAAATGAGTATATCCTTATAAATACTTGATTAATTTGTCAAGTACAGAAATAAAAGAGAGCTCAAGTCCTTGGGCAGGTGGGTATATTGTAAAGAGACAATTGCTTCATCAGCTTGAAGCATGCTGAACAGTTTAAGTCGGGTCAAGGGTTTCTGAACACCAATGGGCGAGTTTATCCTTAATCTTTCAAATCAAATTAAAGACTGTCCCATTTGATACATGGAACAAAGCGACAAAGACTACATAGCCAAAATGAGGTAGAGTTTGCCAACTTTTCATTAAATTCAAATTCACGTAGGATAAAGAAAGTTCAAATATTCTCGACAAGTGTTTATCGGCGCGTCGTGTATTTGCTGTCAAAAATAAGACGTTGCTAGGATAAAGACAAAAAATGTTTTCATAACGATTTGCGCGCGAAAAGTTTGTTTGATGAGATTTCAAATAACAAACCGATCACAGGCAAATATTTAATTAACAAACCCGAAGACGCTTCCGAAATTAGAAGGGGGGTTGGAATAAGAGCAAATCATGTTTCAGAGAGAATACTGTAGATCAGATTCAACAACATGGAAACCTTATCTTTGCTTAGCGAAATTACACAACTGATTATCGAGTATCCTATTTCCGCGAAAAGATATCATCATCGAGTTCATAAACTACAAGATGAAAATATGATAATATTTGTAAAATCTTTCCCCAACATATCTGAGAAATTTACCATAATATCATTTTTGTGTAAAAATTTTTGTCCCATAGAGAATTCTAATGTGTCCCAAATGATTTTCAGACAACGAGACGTTCGATTATCGAAGAGAAACCTTTGCAAAGTTGTTTTCGATTCCAGTTTGAACAAAACAAGCCAAACATTGCGATTGGTGATGTAACATGTAAACCTTGTCCGATCATGTCATCGGCAATCAAATTGTAAATAATTTTTTGCTAGAATTTCCAATTTTTGCAAGGTTTATTCAAATAAAATCGATTGAAAATCCACCGACAACGCAATCGCAAGTTTTGCAGCTTTGAATTGTCAAAATAACTGAAAATTTGAAATCTGATCGCATCCAAGTGTCTTGCGGACACACAATCTTCGCATGTTGAAGGGCAATAACTTTGAAATCGTTTCCTCGTAGTTTCGGATTTCAACAGACCTAAAAGCAATCATAAAGTGCAAATGAGAAATGTTTTCCTCCCTTGAAATCCTTGGAACACAAATTCCAAAACACTCTCTTTGGATTAATAATCTCAAATAATCCAAAACACTCTCTTGGAAATTCTCCCTCAAAGAAACCACATTGGTGTAAACTTCGCAACACAAGTGAGAAATATTAACAAATAAAAAGAAACTTGTTATCATTTTCATTAATTTATTCAGATTTTTCTCGTCAAATAATTTTTACATCCAAAGTAAAGGTTATATAGTACAAGTCTTGAAAATAACAATCGTTATAAAAATATACAACTATTGAATGGAAAATCAATACTAACAGCACAATGTGCATTTAAGAATAACAAAGTCTAAAGTTCATTGAAAACATTCAACAAGTATGAATAAAATTAATTAATAAGAAATTTTGAATTCGAACGCACTCTAATAAAACAATAAAAGGTAAAAAGAAGGTTGCAATTGTCAACCGTCCAATAAAACTCAATTAACTCCATACAAATTCAATTGATATCAAGCGAATACAATAAAATTTTTACAAAATTATGTATTAATCCCACGACCAGAAACGCTGTTACAAGTAGGGAAAATTCCACGTGCTTTAAACCCTGAGTAGAAAGTGATCAACGATTTTAAATACTAAATAATGCGGAAAGTGTCCTTGAACCATTTCAAATTAGAATCTAAAATTGTTACTAACATCCTGAATACAATATATTAATTAAACTTCTAAATTATTTGAACATGGAAATATAGAACAATGTTACAATATCCGTAAAATACAATCCATCCAGTCCATTATTCTATAAGAATCAATCAAATGTAACAAAATTTACTCGAAAGGGGAATTCGTCCCTAAATTTCTCGCAAAAAACTAAATTAAACACGCATGAAATTCACGCAGAGAACACATCTACAAATTGTTAAAGTTATGAATTGAATCCTGAATGATGCATTTCACCCTAAAATTAGTCAGGTTAAACAACGTTATAAAGTACACACAAACTGGGATTTGAGCTTTTTCAAAAAGAAACAGGCCGCTTCCATGAAAAAATGTCTTTGAAGTGGACGAATCATTAAATAATCCTTGCAAAGTTTGTTCCAGCAGTTTACTTTGGGGAAGACAATTAATCAAATGTCTTTATCTTATTTATAGTTGATGAAGGGAAGGGATCAACTGTTTTTAATATCTTGAATGAATTTCTAAGTACCGGCGATCAGCATCCAAACTTATCAAAAAGGGCGCGAATTTAAATTCCCCTCGTGCTCAGAATAAAATCTTAGATCTTTCCTATACAAAACATTACTTTCACCGCTGTAACAGTCCGATTCTTAAATATTCAATATACTTTAAAATACCTGATTAAAAAACTTTTGAATAGCTCAATATCCCGTAATTTTATTCTGTATCCCGCTGAGTTTCAATGAAAAGGCTTACGAGTACCCTTCTGCTGGGGTCATCCAAATCATCAGCAGCGTGGTTTGAGCTTTCCCGCGTTGTTTGGCTGCAGAGGACCAGGGCCAGGTCGCATCACTCTTCCACCAGGTCCACTGCCGATGGGGCCGGGACTTTGTTGCTGGCTTCTCCCTCCATGTTGGTTCAGGGGACAGTACTTGATGGTGTGTGAGTTGTCGCCATTTGCTTTACAAATCGGGCACGTGTATGCTCTCAAGATGGGGCATGTCGTCCGTCCTTCAGCGTCTTTCAGGATGTGGCTAGAGTACACTGCTTCACTTTCTCCGTTGTTTCGACAAAATACACAGACTTGGACGTTTGTTGGTGGTCGTGGGGGGTTTGATGGAGGTACTGGCATCTGAATGCCGGGCATGACTTTGTCTGATCGGTTGTTGATGTGATTTTGATATGATCCACTGATAATTTGATCTCTGACAGCCTTGTTTAGTCGCATACTTGGAGGTGGGAGATTCTTGAATGGCGGTTCTTGTATCTGGTTACGTTGGTAATTCTCTGGGAAGTCTCCATTGTAGCTGTAAGGAGCGTTAGTGACTGTAGGAGAAATCACAACACTGGGATCACTTGCATCACTTTCCCAACTCATTCGTCGTGTTGACTTTTGAAACATGCTCGAGTATGATTGTCGTTCTTGCAGCAGCGGATTGTCGTCCGACATCTTTACATTTTGTAGCAGGTTTGACAAACCGAAGTAGTCTTGAAATACGCTGAAATTGTCAACTTTCGAGCTGTGGAAAGGGAAATCTGAGGAAAGCGGCTTGTGTGAGTAACCTCGGCTTCCTGAACGCGTGGTCCATGATTCCACTTCATCATCGCAATCCAAGAAATTCCTTGGCATAAAGTTCTGCATGATATCGCTCATCGTCATGTTGATTATTTGCCTTTGTGGTCTTGATTGAAATTGTGCAAGAAGACTGCGAGATCGGAGCAGTGTGATCGAAGATTGTGGTTGTTAATGGCGGTTCGATGATCAACAAGAAATTTGTATTGACGCGCGTTTCTAGTTCCTGAGCAACGAGAGAATGAGGTAAATTTGATTGTCGTTTCTTTTCATCAGCCTTTTATCGCTGACCGGGGGCGTGACAAATACGCTCGCCACGGGGGTAATGAATCCAACAAAATGACGAACAAGTGCATGGAATAAAAGGATCTCAGGTTCCATTATTATTAATCAAAAAAGATTCTTTACTTCTTATTTCCTAAATTAGATTTGTAACAAGCCTGACCGGGGGTTACTTAATATCTATTACCTCCATATTCAAATTGGATTAAAAATTCAGAGTTCAAATTTTTCTACTGGTGGTGTTTGATTAGCGTATCATTTGTCGTAAGATTATTTTCTGATTACCCAAATAGAACAAATAAAACAAATTTTGCAACATTTTTTCTATCTTATTACCCAAAACTTATTTCATAGAATATTATCTCCACTGAATCTACCAGCAACTACAACACCAAACTGTTACACGTATTTTTTACAAGAAACTGATCAATAACAATAAGAAACTCACGCTCTCAGATCGCCAAAAAGTTAAGAAACTGCAGCATGTTTTTCTTCATTTTCACCTGTTTCCTGCATCATATTACACTCATATTCACGGAAAGTACTTGCGTAATGTCGGAAAATCTTCAAAACATAACATCTTGTTTTGAAATGTTATTTTCACAATGACTGAGATTTCAATAACATTATTTATTCTAGACTACAAGCTTTTTACTGTAAATACAAAATGAAAATCTATACTGTTTTCATAGAAGACAGACGGTTATTTTTTAGATAAAAATTGGTCATAAAGAGGCAGTTTGTAATTTCCAAGACAAAGGTTCGTATTTTTCCATTATTATTGCATGATTTGTCATTCAGAACGAGGGGCATTTTCACTCCCAAAAACATTTGGTACACTCGCGAAAATTCTTTTGATTTCAAGAAAAATCCATAAAAAATCCGTAACAATCCATTTATTCTGAAAAATCTCGTAGTCAATAGACCTTTTAGCTATTCTAAAACAACGTTCGAATCGAACGTTATTTTGATACATTTTAATGAATTTTCGAATGTGAAAAATGGCCACTCAATCGAACCTCGCGTATAAAAATGTACAAAAATAACGCTCGACCCAGGCTCTTTTGCAGATTAAAAAACAAAAACAACTGATTACTCAATCGAAAAAAATACTTCTAACGCCATAGAAAATAGAGAATTGTAGATTAGCTAAAAGGTCTATTGCCCCTCTCGATGTAGAAACCTGGCGGCTGTGCTGGGCCGCGACAGTCTCTTTTCTACAAGAATAATGTTCCCCCAACAAGAATATTCAAGCTGGAATCATCCAATTTTCAAGAATATTATAGGTCTCATTTTCAGTAGTCTTATTTAATCAACTCTCCGATAACATTCATTTGGACGACGGCTCTAAGAAATGCGGCAGCCAAAATTGGAGGAAGAATTACAAAACAAGAATGTAACCAATTGCAATAACTATAAATGCTAGTCAGAACAGGGGGAGCGGATATGGTTCCAAGTTTACTACGATATTACGATATTTCTAAACTAAAAATACCAATGAGTCTGGGTTGCATCACTTCCGCAAATGAGCAGACAAGATTTTCAAGACATCTCTCTCTTCGCTTTCAAATTCTATCTCAGATCTAACTCACCCAAAGAATGATATACATTACGTCATTACGTACCGCTCAAATTTGAAGGACGAATCAATCAGGAGAAATATTGTAAAGTTTTGACGGAAGTATTTTGCTTGGTATTTTGTGTTCTTTAGGAATCCATGAAATCTTTTTCTCGCAGGAAAATCTCCTATACTTTCTGGGGGAATTTCTGAGGGAAAGAATGATACACCCCTCTCTGTCCCCTAAGCCTGAGACCCCCTGAAATCCTATGGAAACCTATACAAATCCCCCGTTCGAAAATTGATCCGCCGTGACCCCCGACGAAGGCATTGCAAAGAGATGTCTCACATTGTAAATTCGATCCTTTTTCAGTGCACAAGGGTCTCAAGTGTTAAGTCTTTATTGTCAAAAGTGATAATTTACCTGCCAATCAAATTTACATTTTGATACAGGTCTTTGAGATTAACCAATCGGATCGAATTTCCCATTCACCTCGGGAAACGAAACTCCCTCAATGAGCTATTCTAGAGTAATCCTCAGACTTTGAATAACATTAGCGCAAACAATCAAGCATGCTGATTAGCGCGCCAAATCGTACTCGCGAGATTTGGAAAAACAAAGTTAGGATTTGCATCAAAGAGTTATCCGCTGATCCTAAAATTCATTCTTACCCTAGGGATAAATGAGTAGTTGTTTATTGCTCTTGGAGGACAGCAAAGCGCAATTATCAAAAACTACATTTGCACCTAATAATTTTGAAGTTCCCGCTCATGAATCTGAACAAGGACAACACAACTGAAAAGGTGAAAAGCAGCAATTTTCTACGAATGCGAAAACAGGAAGTATAGTTGGCGCGCAAATGTTTGAATGAAATTTTCAAGCACCAGAAGTAAATTCGAACTCAGGCCATTTTGAGCCGTGTTTGACAGCACAGACCAAGCACCCTGTAGCACCCTCAAAACTGTAGTAGCGTAGGGTCTACTGGAGGGTAAAGTGGGTCTGCTGGGGGACGTAGATGGGTATTTTTGAAGGTGTCAAAAAAATTTTTTGCCAAAACCTTTGTCCATAGTTTTCCTCCAGCTAGAACTACACGAACTACCCGAAACTACCCTCCTTGACGATCGCCAAACAATTAAGAAACTCCAATACTGGGAAAAATTTCGGAAAATCTAACTTAGTAAACTACACTTTTCAGTTTTTATATAAGAAACCGCTTATGAGAAACGGTAGGCTCAATTTTTCGAAAGTTAAGAAACAGCCCTACCTGAATTTAAAAAGCTAAGAAACTTCTGTAGTTTGCGGTTTTAATTTTCCCAGCGCACTCAAAAAGGTATAGACATTGTACAGTTATAGCAACTGTTTGGACAATATTTTCGTGCGAATTATGTTATTTCCTTGTTGAGTAATTTGGAGCCCTCTTGACGAATCGCTCTGTAAAAATCTCGTACACCTTTGGCGAAAATCCTTTTGTTTTCAAGAAAAATCCGTAAAAAATCGCTAAGAATCAAATCGTTTAAAAAAATCTCGTACGCCTTTTCGGAAGAGTGATACACCCCTCGGACGAAGCTAAATTAACTCTACAATTCCGGCATTAAAAATATAAGAAACATGCAAGAAATTTTTGGTAGCAAAATCGCCTAAAATTCAAGAAACTGCTTGAACCCCGGACCTTATTTTCTTATAAAAAAATACATACATTTAAAATGGGGGCTATTTTCGAAACCATAAAAATTTTTCTATGCTCGAAATGTCGTGCTCCAAAGTGCTTATATCTTATTTGATTACTTTGTTTATCTTTGCTGCACAATTGCACTACACGCACGCGACAAGAAGTTTTGATACTCGAAATATAGTTGAGTAATGTCTAAATATTGCAAAGGGTTAAAAAACATTGTTTTTAAATGTTCAGGAGGGGACAGGTGGCACAGGTAGTGAACATTGTTATGGAACCTTTAAGAAACTCGTAAGGAACTCCGAGCACTCAAAATCTGACGATTTGAAGAAACTTTCAGTACACTCTTTCTTTATAAGAATAATGTTTATAAGAATATTCAGGCTCAGAATCATCCAATTTTTAAGAATATTATAAGAATATATCAGCCTCAGGTCGCTCATTTTTCAGCAGTTGCCTGTTTTGCGATGTTCACAAAAGATAATTCAGGCTCAAAACGAAAATTTGTTAAGAATATCGAGGCTGGACAAAATTTATAGCATCCTTATTGAAAAAGAGTGTACTGGCCCAAATTCTTCATTTCTTATGAAAAAAATACGTGTTCTATACTGTTTTCCAGCAATCAACGCTACCCATTTTACCCCCAGCCTACCCAATTTGCCCCAGTAGACCCTATTGTTTTCAAAGTGTTCTTTCCCGTTCCAATGTAGGTCTGGAAAAATCAGCAAGCACCAAAGAAAATCGAAGAAAGAATTCAGCTTTATGAAAAGTCATACCGGTTTTGTTCCAAAAAATGTATACAGATTTGGCTGACTCCAGCGATTTGAATTTAGCTTTAATCAATGGCTAATTACTCTCAAAATATTCCTCGATAGTTAACTTAAACATAGATACCTCGCTTGTTGGTATTGGTGCTTTGAGAGCAGAAATATCAATCTTGGAAGCTCAAATTTGCGTCCACTTGCAAACCAGAGCTTTGGCCTTTTGGCCTAAGTATAGATTCCTGAAGCACATCAAAATAAAGAACTGAAATTAATAAAATTAATGAAAAATTAAGAAACTTCCCAATGGGTGACTGGGGGGGGGGTGACTTCTTGAAACAGAATAACACAAGATCTAATATTGCTGAAATTTTATCAAGGGTATCGTTGATTTATATGCTGTGCCTTAGAAAATTGCTTAGGCCAAAAGGCTAAAAGGAAGAGGCAAATTTGAGCTTTCGAGATTAACAAGTCTACTCTCAAAGTAAGTACCAATATCAACAAACGAGGTATCAATGTTCAAGTTAACTATGGAGGAACATTTTTGGAGTGATTAGACATTGATTGAATCTAAATTCACAGCGCTGGAGTCAATCAAATCCGTACACATTTGGGACACCCAGAAGTCACTGGAAAAGTTTAGAGTTTCTTGAATTTTATACCATCCTAGTACTTACTTCTTAAAATCAAATTTCTTACGAAAGTGGCCAACGCCGAGGGGCGTATCACTTTCCACAAATCTCGTACACCCTTGGCAAAAATCCTTTAGCCTTCAAGAAAAATCCGCAAGAAATCCCCGAAATCCTATTGGTTTAAAAAATCTCGTAACAGAGTCAATTTTTCGCAGCTTACCATTACTCCCTATAATCATTGCTTCAATGGAAACAGATTCAGAGGCATAGCAAATGCTTGTGTCATCTCAATCAATCAATCAATCAATAAATCAATCAATCAATAACTTTATTAATGTGTCAGAATTTTTAGCTTACAAGCTAATTGGGGACACAACGAAAAGGTATAAAAAATTAAATACATGGATACAAGGGAATTTTTTTGCAAACAACGAGGAAGATCGTTAATATAGACCAGAAAGAGAAATGGTCTAAGACGTGAACCTTGTGGTACACCACAAGTTATACTGTCTGTAGCGGAAATTCGCCCATTCACCTTACAGCATGGTCGTCTATTGGTGAGATATGAGCGAAACCAGGCAAGTTCTTTTCCTTTAGCCACAGAAGTTAAGCTTCCTTTAATAGTATATCGTGGTCAACTGTGTCAAAAGCTTTCTTGAGGTCTATGTAAACGACAGCTGTGTTATCTTACACACCCATGGCAAAAATACTTTAGTTTTCAAGAGAAATCCGTAAAAAATCCGTAAAAATCCTATTGTTTAAAAAAATCCCGTACGCTTTTTTGAAAGAGTGACACATTATCTTCCTCTCTTAGAATCGCAGATAAACAAGAACTGACGACAAATGATGCACCCCAATTAGCGCAATTTGCTCAGGCAGTTATTTCAAATTACTTCAAATGCATTCTTTCGAAGAATAGCCTCGCCATGATGTTGCGAACGAGGCTTTGTCTTTTCTTAAAGTTTTTGCAATGGTTTTTGCCCAGCTTTGCCCGGGCAATCACACAATATTACACCTTATCGTGCAATTCCGAACGAGCAAAACATATAGTTGGGTCGAAATCTACGGTCCCGTGACAACTTTTAGGAGACCTTGTTTTGAAAGTTTCTTTTGGTATTTTAAAGTATGCTCTACAAAATGGGCCTGGGTACATTTTGATTTTCGATGGGCGTTGGCCGGAAATGACGTCATAAGATTGGCACCTAGAAAGTCCTTTTTACGGTCATAACTCGGGACAGATTAGTCGAATTCATCCAAGTAATGCACCATTCGACTTCTCGTGAGACAAGCTTTCGATTGATATACACTAAATCCTTTTTTGATTATATCAGTAATTTGTGTTATGACGTCACTGAGTGTTGATGACGTCACAAAAAAGATACAAAGCATGCAATTCTGACATCACTGAGATAGAACACATTTCAAATTTGATTATTGTTTTGCAATATTTATGTCTGTCTTTTAATACAAACTTATCAACTTTCCATGTCAAAAATTGGAATTATCATATCATGTGCTGAAGTCACTGCCGTAACAGAAATAACTACGTATCATTATAACAAATGTTTGTGAACTGTCTGAAATATAAAGCGGGATGATGATGTGAAGAAACATGCAGTTCTTCACATCCTGTCAAGTAGTCAATCCATGATTAGTTATCAAAAATATTAATTGCACCATCTGGTTCTGAGCTGCTGTCTGAAAGCATCTCATATCAGACTCTGGTTCGGATTCATAGTCAATGTTTTTAACATCTTCTTGTTCGTTGAAACCATTAACTCGTAGAGTTATCCCATCATCGGGAATTGCTCGCAGCTTGCAGTGTCGACAGAACTGGTTCTAACACAAAAGAATGGTGCCTTCTCTGGTTTCTGGTTGGTTGAAATAGTAGTACATAAAGTTGCGACCAGGGTCGAAGCCACCGGGGGAGGAGCGCCCCCTGCAGACTATTTGTCGGAATTTTACTCTTTGGTCGGATTTTTTATGATTTACAGGTCAACTTTTGGAAGATTTTGAAGGAGAAATGATGCAAAGAACATGATTTTTTAAACGTTAAAAGATTAAGTCTAGCAGGAATTATTGAATTTGTGGCATGCATTTGATAAATCTTTATTAATTGTGTGAGTTGCAAGATTGGATTGCGAGGTAATGCTTGGCTCAGTCATATCACGCATGAATGCAACGTTGTTCGTAAAACTGTTGTTGTTGCTGTTGTAATTAATGATTTTCTGTCGGAAAACTTTTGTTCTTTGCCCCTTATGCCGTCATGGCAGGTATCGGGTCTTGTCGTGGCACCGAAACTGATGACCTAGAAAGAGAAGCGCGTGGCCGAGTGGTTAAGGCGAGTGACTCGTAAACCAAAAGTCAGAACGGCCGAGGTTCGAATCCCGCGCTGGACAGTTTGGTCGCTGTCCGTAACTCTAGCCTGGGCCGACCAGAGCCATGTGAGGGAAATCTGGTAGCTTCGGCGGGTTGATGGTAAAACATCCGTGGCCCCTGCTGGAAATAAGTCTCTCTCAGACTTTCGCAGGCTAGCCACGTTAAATATGATTACCTACCTACCTACCTACCTATGAACGAATGAAATGGGAAATGAAAGGTGTGATCCTTTTGACGAACAACACAAGCACCTTCAATCACTTGAATCTGGATTACTTGCATCCCCAAGTCTTGTTGAAGAGATCTCAAGTGCATACAAAGAAGGTGAAAAGCGGGTCCAGATATTTTTAAGGAAGATTTTTCTCATCAAAGAGGCCAATATCAGACAATAAAGAAAACGGTTGTTACAATTTCTTCACACAAGAGAAACCAATAAAGCACAGCCAGTGCAAACCAAATGAAAGCCAGTGTCCCAGAGGAGCACTCAATACATGCGCATACGGGGTCAGTTTGAGAAATTTTCAGGAAACCCAAAAATATCAGTTTAGTCTCATTGCAACCAAAAAATATCAGCTCCTTTTTTTAATTTTATTTCTTTACGCGAACATAAGATATCCCGACACAATGCAAGTTAGAAAGTCGGAATTGCCTCTAAAGAACCCAAAAATATCATCTTCACAATATTTGATGCCAAAAACTATCATGGCCATAATTTCAGTTTATTTGGACCCAAAAATACATCAATTTTGGCAATATTATTTTGCATAATGCTGTGCGTTATTTAAATGCTAGACATCCAATTCAAGTGATTGTTTCAGATGTTTGCTTCTTTCTGGAACGGATCCAGAGTTTTGAATCTGGTGTGTGATATTCACAACGACAGCTTCTACACTGCTAAGCACAACGAAAGCAACTTCTTTAGCGTGTTTTAAATTCATGAAGGCTTTTTGTACAGTTGTTTAGTATCTGTAATGTTAGCTTTCAATAGCAAGAAATACCCATTTTGATGGATTTCATTTGTAACATACTTTGTGTCGGTTATCGAGATATTTTCGCAAATGTCCGATTACCACCGCCGTCCGATTACCACCGCCGACACCCTGAGGCTTTTCTTTCATGCCTCTAAAGTGCTCCTGCAATGCCGAAACCCGATCATAATCGACAGTGAAGATATGGATCTTGGTGCAATTGCTGCGCAAGCTGCTCATGAGCTTCCTGGCCAAATGATCTTTTATGTATCGGAAAGGCTATCTGTTTGATTGGCCAAGCGTGTTCTTGCTTTCACAGGTGCAGATGCAATCAACGGTTTATTTGGTCATGGACTAGTTTTTACGTTGGAGAAAGCGAAAAAAACCCCAGAGTTTGCAGTTTGATTTCTGATCTTGGATAAAAAACTGAAATATGTCCAGAGGTTGTGCAAAAGTTACCGAATTTGACCACCAAATGTGATTATAGTGATGTATCAAGCCAATCCTTGCAGACGTGACACAACTAAGATTCTTAGAATGACTTTCAATGAAGTGGTAGAGTACAGAGAGGCTTCTTCCTAACGAAGATTCATTGGCACAGCATTACCGAGGAGCCAATTACCAATGTAACATTTGGAGACGTTTTCATGAAGCAACTCCAACTCCAACTCCTTGACCGCATGGATGGAAGTTCAGTTCAGTAGGGCTGTTATAACCAATACACCTTTTATAGCTGTTCTAAAAAAATCAGAATCGATCGATATTTTACTACATCTTGTAGAATTTTCGAATGTGCACAATAATAATTGAAGCTCTATCGCCACTCGATCGAACCTCGCGTATAAAAATGTACAAGAATAGCGCTCGATCCAGCCTCTTTTGTAGAATAGCTAAAGGTCTATTCTGTCAACACTCCCAGCTGTAAGCAATTCGCGATTATGTGATAGTTCCTCGGGTGAATCGTTTCAACGAATAAGATGCTAAGAACATTGACTATGAATCCGAACCAGAGTCTGAGGTGCTTTCAGTCAGCAACTCAGAACCAGATGGTGCAATTGATGTTTTTGATAAGTAATCATGGATTGACTACTTGACAGGATGTCTAGAACTGCATGTTTCTTCACATCAGCATCCCACTTTATATTTCAGACAGTAGTTGTTTCTGTTAAGGCAGTGACTTCAGCACATGATATGTTAATTCCAATTTTTGACATGGAAAGTTGATAAGTTTGTATTAAAAGACAGACATAAATATTGCAAAACAATTATCAAATTTGAAATTTTTTCGATCTCAGTGATGTCAGAATTGCATGCTTTGTATCTTGTTTGTGACGTCATCAACGCTCAGTCATGTCATAACACAAATTGCTGATATCATCAAAATAGGATTTAGTGTACATCAATCGAAAGCTTGTCTCACAAGGAGTCGAATGGTGCATTACTTGGATGAATTCGACTAATCTGTCCCGAGTTATGACCGTAAAAAGGATTTTCTAGGTGCCAATCTTATGACGTCATTTCCGGCCAACGCCCATCGAAAATCAAAATGTACCCAGGCCCATTTTGTAGAGCATACTTTAAAATACCAAAAGAAACTTTCAAAACAAGGTCTCCTAAAAGTTGTCACGGGACCGTAGATTTCGACCCAACTAATAGCAGGTTATTTCTCAGTTGGCGCACTGAAAATTGACAAAATATTTCGAAACACAGAATAGCTTGAAACATTGAAACAGCATAGTAAATACCAAATTGCATAAAAAAAACGATGATATTGTCCGTGTTTTCGATTCGCAATAGACTGATGATATGACTTTTTATTTCTGTTTAATGTTTTATAATCTGATTTCTTATTTTCATTCATACAAGGACTCAGAACCAAACAAATTTTGCAGTCAAAGATCCTAAGATATTTAAATATTCCAAATCATTAATTGGACGTGGTGATATGGTTTTGCTTGAAATATTAATACTTCGCAATATTGTCATTTTTACAACATCTTTTTGTAAGTTGAGGTGTTTATCCAGTTTAAAGATTCGTAATTATGTTTATTATTATTATTATTATTATTATTATTGAGTGCTGACGAAGATTTTTAATCGAAACGTTCAATATTTTAACAGTTGTGTTTTTATTCATTTTATTTCTGTTAATTTTTATGTACGAAGTAAAACGAGTACATATAGGAGTGGAGTTGTGTAACGCCTTCAGTCACTAACTCACTAACTAACTAACTAAGTCACTAACTCACGAACCAAGAACGCATTCCGCGAACCAGCTAAGAATGCCAAGAATGCAATCAGTTGCCAACTGCTGTGTTGTTGCTGCGCCTCCGCACCATCAGATCACTGCATTTGCTGAGACTTTTTTGGCAGAGCACCAGGAGAACAAACCATTTGCACTAATTATTTTCGATGTCATGTGATCAACGAAAGTTCTAGAAGAAATGTTGTGACGCAGTCGATTCATGTCCAATTAGACCACAAATGAGCCCATTAACCATATTGCATGTTGCTCTCTTTACAAAAGTGTTGGCAGATTTTCAATTCAACAATTTTGGATACTGGAAGTAAATATCTTCATTGGTACCTGGACTTCTGCTTCGAAGCCAAATCCCACAAAGGCTACGTTGCTTTTATGTGCCACCGCAGAGGTCGCCGCGTTCGACCTCGAAGATACTTGTTGATGGTGGTTTAGTTCAATTTATTATTATTATTATTATTATTATTATTACTACTATCATTATTATTACTGAAGAAGATCTACGAAAGATCGAAAATTTTCATGAAATATCTTGTTTTCCTTGCGTGTTATTAACTAGCAAACAAGACGTATCAATCTTTACTTTTACAATATTATGATTACTAATAATGAAGTATTTCATTTTCTGATTGCTAGTTAAATTTCAACGAAGTCAGGAAATTTTATCGTTAATGCCATCATCGTTTGCACGCTTGTCTTGTGCGCATGCTCTCTAGCAACAGAGCATGCGCGTAAGGCGAGCACGCTGCGCTGGTCGAGGTGGACCGAAACTACTGCAATACAAGTGGAGGACGGCCTAAAGAGCTATTAAAAATGTTTGGGAGGGGGGCGAAAACTCCTCCCTGTTAAAATTGGGTTAACTGGCTTGTTCTGCATCCTCTATGTACAATTGTACTTTGGGGGAACAATCTATCCCAAGACAAATTTTGCAGCTTTTGTGTAAATGTTAGCAACCGATTGCGTCTTCAAGCACAAAGCTCCTACGACAATAGTAAACAGTTGTGTCTGTTTGTGTGCGATACCTGGAATTTGACCCCAATTTGACACGATTTGTTTACTGAAAAAAGAATAAACATTCACATGCGAACGGGAAGATGACAAACTAAGGCATATGGGAATATTTACATTAACGATCCCCATAAGAACCGACAAGACTAGATTGCCGGCGAATTGCTTTACTACAAACACAAAACAAAAACATTATCGACCAATGAAATATAAATTTGGCATTGGTCTTCCTTGCGTACTCCAAAGTACACCGCCCTGGCAAAACGACTGGCCATTTGCACTGAATATGCATTTTCATTTCATTCAATTTTAACCTTTTTATCCATGGTAGTCCATTCAACATTTAAATACACGTATTTTCTTCATAAGAAACTGCCCATAAGAAACTCAACTCTCACATCGACAAAAAATTAAGAAACTCCAGTACTGGGAAAAAGTAAGTTAAGAAACTATTTATTTTGATAAAGGAAATCTTTGACATATTTTTACTTTACTTTCACTTGTTTCCTGTATCATAATACTCTTAAGGCACCTGGGTAATGTCTAAACATGGGAAAGGCTCAAAAACATTGTTTTGAAATGTTCACGAGGGCACAGGTAGATTGTTATGGAACCTCTAAGAAACTCGTAAGAAACTCCGAGTACTCAAAATCTGATAATTTTTCAGTACTGGCCCAAATTCTTCGTTTCTTATAAAAAAATACGTGTACTGTTTAACAGGGAGCCATGCAAAAACGAAATTTGATAACAACTAAATGTATACTTTAATCCTATTTACAATAACCCTATACAAAAAAAGGAAAGAAAAAACAAGACGAGTCATAGTTTGGCTTTATATTTTCTACGGAATTTGTAGAGGGATGAGGACGCTTTGACACCACTATCTAAGTCACTGCAGACTTTAACCCCTCTGTTACCCTGGGTCCCTTTTCTTCTCATTTTTTCTTTTTTTCTTTCTTTATTTTTAAATTTTTAGGCTCTGGTACCCAGGGTACCCCTCTGTAGGAAAAAGATTTCTGACCAGTAGATGTTCTCAGTAAAGACACCCCCCCCAGCAACCAACCCGCTGAAAAATCGCCCCGCCAAGGTAGAAGGATGGCCCGCCAAGAAAATTTGTTTCTCCGCTAAGTTTGAGTTTAAAAACTTTCCCCGCCATGTTTCTGTTGGTTCCCCGCTGAAACTTTAGTTTCCGTAATCTCCCCGCTGTATTTCTAATGTCCGGCGGGGTCGTTACTGGGGGGTGTGTAAAGGTACTCTAACAAATGTACTTGACAAATGTCGAGCGTAAAATGTTGCGTCGTTTTGCCACCTTTTCCAGTCTCGTTCAGTCGTGTTCAGCGATGTTGAGCGTTGTTCAGTCAATTTTGAAAGCAGTCAAAAATGTTCAGTGCAGTGGTCAAGATTAAATTTGTTGTGGGAAAATGTTCAGTCGTTTTGCCACTCCACAGAGCATTGTCCATATTGCAAACGCGCATTGCAATGAAAGAGGGGTACTTCGGGGTTTGCGGTATTGCGGGTAAATTTTGTGCGGTATTGCGGTAATGACGGAAAAAACTTGCGGTATTGCGATATCGTGCTTTCGCAGCGCGGTATGCGGTATTGTACGAAAATTAACTTCCAAACTTCATGTAATGCCATTTTCCTGTTGAAGAACAAGCATCTTCGAGACGAATTGACAGAGGAAAGAAAAACGAAGGAGAGGGAGAGGTCCCTTATCTCTCGCTCCTTGTGCCTGCTCCACCTGCTCAACCTTGAAAATGTACCTGTGGAGGAGAGCACGCAACATTTTTATCTGAAGAAAATTACGCCTATCACGGTAATTCCTGCTCTATCAAAAGTTATCTAGAAGATCATTTATAATCAACTGTCCCAGTACCTTGCATTGAATGGCCTGTTGTACCCACATCAGTTTGGGTTTAGAAAAGGGAGATCTACGCCATATGCAGTTACCTTACTATCAGAAAAGCTTAGACAGAACGTTGAAAAAGGGCTACTTCGTGGTACTATCTATATTGACATCCGTAAAGCCTTCGACACAGTACGTCATGCAATCTTGCTGGAAAAATTGCCAAGTTATGGTAAAGATGATGTAGAATTACAATGGATAGGTGATTATTTCTTTAATAGGAAACAATAAAAAATCTTTGATAACACCAGCTCATGCGAAGAAAAGGTTCCATGTGATGTTCCACAAGGATCCATCCTGGGGTCCCTTCTCTTTGGGCTGATAATCAACGACATCGATTTTCCGTTTACTGATGCTGGCATTATATTAAATGCCGACGATGCTGTATATTGTGCAAGAAAGAACTCAAATGAAATAGAGCATTTACTTAAAACAATGAACTGCAAAAAGTTGCAGACTGGCTTGATGAAAATAACTTGCTCAACTTGAAAGAAGGTAAAACTGAATTTGTGCTATATGGATCATATCAAAAGTTGTCCAAACAGCCAAACGTGGACATCAAAATCTACAATCAAACTATTCAGGAGGCAAAATCATACAAGTACCTTGGTGTAGATTTGGATAACAATCTGAATCAACATCGACATTTGGAAATGTGTACAAAAAAGCGTTAGCCAGAGTAAACTTATTTTCTCGTATTCGCGAAAAAGTCAGCCCTTATGAAGCAGAATCGATATTCAAAACAATGATATATTCTACCGGGTGCGCCCAAATAAACTATGCACTTTTTTTGGCAGGCCACGAGAAATCGTACACTGGACCGATTTTGAAGATTTGTGACTTAATCTTTAGCAAAAAGCCTGAATTAGATACTGGGATTTTTTGCAAATTTTTTTTATTTTCAGCTTTTGGAGCTAGAAGCGAGTTTCTTAAAATTTCAGCTTTCGAAAACACTGAAAACGATCAAAAAATATCTATCACGTTTTCTAAAGAATCGACATAAATGGACAAAGAGAGAACTTGTTCGTGGTGATTTGGGATTTAGAAATCGATCAGTTGTAATCTGCTGTACGAGAAATCGTACTAAATCTTCAAATCACCCTCAAAAACTTTTCTCTTTGTTCATTCGCGTTGAGTCTTTTTAAGACTTGATCGACGTTTTTTAATCGTTCTCAGTGTTTTCGAAAACGAACATTTTAAGAAACACACTTCTAGCTCTGAAAACTGAGAACGGAAAAATTTGCAAAAAGTCCTAGAATCTAATTCAGGCTTTCTGCTAAAGATTAAGTCATAAATTTTCAAAATCGGTCTAGTGTACGATTTATTGTGGCCTGCCAAACGTGCATAGTTTATTTTGGCGCATCCAGTATATATATTCATAATTTCTGCCGTCAATGCAATTTTACTGACAGCACATCAATGAATCTTTTCCCGTCGTTCTCAAGTCACAATTTTGTCTGCAAAACATCTAGCTACGATCTAATAGACCAAACTACAAATTTTGATGAAGGAAGGTGGATTAGGTCGGAATCAAACTGCTACAGACTGGTATATTGTATTAACAGCATTGTTTTTAGTTTTCTAGCGTTTGCGGTATTTTGCTATCTTTTGGTGCGGTATTGCGGTATTTTGTGTCTTTTTCGTGCGGTATTGCGGTATTGGGATCCCCCCGAAGTACCCCTCATGAAATAATGGGTGATTTCTTCACATCTTTTCATTCCAGCCTATGATTCCAGGCTCTTCGTGTTATTTCAAACATTCTGATATATTTAAAGTCTCTTTACTCATATTGCCTTGTGTTTCTATGGCTTTCCTTGCCGTTTTCATATTGGAAAATTGTCAAAATCATGGCTCTTTTTTTACGACCCATCCTATACCTCTACCAGACGTTTTGGTCAGAAATTAGGCCAGTATAACATTCAATACCCCCGCCGTGCAGTGCATTGCGAAGTAGCCTTGCAAAACAGAATTTATGGTAGCCTTGGAGGCACCTCATGCTTAAAAATCCAAAGAAAACAATCTGAAGCTCGAAAAACTTTGCATTCGAAAATCGACAAAACGAAAACAGAACAATCATTGACCAATTCGTTTTCTGCATGCGAGAAACATGAAAATATAAACGAAATAAAACTAATGGCCGAAATTGAGAAAATGAAATATTAATCATTCGATCACAGTAAAATGCCATTTTCGCTTCCGTTTATTCAATGTCTCAGCATGACAAAATTTTGAGACTGCCGAAACTAAAAAGGCTTGACGCAAATCTACGGTAAAATCTAAGTACATGTTTTAAGGGCAACATTTCTCTTAGTCCAAAGAGTTTTCAGTTCTGACTGAAACCCTGTTAAACCCGGGGGTGGAGGTGCCTAAACTCAAGGACGTGTATGTGCGAAGGTGCAAACAAAACATTACCCAAAAACTGGATGGCTTATGACAAAAGTGATACCCAAAACTGCAGATTATATTGAAATAACCATACCCAAAACTGGAACTTTCAAACCAGTGTCTTTTATAAACCACAAAAAGGCAAACAAACAAATATCTCTCTCAAACTGACCTCCCCTGGCTTTTTCTGCACTTAAAATTGATGTCGGTGCGCATACGATTGCCTTACAATACAGGCCTTTGCGCATCGTCAATAAAAGGATTCAAGATTTCTTGAGAATTTTGAAAGGATTCTTTCCATTCTAAAAAGAATTCTTAAGCCATATGAAAGAGTATGTTTTGAAAGTTTTTAATTTAGATCACTCAGTATAGTTCAGTATCAGGTCCTGCACATCTAGTGGAGAAACGGGGTCTGCATGCAGAGGTAAAATGCAGAGGTCTGTACTGTATATACAGGGTACAGGTTAAGTGTCAGACAGTATTTTGCAAAAATGTTTGAATTAGTTTTGAGATATTATTGAGCTACAGCAAACCGTTTGATGTTAAACTCAAGTCATAAGTGAAGTAGTAGTGAAGTTGAATTTTTGAATGTTGATAAAAAATGATTCACATCACAGGCCTTATTTATGGTCCAGTCCAGTTCAATCAATGATCAAATGATGAGCAATAGATGAAAATAATTTCAAAATAGGATGTGCAATCATGCCACTGGCACTCCTAGTTCTAAATTTAATAAAATTCAATCTTACCTGCCAGTTAATTGTGTCACATTGTTCACATCTCTTCTCTCACTCAGCTCAATTTTCATTTTGTATTTGTTAAAGGCCATCATGTTCCTGTGTTGTTGCTGTTGTTGTTTTATCATAGAACAACAACAACACATTGCCATGATGGCCTAATAATGCAAATAATATGAAAGTTGATAATATGATGAGATGTAGAGAAGAAAGGAGAGCAATGTGACACAATCAACTGGCAGGTAAGATTAGATTTATTTAGAACGACTACTAGCCGTTCTAATCTCCACCACCTGACAAACAAACAGATTAATGCATGTTCTGTACGAGAAGTGCCTAATGATAGTGCTAGCACACATAGTCATAAAAGCTCATACAGGGCAAGGCCAAGTTAGTTGGTTGCCTACCTTTTTTATACATGAACATGATATAGTCTAGCGCAGTTTGGTGGTATGAAGACTTGTATGATGTACTTTTATGCAATGGCTCGAAAAATAGTCTAAAATAGTTTTAGTACCTGGCTTGGTACATGTACATACACACACAGCATAGCTCACAAACGTATCTTTACCCAGGTGAATTTTTCTTGTACACCTTGGTTATATCTTGTTTGAATGAAAAACATGTCCAAAACTGGGTGGATTGTAGAAACCATACCCAAAACTGGTGCATTATTGAATTATGTGAAAAGGATACCCAAAACTGGGAGGGGGTAGAAATCAGACCAACTGGGGTTCACACATACCCATCCTTGGCTTTAGGCACCTCCAGGGCTTCCACCCCCAGGCGCTAAACTTGCCTCCTAATAATTCTGCAATATTTCTTCAGAATGATACCCAAAAGTCTGCATGTTTCTTCAAATGGTACCCATAATTCCGCACATACTGCTGAAAATGATACCCATAATTCCGCACATACTTCTGAAAATGATACCCATAATTCCGCACTTTTCAGAAAAAAGGTACCCCTAAATAATGGCACGTCCCCGTACCTCAAACCTATTAAGTTACCCCCCCCCGAGACGCAAATCGATCACGCATGACGTATTCTGACGAATAATACACGTAATTTTTTCATAAGAAACTGCTTATAAGAAATGGTAGGCTCACTTTGTGAAAGTTAAGAAATAACCCTACTTGAATTTAAAAAGCTAAGGAACTTTTGTAATTTGCAGTTTTAATTTTCCCATCGCACTCAAAAATGTTTTGACATTGTACAGTTATAGCAACTGTTTGGACATTATTTTGAGTGCAAATTATCTACACTTCCGGCATTAAGATATAAGAAACAAGTGAGACACTTTTGGCAGCAAAATGACCCAAAAATTTAAGAAACTGCCTACCAGCCCGGGACCTTAGTTTCTTGTAAAAAATACGTGTATTCGAGAAACGTCAGAGAAACGTGGACAGGTAAGAAATAAAAATTCAACGAGGGAAGAATCCTTGGGATCCTCTAACATCTTCGGTCAACTGGTGCTTGTGTGCACGTTTTCTTTTTACAAAGATCTTTGGTTTTTATAAGAAACTGGTTTATAAGAAACGAGTACTACGACGACCAAAATTTAAGAAACTCTAGCACTACGTCTAAGAACAATTAAGAAACTCTAAGATTTCATTGACGTAAAGCATAGGCCTCTCTGATGAATTCAAATAAAAGAATGTCTCTCTATTAAAGCTACCGTCATCTTTTTTTAACTTTTGACTGCAATAAATTGCCTTTCACGTATTTTCTTTATAAGAAACTGCCCATAAGAAACTCAACTCTCAGATCGTCAAAAATTAAGAAACTCCAGTACTGTTCATTTTGATAAAGGAAATATTTGGCATATTTCTACTTTACTTTCACTTGTTTCCTGTATCATATTACTCGTATTAAGATGGCGTTTTGAAATTGCAGGTCCAATCAGATGGCGCATTGTTAATCCTATTTTTAACTAATTTGTGTTATTAGTAACGATTTAATTTAATTTAAAACCTCAGCCAGGCAATGGAGTTTGTATTTTACGAATCGACTTCATAAGTTTGGCGATATAACTTTTGAAACAGTGAGTAGATTTTTTGACTCACTCGGTAAAGATCATTGGCTAAGGCTTTCAGCTGTAAACACAGTTAATACTATATTTTAAGGCCTGTAGCGAAAGCAGTGCCGCTAGTGTTATATTACTATCCTTTTTCGCAAAGGCTTTTCTTGCAAAATCAAGAAACTTGAATACAAAATTAACTGTTTTATCAGCAATACGCACGCAAACTCTAAAGCTGATGTTTGGTCTAAAAAATATCAGTGTTGGATGTGTGATAGGTCTGCCATTTTGCACACAGCCTTCTTTTTATCTACAAGGTGAGTCAATGCTAGACTTATGACGATGAGTCTCTCGTTTCCATGTGCTCTTTGACTTGATGATGGCGCTTCGGTCAACAGAGAGACTCATTCCCCTACGCTTGTAGAAACGGAATATCTCCTTACTGATTCTACTAATAGACCTTTTCGCTATTCTACACAAGGTTCGATTATGTGGCGTTGGAGCTTCTATCACTATTGTATTTATTCGAACATTTCTTCAAATGTATCAAGCTATCGTTCGATTCGAATTCTTTTTTCAATTCTAAGTTAAAAGATCCATTAGGCCTAAATCAATCTGCTACTTTTTTCTCAAAACCACTGATCTTAAAACGCCACAAAAACGGTTTTCCAGAACTCCTGTACCATAAAATTTGTTATCAGAGCTTCGATAAATGTTCATGCTAGCTATCAATGCAAAAAGCGCCTTCCTCTAAGCCATACTCTAAACAGCACGTGAGTTTGCGACAAAAACTTGTCGCAGATTGACATTTTTGTCCGGTTTTACAGCTCTATGGTTATAAGGCCCTCAGTGGAGCGACAACAACAACAACAATTCAACTCACTTAGATGAGCGTAACTAGAGGGTCCTTATGTAGTGAGGCTAAGTCAATGCTGCTTCCTCAATATCAAAGCAATAATATTGAACACTGTCTTGTTTTATTCCCGATATGTCCATTTAGGTTCAGTAATTTACCCGGTGTTAATCGGCCATTCCTTCCCGTCAATATGGGAGATCTTCTGCAGAAAGCCCCTTTCGAAAACCTGCAAAAACGAATGATTTTGTCCTTTTGGGAGAATGGAATCCCCCTGAATAAGCTATTCATACCAGTGGGAAGACTGTTTCATTCCCCCAAGCGGATAGCACGTACTAACGCGTGCTCAAGTCATGCTGTAAGGTAAACATATTGGGGAAACTTGCTCATGATTTTAACACAATTTTTAAGGTTTCTCGATGGGACCTTTTTTAAGAAAATCCATTGCAAATCTGAAAGGAGCGACCGATTTCAGCCAAGAAAATTCTGGAAATAATTCAACATGTTAGCTACTCAATCATATCTCGCAAAATACCATTGCTTATATATTCAGGGAGCAGTAGCCTGTCAAACGCAGGGTCTTCTTTTTTCACTCAACCGGTATGAATAGTTGAAAATGCTGTGAGATACACGCAAAGTAGTAGTGGGAACATGATCACATTGTTCCTTCCCACTGCTGTTAAGGGACCGTTCATTATTTACAGAGGGGTCGGTACTGAAGAGAAATTTTTCTTGTCCAAAAAATCTTCTTACCCAACTCTAAAAGTGACAGCAAAAACATCTACCCAACAATTTTCAGGTTGAAAAAATTTTGCCCAACCACTTCCTATAAACATGGTTTCAATGTCAAACGACGTAAATTGTAAATTCAATACTGTAAATATTGATGACAAAGATGAACAAAGTAGACACTGAAAGTGAAATGGATAGTGTTGATGATGTTGATGACGATATTGATAATTTTGGACTTTAAACATTTGGTATTAATTGGTGGGAAAATTTTGTTTTCCAAACCTTGAAATTACATGAAAAAATATTTACCTAACCCTTTTATGATAGAAAATTTCTCTTACCCAACCCATTTCTCTTCGGTACCAACCCCTTTATAAATAATGAACAGTCCCTAAATTCAGATTTGCATTCTTCGAAGTATAAACATGATAAAAAGAAACTTAAAGCCAAAGGCCGAAAATGCCTCCAAAAAATTGTGTCACCGTCCAACAAAATTTCAATGCCAAAAACAGAAAGCAAGCTAGGTGAATTGTGACCGAATATTAGATATGCAAATAAATTTGTCGCTAGGACAAGATTGCATATAGGCTTAGATAAAAAAGCTATGTGAATACGCTGCTATCAAATATTTATCCTTCCCAGCCTGATTTAACCTCAAAATGATTTGATAACATGATTTACATTTAAAATGAATAAACATGCACAACAGGGATTCATATGAACAGGTACCCGTCCAATATCTGTTGTCTTAACGAAAAATTCATTAGTAAACTTGAATTTAGTGAATATTCCAGGGGGTAATACCTGGGTAATACCAATGTACAATGCTACACACCCGTCTTTTGCTTCAGTTTTCACTTTGGTGGAAATTTCAAATTTCAGCTTGTTTTTCATAAACATGGCAACTAAACATTTAGGACCTTGACGATAAGTAAACAGTCATGCTGTGGGATCGTGTTGTAATTGTGCTGCTGTAAATCGTTACGAAAATATGAAAACCGTACGGTGAAGAGATTGCAAAATGAAGTACAGGGCGAGTAAAGAATTATTTGACAGTTGTAAAAGTGCAAATAATAAATCAGCTAACAGGGAATCTTTTACATGGTGGGGAAGTTGCAAAAAGCAATACAAATGCAGATATACACTTGCAGCATAGGTTGCAAATCTTTAAATAGGCTGGTGTCAAATTGAGTGACCTATTTCTTTGAACTGAATGACTTCAAAGAAACTTTAGCTAATTCTCTATAATTCTACCATTGGAAATTTCTGAAATCTTCAATATTTTCAGAATTAGAGTGTTTTTCTTCATTTTCAAGAATTCAAGAAAAATTTTCAAAAAAACTTAAAACCATTGTAATTTCTAAACAGTTTGACGTAACATGAATTTTGAAGGAAACCATACTTCATAAATGCCTACAATATGGTATCAAGCAAAAGTCTGTCACTCATCTGGTTTATGATTTAGAAATTTGATGACGTCACATCCTCAAATGAGTTGAAATGTAAGATACGCTGTAATTTCCAAAAATATTCAAAGTTTCTGAAAAGTCCAACGGTAGAATTATAGATAAGTATCTAAAGTTTCTTTCAAGCCATTCAATCAGAAGAAATAGGTCATTGAATTTTACACCCACCTTTTTACACAGAGTTAAAGATTTGGAACCTATGCTTACACTTCCCGAAGTCTCGCGTTAAACTTCCCTTCAAAGCAAACTGGAAAAATGAGAAAATGTAAAGATCAGAAAACGGCAAAATCAGCAAACGGAAAAGTCAGAAATCGGGAAAATCTGATTTCGTTTTGAAGAATGAAACCGGCGGGGTTGACAGCGGCCTAAAGGGTTTATGCAAGGTTAAAAGCTTGCCTTTGCAAAGAGCGAAAAAGCATGAAAATATCCCACTCAAATCGAAGTTGCACAAACGCCGTGAACAATGATCGCCAAATAAACAATGCTGTTGTGTTGTGCATGGGCATCTTAATTTTTTACACTCAAAAAAATTTTCCTGTTGCGTAAACGAACAAATAAACAAAGTGAAATATAAGCACATTGATGCGAATTGAAATAAGCCTATTTAAATGGGCTCCGTCGTCAAACAGTACACAAATCCGTAAACTCGCACGTGTCGCCGATTATCCATTGTTCATCCATTGTTATCTGCAGTTTTTTTGGTGGCTTCATCCAAGCCACCAAAAAAGCGACCATTAAAAATCCACTTATATCCGAGCAGTCGTAGAAGATATGAATGTTTGGTTTGTTCTTTAGTGAAGTACAAGGATTAATGCCCAAACAGCAACTTTCATCTTGAAAAAAATACGAAAATCCTGTGTGATATCACCTTTCAAGAAACTGCAAAAATCATCGTTTTGTTTACATTATGACGACGGAGCCCCTTTAAATAGTGCTTATTTCAATTCGCATCAAAGTGCTTATATTTTACTTTATTTTATTCACTTGTTTTTCATTTTTTACAGTTGATAATTAATTTTCATACCCATAGTTAAAGTTATTATTGAAATCCAAGATGCTTGCCTCTGTTCAAACAAAGAGATAGCACAGGCACACGTGTCCTTCTTTAGTCTATCGAAAGCCTTCTCGACTAATCTCCGTCGATATCTCTAAATTTGCTGAAAGCACGCACCTTGAGTTGAGTAGCTACCTTCAAAACAACAGAATCTTGCGCCTCACATCCACTGTGATGGTTGTTGTTGTGGTTATTGTCGGTTGCTGCCGCAACCAAGCAGTCAAAACAGTACAGAGTTTACAGTGGATCAAATAAGCACTTTTAAAATCCATCATTACTAAATTGCGTCCAAATAAACCATTATTTTTTCAATAGTTTTCCATCATCTACAACGTAACAAAATTATCAAATTTTCTAATGCATATATCAATAAATTAAAAATCAACACCATGAGAAAACTGGTAGTTTGTCGTGAAAACTTTGCACGAAACTATGTGCCCTACCATCCTTAGCCTCAGCACCTCTTCGCCTTTGCACATACACTGATGTCATTTGAACTAATTCCGCAGGAGATTTTCCTTCTCTGATTGCTTGAGCCAAATTCAGAATCTGAAAGAGAGAGCAGTGAATTTGAGTCTCCAGTTGTTCCAGTTTTCGTAGAAATAAAATATCCAGCGTTAAAAAATACCAGGTATCCAAAATAAAAGACAAAAAAAGATGAATTCCTGCAGAAAAATGAAGACAGAATAATTTGAAATGGTTTATATTCCCATTCCTCCAAGTTTAGGTACCGGGTGAGTTATACCGGGTGTCCCAAAAAAAGTACTCATGTTTGAAAATCACCAACATTTTCTTTTTGACTTGTTTTATCAAGGACCCGGAATTTACTTTGACATGAAACTCGTGCCGACATGAACTCATGTTGCCATTAGACCCGACATGAAACTTTCCAAATACGTCATACATTTGTCAATTACATTTAGTTTTCATATCGCCCTGATATGAAAAAATTGTGTTTACGTGAGATTGTCATCCCATTTTCATGCCGGCATGAAGAAGCGACATGAAATTTGTCGCCACGGAATGAAAGTTTCATGTCACCCCGACATCATGTAAACACAACAGTAGCTCAGACCAGCACCCGATGTGAAAACTCGTGCCGGCATGAAACTCATGAAGGCATGAGTTTTATGTCGGGTCTCATGCAAAGTGATGGTTCTCCAACAATGTCAAAATCAAGTAAACATTTCAAGTAAGCGCTGCTTTTAAAGTTTTATGATATTCGAAACACGGTTAAGAGTGTTGTTTTCTAATACCACAACACTTTCAACCTTTTTCAAATCTTGAAAAAGTTGAAAAACAACGCTAGAACTTCTTTTGCACCGTTTGCTTGATTTTGACATCATTGGAGAACAAAGGAACTGCTGTTTATGAAGCAACCACTTATTTTGTCTTTCTTGTGCCATGGATCAGCAGCCAAATGCCAGATTAAATCGAACAACGCCTCAAACTCAAAATTAAAGTTTATCCTATGCAAATGAATAAAAAAACCGGAAAATCGAAGTTATAACTCTTCAACAACAGCTGGACAAAATGGGCAAAAATTTCTGGGGCACCCTGTAGAATCAACAAATGTTTGACATTGTTCATGTTCAGAAGATGCAGATGCAATTTTAAAACGGCTAAAAATTCGACAGTTTGAACAGTACCCACTTAGACCCAGGGGCACGCAGCACACACGCATACGAAGGGGTCAGTCCGAGAAATTTCCAGGCAACCCAAAAATATCAGTTTAGCTACATTGCAACCCAAATGTAATACACTGCAATCGGCCACTCCATTCTGAAATTACGAGGGATATTCTCCAAGCAGCCTCTTCGAGAAACCTTCAAAAAGGCATAACAGCACGATCAAATTTCACTGATATTTCTGCCTCACAGAATTGAATTGAACACGATATATCCCATTGGGAGGTTGAAATCACCCGGAATGCTTATATGCTTCTAGCCATGGCACTTTCATCTTCTGAAGGGAAAAAAACGTGCTAAAGCATGTGCAAGTCATGGCTGTCAGGCAGAAATATTAGGAAAATTTGACCGTGATTCTATGCCTGTTTTGAAGGGACATTCTCGAGAAAATCTTTCATAATTTCAGAGTTGAGAGGCCAATTTCAGTCAGGTAAATTCTAAGAGGCCCTTTACATGATAAATTTCAACCCGTGTTGAGTTTCAACACGGGTTGAGTTTTAACAGCATTGCTTATTTTGCCTTGCGTTTACATGAAATCTCAACACGGGTTGAGATTAGGTCACATGGTTGCAAACAATGGAAGAAGGAATGTGAGCCCACTCAAATATTCGAATGATTGCGGAAATAGATTCGATCTCCTTTGTTCGCATTCTAATCTCGCCCCGAGTTGAAAAAAAATTGCGTTTACATGAGAATTTCAACCCGTGTTGAAATTTCAACACGGGTTGAGTTGCCGGGTTGAGTTGCCGAGTTGAGTTGAACCCGTGTTGAGTTTCAACTCGGCCTCCTTCATGTAAACGCGATGAAGGCTTACACCGTCAGCCGAGTTGAAACTCAACCCGTGTTCAACTCAACCCGGGTTGAAATTTCTCATGTAAAGGGCCTCTAAAATATATTTGAACATGTTCATTATCAAATAATATATTTGAATATATCATTGTCTTGATATCCAGGCAGTAATAGCGTTGCAAAAAGGGATTGTCTTTTTTCTTCCCCCGCAGGCACAATAAAATGGCGCTGTATCTCTTTTTCATTCTACAATATAGAATAATGTTTAATTTAAAATTCTTATTATTTAATTTAATTTCAGTGGACTTTCTTTATTTAGAAATCGTGTTATCGATAAATTAATTGTGCATTTCTCTAGAATAATTATTACTATAAAACCTCGCACGTGTAAAATACTTTTAGCTGGATGAGACAAGCTCGTCTCCAGACGTTCTATATTCATGGCCTAGTCCAATGAATTTAAATCTATCAACTGGATTTGTCTCAATAATTGGAAATGTCTTACATAATATTTAAAATGACAATTTTGCAACTGTTTTATTTTCTGAAATGACCATCATGATAACGTTCGTCGTGATCCTAACGTTAAAATGTAGAATAAGTTCTGAAGACGCAAGTTTTTTTTCTTTTATACATTCTGCTAAAAATTTACAACACATATTTACTTAATTACTATACTTACAAGCTACTCTACTCTACTACAAGGACAAGACCACGGGGAGCAAAAACTATGTCTACCCACAAGTTTGCTCAATAAGTTTGCAAGTTTGCTCAATAACGCAAGTTTGCTCAATAACGCTGACTGTGTTATTTCAAGAAATCCTTGACCGTTTAAGAAATTGTGCAAAAATAGGTCAGGAAACTAAAGAAGGTAACCACGACCCTTACCTGTCCTCGCATAACTGACATCTGCTTTTCGAAGAGATTTCTATCGAATCCTTTGTCTTCCTGAATAGAGAAAGGAGTACTCGTGTTAATGGAGGAAGGCATGCAAAATGGAGGAGGGTCAAGGCATTAAGAATGTTAATGTGACAGCAACGGCATTCAACCTAACATGAAACTATTCTAAAGAAATTAAGTACTGCAAATTAAAATTACTATATTTTATCATAAAAAGCATCAATCCCCTATCATTGCTGAATGACCAGCGTACGTAAGGCTAACATTAAGTAAATTTTGCAAATAAAGTAAATGTATTTACACTTTAAAACCTTAAGGGCCTTGCACGTGCCATTCCTTGGCTGACCTTCGTTTTCACAATTTTATGGCCCATGAAAATGGAGACAGCAAAGGCAAGGCAAACCGCTATTTTTGACGATAAACCTTGACGTTTCTTTGATAAAATCTTTACTCTTGTCCGAGTTAAATTTATCGCAACCTTGACCTGACAGCTGAAGTAAGACAGAATCTAGTATGGTATCCATTAGTTTCTAATCGTTCGTAGTGTAGTTGCATTCAGTTAAAGGTTGCGTGTCTTTTTATACTGGCCATGGGGTAGTCATTGTCTTTCGCTCCCCATGGTATCGTCCCTGTATAGTGTTGTATAGTAATTAGAAATGTATGGTAGTATGTAATATTTATTGTAATATCCAGATGAATAAAACAATCTTTACTGCTATTTTGACGACTCAATCCCCTGTCATTGCTGCGTAAACTAACGTACTCTAGAATGGGCTGCCACGAAGTCAATTTTGCAAACAAACGAAGTGCATACGCAGTGTAACAACTGAAGTCCAAAGACGTACAATGATGAGAATAGGTTCCAAATCTTTAAGAAGGCTGGTGTAAAATTTGGTGACCTATTTCTTTGAACTGAATGACGTCAAAGAAACTTTTGCTGTTTCTCTATAATTCTACCGTTGGATTTTTCTGAAATATTCGATAGTTTCAGAATTAGAGTGTTTTTCTTTCGTTGTGAGATTTTGTTTCCTAAATCTTTCAGTTGATCCCGTGTCTTGTACGACAAGTTGTAATTTGGTAATTTTGTTTTGGTGACCATTGTTTTTCAGACACGCGCAATCATCTAACTTTAAAACTAAACATTGTTACCTCAAATATTTCGCTGCCCATCGGCAGCCTCATCAGTGAGTTAATGAGTCGAATCGATAGCCGGCCAGTTGATGATAATGTTCGATTCGTTTGATCTTTGATCGAATCGAGTGTTTTTCTTTTTTTCAAGAATTCGAGAAAAATTTTCAAAAAAACTTAAAACCATCGTAATTTCTAAACAGTTTGACGCAACATGAAATAATTTCGAAGAAAACCATAGTTTATGAATTCCTACAAAATGATATCAAGCAAAAGTCTGTCACTCATCTGGTTTATGATTTAGAAATCTGATGACGTCACATCCTCAAATGAGTTGAAATGTAAGATACGCTGTAATTTCGAAAAATATTCAAATTTTCTTTAAAGTCCAACGGTAGAATCATAGATAAGTATCTAAAGTTTCTTTCAAGCCATTCAATCAGAAGAAATAGGTCATAGAATTTTACACCCACCTTTTCCCGCCGAGTTAAAGATTTGGAACCTATGCTACGAAATACAGCCAATCAACTGTCGCACAAATCAAAACAACAGCGATCGATAAAAAAACTTTCTGCGCGGATACAACTCTGCGATATGCCTTGAAATGCCGGCCTATACGTTTACTTCATTGTAACTAGACTTAACGTGACCGCAAAAACATCGGTGCGCCAGAAACGAGGTCAACTCAACGATTTTTATCATTACGATTGAGATGAGACTGAATCTAGGGCATGACATCGCTTACAATACACTGCGAGAGTTTATAAAATTGGATTAGGTCAAGGCCTAAATTAGATTAAAGTCAACGTAAGCCCAGAGATTTCTTTCGTATTTTAATGGCAAATGTATCTTAATATGCAAAAGGATTGTAAAAAGAAAAAACACAGTTACATGGCAACAGTATCGTGGAATATTCTCATGTTGCCAAAACAAAGCAGGAAACAATCCAAATAGAAGCCAAACATGAATCTCTCTACTGTTGCCAAAACAGAGTCTTGCATTCATCGAGATTCACTTCATTCATTCTTTTTTTCATAAGAAACTGCTGATTGATAACTGTAAGTTCAATTTAAAGGCCGCTGTGTAAGCCAAACTTGCAGAACCATTATTTTTCTCTCTAATGCAGGCTAACTCATCTTTCGTAAGAAATTGAAATCTGTAGAAGGGCTTCTTAAAGGCATTGAATCCGCATAAATAGCGCGCTCATGACCAATAGCAACTTCTTTTCAATCATAAAACAAAAGTTGGCATTCAATCGCCATTGAAATTAAACCAAAGAAATTCCTGAGCATATTACAAGGCTTAAGAATTCTTTGGTCTCCACTGCTAATGACTTTAGCACAATTGTGCAATAATAAAGGGCCGTCAGCGGTTTGTCAGCAAAAATTCAGGATAGCGTTAACGCTCAGCTATTTGGATGGACTCAATTCCTTTAAAGGGTCTGTTTCATCCAGCATGCTTTGCACGTGCCATCTCTTGGTTGGCCTTTGTTGCCGCCATTTTCATGGCCCATGAAAATGGCGGACAACAAAGGAACATCAACAGACTGTGCAAGGAATGCTGGATGAAACAGACCCTTTAGGTTTGGGCCTAATTTTCAGAGTAAAGATATTTGTAGCGTTTCTTAATTTTTCACCAAGTTAAGCGATTTTTAACAATTCATCCAAGTTAAGCGAGGACTGCCTTTGAGCCAAGAATTACCATAAAGAACCAGATCACAAGCGGACATCACGCTTTTTAGTATCATTTGGGTTGGTAATTCACTTTCTGCTTAAAACATTTCGTAACCCAACTCAGACCCCGTTTACACTATGCCGGTACGAAATGAATACGGCATGAAACTGTGCCGTATTGGCCTCCCGTTTACACTATGCCGGCATAGTTTTCACTTGAATACGGCACGAAATGAATACGGCATGCTAACTGGCTTCGTCACTCTACCGGCATAGTGTAAACGGCGAATACGGCATCATTTCATGTCGGATTCACATCGAGGCGATAATCTGGCAACTGAGAGCATGCGCCTTGACTAATCCTCGCTCTGCGCATGGTCAAAACCTATCGTATTCATTTCGTGCCGGTATAGTGTAAACGGCAATTCCGTTGTGACAGAAAAACGAATACGGCATAGTTTCATGCCGTATTCATTTCGTACCGGCATAGTGTAAACGGGGTCTCAGACGAACTTCAAATTGGCATCTGATCGCTTCTTGTAGAGTTTCCTAATTCCTTTTCATATCAATCTAAAATTTTACAATAACAGAACATAGTTACAAGACGACCACAGGGAGAATGAGAATAAATTGCAACCCCGTGGCTTTAACAATTAACATAAAGCATTTACATGAAAATAATGAACTAACCAGAATATTACAGCATAACTACAAGCTACGAAAAGAAATGAAATGATACAAAGGTGGGAGGAGGAGAGGAATTTCACTGAAATGATTTAAGAAAATCTCTTTGATGATTCAATGAACTCTCTTTTCCTAATTTTCAGGAAAGGCTACTACAGTTTCTCATAAGCGCTTTTTTATGAAAACAATTATTATACCGGGTGCACCAAAATAAACTATGCACCTTTGGCAGGCCACGATAAATCGTACACAGGGCCGATTTTAAAGCTTCATGACTTAATCTTTAGCAAAATGCCTGAATTAGATTCTAGGATTTTTTGCAAACTATTTGTCTTCAGTTTTTAGAGCCAGAAGTGAGCTTCTTAAGATGTCCGTTTTCTAAAACACTGAAAACGATCAATAAACGTTGATCAAATTTTCTAAAGACTCGACATGAATGGACAAAGAGAAGATCGTTGTCAGTGACTTCGAAAACGAAAATTTTAAGAAACTCGCTTGTAGCTCTAAAAACTGAAAACGGAAAAATTTGCAGAAAATCCTGGAATCTAATTCAGGCTTTATGCTAAAGATTAAGTCATAAATCTTCAAAATCGGTCCTGGGTAGGATTTATCGTGACCTGCCAAATGTGCATAGTTTATTTTGGCGCACCCGGTAGCACCGGCTAAATTGCAAATGAAGAAATTTACTGCGATTTTGAACTCCGTAAAATTAGCTTGTACAATCAGATTTTTGTACAATAAACGATTATGGAGTTACAGCTGGATTCCGATTGACAGATTCTAGATGTGTTTAGCCTGAACACACGAAAGCCTAATGGGTGCATCCCCGGGGGGGGGGGGGGGGGTACTTCATTGTTAAGTTGTACTGGACGTGCCGCTCATATGGATGGGTTTTTACATCCGAAATTCTCTACACATGGGTCTGTTTTTAACCACAATTCTGGTAGATGGGTACTTCTTTGAGAATTTTCTTATCAATCGGCCCCATAATTATAATCCAGGCCAAAAAACTTAAATTTTCCTTTGTTTCAAATCGACAAATTCATGCACATGGGTCAAAAATTTCCTGACATTCATGCAAATGGGCTCGAAATTTTTGAATACTCCGTCATACGAATGGGTCCTTTTCTCAAAGTCCAGATTCAGGTCGAATCATGTTGACAATGAAGTACCCCCCCCCCCGGGGGGTGCATCACTCTTCCGAAAAGATGTACGAGATTTTTTCAAACAATAGGATTTTACCGATTTTTCTTGAAAACAAAAGGATTTTTGCCAAAGGTGTACAAGATTTCTACAGAGTGCTACGCCCCTCGCAAAAGCCCACTGCAGGCGGCAGAGATTCTACGACGTGCAACTTTTTGATGATGATAATGGTGATGATGATAATTAATATAATGATGATGATGATTTTGATTATAATCATAACGGTGATGATGATGATGATGATGATGATGATGATGATGATGATATTTATGTCATTTCTGGCCTAGGATCTCTTTATTTTGCTTTTATTCGGTGCGCAAAGGTTCACGGTTAGCAATGGTTCTTTAAGACTCGTGTAATCCGTCATCAAGAAGTAAACTAAAATATAATCCACGTAAGCTCCAGTTAAATTGTCCCAATAAGTGCTCTTTTGCCACAGCGTTAAGAGCTGATTATTATTAAGGCTTAATCCATTGTTACTTGACCCAAAAGCAATCCTAACGAATTCTTACGCAAAACCTATACTTTTACTTTGAGTCCTGGGTATCAGGTTTGTATCATAATTAACGCGTTTCATGTTACGGTCGCTCAAAGTATTGAGTTCCTTTCACGTATACAGTGAAGACAGGACAGGTGCTGAGTAGACCATGAATGAAGACAGGACGCAAAGTGTGTATTTGTGTGAAATTTCTATTCGTAGGGAGCCACCGTAACCTGGTGCTTTTTGTGCGTTTTGTGCGTTTTACTTAGTAGTCCCGGGGGGGGGGGGAGGTCACTACCATACGTACCCGTACGGGATGTGCCATTTTTTGGGGTACCTTTTCTCAGGCTGAAAATAAATTTTAGGTTGTCATTTTTGGTAACATCACAAATGAACATAAATTTTGGGGTGTCATTTTGGAAGAAAAACGCATCCGGGTATTGAATTTGATCTAATTTCAGGTACTTGGTTTGAATTTCGAATTTTGGTCACAATTTAAGGGTATCTATTTTGAAAGGCCGGTAAATTTTGGGGTATGGTTTTTGAAAAATTCATAAATTTTAAGGTATGATTTTACAATTGAAAATGGTACATCCCCGTCATCCGCCTATTGAAGTGACCCCCCCCCCCCCCCGGGTTAGTAGTCGTGGGTCCGTGGATTTAGAATGTTTCAGCAGTGAGCCACCTGAAGCGGAGATTCACCGTTTACCGTGAACCTCTTTACGGTAAAGGTGGATCTGCACTTAAGGTGGCTAGCTACTGAACATTTTTAAATTCACGTACCAGCGATGAGGTGGTACAGTACCAAGTAAAATGAGTTCAAACACACAGGATAAGGTTGACAACCACATATTTCGGTAAAATGATAACTTTTTATGAACAGCCTGTCTGTGCACAGTGTGGATTTCCTAACCACAGGTATACTTAAAGGCACCATAATGAATCTGATATATTTGCACCATTCCAAATACAAAACCACATTTAATAACACATAATTTGCTGATGTGCGAGAAATTGTTTTCCGCAACGAAACGGGGAATATTCCTTGGCAAAGGCAATTCCGGCACAATTTGAAAAAGGAAGAACAAGAGGACAGTACCAAACTCTTTCCAACCTTCGCGACAACGAGGCAGGATTTTGACAACAAATATATTGATCGAAGTCTAGAGAATCAATCAGTCTCACTTTGAAAGCTTCAAAAAATGTTCCAGTTTCATCGCTTTCAAGTTTTCACGAAACGCCCTTTTCAAAGTGTGCCGGTTAAATTTCTGTTTCAAGTTTCACCGTTTGCAAATTCTCCAGTCACACTCGATAAACAGGACGCCTACCCGTGAAAATTTTGCGTCGCTTTCAAACTGTACTGGCACCACGTGACCGCAGTGTACCAGGTGTCCCAAAAAAGCATACATATTTGGTTGACTCCAGCGATGTAAATTTAGCTTTAATCAATGGATAATCACCCTCAAAATGTTCTTCGATAGCTAACTTGAATATAGATACCTCGTTTGTAGGTATTGGTGATTTGAGAGCAAAAATATCAATCTTGAAAGCTCAACTTTGCGTCAACCTGCAAGCCAGAGCTTTCGCCTTTTGGCCTATGCAAGTTCCTGAAGCACATCGAAATTAAAAATTGAAATTAAAGTAAATCAACGGGGTTAAAAAGCAACTTAGCTAGGGGGACTGGGCCATCTAAATATAACCTATTGTATTTGATGTTCTTGATCGATGAAAACAAAAGGAAGATTAGTGGTGCCTGCCGTTCTTTTGTGCTATGTTTAGATTATGTCGCTATATCTCCGTTCATTTACTTTAATGAAAAATTAAGAAACTGCCCAATGGGTGACTGAGGGGTGACTTTTGGAAAACAGAACAACACAAGATCTAACATTGTTCAAATTTTATCAAGGCTATAATTGCTTTGTACGCTGTGCCTTAACAATTTGCTTATGCCTTTGCAGAAAGAGGCAAATTTGAGCTTTCAAGATTAACATGTCTACTCTTAAAGCACCAATAACAACAAACGAGGTACCTATGTTCAAGTTAACTATCGAGGAACATTTTGAGAGTGATTAGTCATTGATTGAAGCTAAATTCACATCGCTGGAGTCAACCAAATCTGTCTACATTTTTTTGGGACACCCGGTACATAAATTGATTTGATACTGTGTTGGAAGGCTGGAAATCGATTTCACCACTTGATCCATTTTTCACATAAAAGAATTCTCCTGGAGGCTTTTTGGAACTTGGAATTTTGTCCATATAAAGTGCAACCGGGATACAATGCTCATTACAACAGATAGGTCACTTCCTACTGACACTATTGCAAACGTTTACATTTAATAAAAAGTGCAAGTTTTTCAATAGCTTCAGTTTTGATGTCAATATTTCACGAACGAGTTTTCACAGCTGTACAAATAGTACCAGATGTCCTCTTAGGTTCCGACGTCAAGTGAGAGTCGCACCGCGCTAGGATTTTTTGGCACGGCTGTGACGCGACTCCAAGCAAGTCAGCTGATTCAAACCATCGGGAGAGATTCAAAATTGAGGCTGAGAAGAAATTGCCAAGATGGAAGGAACAATAAATTCTTTTAAAATTTGCAAAAGTGGAACTTACGGAAAAACTTATCACAGCTCCACTTTTCCTTTTGTTTCCTTTCCTTTAGTAGATACCGGGTGAGTCAAAACAAAGTTTACACGTTTAGCGGGTTGTGGAATAAAAATTATGTGGCCGATATTCAAAACTAAGATGTTCATCTATCAGACAAAGTTTAACTTAGATGAGAAAATTTTGTTTGGTAAAATCACTCATCTTTAAGACCCAAAAAGTTAGAAAAATGCCTGTAAGGGGTTTGTATGAGAATCGAGAATTCCACCTTCCATTCTGGTCCATGATTTACGTGCTATTGAAATCAAAATTCAATTTCTGAAGCTGATTATTGAATTGAATTTAAATTTCAATGCCAAATAAATCACGGGCCAGAATGGAATGTAGAATTCTCGATTCCCATACAAACCCCTTTATAATTTTTGGGTCTTAAAGATGAGTGATTCTATCAAGCAAAATTTTCTCATCTAAATTAACCTTTGACTGATAGATTAAAATTTTAGTTTTGAATATCGGCCACATACTTTTTATTTCGCAGCCCCCCAAACGTGTGAATTTTTTTTGACTCACCCGGTAGATAAATTGATCGATTAGATCGATAGATTGTCATTATCTACCATGTTAGTCAAAATAAATATCCACTGTTTACAAAATTGTACAGGAAAAGTTGTGCAACCAATTTATAAAATTTTACTTTCATCGTCTTACCGAGGTTCAAATTAATTCTAAGATTTTTGGCATAATTCTTGGTACATTTTTTCCTTCTGAAATTAGAAATTAACCCCCAAAAGTGCTATTTCTTGATATGCCCAAAAAAGCAAAAATGGCCTGCTCATTATCATGTAGATTTGATTTTTTGATGCCCAATATTGATGGGGAAGCACAATTAGAGAAGCATCGCCCTAAATGGTCAGCCAACGTTTTTCATCATACCTGACCGCGCTGCAAAAACTTCGTTTTAAAAAGGAGTTCGGGCCTGGATTTTGCAGGAAATTGCGTTAAAATTATTCGCTGATGCAAGTTCTCAGATTTTGTCTTGTTGTTGTCGTTTTGTACCGCTGATCCTTGTCCTGAAGGATGTTTTTAAAACACTTACCTGAAATGGATAAAGGTAAGAGTATTTTATGTCCTTGTTGTTTTCCAAGCCCAATATTTGTTTTCTTCGCGTTGCCTCATTGCCTCAGGATTTTGTATAAAGTACAACTAAAGTTTGTTTTCAGGCAACTCCAACCCCCCAAAGGTTATTTTTGAAGAAAAATCTCAGAAATTTGCATTGAATGTAAAAGCCGGGGGCTTTATTTCGGTTGTGGTCAGACTGGCCTACCTGCGCCCCTATTGGTCAGCCTGTTGATTCTGACTTCCCTTACTGACCCCCTGTCAACCACACTGTTAGAAGTCATAAGGTTAAAGTCATAATCCTCAAGATAATGGTAAAATTATAAATCTTTTTTTTTTTCAATTACTGCCTTGTTGATTTCATTTGTGTAAGGTTTCATTCACGAACTAACTTCCCGTTGTGGTCAATTTAATCATTCTATCTATCAATAATTTGAAATGTAACCATATCAATTCATGCTTCTTGCAAACCCCTCCTCCCTTTGCTTCATTTTCAAAAATATCCCGTAGACCTCCTTATTCCTTCCCCCGGCACTCACAGTTTAATAATCCTGCTTAGGTTTGCTGCGACGAGATAAGTTCAACCAGGTAACTGCGAAGGCATCGTTATGAATTAAGGGTACGTCCAAATTAGACGCCATGCCAAAGATTAGGCCATTCAGACCGGCTTGCGTTTGAACTGAAAATTTACCAAGACAAACAAGAAGCTAGTCGTTATAATTAAGTTTAGCTTTCAGAAAGAGTTAATGAACATGTTTATCGTGATGTGTCCAATCCTAGGGCGTTTCCTTATTTCAAATCGATTTTGTTGCGAAACCTGACCATTTAGGGCGAAGCGTCTCTACATTGCAACAGTTCTCGCATCATTCGATTATCATATGTAATTATTCTGTCATTTCTAGTGTTCAAAAATGGATCAAACTGTGCCAATTCATTAAAGTCTTAGTCGAAGCCCACGGGTTTTAGCTTTCGAGAATTCTTAATTTCAAATTAAGACGATGCATTATAGATCATGAATAGATTCTCAAAATTAAGTTTAACCCTCAGTCAGGCAATAGAGTTGTACTTTTTCAAATTTGTCCAATAGTTTTCTTGTTACGATTTTTCAAAAAAATGGGTACATTTTTCAAGCTCACCCGGTATTTAATTCTAACAAGTCTACCGGGTGAGAGAAAAAAAGGTAACACGTTTGGTGAGCTGCGGAATAAAAAGTACGCTGTCGATATTCACAAGTGAAAGGTTAATCTATCAGTCAAAGGCTAACTTTGATGTGAAAATCTTGTTTGGTAAGATACAGAAATGAGGAAGATGCTGGTTAGGGTTTTGTATGGGAACGAGAACTCTAGCATTCCACATTCGATTCGGGTCTATGATTTACCTTAGTGAGATTCAAATTCTATTTCTTGAAAGTGACAATTATATTGAAATTATATTACAATGGCAAGTAAATCATGGACCAGAATGTAATGTGGAATGCTGGTTCCCATACAAACTCCCATACCAGCATATTCCTGATTTCTGGGTCTAAAGGATGAGTGATTTTACCAAACAAAATTTTCACATCTTTAGTTAGCCTTTGATTGATAGATTAACATTTCAGTTTTGAATATCGGCCGCATACTTGTTACTCCACAGCCCACCAAACGCGTTAACTTTTTTTGACTCACCCGGTACATTAAGTACAAACACTTTCGGCGGATAAAATTTCGGACAATCAACTTCGGCGAAAATATTTTCGGACACATTTTTGGTATTTCGGACAAATAAATTTTCGGACAGCATTTTGACTAGTTATCGGATCATTTATGCAAAATCACACCAGGTTGTAGATTTATTGAAACAAATCACCTTCATAAAGTATGGAATAGAGTACTAGCATGTCCTAAAGTCCCTTCAAACATAAAATGTGCTAAAATAGAACAGGAAAAAAATCACTAATTTTCTTGTTTCTATTCGTGTTCGTCAATTTTTTGTATACGTACTTTTAATTGTAGTTGGTGTCGTGTCATAGCCCCTTTAAATCTGCAAAAGGGTCTTCTTGTTCTACGTCGTTTTCGATACCATCTTCAATTTTGGCCATTTTGATATAAATTCTTTGCGAATTACATCAGCAATAGTGAGAGAATGTAAATCATGATAGACGAAGAGGACTTTGTTGTTATTTGCTCTGACCATATGTTCTGACCAATGACAATAATATTGGATTGGAAACAGTCTTTTTTTCAAAAACTTTGCAGTTTACAATAGTCTTTCGTGACGTGCTGGAGATTCGATTTTTTTCAGATTTCTTTTCTGCGCATGCGCATATCTATGCAAAAATTTTCGACGTGACAAATTTTCGGACAACTCTATATTTCGTATAAATAAACTTTCGGACAACTCTTTGTCCGAAAGTTTGTCACGCCGAGAATTTTTGCACTTAATGTATATTGTAAATACTTTTTCTTGAGCTCAATCCTAACTCAGTTTAGGCCCCAGTTACACGATACCGGATTCATCACACACCGGATTACTTTTCGCATCGGATGGAGGGTGCAGTTACATGACACCGAGACAATCTGGTGTCACTCCACTCCGTTTTCGCGGAGTGAAATCACTCCAGTCTGGAGGTGAGGTGAAAATCAATCCGATTCACTCCGCTCCGCATTCCATCTCGTGCAAATGCACTAATCCGGTGTCGCCCCACTCTATTTGCTCGTGCAACTGCACCAATCCGATGTGACCCCACTCCACTTGGGCTTCGCAGTTGTCAAAGACAATAGATCGAGACTTCGCAGTGGGGGGGGGGGTGACTCGGTGTCGTGTAACTGCAATCCAAAATGGGTTCATGGCAATCCAGTGTCGTGTAACTGCGTGCGATTTTGACCAAAATGGGTTGAAACCAATCCGATGCGAAAAGCAATCCGGTATCGTGTAACCCAGGCCTTAGAAGTTCAGCCAGTGCTGCGCTACAGTCGTAATAGATAAATTGGCTCAGCGTGACTCTGGCTAGACGTCTGAACCAGGCCCAGAAATTTCACCCCGTCGATCGTCAAATTTATTGAAATTTTGTCTAAATGATAGCAGATCGTATACCGGATTTAATCTGAGCAATTCAGAACAGCTTCAAAGTCAAACTGGGTAAAAAGAACTTTTAATACTGCATTCACATTGAATAAATATAAGCCAATTAGATCAAATCGGGTTAATAGCTGGACTAAACTAGGCTAAGAGCTCAGAGCTGGGGACTAAACTAAACCAACCAAGTTACGTCATGATTTCAACAGATAACACTGGGCAAATCTAAAAGTGAACGCTGTTTAAAACAGCGCTTACTGGTCGATTAAGATGATATTTCAGTGTCAAAACAAATCATCATTTACATTAACCTTAAAGCCATAAATTCTCGGACAAGCCAAAGGCCTGCGGACATTAAGAATATTTGCAAATCTCCTCCACCACCAGCTTAACAAAAAGTGACCAATTGGCTAAGGGGAATGTTTAAGGTCGCTTTGAGCATCGTGCTGTTTCTCATGAAGCCAAATTGTGGTAGCCATAACTGAAGTCAAATACTTGATTGAGGAGATGAGATACGGTTTGTTCGAGGAAACGTATGTGTCCCCCCGTGCAGTAGGTTAATGCTCATGCGCCCGTCTGAATTCCAACCCAAAATGCTACTGCGCATGAGCATTAAACTACTGCACGGTGGGACACATATGTTTCCTCGAACAACCCGTATCTCTCCCAAACAAATACTAATGTGCAGCACAGTGAATTGCTAAAGATAATAAAATGTTTCTTTAAGTATCGGATTGCTCGCAAATTTGATGAAGGACTTTAGGCCTGCTATGTAGAATTTTGAGATGAAGCATTCTGACGTTTCAAAAACGAGGCAATACAAGAATCCCGCCAATCCCATTGGTTAATCGCACATTTCCCGCGGGTTTCCCGTAGCCTTGTATAATACGATACAAGGACGCGTTTTGACACCATAGCATCTGATTTAGGCCTGTGAGATTTACAATTAACTTAAGCGACATAATATAACAAAATTCGTTTGACTAAATGATACAAGTCAACATTAGAAGCTATCAGGTAATAAAACTCATATTAACCGGTTTTGTAGCTGTACAGGAAAATATAAAGCTCTCGCTCTTATTGCATAGACCTCGCAAGCTTGGTCTGTACTTTTAAGACCTCAGGCTTTCTATTTTCCTGTATAACACAAAACCGGTTAGTATGCGCATAATATCAATCTGAAAAATGGTTTGGGAGTTGCAGCCTCTCAGAAGTCTATAAATTTTTGTAACTTGCCTGGTATGATCATGGAGTTTACGGAAGGTGTAGTTCCTTGGGCTTCGAAACTGGTTAAAAAGCAAACGGTTTATCTATGAAAATAGCTGAGTTCAAAGGCAGCAAGAACGTATAGCACAAAATTTCGCGAGTATAAAGAAACCTTCTCTTTGTGTTAAGAGCCAAAAGATAGAATAGGTATCTGTACACGTTTCTGGATGGTCGCCAAGGAATGGTGCTGTATTTATGAATGGTAATAGTTACAATTTCTTTAATAGTACAATTTATTATTTGCGGTTTTCATGCCGTTTTGAAATTATCAGTATTGGTGGCAAATATTTTAAAATTTATAGTCTCCAATTTAGCGGCTGTTTTTGATGACCAATTTATTACCAGCGCGTGGGGAATTAATAAACCTTTAATCTTCAATCTTAATACACTCATTTGATTTTGGATATAAATTGTAGCTAGATAAAGATATCGCTAAAATCCAGACCAGCTATGAAGCTGTGGGACCTTTTGTAGAGCTGAGTTCACAATTGGAGCGTCGTTCTCGGTGCATTCCGGATAACAATGCAGTGCGGCGACGCATTGTTAATGCGTGGATTAACTGAACTTTATTGCACTGCACCGCATATAGCCACAATATAGCCTTGAAGGCGAATTCAGATAAAGAGCACCTTTAGTTAATTACAATATAGTACAATTTCTTTATGTCTAAAGCGGCAAAAATTGTGGCAACGTCTCGATTAAATAATTTCCCAACTCAATGCCGATATGTATGTATGTATCAATTTGCCACTAAAGTAATTTACAATAATCAAAAGAAAAAATAAAAAAGATACAATACAACTTATATCATACAATGTTAATATAAAGTGAACGATGAAGAAGAGGGACAACATCCACAGAGAGCAGGCATCGAGTTGATCTTTTGTAAAATTAAGGTTAATTACACTGTTAATAAATATAAGCTAAAACACCTCTACTTTTAGTGGTAGGGATAACAGGGCAACATTAGACCGAGAAGTTTGTTTTGAGATTGACCAATCAGATCACACTATTTTCAAAATGGCGGCCCGCTGTAAACAAACAAACCTCCGAAAAAGGGCTAAAACATCTTTGTTTTTGTTCCACGGATTTGCGGTTTTCGAATATTTTTAACAACGAATTTCTCAAATATGAATTCTGATGCACACTTCCAATGTGCATTTTCCCGATATTCGGCCTAAATCAAGAGTAACAGGGTGTTGAAACTAACGAAAAAATCGCACGGTTTCGGACCATACCCTCACATTACTTGTTCAAATAATTTGCAGGAAAATTACTTGGAAATCAAAACAAGCCCGAAAAGATTATTTTACAAGTTATACGACCTTGAAATTGACACTTTCAAATTTATTTTTTAATCCCAACTTGTGAAGGAGTCCACAAAGGTCAAGTGGCTTTTTATTGCTTATAGAAACAGGGTATCTCTAGCCTATCTAACATTTTGCAAAACATGTTCTGACAAGGGGACTCGATCTCTTTGCTGTAAGAACCAAAGTGCGTTTTTCACTCTTCGCATACCCCTTCACTGTTCAGCTCAGCTCTCCAAGGGGGCGAAATTTTATAGGAATGTTTCGGCGGGAAAGTTTTGGCGGGAAAATCTTAGTTCTTGTGCCAGCTAAATTTTGGCCTAATGTTGTAGGCTGAAGTATGCCTGTGTTTACGGGAAAAGTTCGCGAGATGCCTGGAGGATTTTCACAGAAATGTGGGAATCCCTTTCCCTTACATGAAGTATGAATAAAGAATGGTACAGAAGCGGAGATTGTTAACATCAAATCTAATGGCCTTCAAAAGCAACTGAACGTGTTCAAAACATTGGCAAAAGATGGTCAAACTTCAACGAGAGCAATGACCAAATTGGTTGATCCGGTTTGTAAAACATCGTGATCACCATAATGGCTTTCTTGATTAATATCGTTGATCAAGCGGTTACACAAATTTTTTAGCCAGTTTCTTAAATTTTTGGCCATTTTACTCGAAAAGTTTGTGACTAGTCTCTTTATGTCTTGGGAGTACCTTGTGATGAAATTTCAAAGCAAGTATTAACAGAAATTGCACTAAAAATATTTAGGAAAATTTTAACTTCAAATTAAAATCGTTCGTAGCTTTTTGAATCCGAGTGTGTAGTTAGTTTCATAATGTTTGAAAAAACAAACAAAGCCTGCAGTTTCTCACAAGCAGATTCTTGCATTAAAATGATACGCGTATACCCTTTATAGATATTCTAGTTGTAAATTTTAGTTCAACCATTTTTTTATACAAATTTCGTTGCGAATGTGGCCCTTGGAATGCAAAATCTCATTTTTTCACACAATTTCAATTGAGTCAAATTGGTTCAACAACTTTGATTCAACGAAATATAATTCTTATTGCGTCCTCCACTCTGCTGATTTGGTGTACTTTTAACTGCGATTTAAAAATTGTTTACCATGAATGGGACTGCTTTGCCAACTATAACGAAAAAACTTTCATCAAAAAGTAAATGTAAAACTTACCCGTCCTTGTTTTTGTACATTAGACTGCATGTCTGTTGTAGCTATAGCTCTCAAGGCTTTCTAAACTTTAAGAATACTACCATGCATCTCACAGAAAATATGACAAACCCTGATATTATGTGATGAGTCCTGCTAGTGAATCTTTCATGGTTGTGGCCACTCATTTAACACAGAATGCATTTTGCCAGCAATCAGCGAGTGCCCTATTTGTTGCGAATTCTTGAGTGGGAGATGGTAACAATGGCGATGAAGGCAAACTCGTCAAATTTTAATGTGGCTTCCAACTCACTGAAGACGATGATATCTTGATAGGACAACGAGATGACGATAACGATGGAACAGTTGGAGGCAACAGATCAAAGGGCGCTGATGCTGGAGGATAGTGAGATGGTGCCAATCTGATATGCCAGAGCAATGGTTGTAAGAATTGCCCATCTTAGTTCAGTTAAAGTTTAGCTTTGATAGTTTATTTTTTTTTTAACATTGTTTTTGCAAAGCGCTTGCCATTTCAGTTCGTCGCAAATGTCCAAATGATATGGTTCTGGTTCTATGACCCTTAACATAAAATAGCAAACGCCCCCTTCCTGGAAATCTACACTTTTGATAGACGAAGCAGTCAACCCCTTTGACATGTAGATCTATTTTTATTTATCAATTTCAAAGTGGAATGACTTGTAAAATAATCTTTTCGGGCTTGTTTTGATTTCCAAGTAATTTTCCTGCAAATTATTTGAACAAGTAATGGCGAGGGTATGGTCCGAAACCGTGCGATTTTTTCGGTAGTTTCAACACCCTGTTACTCTTGATTTAGGCCGAATATCGGGAAAATGCACATTGGAAGTGTGCATCAGAATCCATAGTTGAGATATTCGTTGTTATTGTTTGAAAATATTCGAAAACCGCAAATCCGTGGAACAAAAACAAAGATAGGTTTTAGCCATCTTTCGGAGGTTTGTTTGTTTACAGCGGGCCGGTAGGGATAGCATTAAAAAGGTCGAGTTGACCTTTTTCCATAATGGTCCTCAGAGATGGACATTTCATGATCTTGTAAAATTGAAGATTTCATGAAAGATGGCGGTGTGTAGCATTTTAATGTAATACACTTGATTTCTTAATTAAATTTGACTGTAAGCTCTATTTGTCACAGATTACACTTAGATCGCCGTAAAATGTAGTGTTGGTAAAATGCCCTTGCCACTATTTTTTGGAGGAATCATCAATTCAATATTAAAATTTAAAAATCTTCATTTTGGATTGTATTCAAAATTAGCTGGGAACATGACATGATTTATGGTATGTTAGAAATATAGAGATTGTTACCAATTTGATTGATAATTCATGAAAATTCTCGTGCTTTTTAAAAATCACACTTTTACTCTGAATAAGAACTGTCTCCATTTTGCAGCAAATAGAAAAATACTGAAAACAATCCGAAAATTGATTTATCCCTTTATCTATCAAGTAAAGATCGATTCGTTCAATCTGTTTTGTTTTTAGCACTAAACTCGTTTATTTTTTTTGCCCCGCCCCCTAGTACAATCACGAAAAACATCAAACTTTATCATCCCCTCTAAAAAAGCTGCATCATTTAAAAAAACTACCGCTAAAATCCGCATAATCTCAATCATATTCAAGATCCACGAGCCTACCGAGCTATAGAATGCAGTCTGACTTTTACACTACGCCACCGCTAAAGCTAACGCCGACGATTTTGATCTCGAGATTAGCGACGATTTACAAGTACGCAAACATGATATCAAATCAACGGAACGTTGACTGGTAAAATGAAAATTAAAAAATGTGGTTTCGCGCCTGAGCTCTAATTACTAGCGCCTTTTAAAGTAAACAAGTGTATCTCTAAACAAAATCTAATTAGGGGTGACAAGTACAATTATGATATGACTAACGCAAGAGAGATTCTCTGTTTGGTTTCCTCTCTTTTTACTAATGTTTACTCACTCATTCAAACTTAAAAAAATTGCGGTTCGAAGCCTGAGGTCTTTAATTCTTGGCAAGGGGGTTTAGTTTAATCTTGTACGCAATGGTGTCATTATGAAGAAACTTTAAATTTCTAAATGCTATTTCGCATTGGAGTCTGAATCTTTTCAAAAGCCATCACTTGTAAAAACTGCAGTAGCCTCTTTCAGAAAATTAAGAAACTCTACAAAGCGATCAGAGGTCAATTTGAAGTGCAACTTTTCAGTTTGATTATGAATTGCAAAGTGATTTCAAACAGAAAGTTTACTGCCAATTTGCTTTCTATGTTAGCTTTTTCAGTGTTAAAGTTACATTTTCATTCAAATAAATGAAAGGGCCGATATGGGTGCCTGGGTTTTCGAATAGCTAGATAATTCCAGTAAATTCTGCAACCTCGTATACGACCGTAGTTTCTCCTAGGCTTAATAACGGGCTATGCTCGAAACGTCGTGCTTATTTCAATTCGCATCAAGGTGCTTATATTTTACTTTATTTACTTGTTTATCATTGTACAATTGCATTACACGCAACAAGAAGATTTTTTTGGTAGTTTCTCCTATCTTTCAAATGCAATCTTACTCAAATTCATTTCGTATGGAGACAAAAGTTACCAGTCAATTTGAACAGAAAACTACTTGCGGCAAGTAAACAGGTAAATCATGGACCAGAATCGAACATGGGATTCATATTCCCCCCATACAAACCCCTTACCAGCATTTTCCTTATCAATGGTTCTAAGGCTTAGTTTAAGCATCATTTTTTCACCGTGTTAAATCAAGGGCGCCTACCTTGTAGGAAGTGTGTTTATTCCCAGTACTGTAGAGTAATGGGTGTCCTGTTACCCAGTACAGAGAGTGTCCTAAAACCGTACCGTGACCCAGAAGTACACAGAGTCAGTCCTCTCAAGGTCAAGATGACGTATGAATAACTTTGTGGTTTCAAATTCCGGTGTTTTGAAACACGATATCAACTGTTATACGATCTGGCCACAGGGAATCAGACAGCGTGATTTTTGATTGGTCAACTCTAACAGACGTTAGAATTTGAAAATCCCAGTAACAAGAAAAACTTAGGGGTATGCAACTTTTCCTAACTCCATTGTTCACTTTTCTCACAAGCGCGTTACACGTTGCTGTGGTCAGAGCCCGTTGCTATGGCCAGTAAACAAAACTTGCGGTAAATTGAGCTGGGGGTTGGCACTGCTAAGAAATTTTTCAGCTGGTTGTTCGCTTATTGTCACGCAGTGTCTGTGGTCGTCTGACTTGACTTGGGATATATTTGGTTTTATTTTCGCGGAAGAGACTTGGGGCAAGTCCAAACTGAGGTAAGTTGTTGTTGAAATATGGATTTTGCAAGTACTTTTCTTCATTCAAAGTAGCATAACATAAAGGAAGAATTGGTTCAACAGCATGCAAGCGTTTAATAAGTTTAAATTCTCAATTAGGCTAAGGATTTGCCTTGTGCATGAAAGGAAACTGTAGAATTTGAATTGAAAAATATTTGACCTCTTCTATTTATCATGGTTTCTTAAATTTCTGGAGGTGCAGGAAAACTTTCTTGAAAGCCGTTGCTTATAAAAACGTGTATTGATTGTTATTCTCAGGTACTACGCTCGTCCTCCAATAATCTTGAGGATTGACTTTTTCACGCGACCCCCTAGTTTGCACACGGTGTCACTTTTCACATCTGGTTGAACAAAGGCTTATGTAAACAATTTTGCTTGACCGAAACCACAACGGATAGAACGCGCTTGTGATAATCTTCTCTTGAGATCCTGCTCGCTGATTGGTTTATCTGCAGAAGTTGCATACCCCTCAGTTTATTATGATATACAAAGATTAACAGGACTGGGACATAGGACACCGCGTAAAGTACCGTGAATAAACACACTTCCTACAAGGTAGGCGCCCTTGGTTAAATTTAATAGATGTTGCTGAAAACCCCTAAGTGTCAATTAAATTCGACATAAAAAGTATGCTTTTAAAAATCACCTGCGATTTTCATTTCAATCCAACACGTCAAACAAAATGATGTTTCAACCAGATTTTTAGACACAGCAGATTCTGCCGTTTTAAATACAGTTCGATTCGATACGGAAGAAAACGATGTTTAAACTACAATCCTCGCCAAAACCTCTTGTCACAAACTGAATTTTTCAGCATTCTTCAACAAAAATCAAAGTGCCTACCACTTCAGCGGAAATATCTCGTAAACCCCCCTTCCCCCCCCCAAGTCAATGTTGTTTGTCTTGACTCAGGACACTTGCAGCATGATATTTTCCAAGTTAGAGAATTCAGCAACATTGACTTGGGGGGTAAAGGGGGGTATTTGCTCTTCAGATCTACCTTTTTCCATTTTGTGACAAGGGTTTTGGCGAGGATTGTAGGCCTGAAAGATGAGTAATTTCACCAAACAAAATGTTCACATATAAGTTAACTTTTGACTGATAGATTAACATTTCAGTTTTGAATATCGGCCATGTACTTTATTCCACAGCCCACAAAACGTGTTAACTTTTTTAGGTAGTGAGTCAAGATTTCCTGTAGCACAATAAACGTTTTTATGAAGAAAAATAACAACGTGAAAGTGAGAAGACGTTTACTTACCCTAAAAAGCTCGTATAAATCTGCAACTAAATCCTCCACAAAATTCATATCTGACAATTTTGGTAAAACAACTTCTTTTATTCGTTCGCTGAAAGGAATTTTCGCATATGGTAGCCACACCCAATGGTAAGGATCTGAAATGAGAAAGACGTATCATGAGATAAACGAGCGGTGTTCACGCAAGATTTGAGACTTCGTCCTTTTTTATTTATTGATCTGAAAAATTAAAGACTACAAAATACACTCTTTTAAAAAAAAATATTGTTCATAAGAATATTCAGGCTCAGAATCATGCAAATTTTAAGAATATCGTTAGAATATTGCTCAGGCTCAGCTCGCCATATTTGTGTCTCATCTTTCAGCAGTTGCCTGCTCTGTGACTCGCTCTGTGATGTTCATAACAGAGAATCTCATGACTTATGTATCTCATTTTTTCAAAAAGCAGGTATAAAACTTTAAATTTGTTCCCCTGAAACCATATCAGATTTGAAAAAAATTAGAATACTTTAAGAATATGTCAAGGCTCAAAAGGAAAGTTTCTTAAGAATATTGAGGCTGGACAAAATTTATAGTAATCTTATAAAAAAAGATTGTAGATATATTACTATGCACCAGCCACAGCGGGGAAACATCGCTCGATTCTGATTCTTTTCAGAATAGCTAAAAGGCCTATTGTCAAATTACTTTTGTTATATACAATGTTTCTTGAAGAGTATGGCTAAAAATAAGGATTTTCATCACGTTCTTATATACCCTTTAAGTCATGAAAACAAATCTTTCATTTGTCCTAGAGGTAAACTGCTCATTGACAGAATGAAGCAAAAGGGACTTTAATGATGGGGACAACAATATAATTTCGGTGATTTTTGCTAATGCGTCTATCTTATTGGATACCAATGACAGATCAGTAAATAACGAGTGCATGCTAACAAGTACATGCTCTGAAAAGGATTAACGATTACAGACAAGGGCAAAGAAGCCAATAGTGGAGGCCAAGTATAGGGACCGTTGGAACTGTAAATGGCTCAATGTAAAGTCTTTGCTCTCCTTTGACAAAGGAGTCATGACATAAGATTCTGCATGACCTTTGTCCCAAAAATTTTCGCCATAAATTCACTGAAAGATCCATGATTTCAGAGCATAGAACCAGAAATCATGGAGATCTGCAAATTCCCAAAGTTTTGGTTAGAATATGCAAAGCGAAGTTTCTACTTCTCTGGTGTCAAAAATTGGAATGATATCCCGGACAACAGTCGAGAACAAGAATCAATCGCTCGTTTTAAAACAGGTTTTAGAAAGTATCTTTTGAACCTACAAGACTTAAACACGACCCCTTGGTAGAGCAGCACATTTACATTTTTACAAACTTTTCTCTTAATTTTTTCTTTGAAATGATTTATCATTACGCTGAAAGGTTTATCGTGTATAAATATTGATAAAATGAGAAAAAAAAGAAAGGCCTCTGTATGAGGACTTCATGACGAGTGTATCAGGGCATGAAAAAAATTCTTCCTGCTACCGAAAAAGAATCTTGAATACATTTGATGCAGGAACAGACAACAGAGAACAGGCAGGAACAGACAGCTTCCAAAAAGAGCTTAGGATCCAGAGATACCGGGTCAGTCAGTAAAGAGAATCCCCGTTTGAAAGGCCACGACTCCCTTGATATCAAGACGATGATATCGGCAAATATATAATTTAATGGTAGAGATGTTCAAATCTACTTTGAAATTTACCTGACTGAAATCGGCCGCTCCGTTCTGAAATTATGAGAGATTATCTCGAGAAAGCCTCTTCAAGAAACCTTCAAAACGTGCCCAAAATCACGAACAAATTTTCCCAACATTTCTGCCTTACACGGGCCTTACAACAAAGACTTCTGCACGCTTTAGCTACCCTCTTGGGAGGATGAACAAGTCTTCCCCTGGTATGAATAACCAATTCAAGGGGATTCCATTCTCCCAAGAGGACAAAATACACGTGAGTGTCATCATTATTAGGAAGGAAAACCAACGAAATTTTGCTCATTATTTTCACTCATTTTTGTAGGTTTTGGAAGGGGCTTTCTGCAGAATATTCCCATATCTACGGGAAGGAATGGCCGATTAAATACGGGTAATATACCGAGCCTAATTGAACATATTGGCAATAAGACAAGACAGTTTTCAATATCATTGCTTTGATATTCAGGGAGCAGTGGCCTTTCAAACGGGGATTCTTTTTTTTACGCATCCGGTAGCTATGCAATAACATGTAACTGGTTTTATGCAAATGCACATCAGGCATCAAGAAAAAAATTTCATGAAGTTGGGAAAGATAAAGCTGGGCACCTCCTAAAACAAACCATTATGATTTCTAAGAAGCATGAAGGAAATTTAGTACTTGCTGATCTTGCAATTGTTGTACACTTGCATATCACTTTGTATCAGTATGAGTATCTGTGAAATTATGCTTGAAACTATGAAATTTAATCTTATGAGACCAACCCTAACTTATGTAAGATACGATAGACGTGGAAGAAAGAGCTTACTTTGTTGTGAAATATCAATTTGATTCAAATGCAGTTCGAATTACAAAAGATGAGGTACAACAGAACAGCATTTTCTACATTTAGACTTTCTTTTGCGCTATAATCTCTGAATAGTTTCACAGTTCTGATTGCTGATCTTGCAATTGTTGAACACTTGCATATCACTTTGTATCAGTATGAGTATCTGTGAAATTATGCTTGAAACTATGAAATTTAATCTTATGAGACCAACCCTAACTTATGTAAGATACGATAGACGTGGAAGAAAGAGCTTACTTTGTTGTGAAATATCAATTTGATTCAAATGCAGTTCGAATTACAAAAGATGAGGTACAACAGAACAGCATTTTCTAGATTTAGACTTTCTTTTGCGCTATAATCTCTGAAAATGATTGTGAAGTAATTTCCTTCGCCTGACAGATGCTCTGAGCAGCTGGACGTTCCGCAAAGTTTTATTGCAATCAGAACTGTGAAACTATCATTCTAAACAATGAAATTCCTTGGTACCTGCCCATAATTTGAATAAGATACGCCTCATCCATCCGTTACATTAATTGCAAATTGTACCAGAGATACCGGGTGTCCCAAAAAAAGTATACAGACTTAGTTGACTCCAGCGCTGTGAACTTAGCTTCAATCAATGTCTAATCACTCTAAAAAGGTTCCTCGATAGTTAACTTGAACATAGATACCTCGTTCGGTGATATTGGAACTTTGAGAGCAGACATGTTAATCTTGAAAGCTCAAATTTGCCTCTTCCTGTAAACCTTCCTGTAAAAAGAGCTTTACCCTTTTGGCCTAAGCAATTTCTTAAGGCACAGCATATAAATCAACGATAGCCTTAATAAAATTTGAGCAATTTTAGATCTTGTGTTATTCTGTCTTCCAAAAGTCACTCCCCAGTCACCCATTGGGAAGTTTCTTAATTTTTCACTAATTTCAGTTCTTAATTTCGATGTGCTTCAGGAATTTGCTTAGGCCAAAAGGCCAAAGTTCTGGTTTGTAAGTGCGGGCAAATTTGAGCTTTCAAGATTGATATTTCCACTCTCAAAGCACCAATACCAACAAACGAGGTATCTATGTTTAAGTTAACTATCGAGGAACACTTTGAGAGTGCTTAGCCATTGGTTAAAGCAAAATTCACATAGCTGGAGTCAACCAAATCTGTATACATTTTTTTGGGACACCCGGTACAATCTATGTCAGATGACTTTTCTTTGATTTTCTTTTTCTTAAATGGGAAACAGAGTGATACATGAAAAAGGGCTACATGTTGGAAATTTCCTGCAGTTCATTGTGAGTCAAAAATTCCCTGTGAACGCCCGGTCACATGGTCGTGTGGGTTTTCATGCCCTGGAGTACATGCTTGAAACGTCGTGCTTTTTTTCTTTTTATCAATCTAAAATCTAAAAAGCAAGAAGCAAATACAAGATACTGTGGCATTTGTAGCGAGGAAAGACATGAGGTCACCGGTTCCTCACTATACATGCCACTTATACTGTTTTAAGAAATATCAACGATAAATTAATATTAAAAAACAAAAACAAAAACAAAAACAAACAAAATCAATGTACACACTAAAGCAAGACAAAGTAAAAACTGAGGAAGACTGAAGAACCCCCAAAATCCACGCAAACAGCCCACAACCCACCATACCACAACCACAAGTGCACCGGCAGGGAGACCGGAGCATAGATCCAACCCGGAGGAAAAAACTTGGCAAAACCAATCCTTTAATCTCCCAGCTGACGCCACCGCGGCAGCAGTCCGATGAGCAGAGACCGCCCAAGCAAAACTCCGGGGGCACCTGAGTCAAAATAAAAGGGTTTGGGTGCTGTTTTTGCCAGAAAGTTTAATGTAACCGTAGTCCAGAAGTTTTGTCCAGAAGTTTTTGATGTCCCCATATTGTCCAGAAGCTTTGATGGAAGAAATAGGATGCTTCTAGGATGATTCTGTTTGCAAAAGTGCTTTCATTTGGGTTCCCATATAGCACCAAATGACAAAGATCCTTTGAGTTCATATTAGCAACATCATAACCGATATCGGAGACTTGACCAAGGAGATCTTTTCAACCTCCACGCTATTCTCGGTACTCAAATCATTCGTTTACAATAGTTGTTTAATGTTTATTGAATTGCATTGAATTGAATTGCATTGTTTGTAACCACGCGCAACAAACAGACAGAACAAACAGATTATCATTAATACACTCTTTTTCATAAGAAACCGCTTATAAGAAACGGTAGGCTCAATTTTTCGAAAGTTAAGAAACAACCCTACCTGGATTTAAAAAGCTAAGAAACTTTTGTAATTTATAGTTTTAATTTTCCTATCGCACTCAGAAATGTTTTGACACTGTACAATTGTAGCAACTGTTTGGACATTATTTTGAGTGCAAATTATGTTATTTACTTGTTTTGAGATCTTACTGAGTAATTTGGGACCCCTTTAGACAAGACAAGTTAACACTTCTGGCATTGAAAATATAAGAAACACGTAAGAAACTTTTGGTAGCAAAATGGCCCAAAAATTTAAGAAACTGCCTACCAGCCCCGGACCTTAGTTTCTTATAAAAAAATTAGTGTATTGTTATTATTATCATTTCCTTATTGTCAATTCTTTCATTTAAATTTGGCTAAAACATTATAGCTAATTGAGGCCAACTATTTACAAAAGTGCATACAATGTTATAAAGAAGTTATAATTTACAATAAAACAATTAAACTAGGACAACATATTTTACATAATTTGCAGTTTCAGCCTTGGCATTTATGGCCTTTAATAAGTCTTTTGAATATCTGAAGGGACTCTGAATTTTTCTATTCTGGTGGTAGTGTCTCCCATACTTTTCCCCATATATCTGATCGTATCTATCCCAAGGCAAGTTGTTTTCGCCTTCGGTAGCTGTTGTTTATCAGAGCAACTTAGATTACAAGGCATTTCTTTTTCCTCAAAAATTTTCTTCATGAAGCTGGGATTTGGATTAGATTTTCTTCTTTAGATCTCTACCATAGGTTCTGAAACCGTACAAATTTGCCCTACCTTTGGAGTTATTTAATTTTTTTATATATATATATTCCAATAAAAAGTTACAATATATTTTACGAGCTACACTACTCTACAATATGAGCTACCCTACACTACTTACATAATTACCCTACAATACTACTACAACGATACCCCAAGGAGCAAAAAACAATGTCTACCCTGAGGCCATTAACATATAGATATAAAATATAAGAAAAAGAAGAAACTAGTCAAAATATAAGACAAGAAAAATAAATGACATGAACAAAAAGAAGAACTACATAAAATCTACTCGTAAATTACTACTAAACGGGGAAAGGTGGTGGCATGTAATGAAGTTTGGAATTATCTTAATCAAATCGACCAGTTTTATGGATATACTGCAAAGTTAATTGTAATATATTTCTATTAATATCATTGGAAAGTTCTTTATCACCATACAGTAAAAGCTCCGTAAGAACCTTATTTGAAGGATTAATATACCCAAATGGCTTGGAGTTATTGTTGTGTCTAGATAACCTTTCAGACAAAGACATCTACTTCAGGGCTCGAAAAGTGCAGCCAGCCTTTAGACATTTCAATCTAGCATGTGTACTATCGGAATTTCATCTAATTTGTACTTATGAAACAAGTTCTCCGATCTCTTTGTCAGATTAGGTTTTTCGGCATATCAATACTTTGGGTCTATTTTTAAAAACATGCATATCAGATATCAATGCTTTAATTTCAATGAAAGAGCGCTTTCTAGAATACTAGAGGCGAGCACAACAATATTTGCTGGAGTAGTCCATTGATAACTCTGACAGAACATTTCGTGTATTTTCACATTTTTAAATCAAGAAACATGTACGATGGTTTATAAATCCTTAAATGACCCCGCACCTGAAAACCTAGGTAACGCTTTCTCCAGATTGTCTGACGTTCATACCAGGGTTTTACGCAATACAAAATGCAATCTTGCTGCACCAAAAATGAGAACAGGTTATGGCCACAAATCATTTGTTTTTCGTAGAGCCGATCCATGGAATAAACTCGACTCAGAAATCAAATTAGCCCCCTTCGATCAAGTCATTCAAAATGAAATCAAAAGCTTTTGCATTGAGAATATTCAAGGAAAGCTGATATGCATCGAAAGTATAACCTTTCCTTTTTTTCCAAGCACAAGTTCTTTGATATGAAAGTTGTAAATAGGTTTATGTCTTGAAAATGTTTAGGCTTATTATTTATTCATTTGTTTTTTTTTGCTCGGACGATTGGAAAGCAGTTGTTTAATATTACTAAACTGAATTGTATCCCAGGGTAAATATGTTTAAATAAATAAATAAAAAATATATAAAAATTTCCAAGGAAATTTGAAAATCCAAAGATGTTACCTCTGTAATATATTGCTTGTTTGTTGTCAAGTACACTTAACTCATTGGCAAATACCGGCTCAGTGAGAAAAGCGATTCCCGCTGAAAGTTCACTACACTGCTCCCTCAATATAGGTGAAGGTGAAGGTGAAGTTGCGTTTTTCAGCACCAAGCGCTGGGATCGCAGAAATAGAGCAGACCTAATCGAGTCCGCGACCCCTTGTCATGACGCTCAAGTGGTGGGGTCCTACTGGGTATCGAACCCACTCCGCCTGACTATTCTGGCTGCAAAGTCAGAGGATTACACCACTGCGCCACAACACCTTCAATATAAAACGGAATGTGTAATGGTAAATAGCCCTCTCTAAAAATGGAACGATGAAAAGACTCAGACACCAGACACAGCATTGTTTCTTTGGCTATCCATTGTTCACGGCGCGTGTGCACCATCGATTTGAATGGGATATTTTCAGATTGTTTTGTTCTTTGCAAATGCAAGCTTTTAACCTTGCACAAACCCTTTAAAGCAATTACATTGGCATATGCTCTTTTCATTTGCCGTATTTATGTTCAATTGGAATTAGAAATTTACTTCACTCTATCGGCCACAGGGTCCTAAAATTACGAGGGATGTTCTCGAGAAAGTTCCTTCAAGAAACCTTCAAAATTAAACAAAAAACACGATCAAATTTTCTTAATTTCTGCCTTTCAGAGAACTGACTGGAACATCTGTTAGCAAGTTTAATTTTCTTGGGAGGAGGATCAAATCCAACATAATTTCAGAACGGAGCGGCCGATTTCAGTCAGTTTAATGCTAATTCTAATCGAACATGTCGGCTATTAAGTCATGTATTTGCAAGTATTATTGCTTGGCTTTCAGGGGAGTAGTGGCCTATCAAACGTGGAGTATTTTTAGAGTCACCCAAAATAACTCGTTTTTTCGTATTGTATAAAGATTTGACAAGTATTGAATCATGGGCATGAATCTCATTCTCTGAAACGTTTTGTTTATTTCAAGAGAATCTAAATATAGAGTTTCAGAGAGAAAAACCCCCGTTTTTGTGAAAGTGTTTATACTGATCCGCACCAAAACGGCACAACAACGGAGGTTTTCGAAAACGCTATCAAAAGTGGATATCCACAAAATCGGAGGTTTTTGAAAACGCACTGAATCAATATGAACGCACAGAAACGGAGATTTTTGAAAACGCTCCAACATTCAACAATGAGTTTCACAAAACCGGAACCATGTGAACGCACAAAAACGGATACCTTTGGCTCCGCATTTGTGATTAGGTGGATCATTGCGAACGGACAAAACCGGATGCTTTTCCCTCCGTATTTGTACAAAAACAGAGCAATGTGAACGGGTAGCTTCGATGCATCAAAAACCGATCATAACAAAAACGGAGCAGTGTAAACGGGGCTTAAAACACAGCAAATATTAAAACAAGACAAGGTTGAATAAACTTACACGCTCGCCATGAGTCTGGATGTTTGAATGGAAATGCTAAACCATTATCGATTGCTGCTATGAATATCTTTGGTACTGAAACGACGTTCCAGTCTTCTGAATGTTTCTCTATATCTTCGGGATCCTTGAAATATACGAAATTATCAACAGTCAATAACAGATAGTTTCAACTCCATCCTTCATCTGAAAATGGTTCCGAACAGTGTCAGAGAAAAACATTAAAGGGGCTCCGTCTCCAAACTGTAAACAAATCTGTAAAAACTGCCCGTGTCCATTGTTCTCCAATGTTATATGCAGTTTGTTTAGTGGCTTCACCCAAGCCACCAAAAAAGTGCTCGTTAAAATCCACTTATATCCAAGCAATCGTAAAAGGTATGAATGTTTGGAATTTCCTCTGTAAAAGCACAAAGATTTATCTTCAAAATGATGCTTTGATTTTTGAAAAAAAAACAGGTAAATGTCTGTGTGATATTGCCCATCAAAAACTTGGTTTTGACCGAAATTTGGAGACAAAGCAAAAGCAAAACTAAGCAAAATATTGTCAAAATATCACCATTATCATCAAATTAAAAGATAGCTATCTATGAGCACTACAAAAAGATAAGCTTGGAATATCATATCAAGAAACAAGTCTTCCTGAATAATTACTTATTTGCATTAACAGCGAGCAAAAGGATTTCTAAGGACATTGTTACCAGCAATTTTTGCGTGATCAGTTCTTTTTCCCGTCCAATTTTTATCGTCTCTTTAAAAAACTTACGACAGATGATGAGTTATTTATAGTGCAAGGTAGACTGTTCCAAAGGACACCTACCTCTAAAAGCTGATGACTTGGCCCTTAATGCTTCAGTCTTAGCTTGTTCAAGCATTGATAGTGAACCTGATCTTAGATTATAGGAAATTATTCTGCTACCAAATGCTATCTTCAAATTCATATCACCACTATTCCTTACGTGAATTCGTTCTAAACAAGCTGTTGATAACATAAAATCCTTTATGAGTAACGACTTTCCCATTTCTTGCTACAAGCCTGGGCATATTTTGCCTACCTTTTTCCTTAAAAATATCACACGACCTTTAGCTAATATTGCTAAGGCGAGATCATCAGATAACTTAGCACCATCTTTATGCTTTATCTCGAGTATCTATTCTTATTTAAGGGTTAAATTTGATGCATTGCCAAAAACGTGGAGAACAAATGTTGCCGTAATCTCATCCCAAGGACTTGGGAAGATTTCTCTGAGATGCATTTGGAGCTAGATAGATTGAGCAGTGGTACTACACCAAGCTTTGTTGTTCAAATCACCAATCTTTCAAACGCTAATATCATCTGGTGATAAAGACCTTTTTCATGACTTGAACTCGAAAATATTCGAGTTGACTTTACGCTTCATCCACAAAACTGGTCGATTTGACAAATATCATTTCAAATTCTAGTCACATACCATGCAACCACAAAGTCTCTTAAAGGAACGTTTCTATTTGTTCGGAAATCCTGTCTCGCATTAGATTCCAGGTATGAGGTATGAAAATAAAAACACACACACAAAAAGAGTTCTTCTTGCGACATTTGTTTTTGAGTCATTACAACCCCAACCTGATATCTAATGTTAGACATTCTCCAGTAAAGTATTTATCGTTTTGTCAGTAGCATTTATGTAAATATTGTATGTAGTTTAGCTCTTTTTTTTATTTAACGCTATGGGGTAGTCATAGTCTATTGCTCCTCATGGTATAGTTCTTATAGTATTGTTAAGTAGTTTTTAGGTAGAGTAATCTGTAGCATGTATTGTAAATTTTTAAAGGTATATATAAACAAAAAATAAAAAAAGCTTTGTTTTTGCTGAAAAACACAGTCCTTATGGGTTAAGATGCTGCCATAATCTACTATTGCCACAAGCGCGCACTATGTGTAATGGCTTGGAGACGATATGTTTCGTGGGTGTAGATTATGGCAGGCACTTCAAAATGAGATAAAGTATTCAGATACCCTCTCCAGCTTTAAAAGAAAATCAAAATATGGAAAGGAGAGGATTGCAGTTGTAGACTGTGCAGACCTTTCGTGGCTCAAGTTGGGCCCTGGAGCTGATATGAATTTTCTACTCTGTATTACCGACAAAAACATTGTAAATATTGGAAACATGGTAAAAATCTGTAAATTTATGTATTTGTAGCTAATTATTCTGTATTTTATTCAATCTTTTTAAAATTTTACTTTCTTAGACAGCAGGCTTGAATTAGCTCTTATCTTATAGCTATTTTATACATGTATGCCCACTTTAAATGAATAAATAAATAAATATATAATAATAATAAAAGTTGTTATTTCATATTCGAATTGTGATCCCTCGCGGACAAGGCGAGAAACTACATTGAAGGGACACTAGAACCTATATCTTCATCAACTTTGGCGAAAACGAGAAGGGACGAGCGCTCAAGGATAGTTGCAAAACAATTACGGCAAACCTTAAATGGCATTTAGCAGAAGCCGACAAAGTGTGGGAATAGGGGAACGCCGTTCCCAGGAAATTTTCGAAAGATTTTTAGGCGGCATTAAATTTTTTGAAAAGAGAGCGAATTTTATGCTGCTGTCAAAACAAAGGAGAACCTGAACCTGTCATAACTGTTATCTGGAAAACAAAATTGAATTGCTGCAGTAACTTTAACTAAACAGAATCTTGACCAAGAGGTTTGTATCAAGAATTTGGAAAAGATTGGTCATTGTAATTTTGTCTAGAGCTCTTCAGTTGGTTTTGTGCCTACTAGGTAGTGGCTTTTGTTTGAAGAAAGAAAGAAAGTAGCAACCAGATTTGTATGTGCATTTTGTTCGCTCAGAAAAGGGTTGCTGTTTTCGAAAATTCATAGCGCCAAGACCACTTGACGGATTTGAATGATTGAAATTCTAGTTAAAAGCCGAAAGACCAAATAATTTTTGTGATTTTCTCGCCTGTTTATAAGCACTGCAAATATTAGTAAATTAAACTATACATGGGACCATAGCCAAATTTAGACATAAAGTTACTGGCAATGAAAGGTTACCCAAGAGAAGGTCAAATAATGGCCAAAGGTGTTTCTCCTACAGAGGTACAAAACTATGGAATAGCCTTTCAGCCGAGTCAAAGCAGGCATTCTCTCTGTATAGTTTTAAGAAAACCATTTAGAGACGGGGATTTCTTTTCTTTTAATTATAAATTTCGAAGTTATTGTACACACGTTTTAAACATTGTAAATAGGGTTTCATAGTTTGATTTGCTTAATACATCTTTCCTGATTCACCCAGTAGTTTTTATTTCTTTCTATATTAGTTGCCGCGGGGTTGTCATAGTCTATTGCTCCCCGTGGTATTATCGTCCTGTAATGTTTCGTAGAGTAATTAGTAGGTAGCGTCATAAGTAATTTGTCTTGTAAAAAATTTATAATGGCATTGAAAAAAAAATTGCTTAATAGAATTTTAATTCAATTCCCTTTTTCATTATTGATTGTAAATGTTGTTTTTATCGGAGGACCCCTTGAAAACTATCTTATGCTGAAGGGCAACCCTCCTTAAAATAATTAAATATGAAACATTAGAATATGAAAAGTATGAAATAAATTGTTGCTTCAAACCTGACAATCTGATTGGTCACATTCCACGCACGTGGTTCTTTCGACAACAGGAGTGTATTCGTATCTTATTAACCAATTGTCGTTTCCTCGATCTAAAACATGAAAGGAAACAACATTTTGCATAAAATAACTTAAAGGAAATCAACATGGTTATATCGTGTAGCGGCTATAAATAGGCTAAAGAAACGTCCAAAAAACAATGTTTCTACAGCTACACAATCAAACGGCCCGTGCCAAAGTTGTCAAATACAATAGATTGTATTTTTAGCTTGGCCCGGGACAGCTTTTAACAATATCGATTCAACAAGGACAGATTTTGTAAGACAATAGCATGAGCTAGACTCATTCCAATAAAGTCTCTTGTTTCGCTCCCCCTGCAGACCTGTCGCTACAACAGAAGCGATATCAACAACAACAACAACAACAACAACAACAACAACAACAACAACAACAGGGAAAGTTAGAGGGACTTATGTCATGAGTCTAAGCATGAGCTGCTTTTGATTGACACCTCAATTTAAAGCGATTAGCGATCGCAGACAAAGGAAATTCTCTCAACCAGTAATTCAAAACAAACAAAGCCGCAAAACTTTCTCTGAAACCCAGGTAGCTAGCTCGCTCATGGTGCATTCCAGAAAATTTAGAGCACATATGAGCATAGATCGAAAGAAGAAGGCTGTATCTAAACATCTGCCTCCGTCATTTGATTTGCTTGGTCCAAAAGCCGATTGGGAGGCGATTCAATTCTCTTATTTTTTGGGTGTGATTAAAACCATAGAAATAGAAGGACTAGAATGCGTGGTAGGTCACGTGATGCGTAACAGCCATGGGGAACCAAAATGGTAGCACCACGTTGGCAAAAAGCCGCGGGAAATCCAAGCTAACAGTGGATCGCAGTGGACTCTCCGAATTCCTCGACAAGTTATTGGGAATTTGTAGCTTTATTTTCAGAGATCGTCCAACTAGTTTGAAAAATGGTTGTCTCTTTCACTGAATTTGGCTGCAAAAAGCGTTGGAATCTGGACAAAGAGCTGCGTCCTGGCCAGAAAAACATTTCGTTTCACCAGTAAGTACTAGACTATAGGCCCGTTTCGTGGATGGAGCGAGGATCACAGTCCTTTAGGAAGAGATAACGACTTCTTATTCTGAAGCCGTAGTTCTAGAATTTGCATTCATTATATATAATTTTTAAGATTTCAATATCTGTCAAAGGAGTCACAGTGGCCAAAGTCGGGCCAAAATGAAAGACTGATTTTTAGGCCCATCAACATAACAAATAAAAAGCAATTGAAGAAACTAACTGTTGTGGTCTAAATCCAATCTCTTTTTAAATTTTGCTTTCAAATTTCTTTACGAGTTTCTCAAATATTTACCTCTTGAATTGTAAGCTTCGTCATATTTTGTTGAAAAGGTACCCAAAGTACCTATGAAGATCTCAAAACAACTATCACACCCAAAGCAGGATGATGTCAACACACAATTTTCTTATATTAGAAACCTGGATCAGCTCATAGTGCTAAAAGTTTCATAAATATCCCACATGAAAATTTCTGGTTCTTAGTGTGAAAATGTTCTTAATTTGTTTCTCATTTTTAGCTGCATGAATTGTGATATAGTTTTCACCACTGCCACTCATTTTTTCCTTGACATACAGCATAATGTTCAGCAAGCAAGAGTCAAGCAAGGAAAAGAGTTGTAGCGTGCTCAATGAAGACATAACTTTCGTGAATATTACTCAAAAATAAAGGGTCAACAACAGTGTTATCAAGATGTTCTTGAATGTTGCTTTTACAACTTTCCTAGTGCTTCTCAAAACACAATTCTGGAGTTTCTTAAATTTCTGGAGTTTCTTAAGACTAGTTTACTACACGGTGCAAACATTTTCGAGTGACCTAGGAAAATTGAGGCTGCAAATCACAAAACGCTCTTAGCATTTTCAATCCAGGTAGCATGGTTTCTCAACCTTTAAAAAGTGAGCATACTGTTTCTTAGGTTCCTTATAAAAAATGAGTGTTGTCCCAGTAAAGACACTTTTTTGTATTCTTCCAGAGCAGATTATCATTGCTAACTGATGGAGTTATTGATACTGAAGTTTGTTTTGGCCAAACCCTTACAGTTTCATATCTTCTCTGAGATCATAGAGAAATTTCCATGAAAAACCTCAGGCCCACAGAGTAAACACGGCAAAAGTTTTATATACTTTTCACTCTTTCCAGGGATTTAAATAATATTAAGCAGAATTCCAAGATAAACAAAACTTAAGATTCAAAATTGCAGACACAATTCAAAACTACTGTTATTTCAACTTTCAATATCTCACTGATTTAACTCTGCTATAAAAGATCGATCAGTAAATAGCTAAATTACAGTGCATCACAACAACTGGCATCAATTAGCATAACAACAAATTTGTGAGAACCATTTCCTCCCTTTGATTACAGCTGACCTCCTTCTATGCCAAAGTCTGATTCTCTAGTTAAAAATATTCACAAAAAGATGCTGTCTACTATGTATCTAGTGTCCAGAACATCTTTAAGAAACCAAGTCCAAAGATATAGATCACTCTTAAAAGATTGTCTAATCCTGCTCCTCCTGAAACTTCTCCTGCCTTGGATCCAGAACATGTAAAATCAGACCACACATTTGCATCAAAGATTTTACCTAAAAAAAGAAAGCAAATTATAAGGAAACACTCAAGAAAACATTACAAATAGATATACTTAGGCTCAAAAACCTTAAGAAGGGGAATTTATCCCAACTTTACAGTTGAAACTTCACTTTACAGTTGAAAAAAATTCTCCGCAGAAAAAGACATTACTTGCAGATAACTATGCCCAAATTGCTACAGCACAGTTTAGGAAAGGGGCAAGAATTGCAATGAATTGTCTGGCTTAAAATGTACTCTGAGGAAGTGAATAAATTTGCCACTTTCCCTTCATTTTATAGCTCAAGGGCATATGAATTTGCAAGGAAGTCCCTGATTTTGCCCCATACAGCAACAATAAGATCTTGGTCTGTAAATATTTAATGTGAGCCAGGAAAAAGAAATCGCTACGGACCAAGAAGATTGTTTATTGACGCTAGACGACATGTTAATTGAAGAGCAACACACAATGTAACAAAAAATAACCAAATTTGTGGAAATGCTCACTATCCCACTCTTAAAGCTGAAGCCCACGTCAAAGTTGCCACCAGTACTTTTCTGTGCTACTTCCAAAAACCAGCAAAACCATGGTATGTTCCCCTTGCACACAGCTAGACAAATAGTGAGGGGACATTCGAAAGCCGTTGACTTACGAAAACATATCCTGTTTCCCAGGGAAAGAGCACAGGTTTGTGCAGTCTTATTGAGGTTGCCTCAAACATATACTGTATCAGATCTTGTTGCAAGAAAATCTAAATCAAAGTGCATCCAGTGGCAACTTCCTCACTAAACTAAAGTTAGAGTTGCAGTCCTTCACCTTTCATCCTCATCTTGATTGCCGTTGCGTTTTTTATGCTTCAAATTGACAGAACTGTTTACTTGGATCATTACTGGAGGGTAATTTGAAAATTTTTGAGTTATCAAATTAAAACTTTCGACTGTTGTTGCCACTGACAAACCACAAATGTTGGTAGATTAAGCATGTAGGGCCTAAAGTTTGTTGGTAGGTCTACAGCCTTACAACGCAAAAATTTCGTCAATTCTCTCTTTTCGTTGAAGCTTAAACTTCAGTCTAAAGATGTAAATGATCAGAGATGAAATGTAGATTGCAATGAAAACACGTTTCATATGTTAAAAACATAAATATTGGCAGGTATGTTGCCTTTAAAGCACGTGAATTAACTTACAGTGGGCTGATCTGACAAACTTCGGCCTAAGTTGCTACGATCTAAGGTCGATATCAATGACTAAAACGACCAAAAGGGGCACATAATTGATCAAAATTAAATGCTTGTGGCACTACTTACTTTAAAATGATTCGTTCTCGATATTTCGTTGCCTTTCTGCAAGCCAGCAGCACCAAAACAGAAGAGCGGTGTAGGTCTTCCCACTGCGGGTCCTTTGTTTATCCAAATCTTTTGCCAACGTGGTGCTACCATCTTTGCTCTCCATGCGTATTACGCACCAAACAAAAGCGAAACAATAGACCGCGCATTCTAGTCCTATTATTTCTATGATTAAAACACTAACTGCTCAGCTTCTGAACCAAAGAAATAAAATGCCCGAGGTAGATGTGTAGATATATCCTTCTTCTTTCAATATATGCTCATGTTTGCTATTAAAAACAATTTCTGGAATGAACAACAAGCGCACTAGCTACCTGGGTTTTCAGAGAAACTTTTGCGGCTTTGTTTGGTTTGAATTACTGGTTGAGAGAATTTCCTTTGTCTGCAATCGCTAATCGCTTTGAATTCAGGTGTTAACAAAAGCAATTCATGCTATTGTCTTACAAAATCTGTCCTTGTTGGTCGATTCCCTTTTATTGAGGTTCGAGAGATGTGAAAAAGACATCGTTCACAGGCTGAATAAATATTGATATATCATTGATGAGATTTGCAATTAACTCGTCAATTAGTTTTTGATTCGCGAACTTCCACATGTGATACTTAATTTTGCGGTCGCGACAGATGGCAAAAATCTTAAACTCGATGAAAACGCCATATAAATATCGAGGCAGGCTTGCGCTGCTGTACGTAGCAAGTTACCGTTGTCAATTTTTCTGAAAAATTATTTCATGATCTTTCATTTGCAAACAGTAAAAATCGCTATCAAAAACAGAGCATTTCAAGCCTCGGTCCTATTCTCAAATTATTAGAGATTTACTACGCATGATTAATACTTTAAAACCTCAACAAGCAACCAGAACCAGCACATGAATCTCAGAAGACTATATAAATCTAAAATCATAAATGCCTTTGAAAAACTATATCTTTGACCACTGCATTGCTAAATTTGAGGCTGCTGGAACATTTATGCACATTTTACTGATTTCAAAACAATTTGAATAAAGAGGTCCGAGTGTTCATACATATCTCTCCTCACCAAAGAGCCTCTGGTTCCTGCTCTGACATGAAACTAAATCATCATAAATTGGCTAGTGACTGCCACCGCAGAGTTTGATATCAGCTTCGAAAGGGGTATGGTGTGGGAATCTTTATGCCACATGGCACGGGTTTTGCTTTTCACTTTTCGTGATTTTGGGTGTTTTAAAGCATTCTTCGTGAATCGTGATTTTGCTCAGGCGATTTTCATGCATCATGAAAATACAAATATACTTTATATGAATCATTATTCGTGCATTTCAAGGCTTGTAAATCAGTCTCGTTTACGCCTCTAAATTACGACGACTTAACAACACTTTCCACAAAGTATTCAGATCTTCCATCCATCATAAAGGGAAAAGATGGAGAACTTGTGTGGTACCATGAAGAAAATAGATACGAAACAAACCCCCGGTACGAAATAAGAGAAGCATCGGGGTAACTTGATCTAGAGAGTTATATAAATAACTAAAACTGGAAGTCGCCTGGAAAAGTACTTATCAATCAAGCCATTGTTAACTATGAGCAAACATATATGCTTTCAATGCGTTGGCACTTAAAAATAATTAAGATTTCCACCCAAATTTGATTTACAAGTTTACCTTGCGGCTGGCGTTTTTAAACATCGCTATATCAAATTCTATCAGATTTTGCAATGAGGTTTTATGAAATTGTCTCTGTGGATTAAAGACCAAAGAAATGGGAAGCTAAAGGTAAAAATTAAATTGGTGAGGCCAAATGGGTTTGTAGGCAGGCCTCTACCGGGTGCGCCAAAATAAACTATGTACTTTTGGCAGGCCATGATAAACCGTACACTGGACCGATTTCGAAGATTTTTTACTTAATCTTTAGCAGAAAGCCTGAATTTTTGCAAATTTTTTTGTTTTCAGGTTTTAGAGCTAGAAGCGAGTTTCTTAAAATTTTCGTTTTCGCAAACACTGAAAACGTTGATCAAATTTTCTAAAGACTTGACATGAATGGACAAAGAGAAAACGGTTTTGGGGTGATTTCGGGATTTAGAAATTGATTAGTGTAAACTCCTGCAAAAGTGCACTGTTTATTTTGGCGCACCCGGTATATAAATCCATTTTTGTGCCTGGGATATTGCTGTATGATAGAACAAGTTATGAAATTGACACGTTTTATATTCTCTTCACAACCACGATTTGAAACAAAAAGCACAACCTCTGTGGCTAGATCTACACTGTCCAAGGGTTTAGAAATCTTAACTTTTTGGAAAATCTATAAATAAATCGACGTCAAAATATCAAAATATTATTTTGATCCAATCTGGCCTTTACACAAAAGACTCCTTTTTCTACCGGTGTCCCAAAAAAGTACTCCCGTTTGAAAACTCACCAAAATTTGATTTCACGGCCGATCTTCAATTTTCTTTTTTGCCAAGTATATCAAGAACCAAATTATTTTCCAATGTATAGCTGATCTTGTAATTGGCTTAAAAAGTAGCAAATTTAGCTCTTTTTAGGGCTACCTGGCTTTGATTCATACTGCAAAAAAGCACTGATGATTGCCAGATCAATTTCTTTGTGCATGTAGAGCATCTAGTTTGATCATAAATGACAGAAAGAAATGTGCACTATCATGGCAGACCTCAATGATGATAGAAAATTTGACATTTTTGACTCTTACGCAAGATTGAACATTTTTTCTCAAAAACTGTAGCTCAAAACAAGGTTTTTCAACGTGTAATTTTTCTACCTTGCTGTATCAAAAGCAAACATTTTAGCATCTATGAAAATTTTTGGGTCTTTGACAAACAACTCAAAAAGAAGATCTTATCAAAGGTTTGATAGTCAATTTTTGGTGATCTTTGAAACATGAGTAATTTTTTGGGACACCCGGTAGTTTCGTAAGATAAGGTTGTTTCTCTGTTCCCGTTCAAATCGGTAAACTCTTTTGGGACATCTTGTGCCGGGCGAGTAAAAGAAAAAACGCACATTGTTCAAAAATATATTGTTCCCTGAACATCAAAAAAATACAATTGAAAACTGTTTTGTTTCATTGCCGACATGTTCAATTAGATTCAGTAATATACCCGGCTTTAATCGGTCATTCCTTCCCCTGGAAATAGGAGCGTTTCTGTGAAAAGCCTCTTTCCAAAACCTGCAAAACGAGTGTAAACGACGATCAAAATTTCTTTGGTTTCCTTCTAAACAATAATGACAATTACATGAATGAGCATATATACAGGGTGTCCCAAAAAACATGTGCGCCGTTTGAATGGCTTTTGTGGAGGAGCCATAAATCTAAATTTCCTGTTTTCTAGATTTGTGAATAGAAGAAATTTCAACTTAGAGTTTGGCACCGAGTTTGTTTAAATCTGACAAGTGATCGCTGATTTATTGAGAAAGAAAGTCAAAATCACTGGTCGCTTCAAAACCAGAGGATTCTATCTCCGTACTTAACCTTATAACTTGAATTTTAGCATTAAATTAACTTAAATTTTACAATTATGCCAGGAGACGTATTTGGGAGTAATCAATGACCATATTCTTCAAGAATATCGACCAAGCAGCAAGCTGAACGCAAAATTGTTGGTTTAAAACGACTTTATCACTTTTGAGAAGCAAATATCTGATGGACGCATGCCATTGGTCTGAAGCACTTGTGTTGCACATTTCCATTCCTAGCAACCTTAGCTATGTCCAATATTGTTGGTTATCATAAAAATTCAATGTATGACTATCTGTCTCACTTATGAACATCAGAAAACAGGGCTAGGTATGTTTTTTTTCAATCAATTTCGCTGATTTTAACGCGATGGAGAATAATGAATCCTCTGGTTTTGAGGCAGCCAATAATTTTGGCTTTCTTGCTCAATAAATCAACAACTAGTGATCGGATTTACTCAAACTCGGTGTCAATCTTTAATTTGAAGTCTCTTCTGTCAAGAATCTTAAAAACAGAACAATTGGATTTATGGCTGCTCCGCAGAAGCCACTCAAACAGCGCACATGTTTTTTGGGACACCCTGTATTTTGTCCTCTAGGGAGAATGGAATCCCTTTGAATAAACTTTTCATACCAGGCGAGAGATGTTTTCATCCTGCAATGAAGATAGCACGTGCTAAGCGTGTTTACTTCTGTAAGGTAGAAGTATTGCAGAAATTTGCTTGTGATTTTAGCACGCTATTTAAGATTTCTCGAAGGAACTTTCTCTACAAAATCCCTTGTAAAATCTGGAGGGAGTGACCGATCTCAGCTAGGAAAAATTCTAAAAATAACTGAATATGTTGGCTTTTCAATAAGATATTGCAAAATATTATTGCTTTGATATTTCGGGAGCAGTAGCGTTTCACACGACATACATTCTTCTAACTCGTCCGGTAGATAAGTTTAATATTCGAATGCACCAATCTTCTACTGGCCATCAATTTACGTAGTCTACGGCCAATCGATTCAATGGTGAAACTAAAAACAATAAACTTGAATTACCTGTATTCCTAATGATGTAATCAAGTATGACCAGTTTTTGAAACAGATATTGAAATTCGATCATCGTTTCTTCTGGAAGTGGTTCTACTTCAAATGTTCGAAGATAAAATTCAGCATCCTTGTAACCATCTACAAAGAGCTGAAATGACCCAACCTGTATGAGAATGATATTCAACTTAATAAGCTACCGACTGAGTCAAAAGAAAGATAAAACATTTCAAAGCCAATAGTCTGCTACCTATTCTTTTTTTATACATTCTGCTAAAAATTTAAAATACATATTTATTTAATTAATATAATTACAATCTACTCTACTCTACTCTACTACCAGGACAAGACCACGGGGAGCAACAACTATATCTACCTACCTACTCATAACATTCCTTAAAATTGGTTAGCATTGCCTAGGTAGCATGTCAAGTAGGTACAACGTGCGCAGTGGTGGAAAAAATATTTTCCTCCTTGCAAAGGAAAGTCAAACAAGAATTCTTCCTTCCATTGTTTTATCAATTTTCTGTAGTCCCGGATTTCAGTTGATTTGCAGTACTGTGTACAGTGTAGTTGATAAGCCACTAGGAACTGCAGTTGCTCTTAAAAGCTTCCTTGGATCACAAAACTGTAAATGAAAACATCCAAACATCAATTTTCTTTTATTCTTTCCTTCATTTATTCTTTCCTGTTCTCTTCATATTTTCAACCTTTGTTTTCTTTGTCCTCTGATCTCCTTTCCATCCTTTGTTCTTTCTCCTCTTCTTTTTCTTACTTTTTTTCCTTTCATTTCTGCTTCCCTCCCTTCATCGTGTTTCCTTTTCCTCCCTTCTATTCCGCTTTCTCTCTTTCCTCCCCTTTTCTTCCTTCCAGACAAACAAGCTTCCTGGGAAGCTGCTTCACACACTTTTTGCACCTCTTAACATGTGTAGGTTACCAGTGTGTAAGTAACATGTCAACCTAGATTTATAAAGCATTTTTGGGTCTAAGACAAAGGCTGTCCAGTATTTTACATGTAAGACAGCCAAAGCATTTCTTTCTGTAAAGAGATGAACAATGCGTATATCATTTTGAGTACATGGCCCTATTGTATTCGCTTATAAATAATTATATATTATATCTATCATATATCTATAGACATGAAACATTTTAAGATGCTCTTTTAGATAAAATACTGACCAACCATTTGCTTAAGAAATGTTGGGTATCAAACAGGGGAAAATTTCATGTGATATTAAATAACAGTTAGCATGGGCTAATCCAAGTTGTTTATATGAAAAAATGTGTACTTGGGTTAGTCAAAACATATTCTATTGTTGCCGGGATATATCTAGTGAATTAAAGAATGTGGGGTGCTTGTCTTGCTATATTTTTGGAAGACTTTACACATTGTGTTGACAAACGTTTTGTTGTGTATACATAATATGATAAAGGTGTTAAAAACCATTTTTAAGCCATGACGTGGTTGTGTACTTTTCCAAGACAGTTACTAGGTCAGTGAAAAACCTGCAACTTGTGTAGAATCATACAAATAAATCTATTTTGCAAATCATGAGGGAAATGAGGGGGGGGGGGATGGCATAGATGGCAAATTAGCCTGCATAATTTTCAGGGGCTCTACAAGAATTTTAATTTTTCACCCAGATATAATACTACAATTTACATCCTGATCAATGCCCCAGGTATTTTATTCACTCAGTTTTTGTTCAGGCATTCATCTAAATGGATTGTCTCTGTTGTCATGTAGCACAAATAAATAATATATTTGTTACTCGAGAGTACACTAACCCTAACCCTATGTCTCTAAAAAGCTTCAATATCACATCTGAGGTACTGTGAATCAAATTTTGTGCAATACCTTTGGTGGTAAGCCAGCTCTAACATGTTTTCCTATTGAGTCTGGAAACCTTTCTGTAGCAAACTTCTTTGACCTTGCTTTGGCCTTGTCTATTGGTGTATAATTGAATGTTTCACTGACAAGACTAACAACCTAGATGACAAAAAAGAGATATATTATTAGTGTTTGAAATGAGTTGGTGTTAATTTGAACAAGAAGACAACATAATTGAGACAAAGACCACAGCAATATGTCTTCATTCTTCTACTGGCTGTCCGAGGGACGGGGTGGAGGGGGTACTGGACCTTCATTAGTATGGGGATGTAAGCTCCAAGAAATATGTTTTCACCTGGCTCTAGAATTTTCCTTGTAGAATTTTCCAGCTTCAGAAAACATCAGTGAAGAGTATACCCCTCAGGCATAACAAATACACTAAAAACAATGAAATAATAACCTGCTCAAAAAAACACCCATTTTGATAACTGGCTCTTCAAAAATTGCCTTTTCCATTAATTCATTTTAATTGGGCTGAAAGGAGTTCTAGCTATTTGAAGCTACTTTAGCCCCACTATGCATCCCACAGCCAGGTATGGGACCCCTAGTTTAACATCCCTTCCGAAGGCCCAGTGAAGTGAGTTGCGAGGTCAGGCCTCTGAGAGGTTGCCCATCTGGAGTTTGACCTCACTCGACCGAGCTTAACTTCAGTCACCCGACAGAAACCATATAAGCCGATTGGCCACTCACTCCAATGCCTTCTTCCAATCCAAGTGCTAGAAAAGGAGGCAAAGAAAGGAGTCCTCTAGCAAAATGTACCAAGTACCCCCTGGGTGGGCGTCGCAGAAAAATTGTGCAATGTTTGTTTGAAAATTGGGCCATAGTCACAAATCTTTGTCCCCTAGGACCGCCAAATAACTGCTAGAACCTACATTACAATCTTGCAAATCTACATAAAATAAGCTAAGTGGCAGAGCTATTAAGAATTAATTAATGGTTAAAACAGATTTTAAATTTTTGCTGAGGTTCTTTCAAAATTTTCACTCAAATTTTGTAACATCTGACCAAAAATCAAATTCACTAAAAATCTAAATTCATGGAAATCTTTTGGACCAAATTTGTTAATTAATTTAGATAATTATGCATCAAATATAACAAATTTCTAACATGCAAGCAGAAGAATTTGCAATTATGCAAATATCTAATTTTGTAAAGGATTAGTGGAAGAACTATTTGCCTTCTTGCGAAGGAACCCCAAACTAGAATTTTTCCTTCCATTGTTTATCTATTTTCTGTAGTCCCAGATTTCAATGGAATCGCAATATTGTGTACAGTGTAGTTGACAATCCATTAGGAACTAGAATTACCCTTAAAAGCATCAATTGGATCACAAAAATTTGAACGAAAGAGCATAATCCAAACAATGAATTTCTTCTATTCCTTCCTGCCTTTATTCGTTCCTGTCCTCTTCTTCCTACTCTATGCAAAGTTACAAAAATATTTTATTTGTTCAATTTGCATTATTCTTCCTTGTTGTTCCATTGCAGGATGATCACCAACATGAAGCAAACAGACCTGAAGGTTTGTCATTGGAATCAATAGATAGTAAACTGTGCACATACCCTAGTTTTAGGTACAATGCTCAAACCCAATTTTTCATCTACAAGACTTGCACCAGCTTCTGACAAGTAACCTTGGTTTGGAGCCAAACAGCTTCTACCAAAACAACAAGGACAACATGTTTTGTGCATCCACTTGGTCCATTTTGGATTTAAATGACCGTATGGTTCTTCGTTCTTTGGTTTGAATACACCAATTATTCTCTGAAATAACAAAGAACATAATATAACAAATCATAAACATTAAAAAGAAGAAGATAGAAAAATGTCCATAGTTTTGTCTTATAGCAAACAAATGCAATAATTTTCAAAATGGTGGCACTAGAAATATTCTGACAGAGGGGCTAAAACTACCGACAAGGGGGATACAATAGCCTGTATACAGACTCTACTGATTTCTTTTCGCAGAGGTTTCTCCTCTAGTAGAGTCTGCGCATCAGCGACCAAATCCTTGTTCAGGTCACATGCCATTCCCAGGATTGAGGAACCAACTCAGTGAATTAGATAGAGCCGCCTTGTGTAAATGGGATAGACAAAACACCCATGCACAAGAGCGTTTTCTTTGGCTAGCTTTGTTCATGCATACACCAATCCAATATCAGAAGACTCCAATAAAGACACATACGCTTCTCAAACAAAGGGGAAGGCTTTAGGAGCCAATCAGGAAAGGTTTAGCATTTCTCATAAACTGATAACAAGGATTTGGTCGCTGATGCGCAGACTCTACTGGAGGGGAAACCTCTCTGAAAAGAAGTCAGTAGAGTCTGCACGCAGGCTAGGATAGAATGGCTAAAAAATGCAGTTTTTATACCTTCATTTTGCCAAATTCCCTCTGACAATAACCCAAAATGTCCTCCAATGCTTCTGACAAGGGCCTTAAATGCTTCTGACAAGGGCCATAGCCACCCCTAGTCCTCCCCTGGCACCACCCCTGAAAAGTTTATTATTAGTATATGCTGGTAAGCAATTTCTTTCCTTCTTCTGGTTGACAACTCAGAAATTTATGATCCTAAAAAATTTGAAGTGTTTGGATTTTTCACAGAGTATGCATTATCTATCAGGCTCAAAGGAAAGCAAAACTCAGTCCAAATAATCTCCAGTGACAAGCCAGATGTATCACTCTAATTCCTATTCAATCCCGGAGCCCAAATGGGTTGATTATTTTTGAAGTTGAAAATTCAGGTACAGGTGCAAATGAAGCCTCCAGCTTGACAAAACCAGAGAAGAATTAAACTCTTCATCTGTGTACAACTGGACAATTCTACCTTGAAGTATCATGTAACTGCAACTGCAATAGACTGCACATCAATCAACAGCTCCTGCAAAAGTTTTTCCTCTAGCCTTCCTTACTCTGCAGACTGGCTCACAATCACTGACTGCATGACCGTTATGGTTTCCTAACTGACATCATGTTGTGGATAATGATTTTATCATTTACGGTAGGTCAAGATTTCATATAACTTGACATGATATGGGTCTTTTTGCTAAAAATGTACTATTTGTAAAATTCTTTGCACAAAAGATGGATTTTCAAGCTATGATCTTGTCACAGCAGCTGTCCTGCAGGACCAGTTTGCATTCTTTGTAGTTCAGGGGAGATGTTCCCCATGCCACTTTGTCTACCTCCAGCCCCCCCCCTCATAACTTATAAAAGCGCCACCTGCAGCAGGCGGCAGTTTGTTTATACAATTTAGTACGCAATCTTAGTACCCCCAACCTTCAGATGTGCCACAATTTACTTTAGAGTGAGCTTCCCCCCACCAAAATCAAGGCATGCACCTTGCCTGCAGGAACACAATAAAAATAGCTAGTCTGTTTGGCCCTTGACAGTGATACAGAAAGAGATGCTGTTAAAGGGTCTGTTTCATCCAGCATGCCTTGCATGTGCCATCTCTTGGTTGGCCTTTGTCATGGGCCATGAAAATGGCGGACAACAAAGGAAAACTAAGAGACGGCAGGTGCAAGGAATGCTGGATGAAACAGACCCTTTAAGATCAAAATCAAATCATATCACAATGATATTTGGCGATTTTTCAAAACTGTTGCTTTTCATTGGGTCTTGGGGTCAGTATATCATGACTACTAGGTCACTGAATATCCTATTTCATCAGAAAGATTCATTATTTGGATTCGTTCTGCTGACAATGGAAACATCACAAATGTATTGTCAGCATCATTAGCATCACAAATTATTTTGCTTGTGGTAACACTGAAGCGGAAAAATATATTTGATTTGTTTAACCTTCCCTGACCCTTTCTTGGCCTTGTATGCCAGTCTGCAGAGTGTGGCAGCTGCATGCACGAGATTTTTAAAAAAAATTTACATGCACGCCGATTTTGAACGAGATCTTTTGTTCATTACTTTGAAAACAAAGGAATCAAAACCTTGCACGTGAGCAAACAAAGGAATCAAAGACCTTGCACACGAGCACGCCACTGCTTCCTTGGTCTGCACACGCGAGATCTCGTCGAGAACTGCCATACTCTGCAGACTGGCTTGTATGTTGATCAACAACGCCCAAAAATATATCAACACCCTTCCTTTGACATATGAAAGGAACAATAACTGATCAGCGGCATACTTTCGTTTTGTCTTTGACGAAATAACTCCCACTGCTTCCTTGATATATCCTTTCAGGCAAGATCCCCTGATAAATGGCTTCTTCAGCTGCACGGTAAACCGGCCTAAATTCATGGTCTTCAATAACTGCTTGGTTGTTGTGGTGAACATTATCTGAATCACTGTCCATAGTTCGACTTAGCAAAGGGCTTTGCTCACAACCAGGACTATAATGATTTGCAGATTCCAGCTTGGCTTCTATTTGGGTTGAACCTCCTTTATTGTCTGGATAGGAAGCAAGCAGGTCTTCTTCTTCCACGAAGCTCACCAGTCGGTTTTCGGCTCTCAACTTAGGCCTTGGCATTTGTCCGCTCCAATGATGCGTTACCGGTGGCTTATTTGTGATGTCTCATCCAACATTCCGTAATGACAGTGAAGAAGAGGCGTTTCTCTATTGTTTAGAGCCAAGCATAGCCGCATACAATAGTGTTTCACTGTATAAAATTCAAAAGTAAGCCTTGGTGACCACAGTCTCTTCCGTGCTGCTTTGCTTTCGTCTTTTCTTTCCTCGATGACGTACAGCAAGAAAAACGTCAACATGTGACCAGTCACGCAACCTCGTTTTCGATTAGTGCGTAAAGTAAATTTGGTCAGCGGTAACACAATTCAATTTTTGACTCACGGTAGTGAAGTCATAGGGGTGGTGGGCATTTTCCTGTTTACAAAATCTTTTATGTCATGGGGTGAAGGACGTGATGAAGTCCACATCAAGCCTAGCAACAACGCGAGGTCAAAGCTTGTCGTTCAGCGGAGGCCCTCCTGAGGTGTATGACATCTTAAAGGTCAAACGCTCCAGCGGTTTGAGCACGCGCGGCCAGTGGCGAAGTTAGAGGGCATGCCCGTCATGCTCAGCATGACCAAACATTTTCAAAAATAACATTTTTTTCAATCACAAAAAATAGGTTTTTCTGCTCGAAAACGCAGTTTCTTATCGCCTAACCAGTTCAAAAATACAACGATTGATCGAATGGATCCCCCCCCCTGGTCAATATGGCTTCTGATGATATCCCCCGTATTCAGTTCGGCTCAGCCAATGAGATTCGCTACTGAGAGCAGGACGAAAGTCAACAGGGCATCCAATCTGGTCATGTCCTCATTCTTGAGCCCGACCTACCGGAAATCCCCCTATGAATACGGTCATGCCCATAAGGTTGGTACCCTATGTTTGCTCATGCTCGACAATGGAGTCCACTTCTGAGACAAAAGGAACGAACAAAGCTTGGTCTGGCAAAACGAGAAGAGCATGACCTCGTCGCTATAATCATCATAACCTAGTCCTACAATTTCGATGAATGGTTCGTTTTGATTGGCTGAATATTTTATTCTGCAAAATCATTGCAAAGATTTTTTACATCAAGGCATGTCAAGTTCTCAGGGCATGACTGTAGTGCAACCCTGTGTCATTTCGTGAGTTTCTCTCTGACAAGAGTGTGTTTAGGCCTAGCTGATTATGGCGCAAGTTCAAGCTCAGGGAATTATTGCTGATCGAGACCTTGTGTCTCAATTATTAAGAATGTCCTTTGCTTCGAGGACTGTTGCTGAGCAGAAGCACATCTACCAACAACAGCGACCAATGCGGAAATTGGCTGTGTGCGAGTGAAGGTATGAAAGGGGATGTTTTGTTGGCCATGTACATTAGTAGGCCAGGCTGGTGTATCCCAAACATGGACAGAAACAGGCTATACCAACATTCATGGCATGTGTTCCTCTCTGATTGCAAAACTGGCTAGGTGCACTGGTGCAGTATTATCATAATTTGTTGCTGACTATGAGAACTTTCACATGCCCACCATCCATGGTGAAGGAACTTTGCTGTTGTCTGTTTTTGATGATTGCAGTATTATCATAAGTGCTGATCAAAGGAACTTTCCAAGAGAATTTTCCTGTTTGTGCAGTATTTTCATAATTTGTTGCTGACTATGAGAAATTTCACAAGGAACTTTCCTGTTGGTGATTGCAGTATTATTATCATAATTTTTTACGTATCAGAACAGCTTCCTCCCTACAACAGCCAATTTTCTTTTATGGTCAATTGTAATGCAGTTTGATTACCCCCCAGTTTTACTGTTGCCATGAGCTGGTGGGGTTCCTTATGCTTAAAAATGGAAAACTCAAGCTAAATTTGCCTTGCAACTGTTCAACAAAATTAAATGTGAAAATCTTGACACAAAATGCCTGCCAAATTTATGACAAGCTTAAAATGCCTTTCTTTGAAATGTCAGACTTAAAACAAGAACACATGAAAACCAAGTCTTGGCCTAACATTTTTTGAAAATATAGAGTTTTCCCTTGTGTGTTCAGGTGCATAAATGTGAAAATCTTGACACAAAATGCCTGCCAAATTTATGACAAGCTTAAATGCCTCTGAAATGTCAGACTTAAAACAAGAACATTTGAAAACCAAGTCTTGGCCTAACATTTTTTGAAAATAAGAGTTTTCCCTCTGTGTTCAGATACATAAATGTGAAAATCTAGACACAAAATGCCTGCCAAATTTATGACAAGCTTAAATGCCTCTGAAATGTCAGACTTGAAACCAAAACAAAAACATTTGAAAACCAAATCTTGGCCTGAAATTTTCGAAAATGGGAGTTTCCCTTGTGTTCAGGTGCATATTTAACCTGTAAAGGGATAGGCGTTGTCCCCATCCTTGTGGAAAAAGGGGCGTTTCCTGGTTTAAAAAGGGTTAGGCCCAAAAAAATTTTCCGCCTACGAGCTTCCCTTTTTCCACTCTACGGAAAGAACGAATCATGGTCGCGGAGCCTGCGCGCTCAAAATGCTAGATTAAAAACTGCATTCAACGAGCGAAGAAAGGTACGTCTCTCATCTTTGATCAAGAAGTTTATCAACTTACTTTTTCGTAGCTGCTTAAAATCAATTTTCAATTCAAGCCTTGCATTTTTTAACTTTCTGTGCATTTTATTTGAATCATAGCCGATTTTGCTTCAAAAGTAGGCCTAGACTTTTAATTTGTTCAGCAATAGTCTGAATTCAATGTTTTGTTCGGACTAGACCTCTAAGTTGACTTGTGCAAAGCGCATTGATCTTGAGGTTTGCGCTAAATTGTGAATAATAAACTTCTGGAAAATAGAGGGACTGCAGCTGAGAACAGGCCGAGATTGGAAAATATAATGACCTTGCTCGCCTGTATTGATGCATCATTTCACAGAATGAGATTGGTTGCTAAGGGAAACTTCTCCAACAAAATGAACTCTTTGAGTGCAGTAATTAGCTCAATGACGTTCCATCAAAATTATTTCAAAAAGCTCTTTGTTAGCATTTTTTCAAGCTTATTGTTAGTTTTCTAAGAACTTTTAGGCAGCTGATCAGTCAAGTAGAACAACAATCGAAGAGTTTTCAAGAAACCAATAAATTTTCCCACCCAGTACTGAAATGAAAGTCTCTTTTAGCTTTCAGTAAACAGTTGAAATTAGATCATGGGTATCAAAGGTTTTTGCAGTTTCTCCGCATCCTTCTAAAATGTTCGTTGTATTCATTGATAGGTAACTTCCCAAGCATTTCGTGAGTTTTACCAGAATACAGCGCCAGTATGCGAATTACCTTCTCAGACAAAATAAACAAGTTTCTTGAGCAATATCCAAGTTCTCAGTCGAGGTTCTTACTGGTTTAGTTCTTAGTTGAATTCTTGAAAAGAGTTTCTTATTAACAATAGCACTGTTTAATCATGCTGAAAACGGATTACACGTTTTTTTTTATAAGAAACTGGTTTATAAGAAACTAGTACTACGATGACCAAAAATTTAAGAAACTCTAGTACTACGCTCAAGAACAGTTAAGAAACTCTAAAACGTTATATCTGTATGTCTCTCTTATTCTATGTCCAGTGGCGGACTGGCCCACCGGCCCACCGGCCCGTGGCCGGTGGGCCCCCCTCAAAATCTTGCAAAAAGGGCCCCCTTTTTCCTGGAAAAGGGCCCCTTTTGCAAAATTAAGGAAATTTTTGGTAGAGTTGAATGTTTGAATAATGGACATCTCACTTCACATTTGAATCCTTCAGTGTTATTGAACTTGCTCAAAGAAATGAATACAGTCGAGAGCGAAGATACGGATGGCGAAGAAGGGAGCACCGTTGCAGAAAAAGTAAAGGCCCCTCCATTTCTGCCAAAAGATGGTTCTCGAGATTCCCTCACAGAAAATAGTTGTTATAGGTAGTGTAGGGTTAAGAAATGACTGGGAGAGTCACTCTAAGCCAAAGTAAAGGCTGCAAGTTTCAAAAAATTTCCGGGACGCACTTTGTCAACTGCTCCACTTTGGGGGCACGCAAAAATTGGATTGTGAAAAACTGAAAGCTTTTGCCCGATAATTTTCATGAGAGTGTTCATTGATAGAAAACTGCAAAAATAATTTTGAGAATTTCATTGTTTCCGATTCTGCTCTGGTAAGATGGGATGGCGATAGGCATTCTAAACCAAAGGACAGATGTTTACTCAAAAAATTTCCCTGTGGATGCTTATTCATAAAACTACTGTTACAAATGATCAAAAATTCAATTTTAGCATCGGCAAACCTGGAATTGGGAGAAGCGTTCTGAGCCAAAGTAGTGGGCGTGTCCTCAGAAATTTTCCTGGGGACTTTGCCCCCAGACCCCTCATTTTGATACTCCGTCAGTTAATTTGCCCTGACCACACTGCTGGGGGGGGGGAGTCAGGAAAGGGTTCCTAAACAGTTTGAGAACTGAAAACATCATAGATCGTCTGGCCCACAATACAAAAAAAGGCAAAATTACTTTTATAAAGTAGAGACAATGTAAAGATTTTAATCATGCCATAAGTAGATATATCGTGAAATATATGCCTCGTTTTGAAAGAAAGTGAGTTTAGCTTGGCTATTGGTAAGGAATCGAGGAATTGCGACGAATTTTGCCCGTGACCACACACTCATCATCGAGGCCACACCCACTGAGTGCCCCCTTAACCCGTTCATGGCCGGTGCAAAAATCAGAGCCAGTCCGCCACTGTCTATGTCTCTCTAACAAAGGTGCCTTCATCTTTTCTTGACTTTTAACTGCAAAATTGGTAAATTTTTGCCTTGATGTGCATGGCTTCTTCTTGATGACAATGTCAATGCAAAATGGAAGCCCTTTCTCGAGAAGAAGGCTCAACTTCGAACAATACCGCAATTTTAGGCCCAAAAAAATAAGAAACTATTACTACTAAAACACCGAAATTTTCATGCGAAATTAAGAAACTTTTAGTACTAAGTGCTGATCCAAGTTTCTTATAATAAAAGAACGTGTATTTCATGATTAATTTGATTGCTTGTGTGTTTAATTAGATTGTTTGTTCTCCACTGAAAAGTCTTCAAGCAAAGACTAAACATTTCCTGCACGCCAATTTTTGATGGTTGCTTCCTCAGACTGCATTCTGTAACGTAACATTACAGCATATTTACTCATATTTCGAGGAAGGTGCAATAAAATTGCACTGATCTTCCTTTGCATTCTCATGGCATAATTTGGAAAATTTCACAATAAAAATCATTAAGCCCGTGAGTCACTTCTAAGGTCCTTTGATCTTGGAAAATTTGTAATACGTGCAAAATTATAGTATACAGTTTGAGGCTATGTGCACTAGAATTTCGCACGTATTACAACTCATAGTGAGTAGCTAGAAGCTTGCGTTTACCCTTTTTCTTCCAACTACCAGCCTAATGGTGCTCAAAGTTCCACATTTTCACGCATCCGTCTTCAGTTTCCGCTCTGTTGCCGTGGTAGCCTTACTTACCACAGGCTTACCACTTACCTATCTGCAAGATAACGGAAGGCACTGCTCACCACAAATGCTGTAACAGGAGGATAACAGGACACGTAACGTTGTTTTGTTCTTTTTCAAGAATAGGTCGCAATAAATGGCAATAGGGTTTTCCTGCAAAGAGAAAACACCCCGACACCAAATCTTTGCTTTGGCTATGCTTTGTTCATTCACGCGTGGCCAGCTTCTATTTTAAAATAAATTTGTAAGATACTGCCAGATCACAAAGGTCCCTAGTTGTGGAATTTTATTTTCACAAGCCAAAAATAGTCAGCTTCTTAACAGCCTGTCACACACAAGGTAAATGGTGAAGGTGAAGTTGCATTTTTTGCGCAAAGCGCTGGGATTGCAGAAGTAGAGAAGACCTAATCGAGTCCGCGACCCCTTGCTATGACGCTCAAGTGGTGGGCTCTACCGGGTATCGAACCCTGTCCTAGGCTTTATATAGGCTAGATAAGTGCAAGTGATAAGTGCGTTTATATCTGTTCGAACGTAGAAGCATTTTCGATTCAATAGCTCTTAAATAGCAGATGCATAAACAAATTTGTATACGTCATGCATATAAAACCGTAATTTTTGCACCAATTTAATATAATTGTAGCGCAACAGGTACGAGTTTTTTTTAGAGACAAAGCCAGACCAAGCAATGCAGCCCGGTTAATGGTTTTTCGAACTATAAAATACTTCTTGCGGTGAAATTTGCAGCAAAGTTCATTCAGAAGCAAGTTGCCTCTATGGTTCGCGGAGATATATAAAAAACGACGAATTTTTGTTGGTCAAATCAGACTCTCTATCTTGATGTCTCTCAACTGAAAGAGTGAATTACAAAACCTACCAACAATTTTCCGATCATAAAATTTACATCTACAGCCTCCTTAAAGCTCTGGTTAAACGATCCAACATCTCACCCAACATTTCGCCCAACATCATGTTGGCTGAAATGTTGGATCGTTTGACCACCATGTTGGGTTACCTAACATCATCACTTTCGATGTTGGATGAAATTTGACAGAGATAAAAAATGTTGGGCGAGGATTCCCAACAATTCCTTTGTTCTTAAATGTTGGGTCAATTGTTGGATCGTTTGACCACCTTATCCAACATTGTTGGCTACGCGCATACATAGGAGACTACGTGTCACCAAAGTCATTGTTTATCCTCGTAACACGTTCAGTTACACGTTCAGTTACACGTTTTTTGTTTTAAGAAGCTTGGATCAGCACCTAGTACTAAAAGTTTCTTAGTTTCGCATGAAAATTTCGGTGTTTTAGTAGTAAAAGTTTCTTAATTAGTTTCTTATTTTTTGGGCCTAAAATTGCGATATTGTTCAAATTTGAGGCTTCTTCTCGACAAAGGGCTTCCATTTTACATTGACATTGTCATCACGAATAAGCCATGCACATTCAGGCAAAAAATTACCAATTTTTGCAGTTAAAAGTTAAAAAAGACGAAGGTACCTTTGTTAGAGAGACATAGAATAAAAGAGACATACAGACATTGAATTTTAAGAGTTTCTTAACTGTTCTTGAGCGTAGTACTAGTTTCTTATAAACCAGTTTCTTATAAAAAAAACGTGTAGATCATGGCAAAGAAGATGATGGAAAAAGAAGCCTTTGGTTTCGTAGAAGTAAACTGTTGATTTCGTAGAAGAAAATGTTGGGTCAAATGGTGGGTCAATGTTGCATCGCTTGACCACTGATGTTGGGACGCCTGCCAATGTTGGGTTGGATGTTGGTTGATGAAGTGTTGGGTTGAAATGTTGGGTCGTTTGACCGGAGCTTAACAAGAACGAGAAGAACAATAACAGGAGTAACAGGATTTCGTTAAGTTTGCCAACATCGAATGAATATATACAAAACCACCATCTCAATAAGAAATAAGTCATTTACATTATCATACCTGCTACAATAAGAATTTCTACAATGAAATATTGCCTAAGATTGACTTATTTGCAGTCCTACCAGATTGCAACTTCGCTGCCCTTTCTCTGGTTTTCTCTAGCTCTGTCCATCGCATTTCTTCAAGACTTCTCTGTGAAAGAGAATAAAGAAAAATCTGATAGTTTTTCGAAATTTCATGATAGGTAAATGAATCAAACTTTCGGATTTTTTTATATACGCAATCTAAAACGTACATTTTAACAAAAATATACTTACAAAGATGATACCATTGATAGGCATGGCATGATAGGCATGGCTGCCCTTTGATCTTAAAAATAACAATACAGATACCACAAGGCTATACCCAAGTTTCTATTGGTGGAGAGCCGGCTTTATCAAAAGATATAAACGCCACTAATGCTTGAATTCAAATTTAAAGTTGACTGTATTTGGTATAGTCTTTAGTAACATACATACATTACTATACATTCATTGTGTTGTGAGAAGATTGAAAATATAAACAGAGAAGGATGAGACAGAAGATTAAAGGCTTGTATTTGCTGGTGCTACAAGAAACGCTCTGATGTGTATGAATGAATTTTAGCGTTGATTGCAAAATTTGTTTATTTTGGTTATGCTAAAATCTTTAATCATCATGCAACATTATTGTTTTTCATTAGGGTTTGATTTGGCAGGTTTAAGATGTTATGTAATTGGAATACTTCATATGCATGGCATTGCAGCAAGAAGTGTTCAGTGTTCAATTTCTGATCATTTGAACAGGCCATTTGAACCCGGGGGAGGGGGGGTACTTACTATATTTGTCCGACGGGGATGTGCCGTTTTTAAGGGTATCGTTTCCACCAATTTTTTCAAGCACAGGGTACCCAGCAGGTTGTCAAAACATGTCAAAAGGGAATATTCTGCTAGATCAGGTCGTTTTTCGGTCAAATTTCATGTTTTGGACTATATTTTTCACCATTTTTTTTTCTAGAACAGGTTATCATTTTCAGTGAAAAATTCTGGAGCAGGGCAATAAAATTTTACGTGGGCACACGGGCACATCCCCGTACAAATTCAAGATTTAAGTCCAGTACCCCCCCCCCCTCCTCCGGGCATTTGAATCAGTTTTGAAGCTTCCTTTGAGTCTCAGGACAGACTGATCAATGTTTTGTCGGTTGATAAATGCTTCCTGACATGGAAGATGAGGATCTCCTTTACAATATATCGGTACAACTTGGCATCCGTAAGAAAAGTATAACAGATAGCATAGCCTCCAAATCTTTTCTTTTGTCCGAAGTTCCCCTGGGACGTTGACTCATCCTCTGATCAGATTGCGTTTTCTCCTAAATTTGACCAATCAGGTGCCGTCATTTCATTACTTCCGCGTTTCGCAGCTAGATTTAGGCCATTTTGAGTACCCCCCAATAAAAAAATATTGCACGCTCGAATAAATCGAATTTTTTGAAACTTTCAACGGGAAAAGGATGCTTATACATAGGACCACAAGTGTTCATGTAACCCCCTTGCCATGACCTAGGATTAAAAAATTACGGCGATTTGAATGTTTGTCTTTGGTATTTTTTCAAACAGGTAGCGGCATCCTGCTCAACCTCCCCCCAAAAATTAGTTTTTCAGCAAAATTATCAAAAATATACATATTTCCATGAATAATTCTTCCGAAATTTCCGAAATTTGCGCTTTACTTCGCATTGAATTGCGAATTTGCGACACCTCCAAACTCTGTCCTTCTTCCCTGGATGACAACTTATGCCTCTCTCTGGTCTGGACCCAACATAACAGGAAAAGGCGGGAAAAGAAATCGTTAACGGTGGCGGTGTCGTCATGTTTTGTTGGTAAAATCATTTATCGTCTCAAATGTTTCTTTAAAAATGGGAAAAGGAAAAGAATAATCTCGTTTAAATGCAATGCATGCTGACTGGAGGAGCTTGACAACAGTTTTATTAAAATGTGAAAGCGCGTTTTGGACTTGGCAGCATCTTCTTCAAAGCATTCACATCATTGAAAGAAACACGCCATGAACAAATTTTTTGCATTGACTGCCTGATGATATGTTTCGACAAGAGAGAATATACAACAATTTTGCCAACTAAAATCAAAAGTCTTCAAAAGGTTTGTTGGAGTTGTAAAAACAAAGTAATTTCACAGACAACAATTACCAACAATGTCAACAATTGCATTACATGAATTCTTTTTGTAAGAAGCTGCTTTTAAGAAACGAAACCCTCAGATCGCCAAATATTATTAGAAACTGCTGTACACATACTTTTTTAAAAGAAACACTAAGAATTGGGTCAGTGCTGAAAGCTCCTGAAAAGAATTTCAGTACTCTGAGTTTGTTAGAGGTTCCATAACAATCTTCATGTTCCTTATACTTGTGTCCTCGTGAACATTTCAAAACAAGGTTTTTGAAGCCTTTCCAATGCTAAGCATCACAGGAAACAAGTGAAAATAAAATAAATATATGTCAAGGTTTTCCTTAATCTTTATAAAAATAAATTGTTTCTCAAGTTATATTTTCCCAGTGCAGGAGTTTTGCAATTTTTTGGCGATCTGAGAGTTGAGTTTTTTACCCTTTCTTATAAAATAATACGTGTTCTGGGAAGAAACTTTTTATTTTGATAGAGGAAGTCCTTGGGATATTTTTACTTTATTTTCACTTGGTTATTGTATCATGTTGCTCAGAAGGGGCTCGGGAGGTACTTGAGAACAGTCTAAACATTAGAAAACATTGTCTCGAAATGTTCACGGGGCACAGGTAGTAAACATGAAGATTGTTATACTGTATGTCTAAACATTGGAAAGGCTTCAAAAACCTTTGTTTTGAAATGTTCACGGGGGCACAGGTAAACTTTGAGTAGCTATTCAAAATCTGATAACATTTATTACTTTCACAACTGGCCCAAATTTTTACTTTCTTAGAAACTCGTGCACTAACTTTTACAACAAACTTGACCCCAGTTATTCCCGGGGTAAAAGTTTCTCCTAGAATTTGTCTCCTAGATACTAATATTTTACAAAATTGAATTTTACAATTTCACACAGCATAGGCGGCTTCTTTCTTGTAAAAATTGAGCGGAAATCGTTGTCAAAATCGTCTTTTGATAAGAATGTAAAAATTTGAAATGCCCTCACTGCAAGACGAAGTAGAAGGAAAACTTACTTCGTCGTGATCTTGATCGCTCCTGATGCAATGATGCAATGCCGTCGGTCGTCTTCTTTGAGAATTTTTTGAAATGCTGTCAGTTTGGTTTCACTCACACTCCCCCCCCACGCGCGGGAATTAAAGATATTGGCAGTTATTTCGATACTTTGCTTCAACTTCAATGGTAATGGTAATTTCTTTTCCCGCCTTTTCCTGTTATGTTGGGTCCAGACCAGAGAGAGGCATAAGTTGTCATCCAGGGAAGAAGGACAGAGTTTGGAGGTGTCGCAAATTCGCAATTCAATGCGAAGTAAAGCGCAAATTTCGGAAATTTCGGAAGAATTATTCATGGAAATATGTATATTTTTGATAATTTTGCTGAAAAACTAATTTTTGGGGGGAGGTTGAGCAGGATGCCGCTACCTGTTTGAAAAAATACCAAAGACAAACATTCAAATCGCCGTAATTTTTTAATCCTAGGTCATGGCAAGGGGGTTACATGAACACTTGTGGTCCTATGTATAAGCATCCTTTTCCCGTTGAAAGTTTCAAAAAATTCGATTTATTCGAGCGTGCAATATTTTTTTATTGGGGGGTACTCAAAATGGCCTAAATCTAGCTGCGAAACGCGGAAGTAATGAAATGACGGCACCTGATTGGTCAATTTTGGGAGAAAACGCAATCTGATCAGAGGATGAGTCAACGTCCCAGGGGAACTTCGGACAAAAGAAAAGATTTGGAGGCTATGCTGTAACAGATCAGAAACTGTTCTCGCTAATCCGCAACACTTTTGCTCCTGTTATCTATTGAAAACCCTTGCAAACGATGTAAACGCTCTTGAACCGTGACAACTTTGTAGCAGATCAAAGTTGTACGGGTACACGGTAAATGTGGTTGAAGAACAGATAAATAGCTCTGAGTTTAACGTTTCTGTTGTCCTCCTTTGCAAAGAATTGAATGAAATGACATGAAATCAAATGAAAGCGATTTTGAAAGCGGCATAAAATGTTTCATTGTAAACGCCTGAAAACGCAACGATTTCGTTACCGATTGCATGGGAGACAGATTATTCCTTTCTCTCTTTGAATCCGGAACGATATCGTTCTGATTTCAAGCGTTTACACCGAAACGTTTCAAAATCCTTTTCATTTTGTGCGGGTTACGAAATTGTTTCAGTGCAAACGGAAGACCAAAACGGCATGCCTTCATACCGTTTTCATTTGACATAAACAAACGAAACAATTGTTTTTTAAAACCAACATACCTTTTCCTTCTGGAGCTCCTTTTGTCGTAAACTGCGAACTGGTTTTGTACTTTGAGACTGCGTCTCCCGCTTTCTCTCTGAGGAAAAAGTCATACTATATTCAGAAAGAAAACCATTGTTTTCGATGTGCACCTAGCACCTAATGAAAGCATAGGTTCCAAGTCCTTAAATCGGTGTAAAAGTTGGGTCTAAAATTCTGACATATTATGATAAATAAAATTGCTTGAAAGAAACTTTAGCAACTTATCTACAATTCTACCGTTAGAGTTTTCAGAAATCTTGAACCTTTTTCGAAATTATAGTGTTTCATAATTCAACTCATTCAAGGATGTGGCGTCATCAAATCTATAAATCGTTAACCATTAGAGTGATTTCATTTAATATAGTGGCTCTTGCATAGAAGGTACTTAAATGGCCAAAAATCGGCCTGGAGGCTCTTAAAGGTGATCTGAAGCGAAAATTCTTATTGACGCAACTTAATAACACTGTTGAGTGACAGAAGCTTCCGTTAAAAATGTTTTGATACTTCGTTTCATTTTTGAGTTATCCATTATTTTGCAGGATTGGCTGATAACATCATTTTGTTTCCAAAAAGTAAAGACAGTATACAATGTTAACTATGCTTCAAAAGAGAAATCTAATCAAAAACAATTTTTGCAATCAACCTAGCTTTCTAAATATGATCTTAATTCAGAAGACCATTCATAATCCATATATGTAGCTTAGCTGCAAAGTTCCTTGCAACTGACTGTAACCTTATAAAGATCAGATACAGCTATATGTCCATATACCATCCTAGTAATTAGCAAAAAAAATTACGTCATCACCTGATATTTAAGATCAGTGGATTACTTGAAAACGAAATGCGATATCAAATAAATTTAAAAAGGATTTCTTATCATTCAGCAGTGCTATTCATTTGCATCAATAACAATTTTCACTTGAGGCAGCCTTTAATTGAGTCTCTTTTTGCGGGTTTTAATGCATTAAAAATGTCCTTCATGTTCATCATTCGAAACTTAAATCAAGTAAAACGGAACAATTCAAACAATTTCACAATTTTCAATTTGGAGAATATCAAAGTTTGGAATTATACCGAGTGTCCCCCAAAAATGTATACGGATTTGGTTGAATCTAGCGCTGCGAATTTAGCTCTAATCAAATGGATAATCACTCTCCAAATGTTCCTTGATAGTTAACTTGAACATAGATACCTCGTTTGTTGGTATTGGTGCTGTGAGAGCAGACATGTTAATCTTGAAAGCTCAAATTTGCCTCTTCCTGCAAACCAGAGCTTTAGCCTTTTGGCCTAAGCAATTTCTTAAGGCACAGCGTATAAATCAACGATAGCATTGATAAAATTTGAACAATATTAGATTTTGTGTTATTCTGTTTTCCAGAAGTCACCCCCCAGTCACCCATTGGGAAGATTCTTAATTTTTCATTAATTTCAGTTCTTAATTTCGATGTGGTTCAGGAATTTGCTTAGGCCAAAAGGCCAAAGCTCTGGTTTGCAAGTCGACGCAAATTTGAGCCTTCAATATTGATATTTCTGTTCCCAAATCACCAATACCACAAACAAGGTATCTATGCTCAAGTTAACTATCGATGAACATTTTGAGAGTGATTAGCAATTGATTTAAGCTAAATTCACATCGCCGGAGTCAACCAAATTTATATACATTTTTCTGACAAAGAGACTACTAACAGTGACATTGAAATAATATAGAATCGTATCAAAGTGATGCTGACGTATCTTTAATCAACGCATCATTTTATTAGGATACATACAATCAACGCTGAACAAAACATGCACGACTTAAAATTGGGTGAACTTTAAAAATTCATCTTAATTTCCAGCATTGTTAATTTCCTGAAACAAAGTACATAGCACAAACCTGCTCGTTTTTCTTCAAGCTTTTGTTGCAGGTCCAATACTTTCTGATCTTTTATCTCCTTTTGCTGTTGCTTTTTTTTGTCCATGGCTCTAAAAAAATGAAATGTGCATGAAACTGATGATATCTATTTACAAATCAGCTAAAACTAAATACTTACTGATTTGTACGCCCTAGAAAAAGCAATGTTTATGTAGTCTAGGGCGCTTACAAGAACAAGAACATAACAAAACATTTAATTATTCTTCTTCTCATGTGCCATCTACTCGTTGTAGGTAGGCCGCTATGAATTGTTTCCACCTACAATTCATAGTTAACTAAAGGGTTGTACGTGATAAGGTCCCAGTCTTTTCCACGGTAGCTGGCCACAAGTCCTTAACGCGAGAAAGTGCCCTGTGTGTGCTACACATATTGCTGTCACGCCGTCCGACCCGTTGACCACTAGCATCAGGTTCCTCCGCTTCATCTGCCGTCTCAGTCTTTGTGTACAAGGGGTCGACGTCCCCTGTTCCACACCGAACGAATTCAGTGCTCCTCACTTAGTTTTGCCCCACTGGGGAGTGGAGGTCCCGGGTTTATGGCCACTGGTGTACACTACCAGTTACTTGGAGCCATAAGTGAGAGTTAGGGTAGCTGCTGAGGACCAATGATCCCACCCATGCCCAAAGGTTTAGGCATGCGCCAGGTAGGTTATCAAAGGTGCTACCTCTAGCAACTACCCCTATACCCCTATATATTTAATTATTATATGTTGATAAAGTTATAAGAAAGTTATAAGATAAAGTTATGGAAAACATTACGATTATACAAAACAGATATAATTCTAATCAACAACTAAGCTACAAATCACAATCAGTTTTGAATATAAAAGGGAAAAAGAGTTTTTTAGAAGCAGAAAATGAATGAAAACAAAAACCAAAATGAATGGCAAGACATTTTTATAGAGCTGGGTTGGCTTGAAACTTTTGTTGTTTTGTTTTTTGCAGGTAGTAGCTATGAGCATGAATCAATATAGATTTTTTAAGAGGAATATCCTTGCAGGTTTGGTTCTTTCAGGGTTTTCCTAAAATAATTTTGACTATCAATTGTTTTTACAGAAAGTGGGAGCCTGTTCGAAAGTAAGGTCTCTTGTTGGAGAGCTCTGTCTCCCAATTTTGAGCTCACTTTCATTTTTTTGACAAGCAATTTGACCGGAGAGATTGTGTTCTTTTAAGTCCACTTTGTACGCAAATGCAGGTAAGGTTTCAGGTCTATATGCTAGCTAATGCATTGCCCCATTCTTCTCATTTCTTATACTTCTTATTCATTCTGGAAAGGTTTCATATCTATATGCTGGCTAATGCATTGCCCCAACAAGGACAGATTTTGCAAGACAGTAGCACGAGTTGCTTTTGATTGACAGCGCAATTCAAAGCGATTAGCGATCGAAGACAAAGGAAATTCTCTCAACCAGTAAGTCAAAACAAAAAAGCCGCAAAAGTTTCTCTGAATTCCAGGTAGCTAGCTCGCTCGTTGTGCATTCCAGAAACCGTTTTTAAGAACAAACATGAGCATAGATCGAAAGAAGAAGGATATATCAACACATCTGCCTCGGGCATTCAATTTGTTTGGTTCAAAAGCCGGTCGGGAGGCGATTCAATTCTCTGATATTTTTGAGTGCAATTAAAACCCTTACTGCTCAGCTTCTGAACCAAGGAAATAAAATGCCCGAGGTAGATGTGTAGATATATACTTCTTCTTTCGATATATACTCATGTTTGCTCTTCAAAACAATTTCTGGAATTCACAACGAGTGCGCTGGCAACTTGGGTTCCAGAGAAACTTTTGCGGCTTTGTTTGTTTTGAATTACTGGTTAAAGAAATTTCCTTTTTCTGCAATCACTAACCACTTTGAATTCAGGTGTCAACAAAAGCAACTCGTGCTATTGTCTTACAAAATCTGTCCTTGTTCATTGCCCCATTCATGACCATATTGTTCGAGTAATTTGTTCCTTTTATTGAGTTGCTGAAATCTATTGTCATTCCACCGTTACTGGCGATTTTCTTTAAAGCTGTTTCTGAATCCGAGAAAATGAACTGAAAGATTCGACCACATTTCGGCTTTTTCAAGTTGTCTACTCGTTTCGCTACTCCAAGGCTATTCAGCAATAATTAAGGTAACTCTGCTTTCCACTCTAATGCACAGCGAGAGGCAGTTTCGCTAAACCACTCTCCTCAGAAAACAGTTAATTTCTCCCATATTATTCGGCCTATCGAAAAGCGGTAAAAAGGATGTTGTTCAGTATAGTCTGGGCGATCGAAAGATGCATAAATCGCAATGTTTCCGTCAACGCTGGCTTCGCAAATCCTAGTTCAAATCTTTTTGTTGAAAGTGGATGTATCTTCAAAACTACTCGAACAATGTTCGATTTTTTTTTCGCTCCATCTTTAGCTAGGTAGTTGATCTACAACTTTGTCAAGTCTGATTGAAAAAGCTAGGCTAGATTTCCTGTAATCGAATTTTATGTTTCTGTTTACTTTTCGACATCGAGGGGGAAAAGCGTTGGTCAACAGAATGCTGAACATCATCCTTTTCACTGCTTTCGATAGGCCGAATGATGTTGGAGAAATTAATTGTTTTTCTGAGGACAATGGTTTTGCGAAACGGCATCTCGCTGTTCTTGTTGGGGATACGAATCGTCAAAGTTCAAAGCAACTGTCATCCCCCAAAAAGGAAACCTGTGATCATGCGCAGAAAGCATTTCTGGTTTTGTGGAAAGGATGTGGGCGGATAATCCGGCCACAATGCAAATAAGAATTAGCAAAGAGACAAAGAGATTCTCGCGTATGGTAATAGGTTTCCCAGCTGTTGATCTGCTTTGAACTTTACCAGCATAACAAAAGGCTTGGACAAAAAAGGGGCAGTCCTCGGTATCCTCAACAAGTTCACTTGAGCGGAAAGCAGAGTTAAAGGTAATGTGTCCATGTAAGTACAGCGGCTTTGCGGGGGGAATGCCAATTTCACGTGATATTTCATGTGATCACTTTGATAAAGGAGCTCACTACGTGGCAACGAGTGATCTAAACAGACTGCTGACTTACTTGCGGTTGCGCCTCAGGAGCTGAAATTTTAGTTTGCATGTGATCAATTAAATTCTGCCAATCACTGCGCGCTCTTCGAGGCTCTTCGTCAGCATCGTGTCAGCATATTTTGACAAGAGTGTATACGCGGCTGTACTTACATGGACACATCGCCTTTAAGTAAGTGGCGTCTGCATTTTAGAGTGGCCAGAACGTCATAGTCTCCACTTTGTAAGACTTTTTCAAACTTTACGTTTTTCTCAAAGCAGACTTACCGTTTTGCATTTTCTCGTTCCTTTTCAGCTCTTCTTTGCGCAATTGTCTCAAGAGTATCCATTAAAATTTGATCTTTCTCCTGCCAAATAAAACATCACAACTTAACACAAAGGCCTAGAATCTGGTAGTTAAATAAAAAATCTGCTTAATTCCAATAACAGGAAAAGAGATTTTAAGTTTAACTTCCAAAATTCCTTCTAAAATTAACTTGATTGAAAACTGATATCCTAGACTGATGATATGGTCGTAGTTATCGCTATTGAAATACTGCCGGACGCTCTTAACTACGACTCATAATCAAACGCCATTATTTTGAAATGACTATGACTGCCTCGCTTCCATAAGAGCCTAGGCAGAAAAGCACAAACATTTGTAGTGTTCAAATGAAATACATTGATTTGAAAACTTCACAATAAATCAGTTAATGCTTAGCGAAAGCAGCAAAATAGTACCTACGTACAAGATTTGATATTGTCGCCAACTGTTTTCATGGTATTCTTGTTCGTAAGACTTTGTTCTGTCCGGCCAAGCTCCTTGAAACTCTGCTTGGAGCTTCGAGTTTCCGTTGGTCAACATCAATCAATCGAATTTGCAGAGATTCTAATGGCGTTGTATTTGGTTTTTGGTTGTATACTTTGTACATGACTGTGTATAGCAGCCTCGTTCCCAAGGGCGTTCAAAAGTGAAAAAAGTCAGTCCAAAAATATTGCCGTAAACTGATATCCTACCATCTTAGGAATTGCACACTGAGTTATCTAATTCCTTGAAAAGTCCAGCATCAACCAACTTCATCAGTATCATTTTAAACAAAAGGCATGAATTTTTCCGCAAAACTCAATCTAGCGTTAGCTATACTTTGGTTGGGGAAGAAAAATACCATAAAAGGGAAATTCATAAATTTTTAGTTCTTGTTTTCATATATTTAGTTCCTATCTAGACTTATTACAATGAGTCCCAGTAATCGCTATTCAAAACGAGGCTATTACACCAGACCGAGACCGCTCATACTGGGACTCATATTATTACGGCAATATTTTTGGACTGACTTTTTTCACTTTTGAACGCCCTTGGGAACGAGGCTGCTATACACAGTCATGTACAAAGTATACAACAAATACAACGCCATTAGAATTTCTGCAAATTCGATTGATTGATGTTGACCAACGGAAACTCGAAGCTCAAAGCAGAGTTTCAAGCAGCTTGGCCGGACAGAACAAAGTCTTACGAACAAGAATACCATGAAAACAGTTGACGACAACGTCTATCTTTGTACGTAGGTACTATTTTGCTGCTTTCGCTAAGCATTAACTGATTTATTGTGAAGTTTTCAAATCAATGAACTTCATTTGAAAACTGCAAATGTTTGTGCTTTTCTGCCTAGGCCCTTATCGAAACGAGGCAGGCATAGTCATTTCAAAATAATGGCGTTTGATTATGAGTCGTAGTTAGGAGCGTCCGGCAGTATTTCAATAGCGATAACTACGACCATATCATCAGTCTAGTTCCTATCAGCAACACTGCAGTTTTATATCTAAATAAACATTTTCATTCAGACACTTTCATTTAGATCCACACTCTCTACTGGGTGAATAAAAAAATCTAACATGTTTGGCGCACTGTGGAATAAAAAGTCTATGACCGATATTCAAAACTGAAATGTTTATCCATCAGTCAAAAGCTAACTTAGATTTGAAAACTTTGTTTCATAAAATCGCTTATCAGTTAGACTCAGAAATTACGAAAATGCTGGCAAGAGGTTTGTATGTGAACAAGAATTTCATGCTAAATTCTGGTCTATGATTTACATACCATCGCGATTTGAATTCAATACAATTGTCAGTTTCAGCAATAGAATTTAATACTTACCTCAGGGAAATGGGCTATCAGTGCATCAGCCTCTCTCGCCCCACAGGTTAATCTGACTGCGGAGGAGAGTGCACCAGGCCCTTTTGCCTGAACAGCAGTAGTTTTTTACGGTCGGTGATAGACATGGAATAACGAATTCCGGCTAATGCACCTGTCAGGAAGTCCGAGTGGACAACCGAAAAACTAAAAAAGTAACCCAAAGAACAATAAACTCAATAACGCAAATATAAGAAGGGACAGGGAGGGTGGGAGAATCTCGTCGTTCGTTCGTTCCGCTGCACTTGATCTTCAGAATGAGATCGGTTGAAATAATTTAGAGTATAGCTTGACAGCCCGACAGATAAGACGTGCCGGCAGAGACATCCAAATTAATCCTTGGGCGGTCCGATGAGTCGCCTAGTGATTAAGCATCCTGTTTTGTTGATTAAATAATTCATCCTCATCTAAATTATTAGACAGATCTGGCATTTATACAAGTCAATGACACGGTTCCACGCCTCAGCCAAAACCCGGACCAAGGAACCAAGATCCAAGCCAAGGTCAACCCAGCAAACCTCCCGAGGTCGTATTAACCGGGCTTAAATTGCATTTAACCCCCATTTAAATTCAATGGCAAGTAAATCATGGACCAGAATGGAACGTAGAATTCTCGTTCCAATACAACACACCTTACCAGCATTTTCCAGACTTTTCTGGGTCTACGAGATGAGTGACTTTACTAAATACAATTTTCACATCTATGTTAGCCTTTGACAGATAGATTAACATTTCATTTTTGAATATCGGCCGCATTCTTTCTATTCTAAAGCCTACCGAACGTGTCAACAAATTTTTAATCACCCGGTGAAATTTAGCACTTGAATGATAATTGAAATAATATTAAATTAACAATGTGTTTCCTTTTGTTTTCTTTTGTTTCGCAGCTGTCATATACCTAAAGTAGCCTACTATGACCGCAACAACAACCCAGAAAATTATGACAACCATAAGAAGTTGCTTTTATCTCCCGACAAAGAACCTGAAAGAGGTATCAACATCAGAAAAGAAGGAAAACAACAAAACACAGCACAGGGCTCAAATCTGTCAAATCTTTAAAAAGGTGGGTGTAAAATTCTATGACATTTTGCTTTGAATTAAATAGCTTGAAAGAAACTCATAGTAGTTTGCTGTAAATCTGCCATGGAAAAATTTTGATATCTTGATTTTTTTCGAAATGGCGGCAATTTAATCATTTTTGAAAAAATTCATGGAAAATTTTGAAAAAGTTTAAATCATCGTAAATCCTAAACCAATAGAGAAAAAATGATACAACCTTCATGAAAACCATAGTTTATGAAGGTCTACAATATGGTGGCAAGCAGAAATCTGTAGTTTTTCTGGTTTAGGATTTAGAAATTTGATGACATCATAGCCTTAAATTCAATAAATGCCACCATTTTGAAACTAATCAAGATATCAACAAATTTCCACGGCAGATTTACAGCAAAACCCCCTAAGTGCCCTCCAAGCCATTTATTTCAAAGGAAACTGTAATAGAACTTTACACTTCACCTTTTCAAAGATTTGATCCCTTTGTTACAAAACACTTACGACTTTGGCTTGAATAATATCATTTCTTTTCTTCTCTTCTTCCTCTCTTTCAGCAACTTTCAGAAGTGCAAGTCTTTCTTTTAACTGTGACGGTATTTAGAAGCACAAATTACATGAATAATAGACTGATTACATGAGTCTTAGTTTTCCGCATTGAACTGGATGATGTTATGGCTTCACACTTGTTTCAGTGAGAATATAAAAAAAAGATTAAAAACGTTGAACGAAGACAAGGAATCATGTCGTCAGTCTACATAAATAATACATGCTATAGAACAAGGTCAATTTCCCTACCGAATATCTCTGAGACAAACTGCTATATTTGCGACTAAAACGGTTTGTACAAAATTTAAAGCTTGCATTTGCAAGGAACAAAATGATCTAGAATATCATTGAAATCAAAGTGGGGCACATTAAGAAACAACGCTGTGTCTCTCTGAATGCTTCTTTTGTTCTATCTATAGGCAAGCCTGTAGGCCATTGCATATTCCCTTCAAGTTATGCCTACAAATGCTGCAGATTACTTATACTTTTTTTCCTACTTTTTGCCGCAATGTGAGGATCAATTTTATGATCTGTACCATAAACAACTCCATGCACCAAAGGCCGGAAAAAGAATTGTTGCAACAACATTTACCGAAGAAACAACTGGTAGAAAATGGCCTAAACTATAAAACATAACGTCTCTTGATATCCTACAAACTCGACCGGAATATCCACTTATGTTTCTAGTAAGAATATACTGGAGTATCTCGTGAAAAAATACCGATGGCTAAAGACTTTATAAAACCGAATAAATAGTACGCCGGAAGTCTACAAACATCTTGCGAGTAAAATTAAATTTCTATGTACGAGTTAACCTTTTTGTTTCCAAACTGAACGCAGCTCACCCAAAGCTGTGCATAGTTCATGGTTGTACGGCTGGGCGAACGCCGATACATGGTTGTGGGAAACCAGGTAGTTTTCCCGGGGGGGGGGGTACTTGACCAGGTTTTGGTCGGGGACGTGCCATCGAAGCTTCAAAAACATACCCGTTCCTTATACCAATTTTGCGAAAAAGTATACCTGACTTTATACCAATTTTGCGAAAAAGTATACCCGACCTTATACCAATTTTCCGAAAAAGTATACCAAAATCGTTCTTTAAACCAAAATTGCGAAAATCGATACCGTTCCTTATACCAAAATCGTGAAAATCGATACCGTTCCTTATACCAAAATCGTGAAAATCGATACCCTTCCCGATGGCACGTCCCCGTACCCAAAATATGTGAAGTACCCCCCCCCCTCGGGGTAGTTTTAAAAAGGATCAATTAATGATGATTTATTTACCTCAACAACGGACATTTCACCAAGAAAACCAATTCCTGAAGTTTCAGTAAGGTCGACGTACTGAAATAAAGTTTGAGGAAGAATGATTCAGATGAAGGAAAACTTGAATTAATATCTAAAATCCAACTTGTTACTAACCAGCCTTGGTCGTTATTAGGACTGCAGTAGCATTATATAGTAATAAACTACTACAGTATATCCCCGCATATAAGAACCTAAAAAAATAAGGACCCAGAGGCTTTCTTCCTGAACTATGCACCTTGTAAATAAGAATCTGTTTCAGTTTGATGGAAAATATGTTCTTATTGCAGGGGTACCAAAGTTGATTTTGCATTGTCGTTATTAAGTTTATTTTTGTCCCAGTTGGCTGTTAAAGATTGAATCTCCTCCCCTGCTGTTTGCAAGCTTAGAATCAAATATTTAGCCTGTGAAATAACAGGGCTGAACATTTTTGGTAAAGATTTCTAAAACGGCCTAAACAAGGCAATCTTTGAATAAGAACCCCTGTACCTTGAAAGTAGTTTCAGTACCTTTAAAATAAGAACCTATTTCAGCATGGCTCTCAAAACATAGGTTCGCATATGCGAGGATTTACTGTATTTTGCGGCCATCAAAATGCGGCCTCTGCCTTTCTTGGGTCAAGTACAATAAAAATATTCTTATGTGTTTCTAATTTTAAAGTAGATTGCATTTTACGAATAAAGTTGAATTCTTTAATATCATTCATGAGTAAAACCAGGATAAAAAAGAAAGATCCCTCCAAACCTACCTTAAATCTTATCACTGGCACACTTTCTATTGCTCTAATTTTTGCAATCAATGCCACTCTTTGTCTCATTTCTTCTTCAGCCTGAAAAAAGTCATAACGAGGTAAATGTCATTGCTCACAAGGCAAAATTAACGTCCTGAAACAAGCTCCGTGTAAACGAAAACCTTCTTACCGCAAACACTATCTGGAAAAATTCCTTCAACTTGTCAGAAAAATTACAGAAATAAGTAAGAATGAGAAAAAATTTGGACATCCTCAGTGTTACTACAAAACAGAGATTTCATCAAATTTTCTCTGCGCTAAAATTTTTATTGACTTCTAACTTTTTATGATGTTTCGATCCCTAGTTTCTGATGTTATCAAACTTCTATACTTTTGCACCTTCGGAAATGTTTTCGTTTAATATCAAAAGAAAAGTTTTGAAAAAGAACAATTTCCACAAAGAACCTAGTTGATGTGTTCATCCAGTTTCAACTTACAATAGGGTTTGAAATATCTACCACATCATTTCTTATGTCATTCCACATCTCTAAAACTGTGCAATCTTATGGCGAGCTAGGCAAACGAAAAATGCTAAATATACCTCTTCAAGCGCAGCTCTCATGAGATTTTGACTCTCTCGATTTACTTCTTGAACTAAGAAAAAACAAAGTAGATGGTACACGTATTTTTTTATATAAGAAACTGCTTCTAAGAGACTCAACACCCAGGTCACCAAAAGATGAAGAAACTCCAGTACTGAGAAAACATAAGTTAAGAAACTATCTATTTTGAAAAAGGAAATCCTTAACATATTTTTACCTTTTTTCACCTTTTTCCTATATCATATTACTCAACGGTACTTGAGTTATGTCTAAACATTGGAAAGGCTCTGTTCATCAACATTCAACGAGACAGGCCAGTCAAGGAAAGCTATACTTATCTCGTATAAATAGTCTTCAATATGGTCTAAAATCAATTCGATATCTTAGTGCTAAACTTTGGAATTCATTACCCGTTGAACTCCGAAATTCTCCATCAAAAATATCCTTCAAAAGGCAACTGAAAATATACTTACTGAACAAGGTCAATGAATAATTCAAAGCTATGCTTAATTCTGGCACAATTTCTACTTTATTATATGAAAATCAAATGTGTACATAATTTCAAATTTTCGTAGGATAGGGGGGGGGGCTGTCTCCATGATTAGTTTACCTATTGAGAATAAAATAGAATAAAATACTGGGGCAAATAAAAAAGCTGTCCACTTACCAATTTTCTTTTTGTACTCATGCAGTTTCACTTTCGCTTCTTTGGCATTTTTATGATCTTCCATAGTTTGCTGCACCAAATTTCTGTAAAAAATTAGGAAAATTCACTGAGAGCCATACCAGCATAACAATGACTGTTTTAAGTAATCATAGACGCAAGAAAGCTTTGAAACCATTTTCTTTATAAACAGTTCAAAACCTAAATACTCCCAAGATAACAATGTGTGCATAAGGAACAGAAAAAAAGATAGAAATGTAGAAACAATTCAAAAATATGCTGCATTTTGATTAACATTTCAATGAAATCTTCGTCAGTAATAAATTGGATTACTTATGAAGGAGTTGACGAAAAGGTTACTTTTTAATATGTTATCGGGTGTGGGTGTCCCAATATAATGTACCATCCTTTGCCAAACCGTACAATCATGCATTACGAATAGATTTGAACGAATTACCTAATATTTTGAAGGAAAAAGCCTAGCTTAAATAAAGAAGTTTATTTCATCAAATTCAGTTATATCGTCATTGATTTAGGGACAATTCTACTTGTACGTAAGCTGTTTTTGAAAATGTGTTCAAGAAATTCACAATTAAAGAACAAATTCGTCCCGTTTTCAGCTCTGGATTTGGAATAAAATGGAAGTTGCATCAATTGCCTTCTGAGGAACATTACTGAGCAATGCAGATACCGGGTGTCCCAAAATGATGTTCTATCAATTGATTGCTTATAGGTCCATAATTGATGAACAAATTTCGTCCCATTTTCAGTTTTGGATTTGGAATAAAATGGAAGTTGCATCAATTGCCTTCTGAGGAACATTACTGAGCAATGCAGATACCGGGTGTCCCAAAATGATGTTCTATCAATTGATTGCTTATAGGTCCATAATTGATGAACAAATTTCGTCCCATTTTCAGTTTTGGATTTGGAATAAAATGGAAGTTGCATCAATTGCCTTCTGAGGAACATTACTGAGCAATGCAGATACCGGGTGTCCCAAAATGATGTTCTATCAATTGATTGCTTATAGGTCCATAATTGATGAACAAATTTCGTCCCATTTTCAGTTTTGGATTTGGAATAAAATGGAAGTTGCATCAATTGCCTTCTGAGGAACATTACTGAGCAATGCAGATACCGGGTGTCCCAAAATGATGTTCTATCAATTGATTGCTTATAGGTCCATAATTGATGAACAAATTTCGTCCCATTTTCAGTTTTGGATTTGGAATAAAATGGAAGTTGCATCAATTGCCTTCTAAGGAACATTACTGAGCAATGCAGATACCGGGTGTCCCAAAATGATGTTCTATCAATTGATTGCTTATAGGTCCATAACTGATGAACAAATTTTCAAAAACTGGTAAAACCACAACCAACATCTTACAATACAATTTAGCCTTTAGGCAGTCAAATAAAACAAAGTGTTTGAAAATTGGTTCATTGGTTATGGACATGTAACCAATCAAACAATAATACATCATTTTGGGACACCTGGTACATTATAAGGAAGAGGTACATATTTCTTATTAGGTTTTGCTTCTTAGAGGATGATTATGCCCGTTTTCATCTATTGTAGCGGAAACTTGGGGAAAGCGTCGTCGAGATTTTTAGATCTTTTTGAAGTATGCTAAAAGTAACCTTCAAGCAAAATAACCCGCAACTCTAGAATGGCTTGTGCAATAAACTTTAACATCTATGTCAGGGTTTCTGTTACAAGATAATTAGTATTTTATTCAGATCGGTGCATTGTTAATGATAGTAAATTTTGGCAAACATGGATAAATCATTTTGGAGCACCTGGCATCAAACGGAAAATTGGCTAACGAATTGCAGTTATAACATTAATATAATCAAACCTCATTTCGCTGTCTTTCTTTAATTTTTCACGTAAATATTCTTCCATCATTTCTTTCGTCTGGAGAGAATAACGAAAACATGATAATACCATATGAAGCAAATGATCAAGTTCTTAATGACTTTAAGATTTTAATATGGGATCTTTAGCTGCTCACAAACCTCGCTAAAGCAATAGGAGCGAACGAGAGGGTTGATTTCATACAATAACATCCATTGTTACTGATTGACTTGCGATAAAACAAGGTACCAGCTTGGCATTACAAGGTTTCATTCAGTGTGGCTTCCGTGATACCCCATGCACACTGCAAATTAAACCCGTTTCAAGTAGTGTAAAAACTCGCTTTACTAAAGGAGTGATCATTCCAGAATCAAATCATCTCCGTCTATTGTCATTCTGATCAAACCTGGTTTAGTCAAATCTAGCTCATACCTGGTGACCTGGTTCAATCTAAATTGGTTTAAAATGATCAGTGAGGATGGAGTATCATACAGCTTGGAAACTGAGCAATAGCTGTTTGAATTGAACAGGGAAAAGTTAGAGAACTACTAACGAATGTCGCATTAGAACTAGATACCAATCCAGTCAATTTTAATTAACTTCTATCTTCTAATAAATTAATCTGTACGCTTGATGCACCACATCCGTTTCGTCGCCAAATGAAATGGCATTTTGAAAGCGAGGTGGCGAATGATCTATTCTACTTTCAACTCGCATGTATCATCTGTGTTGATTCCCTTTATGGAAATGCAGCCTAAATCAATTAAAAGTAACAGATACCATTGTCATGAGTGACTTGGCTACTATGGAGAGCAGTCCTGCTCTAGGGAAAGCCAAAAATGATATCCTACTAATGTTGCATGTCTATAAATTGCTTTCAAAGAACACTCAAGATGCTTCTTAAATTCATGTTTCCTCTCTATTCATAAGAAGTATATTTGGTAAAATGGTACGATAAAATGGTAACAACATGCAACATGGCAGATGAAAGAATGGAATAAGTCTAAGCAATTGGCACAATGAGGCCATTAAAACATATGTTGTCATCAGGATGTGATGATAACATATGTTTGAAACACTCTGATCATAACATAGGCTTGAAAGGTCTTATTGAGCCAATTACTTGAAAGGCCTCATTATGCCAATTACTTAAGAACTTTGTCGTTTCTTGCATCTGCCATTTTAATAAAATTCTACAAGGAGTAAATAGGAAACGAAAATTCTGTGAAGTATAACCTCTTTCTTGATTTCTGAAACTTTCTGTTGATTTTCTTTAATCAAGTTCTTTCTAGCAAGAATTGCTTCTTCGAAAGTGATTTTGAAATCCTGGAAAAAATAAAACAATTTAAAAAACGTAGACAGGAGAAACAAGAGGCAAAGTATCAAAACCAATTTCGACAAAAATAAATTTAGCTGGTATCAAATTAGACTCATTCAAAAAAGTCTCATGTTTCGCTCTCCCTGCAGACTTGTCGCTACAACAACAACAACAGGGAAAGCTAAGGGGCTTATGTAATGAGTCTAGTATAAAATGTTCGCATTTCCGAATTGAAACTAAAGAAACTTGTTATTTTAAGAGAAAACAACAAAAGTATTGAGTGTATATAAGATGAAAAATATTCAAATATTTATACCAGTCCATCAAATCCCTTGGTCAAAATTTGATTGCCCTTTGATTAGTTTTTAACCACAGTAAAAGCCCAAACGCAAAACTGTGCACAAATTTAGAATGGCATGACCCTAGGGAGTATACTTGATAGATTGAGCACCCACCTATGCGCATGCTGATGGGGCATCCATTCCAGGAAATAATCCAGGACAGGATTGTACCTTATGCATCTTGATTCCAGGACAGGTACATCAATAATGATGATATTCCCAGCACAGGCCGAACATTTTCTGAAGAAACTAAATAACAACAACACTAGCCAGTTTGCTGCACGCTATTCAAGGACAGCTAGTATGTTTCCAAAATTTTGTTCCAGAGAGCAAGAACGACGATGAAAAAGATCATGTTCATGTCAATTGGTATCTCTATTCAGTGCCAAATCCATTTGATAAAATACGACAATCCAGTTTGACAATCCATGCGTGTAATATGATATCTAGATCATTACTAAATGTTTAAATAAAATGAACGTTTCGGATCCATTCCAAGATCCATCATCAACGTGTAAAAGTGGGCATGATTTTGTTCCAGGCAATCAAGAAATGTTTCCTTCGGGTGGCATATTCCCGTTGTTTCTTTCAAGGTAGACTCCCGGGGCATGACGGATTTTAGTGAAAGATTGTGCACATTCAACTTGGTCTTTCCGCTATACATGATCCCTGGTTGATTGAAATTATTGGTTAACCTATGATTGCATATTTTAATAAATATTCAAATATTATTTCTTTGACTCAGCCAGTATTAAACATGACAGTAAATGGAAGAAATAAAATTTTACTTACGAGTCGCTTTCGCTCAATCTCTGCAAGTTGTTCATCCAGATCCCTCTATGAAACAAAACAGTCGCTCAGTTGAATCAAAAATAGTACAGGATCATGCCCAACAGACATGGTTCAAAGCGAAGACCAATACAGAAACATCAATTTATTGCACACAACAATGTTTTTCACGCAAGGTTCTTTCGCCAGAATTTTTCCTGGTATAAATGCGAGTAAAGTCCGCACATGAAGAAAACTACTAAACCTACATGCCTATTAAACATAAATGGTTTTGAACAAAACTAATGCAAAAAGAAAGGGTTCTCCTTCTATGTAGACTAAATCTTACCAAAACAGGACTAAATAACACAGTCTTAATTTTCCTCTCTTTCTAGTGTTTTAGTCAACATAGGGCTCAAATCTTTCAAAAGGTCGGTGTAAAATTCTATCACAGTTTTCTTCGAATTAAATGGCTTGGAAGGAACTTTAGATTTTTTGCTGGCTGTAAATCTGCCGTGGAAATTTATAGATATCTTGATAAGTTTCAAAATGGTGGCATTTATTAAATTTGAGTCTATGATGTCATCAAATCATTAAATCATAAACCAGAAAAGCTAAAGACTTCTGCTTGCCACCATGTTGTAGACCTTCATAAACTATGGTTTTCTTGAAAGTTATATCATTTTTCCTCTATTGGTTTAGGATTTACGATAATTTGAATGTTTTCAAAATTTTCCATGAATGTTTTCAAAAATGATTAAATTGCCAACAATTTAAAAAAGATCAAGATATCAAAACATTTCCATGGCAGATTTACAGGAAAGTACCATGAGTTCCTTTGAAGCCATTCAATGCAAAGAAAAATGTCATAGAATGTTACACCCACCATTTTAAAGATTTGACAGATCTGGGCCCTGGGCTGTTTTAGTCAGCATAAATATGTTTCAAATTTTGAAATCTAATATTGTCGATGTTACCGTTGCTATCCTGCTGGCACAAATCACTTTAAAGGGGCTCCTTCTCTAAATTTCGGTCGAAATGGTGATTTTGCAGTTTTGTTATAGGCCATATCAGACAGAATGTTAGTCTTTTTTCGAAATGAAGGCGCTACTTTGAAGATACATCGTTATCCTTCAAAGAAGAACAACCCAAACAATCATATCTTTTACGATTGCCGAGATATCAATGGATTTTCAACGGTTAATTCTTGGTAGCTTGGGTAAAGCCACTAAGCACGCTGCAGAAGACAATGGGCAAGTACCTAAACAATGGTGTTTACAGATTTGTAGAGGAGCATCGCCCTAAATGGTCGGCTAACGTTTTTCATCATATCTGACCGCACTGCAAAAACTTCGTTTCAAAAGGAGTTCCGGCCTAGATTTTGCAGGAAATCGCTTGAAAAATATTTGCTGATGCCATTTCTGAGATTCTGTCTTGCTGTTTTCGCAGTTTCATAATCCTACTTAGGTTTGCTGCGACGAGATAAATTCAACAAGGTAACTGCGAAGGTGTCGTTATGAATTTAGGGTACGTCCAAATTAGACGCCATGGGAAAGATTAGACCGTTCAGACCGACCTGCGTTTGAGCTGAAAATTTACCAAGACAAACAAGAAGCTAGTCGTTACATTTAAGTTGAGCTTTGATCATAATTTGCCCAGTCGTAGGGTATTTCCTTATTTTTAAATCAATTTTGTTTAGAAAGCCGACCATTTAGGGCGAAGCCTCTCTATACAGTTTGGCAACAGAGCTCTTTTAATACCTGCTTCATTTCTCGCTGCCATTTCATGAAATCAGATCCATCAAGTCCACCGAAAGAGAAGTCTGTCAACCTGGACAAAAGTAGAAATCCTTTTATTACTATTATTATTAAATTCTTTACAGTTGGTAGTTACAATAGCTTATACCCACATGCCTATAATATTACTATAGCTAATTCAAACCAACTATCTAAAAAAAGGAAAATTTACAAAAATATTAAGAAACATAAGTTTATATACACAATTACTGTTCGCAGAGGGATTTCCAAAGATATTGTTACAACAAGCAGTTTTTGCAAGTGCAATTTTGACCCTGATAGTCGAGAATCATTTCAAGCGTATTTTGAATGGTCATCATCAGTTCAACAAAATAAAATCAAAAATCCACTGTTAGAACCGCTTGTTTTATGTTGTAAATACATCAAATCGATGCTTAGGACTTTGATAATGACTCCTCAATTTTAGTTAACATAGAGGGTTCTAAAGCTTGGTTTCCATACAGCGGTAACTGCCGACAACTGCCGCTGGCATAACTGCAGGCAAAGTGTTTCCATATCACTTCATCGGTAACCATGCTATTCTATGATGAAAATAGCGTGAAACACATGGACGCTCATTGGACAAATAAAGTCATGTGATTACATGTGAAGAAGGGATTGCCACAGGAAGACTGCTGCCGGCACCTACGACAAGGAAGAAGTTGGACACTGATATACCTTTTTCTCCGTACCACCGGCTACCGCAGGCAGCACGAGGGAAAGTTTTCCATAAATGATGAACTAAAGAGAGCTGATACCTTGAGAAGTTTTAAAAAGGGGATCAAAGAATGGGATGGCAAAAGATGTAAATGTTTAATTTTTAAAGAATTTTGTTATATTGTAAATAGTTGATTTAAATTAGTTTTTAGTAACTATGTACATATCAACTTTAAATAATGTTATCATGTTATGATGATGATGAAGGAAAAGATGCTTGCAGCATGCAGCGGGCACCCCTGCTGGCGGCTGCCACCGGCAGTTACAGCTATAGGGAAACCAAGCTTAAAAAAATGAAAATCTTAAAACTAAAACTTCTGGTTCTATTGAATTCTACGGGTTTTTTCTTCTAAGGTATCTATCTACGACAGGAGCAGACAGAAAGGAAATTCCTCTAATTGCAAACGCGAGGCCAAGATCTGCTTTATTTGAACTGCCTCTCAAGTTGAAGTTTGATGTGTCTACTTCTAAAGTATATCTTGAAGAATAAGTCCACATTTTCTGCAAAATTCTGTCTCATGGTGAAGTCTAAATAAACTATATAGTTGCTTTAAAAGTTAATAACCTATAAATCAAACTTGAAGAACTAGACTTACATTTTGCCGATGTCATCTTCTTTTTGGCTGATAAGTGCACCTTCTCTCATAATAGCTGCAGCATTGAGTCGTATTGGAATACTATTTCCAGACTGTAGTGCAAATGATAAAATTAGTACATGACCAACATGACAAACTGCATAAGTAATTAAGGATTTCCTACGTGTATGGTAAAGACACATTGCTAACCTTTGTGGCACCAAAATCGACTTCGATTGAGCCAAAGGTCGTTTCTGGCCTAGGTGCTGTTTGTCATGCTTTCCTTCAGCGCAAAAAGGATTATGGTCGACAATGGGCCATAAATTGCTATTTAATGGATACTGCACTTCAACGGTACACTATATATAATGGATACTGCACATTTAAAAGTTTTTTGGCTACCAACTGAAAATAAAATTCTTGAGCAGTGATCTACCTTAGCTTTGTTGTCTTGTTGTCTGTTTTATGTAATATATCTTAATTTTGTTCCTTTGCTATTTGTTTTGTGTATTGAAAATTAATGTGAGTTGTAAGTGCCATCCATATTGAAGACCCGGTGACTTTACGTCTTTGTCACCATGGATGGTACAATGTAATGTAAGAATATATACATTGTAGTTTCTTTTATCTTCATAAAAAATACAAAAATACAAAAAACAAATAATACGAAATAAATTAGCTGCTAGAAAATTTGGTGCCATACATTTCGCTGATTGAATTTCGATGGATTTAATTTCGGTGGGAATTTCTGAAATTTTAGTGACTGTTTTGAGACCATTTCAGTGGAAAATTAAGCAATTAGCAAAAAATGTAAAATCATGAAACCAAATGTGAGCAAAAAATACTCTGATGTTCCCCTGCATGATAGTATGATATATATCGTCTGTATATTAAATCACAAACAGTATCTAGTGCATTGATAACATAGGGCTCAAATCTTTAGGAAGGTTTGGGTAAAATTCTATTACAGTTTTCTTTGAAATAAAAGGCTTGGAAGGAACTTAAGGCTTTTGCTGTAAATCTGCTGTGGAAATTTATTGATATCTTGATTAGTTTCAAAATGGTGGCATTTATAAAATTAGAGGCTATGATGTCATCAAATTTCTAAATCCTAAACCAGAAAAGCTACATATTTCTGCTTGCCACCATATTGTAGACCTTCATAAACTATGGTTTTCTTGAAGGCTGTATCATTTTTCCCTCTATTCGTCTAGGATTTATGATGATTACATTTTTTTTTAATTTTCCATGAATTTTTTCAAAAATGATTAAATTGCTGCCATTTTGAAAAAAATCAAGATATCAAAAAATTTCCACGGCAGATTTAAAACAAAGTTCCATAAGTCCCTTTCAAGCCATTCAATCCAAAGATAAATGTGATAGAATTTTACACCCACCTTTTTAAAGATTTGAAAGATTTGAGTCCATATCGCAGGGGTCCTGTCTATAAAATAATGGATACTGCCGTTTTACGTTGTTGTACCACAACGCTTTCCCTTGTTCTATACATGGTCTTTGATTCTCAACGAATATTTGACAATTAAATAAATTTGTGTCTTTCTTGTTTTCCGCTTGAAACTTTCAGTGCTTAAAATCTTCGGTCACCAAAAGTTTGGTGATCTAAAATTTCGGTGACCAATTTTCACCGAAACATAATTACACAGAACATTTTGCAGTTGATATAGTACAAAATTCAGGAAAATCTAGCAACGTTGTAGCATTAATAGAGGATAAAAAGTAAGAGATCATACCCTAGTTGGAGCTGATTTTGCTTTGTGCTTCGTAAAATCTAACCTGAAAAGCAAATGTACATTTTAAAGTAATGATTAAAGGAATTTGAAATTCCAGCGTATAGAAAATGACCTATTTCTTTGAACTGAATGATTTCAAAGAAACTTTAGCTACTTTGTTATAATTCTACCGTTGGATTTTTTTTAAATCTTCAATATTTTCAGAATTAGAGTGTTTTTCTTGTTTTTGGAGCCCTATTATGCAGACGTTGAACATCTATTTTGAGACTGATTTCAAGTTAATTGTTAAATGCCACAGGGTTGTTATGTAATTCCATGCTCCAAGTTGTATCTTTGCGTAGCATTTTTGTTATATTGTAATTATTTATGAGAATGTAAAAAGAAGTTCGAAAGAATTCGTATCTGATCCCGAGTGTTGTACCCAAAGCTATTTCTAAAATTTAAATTGGTTCTACTTGCCATTATTTTCACTCATTGTGCCTTTTCTTTTTGATCGGAGCTTTCGCCTCACCTCTGAGGCCTCTTCAGCGACAAAAAGTGTCAATTTAAATTTTATAAATAGATTTTCATACCAGTCCAGTGATTCATCACTTCCAGATGTCTGTTAATTTTACTCTTAAATATTGACTGATGACTTCATATGACAATTTTTCAAACAAAATAGTTTTGCACCCCATAAACATTTCCTTTGATATTTTCATACCCCTACAAAGTGAAGGGAAAAATTTGCATACCCCTGTCCAAAATTTTCCGCCCCGGTACCCAGGGTTAAAAATGACCGCTTCCTTAATTTAAAAGAAATATAAAATTCGCTTACAAAGAGATAGGAAACTTCCTGAACTAAGAACGTGAAATCGATATAAGGAAATGATCACTTACTTGGAATTTTCCTCTTCGATATGTTTTTTTAGTCTTTCCCTTGTCTTCTCTGATTTCTCAGCAGTTGCGCAAGAAAATGAATTCATTGATGCAGCCATAAGTTGTTTCTATAAAAATGATAACACTTTTAAAGAATCTAAGAAAGAAAATCAATTAAGTAAAAGGAATTCTTCAGTAAATTTCTTGACACACTGTTAGTCAAAATATCGTATCACGAATGAGACAAAATTGCATTCATTGCTTTGCTTGAAATAAAATGATTGCCAAATTATCAAATGTCATATTTTCTTGATGATATACACATTTTGTGTTTCATCGTTCATTAAACGTCATACAAATGCAACAATACCCGCTTGGCAAGCACACAATCTCATCCCAGCAAATGACGTAAGAATACCCTGGGAACGAGGTTATGGCAAGCATCTATTGACAATTTTCGTCCCAGCTATCCCTACCACTACCTTAACCATTGCCTCCCTGCAGATGAAATTAGGAGGCACACCATAATGCTACAGCCCAAAAAGTAGGACTTGACTTTTCTGCCTCGATCTTGCCACAGGTAACGGGGAAAAATTAGTATAAAATTAACAGGTACCTCTCTTCCTTCAGCTTTAATGTTTGCTTTAATACTTTAATGTTTGCCAAATTTGTCAATTTTGTTTAGATTAGATAAGGCCAACAGGTCAGTTCAGTTTCATGATTTAAAATTCCACTACATACAATTTAAATTAAAACTACATTATACACATAGAAAGAGAATTACAGAAAAGAAACTATCAAATATAACGAAGATACAGGAAAAACTAGACAGATCAGAAAACCTCTTCCCTAGCTTCAGCAACTTCCCTACGATATCCAGCGGTGTAGGCTTAGGCTTCGTCTACCACTGGGTCGAATAGACCAGGTCCTTCGTCGTTATCGAAGTCGTCTTCATCGACATCAGTCATGATTCCCGCTGCAGCGCAAGCACCCAAAGTCTCGCTTCCTTCTACTTCAACAGCTGAGTAGTGTTCTTCAGAGTCACAGTAAATGGCGATCACTATCATTTGAAATATCACTCTCCGAGGAAGACATCTTAAAATGCTAGATAGACTAAAGTGTCACGAATTGTGCTGCGTGCCGATTGAAAGTTGAGTTGATTAAATTGAACAAAGAATTTGGTTCCTACTATGACGTCGGGGCTCGCTCCTTCCCAGCTTTCTAGAAAACGCGGTACTGAATCACGAGTGGGGGTAAGAAAAACCCCCATAGCTCAGCACCCAACTACCCAATGAAAAATTTATTTGCAGATTCGTTATCAGCGCATTCTAAAGTACAAAGCAAGGCCTTTAAATATTTTGGTGAAGAGGCACTTTAAAGAGGAGCTCTCTCAGTAGGTAACCTACGCGAGGAGAGAGCACCCCCTTTTAGCAGGTTTAACTGGAACTGTTTGTATCACAAACATTGTCGTGGTTGGCCTAATCTAATCTAGACAAAATTAACAAATATGGCAAACACTAAAGTAGCTGAGGGAAGAGAGGTACTTGTTAACCTTATACTAATGTTTCCCCGTTACCTGTGCTCTTGCCTTCATGTTGAACCAGCATATGGTCGAACAGGAGTCGAAGAAGTAATTCTGACCAGGCCTCACCAAAAATATTCTGTACCTGCGAGCAAATATTTGGGAAAGATGTGCCTGCAATGAAGCACTCTGAACACCATAATTTCTACGATTGGAGCAATTAGAATTTTACATCATTTTGGAAGCAAAAATTTCCTAAAATTTAAAAAAACCTGTAATCAGCCCCGGACCTACGTTTTCTCGTTAAAGAATGCATGTATTCTAGTTTTGGTTTCTTTCATGTGGTCTACTACCGTAAGAGAATTAATAAAATCAATAAATTTGAATAACCAGATAAATATGAAATGAACATATGACGCATGACATTGAATGAAGATGATGTTCATCTCATAAGACCACATACTTAAAAAACCACAAAACAGTTCACAGGAACGACGTAATCAACCTATGGTTGAAATTCATCAGTTTTCAGCATCTGTATGACTTTGAAAAGCCTCGAGCCATTGCTATCCGTTTACTTTGCGAATGACTAATGTCCGCCATAGTCATGAGTCGTGAAAACAGATTGCTTATGACCGTCTAGAAGGGCCTAATGTCTCGTTCAATTCCTACCCTGACCATCCCCCCCCCGGGCAGCCCGGGGGTCAACAAAAATTCCTTGCTCAAATTCCCGGGGGCTGGGGAAAAATTGATGATCAAATGCCCGGGGACCAGGCACTGAAAAAACGCTGTATTCCCAGTTACTGCATAAGCAAAAGCTCTTGTCCTTGCGAAATGCTACTCAAATGCCCGGGGGCTGGGGAAAATGTACGGTCAAATGTCCGGGGGCCGGTAAATTTTTTTGTGCAAATGCCCGGGGTGTCCCGGGGGGGGGATGGTCAGGGTAGGAATTGAACAAGACATAAGGGACTGTTCACATGGAAAGGACGTCATGACAAGGAGGGGTAATAATGCATCGAATGATAATAAATATCGAAATAAGCCCCCCCCAAATGAATTTTCTCATCGGGGCTTATTCGAGATGGGGGCATATACTGGGTGACCGAAAAAAACTTCACGTGCTAGAGTATGCCTACAATGACTGCCAAAAGTCTTGGAACACCTTTGCTATTTTTGCCTTTTGTTTGCGATTTCCCCCTCTCCCCCTCAGAACAATGTTGTTCTGTGGTGAACAAATGAGGATGGCAGGACGATTCGTGACTCTGATGGAATGCTAGGACAATAACCTTGCAAATCAACATTGTTTCGGGGGTGAGGGGATGTTTAAACTTAATCGCTATGGTTAGAACTGCGGATTGTCGAGAAATGGCCTAAGTGTTCCAAGGACTTTGGGAGGCATTGTAGCTTCATGAAAGCAAATATTATGAACACAAACAAGGTATCAGCATTTAGCTGAAGGGCATAGCTACCTTTTGAGATGTTTCTCGGTCAGTTTAAGCTATAACTACCTTCCGAAAAGCAGGTTTTGAAAATAAGGTAATTCATTGACTTCTTGAATTTTCCCATCGTTCCCCAGTCCATATTTTGGGGTAGCCATTGCTATTTGCTCCCCTTGGTATCATCCCTGTGGTGTTGTATAGTAATTAGATAGGTATAGTAGAATGTAAGATTTATTGTAAATATTTTATTTGAATAAAAAAGTCCATATTTTGGAAAATGCAAAAAAGTCGAATTTTAAATTTGCCTAGGAGCACGAAATTTGAACAAGGAACAGAGATCAGTCATTTCCAAATAATCTATTTCCAAAGACGACTTCGAATTCACCTCTGCGTTACGTTTTCACAAAACGTTGACTGGGAAAGGATGGCAACTATTTCAATCTGAATGAGAAACGTGGGATTCGATATTTTTTCAATCTGGTTTTTCGGACGGCAATCATAGCTTAAAATGACCATGCTGTATCTCGAAAGATAGCCAAGACTTTCAACTAAAAGGTAATACAAAGCATTTTCCAATAGCTTTTGATTTCAGAGAGCTAGTTATGTTTAAGTTGTGAAGTTTTTTGGTGAGTCACTTGGTAGAATAGCAATGATTTATCACTCGCTACTCACGCTGATAAAGGTATGGATAAAAGTGAAAAATAGAAAAATTTTGAACTACCGGATGAGTCTGAAGAATATTAAAACGTTTGAAAGTCTGTAGCCAGCCTATAATAACTGTTTGCGAGGGCAATACCAGAAAATATTAACCCGAAGCCGTCAGGCGAGGTTTTGTACAGAGGCTGAGGGTTAATATTTTCTGTATTGCCCGCAGGAAACAGTTACTATATCGTTTATTACTCTATGGTCAGGGCTGGGTGAAGACCTTTCGTTCTTTAACGAAGTAAAGAGATAATTCTAAAGCCAAAATGATCGTCTGCCTAGCTGCCTAGCATGAAGCCATGGCAGACGAGGCCACTTGTTGCTGTTCGAATTGTTATTCGACGCGTAGGAAGAAGCATTGATCTCTAGTTTGAATTCGACGCTGACTTGTTACGTAATGACCGGGCATTACCGGATAACAATGCGCTGTCATTACGTCGCATTCGAAGTTTTTCAGCCAATCAGATTGTTTAATAGAGTTGCTGCCCTGACCATGGGGTAATAATAGCTGTCAAACAATTGATCAGATTCCTATGAAATGACAACAATAAAAAGGAATGTTACCTCTGAACGTTGTTTATTCTCTTCTCTTTTCTTTGACAATACAATTCTCTCTTTTGGTGTTTTATAAGTTGTTGATGGAGCCTAAAGGTACGAAAAGAAGATCAGTCCAGTACAGCTTTCAAATCTTTAAATCGATGCAAAAAGGTGGGTGCAAAATTCTATGACCTATTTCTTTTAATTGAATGGCTCGAAAGAAATTTTAGCTACTTATCTATAACTTTGCCATTGGACTTTTTAGAAATCTCGACTATTCTTCAAAATTACAGCACACTTTATACCTCAGCTCGTTTGAAGACGTGACGTCGTTGTGCATCAAATCGTAAATAAACCAAGAGAGTGACAGACTTGTGCTTGGCATCATATTGTACGCGTGAGTCTCAAAAAATATACTAGCGTTTGAACAGTTCATGCAAAGGAGCCTTTGCTTCAAACATTTTTATTTTCAGCTTATGGTACAGATGAGATCTCAACTTAGATTTTGCAACCTCGCAAGGTCAAATCGGGTTTGTATTCGCAGAGTAATTCACTTAAACGGACAAAATTTCTGAGGCAGTATGGTTATTGAATTATGCTACAGCTACAGCAAAAACCCGCACATAAGAACCTTCATCTGTTAAGAACCTACAGCCTGAATTAATATATTTTGTACCCAATGAATAAGAACCATTTCAGGCTGATATATAAACTAGGTTCTTAATAAAGGGTCTTATTCATTTATTGGGAAATAAATACAACATTTTTGCCAATCAACCTCTTTCGTGAACTCCAAAATATTTCCTACAGAACTGTGATAGGCAGGGCATGCAGGGGTGAACTGGGTAAGATTGGGTTGAAATGGATAGGGTCAAGAGTGCAAATAAGTTGGGTTAAGAATTAGATTCACATATTTTCCTATATTAAGAACCTACACCCTGATTACTAGATGTGCCTCATTGCATAAGAACCTAAACAGGCTGGGTGTCCCAAAAAAGGCATAAGCGTTTGAACAGTTCCTGCGAAGAAGCCTTGTATTCAAAAATTTTTATTTTCAGTTTATGGTATAAATGAGATCTCAACTTAGATTTTGCGAACTTGCATGTCCAAATCGGGTTTGTATTTGCAGAGTAATTCACTTAAACGGGCAAAACTTCTTAGGCTGCCTAAGACAGACGGTTATTGAATTATGCAGTTACTATCTATGTGTAATTTACAAAAACTTTTGGGGCAGCTAAACAATAAATTATTTTTGGAAGTTTGTTGAGCTATGAAAGTGAAATTTACTCTTCACTGATTCAAAAACCCAATGTGACTGAACGATCACAACTGTAACAAAACTTGGGTGAGGAAAATCCTTTGGAACTCGAAGACATTACTTGACGTTGTAACGTTGCGTTGTGAACTGTTTAAATTTAGCTGCATCTTTTCTTTTAATATTTTCTCTAATGTATATGATAGTTTGATTGATCGGGAGATTTTTAAGAATACAAATTTCAATGGTTGAGCTGACTCAAAATTTTCTTCAAATTACACATTGATACAGTAAAAACCCGCACATAAGAACCTAAGATTTTTAACTACGGTTCTCTTGAAATTTATTTCATGTTTCTTCAAAAGGTTTAGAAGTTACAAAGGTTTTAAGCCTTTTTTGAATATTTCCTTAAATTCTTAAAATTCTTGAATTCTTGAATTCAGAAAAAATCGGATGTTTTAAGCTGATATTTGGGTGTTCCTCGCTCAACGGCCGAAGTCGCTTGCTAAAGAACTCATTTCTAAACTGCAATATGCGAATACTTGAATTGTAGATAAAATTTACTTTCAGTAGAATACGGCGGAAAAACAACCCATCAATTCGGTCCATCTCTTGTGTGGTTTCAGCAAGCGTGATCGTGGGAATCTATTGGCAGAATGAATTTATTTCCAATTTTTTGAGAAACTTGCAAATACATCATGGTGTAAAATAATTTCGATGTAACTTCCTTTCTGCTAAAAGTGCTTCGAAATATACCGGATGAGTCAATAAAAAGAATCCACGTTTGAAAGGTCACGACTCCCTGGATATTAAGAAAATGATATCGGCAAATATATAGTTTAATGGTAGACATGCTCAAATCCATTTTAAAACTTACCTGACTGAAATTGGCCACTTCGTTCTGAAATTATGAGTGATTTTTTCGAGAAAGCCTCTTCAAGAAAGCTTCAAAACATGCACAAAATAACAAACAAATTTCCTTAACATTTCTGCCTTACACGGGCCTTACAGCAATGACTTCTGCACGCTTTAGCACGTGATATCCTATTGGGAGTATGAACAAGTCTTCCCCTGGTATCAATAACCTATTCAGGGGGATTCCATTCCCAAGAGGACAAAATACATGAATACGTGTGAGTGTCATCAATTCTAGAAAGTAAACCGAAGGAAACTTTGCACATTGTTTTCATTCATTTTTGCAGGTTTTTGGAAAGGGCTGTCTGCAGAAAATCTCCCATATCCACGGGAAGAGATGGCCGATTAAAGCCGGGTAAATCATTGAACCTAACTGAACATATTGGCAATAAAACAAGACAGTTTTCAATATTATTGCTTTGATTTTCAGGAAGCAGTGGCCTTCAAAACCGGGATTCTTCTTTTTATTCACCCGGTACAATTACATCGATACTAAGTTAAAATGAAGTTGCAAATCATTACCGGTTTATGCTTCTCAAGCTTCGGTATCTAAAAATGAGAAAGAGTAGTTACGTTAGGTGAGGAGCATAGGTTCCAAATCTTTATCTCGGCGTAAAAAGGTGGGTGTAAAACTCAATGATCTATTTCTTCTGATTGAATGGCTTGAAAGAAACGTTAGATACCTATCTATAATTCTACCGTTGGACTTTTCAGAAATTTTGAATATTTTTGGAAGTTTAGCGTATCTTACATTTTAACTAATTTGAGGATGTGACGTCATCAAATTTCTAAATCATAAACCAGATGAGTGACAGACTTTTGCGTTATACCATATTGTAGGCATTCATAAACTATGGTTTTCTTCCAAATTATTTCATATTTCGTCAAACAGTTTAGATATGACGATGGTTTTAAATTTTTTTGAAAATTTTCTTGGATTCTTGAAAAAGAAGAAAAACATTCTAATTCTGAAAATATTGAAGATTTCAGAAAATTCCAAAGGTAGAATTATAGAGAATATGCTAAAGTCCCTTTGAAGTCATTCAGTTCAAAGAAATAGGTCACTCAATGTTACACCAGCCTTTTTAAAGATTTGGTACCTATGCTGGTGAGGTAAAGTGAGTAGCATGGGTTCCATATTTTTAAAAAGGTTGGTGTAAAATTCTATGACCTATTTCTTTGAATGAAAAGGGCTTGAAAGGAACTTAAGCTGCTTCGTGATATTTTTCCGGTTGGAATTTTTAGAAATCTTCAATATCTTTCGAAATTACAGCCTATTCATATGTCAAGTCGTTTAAGGATGTGACGTCATCAAATTTCCAAATCGTAAACCAGAAGAGTGAAGGACTCCAAGCTTAATAACATTTTGTAGATATTCATAAACTATGGTTTTCTTGAAATAATTCTATGCTTCTTCAAAAACTTTATAACTTTTTTGGAAAATTTCTTTAATTCTTAAAACAGAAGAAAAACCCTCTAACTCTGAAAATATTGACAATTTCAGAGGAGTAGAGTTATAGTTATAGCAGAATGGCTAAAAGTTTCTTTGAAACCATTCAATTCAAAGTCACAAGTCATGGAATGTTACACCAACCTTTTCAAAAGATTTGGAACTTATGTCAAACTGAGTTAAAAAGTGACGGTAGACCTTAAAGGGTCTGTTTCATCCAGCATGCCTTGCACGTGCCATCTCTTGGTTGGCCTTTGTTGCCGCCATTTTCGTGGCCCATGAAAATTGCGACAAAAAAGGAAAACCATGAAACGACACGTGCAAGGAATGCTGGATGAAACAGACCCTTTAAGGATACATGTAGATTGATCCTGCAACTTAAACTGTAAATATGCTTAACCTAGTGGCATTAGACGTACGTGGTGGTTAGTATCTTAGCTAGGAACTGTCCACTTGAGATGGGCCAGCCAATGCGATTCAACTCTAGAGCGTGGTAGCTAGGCAGTGCTGCAATATACACGCGAATTCACAAAGGAAGGCTCGATTTTGAAACGTGATGAAAATTGTGCATTGCTAGGAGAACGAGAGCAAGAAGGGAGAGGAGAAGAGAAAAATGAAGAGAAAGGAATGAGTTTTAACAGAAGCAGTCAGAAGGAGAAAGGAATCCCAACCTGTCAGCGAATATGAGTTATGTGAGAGAGGAAAGGAGGAAAAAATCATTGCCACATCTACACCAGCAACAAAGACTGGATGCTATTAAACATTCACAAATATTCGCAGGAAGCCATATTCTAGCCAGAACTGGACAAAGTAAGGAGACAGGCACCATATTCTTGTACATATCACCTGCCCAATGAAAAGTTGCGTTGGCAAGAGCAAGAGTTTAGATGCCCAGGTTCGTCAACTTAAGGTATAGAACACTATTGAAATAGGGGGGAGATGGTTCCTCTGATACAATAGCATTTCACCCATCACAAATAATTCAATAATTGGGAGTGTATGCCAAGTTTTAGTCAAAGATTGCAGCTTCTAAAGAATCTAGGAGATCATGTTTTCTTACCTTTTCAGGTATGGGTACACTTCTCGGTCGAGGCTTCGTTAGTGCAAATGGTTTTACAACTACAGAATAAATAAATGGAGACATCAGTTCAAAGGTTATTGTATTGTGCAGACAAATTGAGTTGCCATAAAGCTTAACGTTAGATTCGGTAAAAATAAACTCCTAGAATACAAAGAAGATGCTTACTCTCGACTCTGAAATTGTCTAGAATAAATGGCGTGGTGCAACATAGGGCTCAAATCTTTAAAAAGGTCGGTGTAAAATTCTATTACAATTTCCTTTGAGCTTAAGGCTTGGAAAGGACTTGGGCTTTTTGCTGTAAACCTGCCGTGGAAATTTATTGATATCTTGACTAGTTTCAATATGGCGGCATTATTGAATTTGAGGCTAGTCTATGTCGTCATCAAATTTCAAAATCCTAAACCAGAAAGCTACAGATTTCTGCTTGCCACCATATTGTAGACCTTCATAAACTATGGTTTTCTTGAAGGTTATATCAATTTTCCTCCATTGATTTGGGATTTACAATGATTTAAATTTTTTCAAATTTGTCCATGAATTTTTCAAAAATAGCTAAATTGCCACCAAAAAGTCAAGATATCAAAAAATTTCCACGGCGAATTTACAGCAAAGTACCATAACTTCCTTTCAAGCCATTCAACTCAAAGAAAAATGTCATAGAATTCTACACCCACCTTTTTAAAGATTTGAAAGATTTGAGCCCTATGCTGAGTGGTGCCAAATTTCAAGTGAGAAATCAGGGAAAGCGCCAATGCTGGTAGGCGGACACTTGTTGAAGGGTCACAAAATTCCACAAAATTCCATTATACATAAAAATGATCGTGTAAAATTAAATATTTTAGCCTAAACGTGAATAGGGCAATGCGTTGTAACTTATTTTCAGTTGTTAGAAAACCACCCTATCGCTGGTCTACGAATTCAAATGTTTTCGCAGTGAGCCACCTTATGTGCAGAGCCACGTTAACAATAAACTTTTGTTGGAAATTTATACACCTGTCGTTGTAAGATACGAGTAGTAGGGATTCTGTAGTTGACTGATTATCTGTTCGTAGGTTATCGCTACTGATAGACTGATGGACGCTATAACTAAAGCGACGACAACGCTGAAGCGACGACAACAGCAACAATTCACTTCAATTAGATGAGCGTAAGTTGGGGGTCCTTGTGTAGTGAGGCTAAATCTGTAGTACAGCGTTACTTTTGGTGAATTTTATGGTATAACCTATTAGAGACTAGACTTATGAATTTTCGTCCCTTGTTCCCTGCGTTCCTTGATTTGCTGATATCACTTGCTCAATAGGGACTCATACCATTACTCTTATAAAGTGGACCTTGTTTCGAAATGGCCTAAAATAGCGGGTGTTCTCGTACACTCAACAAAATCGCTTCAAAGTCTGGTTTAAAGCGCTTCAACATTGAAAAACAAACTTTTAGTACAAAGAATAATGTTTTCCTGACCTACTCATCGCAAAATACACACCTTTCAACCAGAAATCTTCCTCTGTAGAAACAAAATAGATCCATCGCAGCTACGTTTGTATGCAACAACAACAACTGTCTAAATAGCGCCTCCTCCTTGGTTGAAAACTAAAATCTAGCAATTTGATTGGTAAATACAGAACCACTCCATATGGGCCTAAAGGGGGCCCACTTTATAAGAGCAATGGTATGAATCCACTTACCAAATGATATCAGCAAATCAAAGAACGCAGGGAAATAAGGGACGTAAAGTCATAAGTCTAATAACCTACCTGTTGGCGGTTTTGCAACTACACTTTTCACGTCACCATTCAACCGAGATGAAAGATTCTCAAGCATTTCGTTCAGTTCCGGTAGCCACCTTGAAACAACAAAAGATATCAATTCAAAATGGTAACAAGAGCAATAAAATGTCTCCATGTTTGACATAGCCGTTCGAAGCTCAAAATATGGGGAAGGAGAGGGTAATGAACGACAATTAAATGAAACCTGCTCAAAATCACTTTCTGATCATAAGGCTCCACTGCATTTTCTTGTATTTAATGGCAGGGATCCATAACATGTGTGCTCTTCTGGTTGGGTACAGTAACATTACGACCGAAGACAAACGCGAAGAAGGTGTTGTGGCGCAGTGGTGTAATCCTCTGACTTTGCAGCCAGAACAGTCAGGCGGAATGGCTTCGATACCCGGTAGGACCCCACCACTTGAGCGTCATGACAAGGGGTCGCGGACTCGATTAGGTCTGCTCTATTTCTGCGATCCCAGCGCTCGGCGCTGAAAAACGCAGCTTCACCTTCACCTTTACCTTAATTGTAATAAAGTATATAAATAGTATGAACTGGATATGGACTGCCTGTGCAGCCAAGACCTTTGTTTATACTGTTTAACAGTAATTTTTAATGTTGTTGTTTGTCTTGTTTGGTTGTGATACGTAAGCGACAAGACGTGTCTTCGTTAGCTGGTCTTCTCTCGTTCCTTGATATGAATTCAGGGAATACAACAGTAATTATGATTTTCCTTTCTCATTTTTTTTGGTAATTTATTTCAAGTGGGCTGGAAAATTCTTAGCTATTTAAGCCCAATATTCATGCCGCATCCAGGCGTGAGACCCCTTTTTCGGTAATTTGTTTTGAGTGGGCAGGAAGTAATCCTAGCCGAGGGGCAAATCACTTCTCAAAATAGCGTACGTGATTTTTGTGATTTTAAAATCACACGATTTTTTTCTGTGTTTTTAGTGATTTTTTTGTGATTTTAGTGATTTTTTGTGGTTTTTTCTTGTGATTTTTCTATGATTTTGTGATTTTTGTGATTTTTGTATGGTGATTTTGTGATTTTTGTGATTTTTGTATGTGATTTTTTTTTGTGATTTTAAAAAATCAGTGATTTGCCCCTCGATCCTAGCTACTTAAAGCTAATTTAAGCCCACTATGCATGCCGCATCCAGGCATGGGACCCCTAGCTTAACGTCCCTTCCGAAGGACGGCGAGGTGAAGTGCGAGGTCAAGCTTCCTAGGTCACCCATCCGAAGTTTGACCTCACTCGACCGAGCTTAACTTCAGTCACCTGATGGAAACTGAATAAGCCGCTCGGCCACTCACCCCAGTTTAACATCCCTTCCGAAGGGACGGACTTTACAACATACAACATAAATGACAGTTATTTACCGGAATGAAATTATGCCACCCAGAGAACCAAAAGGATGTCCCAGCAAGAAATACTTCAAACAAACAAATATCTGTAATTGGGATACAATTTTGGAATGAAAAAATTTCCAAAGTAAAGTTAGGATTTTCATTCTCCAGACATGAATTTATTACATATATCAGATGAATGCCTCCAAAATTGTGGTCGTTAAAACAGGTCAGTTTTTCCTCTTTCCACCGTAATGGCATAGTTCAAGTGGACAAAATTACTCACCTCAAAATTGGAGACAAGAGATTTATTTGGACGTAGCTGTGTTCATAAAGTCTGCACCACTGCAAATAAGAAGAACAAATGCATTGATAAGTAAGAGGAATGTAGATAACATAAACGAAGGTGAAGTTATGTTTTTCAACGCCAAGCACCGGGATCATAGAAATAGAGAAAACCTAGTCCACGACCCCTTATCATGACGCTCGAGTTATGGGGCTCAAAGGTGAAATTCTAAGTTTCTACGGTCAAACCCTAATAACTTCAAACTAAGATGAATTCTGACAGAAGTAGGATTTTACATCGAAAACTTAATAACACCGGGTGCGCCAAAATAAACTATGCACGTTTGGCAGGCCACAATAAATCGTACAATGGACCGACTTTGAAGATTTGTGACTTAAGCCCTGGCAAAACGACTGGACTTTTGCACTGAACATTCACTGGACATTGCTAGCCTTGTTCAGTGTCTGAACATCAAGAAAATTTAGGTTGTGGCAAAACGACTGAACATTGTCCAGTGAACATTTGCTGGCCAACAGAAATGCGCAAAGTTTTGTTGATCGAAAATTCAGTTTGGGAAGTTTTGGGCCGACTCTCAATAGAGTGCCAAGGGGCTAGAAATATCATTTTGATTTTATTTGTGGCTTTATTCACGTCGTTCATTCTGCCATCAAAATTCTGACAATACGAAAGTTTTTTGACATGAGGTAAGATGGGTAAACAAAAAGATAGCCAGCCATGATTTTGACTATTATTCCAAGATATTCCAAGATAAAAATGGAAGAAAAGCCATAGAGACGAAAGGCAACGGGTAAAGATACTATGAATACTTGAGAATATTTGTAAATAACATGAAGGAGTTGACAATGGAGGACAGTTTAGCTTAGAATGAAAAGATGTGAATGAAATCGTGCACTGTTTCATTGCAATGCGCGTGCGCAAACTGGACAACGTCCAGTGGAGTGGCAAAACGACTGAACATTTTCCACGACATTCTTAAACAAAAGAAGTTTGATCTTGTCCACTGAACATTTTTTACTGCCTTCAAAATCAACTGAACAACGCTCAACATCGCTGAGCACGACTGAACAAGACTGGACAAGGTGGCAAAACGATGCAACATTTTACGCTGAACATTTGTCCAGTGCATGTCCAGTGCAAATGTCCAGTCGTTTTGCCGGGGCGTTAATCTTTAGCAGAAATCCTGAATTAAACACTGGGATTTTTTGCAAATTTTTCATTTCAAGTTTTTAGAGTTAGAAAGAAGCGAGTTTCTTAAAACTTAAATTTTTGAACACTCTGAAAACGATAAAAACATCGATTAAGTTTTCTAAAGAATCGACATAAATGGACTAAGAGAGAACTTGTTCGTGTTGATTTGGGATTTAGAAATCGACTAATTGTAATCTGCTGCACGTGAGTTCGTACTAAACCCCCAAATAACCCTGAAAACGTTTTCTCTTTGTTCATTCATGTTGAGTCTCGAAAATTTTAATAAATTCGCTTCCAACTCGAAAAATTGAAAACGGAAAAATTTGCAAAAAGTCCTAGAATCTGTGCCTGGAGATGTCAGAATCGCCCCATCAGATAGGGTTAAAAAGAAGGAATGCTTGTTTTATGACACCCGTGCGCATACCTTGGAGAAAAGCAACAGGGATGCGCCTCCCATATGAAGCATTTTTTGTCCTGTCCCGGGACACAACATTGGAAGACACAACACTAAAATGGCCAGTGTCATTGCTTTTTAGTTTCTTCATACAATTTTCGACCTTTCCTGGAAAAAGTAGCTTTATTCACATGCCAGTCCTCGAACTAAAAAGCAAACAGTATAATCCTATCCTGGAATGCTTACAGAAATCGATACCCTATCGGCAGGCACATTACCGGATGCTGGATTTGTTATGTAGACCCTATAAGTTATGACGTCATCTCAAGCAACCCCGGATATTCCTTGTAATGAGTATCCCGGACTATCCTGGAATTTTTACAGAAATTAATACCTCATCGGCAGCCATATTACCGGGTGCTGGATTTGTTATGTAGACCCTATAAGTTATGACGTCACCTCAAGCAACCCCGGATTTTCCTTGTAATGATGGCCATATTAATTGATAAGCAAAGAAATTGGTTACCTCTGCAAACATCCAAGTCTTCAAATTTGTTTCATCAAAAATGAACTCTAAAAACTGCAATAAGAAGGATTGAATGATATTTACACGAGCATAATAGGGAATACAGTAAACACCCACGTAAAAGAACATGGTAGATTAAGAACATGAAATTATCAAAATGGTTTATTGTTTTATGTGTCCTATGTATTTGCCAAACGCTGAAAACCGTTGGATTTGAGGGCGCTCGAGCTTCTATCACTATTGTGCACACTCGAAAATTCTACAAAATGTAACGAACTGTTGTTCAATTCTGATTCTTTTCAGAATAGCTAATAGGTCTATTCATTGCCTTATTTTTCAAAATGAATTTGAAGCCAATAGATTTTTAGAGTTCAATTTATCGTCCGTGAAAGCCCTATGCCAGCCATTTACCAGACAAATATTGCTCTCCCCAGACCCTTTTTCTAAATGTCAAAATGGTCTATTGTTTTATGGGAACCAATCCATTGTATTCATTGTTGTTCAAGAGCACAGACTGATATCCAAGCGGGTGTTTAGGTACGTATTGTGTGAAATTGCAAGTAATTGGCCCACAGAAGTGATTGAAATACCGGGCGTGCCATCAAAAGTATCCACATACGACAGGCCAAAATATTTCGTACACTCAGCAAATATTGAACACTGGCGACTTTCGGCTTCATAGTTAAATTCCAAATTATTTTCGCAAATATTCTCGATTTTTGGCGACCAACTTTCCAAGTCGTAGCGATTTCACGAAAACAAATGGTTTGGAACGAGAGTGTATGGAAGAACCTCAAGCCCAAAAAGAGAATTTGCGAGTGATAATAGTGGCTCGCGTAGCATAGGGCTCAAATCTTTCAAATCTTTAAAAAGGCGGGTGTAAAATTCTATTCCATTTTTCTTTGAATTGAATGGCTTGAAAGTAACTTATAGTATTTTGCTGTAAATCTGCCGTGGAAATTTTTTGATATCTTGATTTTTTTCAAAATGGTGGCCATTTAATGATTTTTGAAAAAATTTATGGAAAATTTTGAAAACATTTAAATCATCGTAAAACCTAAACCAAAAGGACGAAAAATAACTTTCAAGAAAACCATAGTTTATGAAGGTCTAAAATATGGTGAAAGTAGAAATCAGTATCTTTTCTAGTTTAGGATTTAGAAATTTGATGACGTCATAGCCTCAAATTTAATAAATGCCGCCATTTTGAAACCAATCAAGATATCAATAAATTTCCAAGGCAGATTTACAGAAAAAACGCAAAGTTCCTTCCAAGCCATTCAATTCAAAGGAAACTGTAATAGAATTTTATACAAACTTTTCTAAAGATTTGAGCCCTATGTTGACTCACGTACGTAGCTCGACAAACGGGTATCCTAAAAGAAAACTGTGAAACAAGGGGTATCCCAAAAAGGTACCCCTGTTTGAAAAGTCACGAAAAGTCACAAAAATGTGGCTGCAAGACCAATCTTCAAATTTCTTCCTTTGGCAAGTAAAGTAAGGACCAAATTGTTTCCCCAGGTATAGCAGATCTTGTGATTCGTTAAAAATTAGAGGGTTTAACTCTCATTAGGACTGCCTGGTTTTAAATAATCGTTCCATCTTTAGAAACTTTGATTGATCTTTCACGTCAAGCTTCGACGAAGGCTGTTCCAGACAAAGCATAAATGTGTTAAACCGTTTCATGTAGAGTACACAATGTAAGGTCAATAATTTTTTGCCTACAGATTAAAATAACAATAGCAGCAGTTGCGTTTGATTGACACCTCAATTCAAAGCGATTAGCACTGCAGACAAAAGAAATTCTCTCAACCAGTAAAAAATAGACAAAGCCGCAAAAGTTTCCCCGAAACTAGTAGGCCAAACTCTCGCCTTGTGTAGGCAAAAGGTGGTTTTAAGAGAAGTTAAAAGCAATCTGTCCCCTATTGTTCTGACCTTGGTTACTGCTTTATTTACCTTATTTACGCTGCAGCTAAATTCATGCATGGACTGGACCTAGGAGGAACTGGACCTAGTAATCAACGAGGAGCTGTCGTACATTGAAAGGTGGCTACAAGGCAATAAGCTTTCCCTTAATGTTGTTAAAACCCAGGCTATGATAATTGGTTCAGAGCCAAAAATTAAAAAACTAAAAAACAATCTTAGCACACTTCCTTCTTTCAAAGTAGGGGGCGAGGAAATCAACCTGGTAAACGAAACAAAATACCTCGGGGTCATGATTGATAATTGCCTTACCTGGGAAAGTCATATAAGCGCGGTTCAAAAGAAGATCTCCAGAGCTATTGGCCTATTGAAGTATGCAAAAAATTTTGTTCAAACTGACACTTTGATAAATTTATATAGAAGCATCACGGAGCCACATTTCAGCTACTGTTGTTCTGTCTGGGGCTCTTGTGGTGCTTCAAAGCTAGACGTGCTTCACAAATTACAGAATAAAGCAGCCAGAATAGTAACAAATAGCCCTTTCGATGCATCTGCAGCTCCTTTGCTCCAGAGACTTGGTTGGCCATCTGTACAAAAGCTGATAAATAAAGAAACAGGTTCTATGGTTTACAAATCTCTTAACTCTCTTGCACCTCAATATCTTAGCGATCTCTTCGTGAGATCGTCCGAGGTACATCCAAGAGAGTTAAGAAACTCTAAAACAAACCTTGCAATACCCATGTTGAGAACTGGCAATGGCCAAAAATCCTTTGCTTATCGTGGGGCCAGTCTCTGGAACAGTCTTGATTTGGATACAAAGATGGCTCCCTCAATCAATGCCTTCAAGTCCAAAATCAATGAAAAATAAACCTTTTATATATGGAGGTGTATCGCTGTAAATTAATATATCTTTAATTTTGACGTATTCCGCTCTTTTTATTGTAAATTTTGTAGTATATAATTCTTTAATTTTGTAAGTAATTTTTTGCAGGGCCAATTGTAAAACAGTATTTATACTGAATTTGTACCCTGGGTAAACAATTTTAAAATGAAATGAAAAATGAAAATGCATCAGTGAGTCTCTATGACCCTGATTTCTTTGGATAAAGCGAATTAACACCAACTTCTGGAATATACAATAGAGATCTTAATCGATTTTATTTTCATTCATTGAAGGGGACAGATTGCTTTTAAGTGCTTATAACGAAAGAAGAAGGGTTAAAGTGAATGACCTGAGATATAAAGCGCTTGTCTTTAAATAGGACAAAGAAACACCTAATACCGCCATTGCTTTCTTTGGCTTTCCTTTCTTCCGCCACTCGCTGGATTATCAAATACAATAGGCTATTTATAAACCTGTGAGATCTCATCTTTTAACTCAGGTTATTCACTTTAATATACCGATCTACCTTGAGGATTATGTCTATAGTAGCAATAACTGTTTTATCTAATCCCTACAAATACGAGAATCGGAATGCCAACACCTACAATATTGTTTCTTACAGAAAGTCTGGACTGATTTTGCTGTCTTGGTAAAATTTCAGTCAAAAACAATCAAAAAGCCATACAAACCTGGATCATTTTGTTCAAATTCTGAGACAAAACAAATTTTCTGAAATGGGCAATGCCAAGTTCATCCAATCGCAACAAAGCCAAATAACATATAACTGCAATAAGAGGAAAGATTGCGTAAGTGCGGCAATTGTAAAACGCATATGCAGGTTGATAACATGCAGGCTTGCAGGTTGGCAAAACGCAGGCTTTAGGCCAAAGGGCTGTGGCTAGAGGCAAGAGGCCTGTTATCGAAAACAAATCATATTATCACCAATGACATCTATGGTCGTCCATCACTGAATCCTCATTCAAATGGTATGTTATTGGTTCTGAATAGCAGGCACCTGACCTCTAGCCACTACCCCTTCATATGAAGCCTGCATTTTACCGTGCTGCACCTGCAATTTACACTTGCCGCCATAAGTGTCAAATCGTTGAAACATGCTAGCATGGAATTTTAGAAAAGAAATTTGGTTTGGCAAAATCGGTAGTATCGTTCACAAGTTGAGAACAATTTAATGAAAATGCTCCATAGAAGAAACTTTCAAAACGTGTTTAAAATCCTTAATCAAATTTACTAACGATTTAGCCCTCCAGCGTTTGCTGGACCGTAGAAAATGAGTTATGAACTGATTTGAATGAAGCACGCACGAACTTGAAGCAATAATTTTTTGTGGTGATTTGGGGATTTAGAAATTAATTGGTAGTGATCTGCACGAGTGTTAGTTCAACACTGGGCTTGCCGGACATCGCCTGCGGCGCCACACTGGCCCGCCGTCGTAATTGGCATTCGATTGTATGGAAAGTTAAATTTTTTTGTGTCAGTCCATAGAGTGACTATGGTCAGTCACTGAGGAGGAATATATACATACATATTCTATCTATTTTCCCATGGGGGGGGGGTATTCTGATATATCTAGGCTAGGGGTGCTCTGGTTACTCTTTTGGGTCTAAAATTTGATCAAATATTATTTTTTTGGGTCAATACCCTTCGCAATTTTGAGAGCATTAGTTGAAAGCTGGGTTTCCAACAAACATCCTCTGCGAAGGAGAGTGCTCCATCTGGCTACAGAGATTTTTACTGCTCATGCACTTCATATTTAGACAAGGGGCACGTGTCAGTTCTAGGCACATGGCCAAGCTCCGTCTTTTTCCTTCACTGCCACCTGTTTAGTCCAATGCGCAGAGATCTCTTTGGTAAACTCATTGCTATTCCAGGATGCCCGATGCAATCGTTGGGGAGATGAGATACGGTTTGTCCGACGAAACTTATGTGTCCCCCCGTACAGTAGGTTAATGCTCATGCGCCCGTCAGAGTTCCAGCCCAGAACGCTACTGCGCATGAGCATTAAGCTACTGCACGGGGGGGGGGGCACATGCGTTTCCTCGGACAAACCGTATCTCGTCTCCCCAATCTGTTATTAATTGGAAGTTCTCAACTGAACATTGTCGCAAATCGAATCATTCTTGAAGCTACAACAGCATTTATTGACAAAACCAATTATTTTGATTAAATTGCACCGGGTGAATTGAAAATGCCGGCCGGTGTTTGTGAAGTTATTTGATATTACGTTCCAAGCGCTACCACGTGCTGTGGCTCACCCTGTGGCGGGTGTGTTGGCCTGGACGTGAGGATTCTGTCTCACTGTATACGGTGGGGTGGGTATTTGCATCTTCGTGGGCATTTTTGCTGTGGGGCGGTGCATGGCGCGTGGAAATGGCTTGACTATTTAGATTGTTTTGTGCCAGACGTCGGCGGGCATTTTCGACTCAGTCAGATATCATGTCATAACACCAAGCAGCAACCCCTCTCCCTTTATGTGTCTATGTTTATTTTCGTTTTGTTTTTGTTTTCATATCTAGCATAGTTTAATTGTAAGTGCCAACCATAGTGGGGACCAGATGACCAAGTGTCCTTCCCAGCTGTAGCTGGTACATAGAGATGTATCTATTTTGTAGTTTTTGAATTTCTTAGATCAATAAATAAACAAAATTCTGTCTCGGTAGGAGGGCTGGAATTTCTCCATATAAACACGAAAGTACAATTAGCTCGCTTACCAAGCCGGCCCGTTTACTGGGCTCTTATAAATAGGCCCTTAGGATAGTTCCTGAGATGTTCAATTGTTCGTACATAAACAATTAAAGTGGGAGGAAACGTACTGCAAACGCAGTATGATAATTTTACGACATTTCGAGCTAAGCCTGTTATCAAGTAAAGTAGGGTTAGTAGAATGGGAGTTAAAGGAAAATCTATCTTACTTTGATTGTTTACACGTAATTTTAGAAGAAACTAAGAATTTGAGCCAGTACTGAAAGTTTCTTAAAATTATCAGAATTTCAGTACTCAGAATTTCTTACGAATTTCTTAGACGTTCCATAACAATCTTCATGTTCACTACCTGTGGCCTCTTGAACAATTGAAAACAACGCATTTCAAGGCCTTCCAGTTTTTAGGCATTACTTAAGTACCTTACGAGTAATATGATACAGGAAACAAGCGAAAATGAAGTAACAATATGTCCCAGGATTTCCTTTATCAAAATAAATAGTTTCTTAACTTACATTTTCCTAGTACTGGAGTTTATTAATTTTTTGGCGATCTGAAAATTGAGTTTCTTATGGGCAGTTTATTAATACGTAAAAATACGTGTATATCTATGAAACATTGACAAGATGTACCCAAAAATAAAGACGATTTGAAGTTCTTTGATTCTTTTATTCCATTCTTCTACTCTCGACGCGTTTCGACTCTGTGGTCATGAAACATTGACAAACATTTCTCGTGCAGTAATTGCTCATTGAGGTGGCATAAAGAGTGAAAAATTAGAACACTAACCAGTGTGAAACATCAGGCAGAAAACGCAGTCTCACAATAAATCGGAGGGAAAGAATGACGACAAATAGAATCATTTTGTATAGTATTAAAGTATTATTTCAGCATTTCCATTTTAACGGATGACAAGTCCAAGAGTAAAAAACGACAAATCCAGTTGACAAATCCAAGAGACATAAACGAGTGGCTAAGTCATATTGATATAGAACGTCTCGGATCAATTTCCAAGATCCATCATCAGCGTGTTACAAGTGGGCGTAAGGGACCGTTCATTATTTACAGAGAGGTTGGTACTGAAGAGAAATGTTTTCTTGTCCAAAAAGTCTTCTTACCCAACTCTAAAAGTGACAGCAAAAACATCTACCCAACAATTTTCAGGTTGAAAAAATTTTGCCCAACCCCTACCTATAAACATGGTTTCAATGTCAAACGATGTAAATTATCAATTCAATACTGTAAATATTGATGACAAAGATGAACAAAGTAGACACTGAAAGTGAAATGGATAGTGTTGATGATGTTGATGATGATATTGATAATTTTGGACTTTAAACATTTGGTCACTAATTGGTGGGAAAATTTTGTTTTCTCAACCTTGAAATTACATGAAAAGATATTTACCCAACTTTTTTATGTTAGAAAATTTCTCTTACCCAACCCATTTCTCTTTGGTACCAACCCCTTTATAAATAATGAACAGCCCTAATCGCCATTAAATAAGGCATCAACAAAGAGTACCAAAAAAGGGCAAAACCGTGCAAAAACACCAAATGGGTACTAACCAGTGTATTTATTCTTGTCTGACACCATGCAATTTTTGCCATCAGTTTTATAGAATCTCTCTACAACCAACTAAAAATGGATAATATGCCAGGTTAAATTTTGGAAAGTAAAAGGATCGAATGAAGAAATACTCCTGTTGTGAATTGCTTTCAAGGAACTTTACTTTTTTTGCAAATGAAAACAATCTGCAGGCATGGGGCTCTGTTCACACCCAGATTGCATGCCACATTACTTTTATCAATTCACGCTCAAAAATGAGAATTGGGGTAAATGAGACTGATAGTGTCGATGAGATTTTGAAGAATTTATCGAAAGATATAAATTTTCAAACCTTGGAAGCTGATTGAATCATTTGAAAATTTCAGTGGATAGATACCAGGTGAATAAAAAAATTATCCCCGTTTGGAAAAATACTGCTCCCTGAATACCAAAGCAATGATATTGAAAACTATCTTGTTTTATTCCCAATATGTTCAATTAGGCTCAGTAATTTACCCGGCTTTAATCGGCCATTCCTTCCCGTGGATACGAAAGATTTTCTGGAGAAAGCCCCTTCCAAAAACCTGAAAAACGAATGAAAACAATGAGAAAATTTTCTTTGGCTTCCCTTCCTAAAAATGATGATACTCACACGTATTCATGTATGTTGTCCTCTTGGGAGAATGGAATCCACCTAAATAGGTTATTGATACCAGGGGGAAGACTTGTTCATCCTCCCAAGAGGATAGCACGTGCTAAAGCGTGCAGAAGTCATAGATGTAAGGCCATTGCAAGGCAGAAATGTTAGGGAAATTTGTTCGTGATTTCGGGCATGTTTTGAAGGTTTCTTGAAGAGGCTTTCTCGAGCATGTCTATTTGAACATGTAGATGTAAGATTTGAACATGTCTGCCATTAAACTATATCGAGGGAGGCATGACCTTTCAAACGGAGATTCTTTTTACTGACTCACCCAGAAGATAAATGTCCAACAAGAAGCAACAAGTGAACAAGGCACTTAAAAGTTGACATCTAAAGTACTGTTTACACAATTATCATTGCAAAGGCAAGCTTTCACAGGCCTCGTGGAGAAAATTTGTGTCTTTTGCTTTGAGAACAGAGTCTTCATACAATCATCTAATCGCTGTAGGTCTGAATGAAAATTGCTGCTATCCTTTCCCAGGCCCGTAGGAAGCGGGGGGGTTGGGGGGGCTCAAGCCCCCCCAATAATTTTTTAAAACAATGGTGCTACGTCACATGACTTAATTAGATGCATTGTTCTCTATTGTTTTAAGAACAATTGCCCCCCCAATCCGAAGCTTCTTCCTACGGCCCTGTCCTTTCCCTCCTCACTATCACATGGAATAACTTAGGACTAATGTGCAATATTTTGCAAAATTCCTATAAAATTTATAGTAATTTACTGCAAATCTATCCCTAAACAAGATGGTGCTATGTTTTCAATGATGCGGGGATGTCATGCCATCTGGAAAAATTAAATAACTTAAGGTTTCCGAGAAGCTTGTTCAATGTTTGCAAAAATATCTCGACTTGATACTAAGTCCAGATCAAAGCAAACGGGTTCCATGATGACTTGATCCTAATCTTTAAGCATTAAACTAATTTGGCACTTTAATCATTTAACTTCTTACAAAACTTACCGACAAGTTGTTTGCTTTCAAAGACCAAACTAATGCAGAAGTTACCATTAACATAACAGTTTAGGGCATCTTAATTCAAAAGGGTCCTCAATCAAAATTAGAGATAGTTGGATTGGATAAGCAACAATATGATGCACCATCACACACTTGTAAGTTAAACAAGTGTAAACTAAACCAAGTTACTGTATGAAACATTGCATTCTACTGTAACTGGTCAATCCAACATCTCAGATTTCATCAATAGACTTTTTAGCCATTCTAAAAATAGTCTGGACCAAGCGCTATTTTCATACCTTTTATGTAAAGTTTTCTATTGAGTGGCGTTAGAGCTACTATTGTGCAGATTTTGAAATTCTACGAAGTGAATAAAATATCGTTCAGTCTACTGTAGCTTCTCTTTAAATAGCTAGAGGGTTAATTGGTTGAACTTAACTTAGTTTATTTAGCTAAATAAACCTGCGTTAACTGTGTCTTGGCCTATTTAGCCATATAAACCTGAGTTTGTGTCAGTTTGAGTGGAGTATGATAAATGTATGACGTACGACAAGCTTTGGAATTGAGACTATATCCTTCCTTGGAAACAGACTTTGGTCCACTTTGCCAAATGCAGTGAAACAAGCAAGCACACTTCCTGTCTTTAAAAACCTGATTAGATGTTGGAAGGGCAGGAACTGCAACTGTAGGCTATGCAAGACATACATTCCGCAGGTTGGGTATCTAACATGATATTCATAATTATGTCATTATGTTCAATCTAATGTTTTTAACGGTTGTGTAAATAGGACCATTTATTTCATTTTATTTCATGTTATATGTTTGCTAAATAGTAGGCCTAAATTAGCAGTAATTTTGCTATCTCGTGTATTTTAAGCCTACTTTAAAGAAAGAAATAATAAAAAAGAAATGTTAAAAGTTTACATTGACTGGACTTGCCGCAAGTCCACCTTTGATTTTTTCACAGAAAAATTTACAGAGAGTTTGAAGTGCAAAAGATCTCTCACACTCACTTTTCCTATAAATTTGTCTGCAAAAAAATCATGGTGGGGCCTGAAGCAAGTCTAAGGCAGACAAGACTCACTTTTAACGCACTCGAGAATCTTACGCATCCAGAAAATACTTCTGTGAAGAATATTGCACTGTCATTGTCTGATGACTAGAAAAGAAATGAAAAAAGGTTTTAAACATGCGGAATATTTTGAACAGATAACATTTCCTTAGAATCAACAGTTTTTCCTCATGACAGCTGAGCTGTTGTGGAAATATGTATATTTGGCATGATAACATAATATACAGTACACAAATATTATGGAAACACAAAAAACTATCTAATAATAAAAAATAACAAAATGATGAACATTATGGCTCACTATGGTTCAATTTCAACTTTAAATAGATATTCGACTTGCAAGCACACTATGGAGCCTTGCCTTGATTATTTTCAACTTGGACTGATAATAATGGGGTCTGGGAGCAAAGCCACAAGAAAACATCTGAAAGGCCATGCCCTTTACTTTGGCTTAGAATGCCTCTTTTGAGCCCTTGCCATAGCTGAATGGAAATTTGAACAATTTTTGCATTTACGTTTTGTTTATCAGCATCAACAGGAAAATTTTTAGGGGCACACTTTTTACTTTTGCTTAGAACACATCTTTTGATGCATTGTTTGCCATTGATAAAATGAAACTGAATTCACCAAATTTATACTGAACAATTTTCTCACCTTTCTTTCCCATTTTTGAATGAATCTCAAGAAAGTGAGGGGGCAAATACCAGCCACAGCTAAATTAAGATACGAATTATCTTTTGGTTTTATCTGCCTGTACGAAAATACAAGGCCATGTAATAGCCATGTACAAGCCTTGTAGTTATGGCCTTGTAACCTTGTTATAGCCTGGAATAGCCTTACTGTAACCTTGTAAATGGCTTGAAAAATGCTAATTAGCCTTGTAGAAGCCTTGTGGAAACCTTGTGTTAGACTGGTTGCAGCTTGGAATCTTACTGATAGCCTTGTGATTTTCTTCCAAGGTTAGTACAAGGTCATAACAAGGTCATAATGCCCTCTACAAGGCTAAAACTTGCCCTGTGCAAGGCCAAGTTTAGCCTTGTATTTTTGTACAGGTGATAATGTAGCTATTTGTAATTCCTAGGTAAATTAAACCAGATAACATAATGTACAGCTGTCCTTTACTGGGGCCTGTCTATTGGTATGTCATTCCAGCACTTTGCTCCAAAATATTGAACAAACCCAAGACCATATTGTAACAGGGACCGCAGAGCCTATTATTTTGGATTGAGGGGGCTAGAAAGCAGTCGGAAACTCTGAGGGGGCCTGGGGCAAAGCCTCCAGAAAAGATTTCATGACCACACCTTCTACTTTGGCTATAAATGCGACCAATGCCCTTTTCATAGCTAGAAATGACAAGCAAAAGACATATCAAATCATTAAATCGCCATGAAAGCATCATGAATGGAAATTCTCAGTGTTGCAATTTTTATTTGATTTTGAAGTGTCAGGGCCAAGGGTGGATCATTTGGATTAAGGGAAGGTCCTGAATTAAAAGCACCTCTTTAAACTTGATTGAATGTTGTAAAGCTGAACCTTTCGTAACATTGCGTGAGTGTGATCATCATCTTGAAAATACAGTAGATGATATGGAAGAATACTTTCAGAAACAAACATTTTTGAAAATAACACAAATATTGATGACATAAAGATTGTTTCTATGAATAAGTTTTATCGCCAATACTGTACATCTAACACTTTTATTCAACTTTTCAAAAATGTTGTATCTCATGTTTGTTGAAAAATAGTTGAAATAGTTGGTTTTTGTACTATCGGTCCTTTTCTTAGAGCATTAGGAGCTGCCACATTATTAACTAGCATTTTTTGGAACATTGCAAAGCGAGTGATGTTTTTAGACCTCTTCCTAACCGATAGTTGAACTTGTTGCAACCGGGTAACATTCAGTATTTTACAGATTTGGACAACTTTCCTTAAAATCTTCGAGCAACTGGAATTTGCTTTATACCCATTGGAGCATAGGAATAATTCGTCGTACATAGCCAATTGCTCGTGGCCCATGGTCGAAACTGTCAAAGCCTCATTTTCACGGACCAATCAGATGGCTAAAAAGCGAAGGAGACAAAAGAAACCTGTGAAGATTTTTCTAAATACTCTTGGTAGCTTGTCCTGTGTACAAAGTGGCCTCACTTTGTCAATATCATCCTGGCTGAAAATAGTCTGTTCAAATTAGCAAACCAAACCTTATATTGATTTAATTGTATACCAGGGGGACTTCTGGCTACACATTTTAGCAGGGTGAATCTGAATGCCTAATTTCAGAAGATCTTCAGCGCAGAGAAAGAACTCATTTGGTTTTTGGTACACATTTCTGGAATAGATAGAAGCCTAAAACAATGGGCCTAAAGCAATTCAATGTCTCATTGTATTAAACAATAGATATCAATTATCCATTGGGGCACACTGGTGCGCAAAACCATTTCAAAATCAACTCAGAAGTATTTAGCGCAGAGCCAGGGTGAATCTGAGTGCCTATTTTCGGAAGATCTTCGGGGCAGGGAAAGAACTCATTTGGTTTGTGGCGCACATTTCTGGTGTAGAAAGAGGCCTAAAACAATGGGCAATTCAATGTCTCATCATTGTGTAATTATTCTTTGGCACACACTGGTGCACAAAAGTCCTTTCACTCAGAAATATTTGGTGCAGAGCAGTGGAGAGATTCACCCTGGTATTTTAAAAGCATCTTCAGCACGGATGAAGGCATTCTTCTTTTCCATGCAAATCCCCTATTATGGAGCAGTCTTCACTTTGAAGACTTTTCTTCGACTTTGTTTGTTTTGCATAATAGGCCTCTGCCTCTATTAATTATGGCTATGCAGGGAAATGCCAAAAAGGCCCAGATTCACACTGTCACTACACACTGATGGATTAATCCATTTTATTTTGATCCAGTTATTATTATCACAGTTGATATGTGACAAGCTGCCAATGGGTTAATCTTTTAAATAGATTTGGCTCTCCTCAAAAGCAAGCACCCCCAGCCAGGCTTGGAACATTGAATATTTTTAGGCCCAATATTATAATAACAATTCATTTTTGCACATAAGCAACATACCTTGCAGTTGCCTTTCATGAAGCTAGCTGCATATTCTTGAACACCTTGTTCTTGTGATCTGTAGTCATTCAAAGCTTTAACTGCAAGGTTGAATAGTTCTTTATGGTCCATTTTCTGGGAATATTTCGTTGATGACTTTAGGCCAATCTTTACATCAAGTCGTCGGTGTTTACTTGGCAACGAGTAGATTTATTACATTCGTTATGATAATCGCCACAAAAATGCTCACCTTGAAGCAAGGTGATGTCATCCAATTCAACCAACAAAGTAGAAATCGGGACTGAGGTAGCTAGCCTGAACAAAAGTAATCTGCACAGGAGAATTTCAGCTCCACAAGAAATATTCCCAGCTACATCCCTCCCTTCATTCTTTTCAATCCGCGACAACACAAACACCCTTCCCTCCCTGGGGGCATAGGAGTTTAGAAACCCTCAGGGCAAAGTCCTAGGGGAGATGCTTCATTTTCATTTGTAAGGGGTGTGCTACCCCGGGGGGGGTACTTGACTTAAATTTGTACGGGGGTGTGCCCACGAAAAAAAATTTTTTTTACCCTGCTCCAGAATTTTTCGCTCAAAATGATAACCTGTTCTAGAAAAAATTGATGAAAAGTATACTCAAAAACATGAAATTTGACAGAAAAACGACCCGATCTAGCAGAATATTCCCCTTTGACATGTTTTGACAACCTGCTCTAGAATAATTGCCTCACTTTGATATCCTTTGCTAGAAAAAATTGGTGAAAACGATACCCTTAAAAACGGCACATCCCCGTCGGACAAATATACTAAGTACCCCCCCCGGGTGTGCTACCCTGGGTACCAGACTCTCTAACATAAAAACAGAGATCTGTTTTTATGTTAGAGAGGCTGGTACCCAAGGGTAGGGGTGTGCAAACAAGAAGTAGCTTTTCCAGGCTCTAAAATTGTTCAGGAACAATTTTTTACAGGCGTATTTAGAGGGAAATGGGGGCAACTGCCCCCCTCAAGACGAAAACTCAGCTTGGCGAGAAGAGTGCCCCTCTGAATCTAGCGTTCTCTTCCTTAGTTCTTTCGTTCTGAATGCGGGGAAAACATATGAATAAAGGTATCAATTAGCCTAGTAGAAAAATCAAAGAAGTTTCTGAAATAGGAGTCAAAAAATTTTTACTCGCCTTTGGCGGACTCATTTTCTATTACATTTTTGGCACCCTTTTTGCAGGTTGCCCCCCCCCCTTCAACTTGGGGCGGGATCCGCCCCTGGCTTGCTGTACAATATTCACGAACGGGCAAGTATTGTGAAATATTTGACCACATGTTTGTCCAAAGAAATTGGAGAAATCAGAAAAATTAACCATTTTTTTGTCTCGCAGTACAACTTTCCTGGTTTCCTGCCAGGAATATATCTTCAGGATTGGCGGAGTTATTGCCTCTCCAATAGGCAAAATTGGCGAAGGCTTGTCGAGACCTATTTACGCCACTTCAAGTCAGGTGATAAAGCCTCTTGATAAAACCTCTTTTGAATTTTATAAGTTATTTCGCAACGAGCAAACTTTTGCCATGAATGTTAAAAGTAGTACAATACAGAAACTTTCCTACAGTATTGCCACATGACTTGAAATGCGCGAACAAGCCTTTGTGGACTTTTTCACTTCTCATAGAAACCGTAGGGGCATTGAATCTTCAATAAAAAAAATTAGCGAAAGACAATAGCAAGAACAATTGAAAACGCAGATTGTGGCGTTTTCGGGTCGTTCTTACAACAATCACTATTGTTATTACTATTGTCTCCCGGCCAGAATCTCTATTGTTCAAGGTTTAGTGCCTTGTCGGTTTGTTTGTGGCCATAACTCCACCAATCCTGGAGATATTTTAACCGGCATCCAAACTTTTACTCCCAAACATCTGGAGAGTAGATTGCTTAAAAAAATATTCGGGAAATATCAAGCAGTTTTTTGTCCTGGTTGCGTTTTATGAAGGTAGGTAAAATTCAGGAAAATCTTCACGGGTTTCTTTTGTCTCCCTCGCTTTTTGATTACAAAGTACTTTGTAATCTAAGAGGGGGCTCCAGGTCAGTAAGAAAGAAAGAAAGAAAGAAAGAAAGAAAGGAAGTCCGTCACGCTCGTTAAAGCAATTGATTAACGTTTAATCTCTGCTAATTGGCACTGAAATAAAGAAAGCGCACAGAAAGCGCATACAAGACAGAAGTTTCCCGCGATCTTAATTATGTTGAAACAATCGTTTTCTAGAACGAACGCATCATTAGCCACTTATTGATAGTATTCATTATGCAAATAAGTCAAGTTTAGAGGATGATGTAACCGGCGGCCTGCACAGAGGCTAGCATTCGCAGCATCACCGAAGGTAGAAGGACCCCCCTCCTACACAGCTACAGATGCAAACGTCGCAGGTGAAGTTGAGAGGAAAGGTGCAGAATTACAGCAAACAATGAAGCATTGACTGGGGGAAGTCTCATGGTCACACTGAACCAAAAGATCTCCATGCATATGATTCTGCACAGAGGTTATCTTCGTGACTGCTTGCCTCAAATTAGAAGCCCGCGAATAGAAACATTCTGCAGGGTTCCGCATAAGCAATTTTGCGTTATCGTAAATCTCACATGACATCTAATTTGAGACAGATGCACCAATAGTTTCATGCACGAACTAAGCAAACTGGGGGTAATGACTTTGGATTTTTTGCGTATCATCCTCGTTTGACATAAAGATCCAAATATTGCTTTCAAACGATTCTTGTCCTTATACAAGGCGCTTGATTTTCTATTGAAGGCAACTTTAGCAGCAACACTCATCTCTCTGACTGTAGCAGCATCAATGATCATTTGGGCTTATGGAGAAATCAATATTCAGTTTTCTTATGCTTACTTAGCTCAGGTCGTACTTTGTAATCATCCAAAAGGATCTTATGTTTAGCCGTCTTATTGGTCTATGAAAATGAGGCTTTGGCGGTTTCGACCATGGGCCACGAGCAATCGGCTATGTACGACGAATGATTCCTATGCTATTTGGTAGGTGGCTTTAGGGCGGCTCTATACCTCTCCTCTGTACATTTACTCAGGGTACCAGATTCTCCAATCTCCATTTTATGTTAGAGAGCCTGGTACCCAGGTTACCCAGGGTACTGTACTCTATACAGAACTTTCTAGAATTTCGCCTTTGTAACGTATTCAAAGCCGATATGGCCCATCTGCGGGAATTTTCATCTTGACACTATCCATCCATGAAAAAATCAACGAAAATATGTGGAACTTTACCCCTCTCGGCTCCTTCCTTGTCTTGTCCATGCTTGTCACAAGTTTGCGGTCCACGCCTCCATACGTCTGCTACTTTGAGACGTCTTGAAGTCAAATTGGACGATATGATTGGTTAATTGGTAGACAGGAAGGTGAGTTGGGGCGCAGCAAAATGGACAATTGTGATGAAATAGAGCGTGAAGCGAAAGTTGCGTCCCTTCAGTCTTTCTCACCAAGCCATCGCAGACTGACTGCCACGACTGAAGTCTTTACGCCGTCATTGCTACATTTCTACTTTGTTTTTCTACCGTATAGATTTCAAGAAGGTGAGTTTTGCGTTTACACTCTTTGGTTTTTTGAATTGGTGACTTGCGTGCCGCGTGCATGCCACATTTTTCATCGAATTCGATTCGGGTAGGCCAACTTCCTCAATAGGCTCAAGGGGCTAGGCCCAAAAGCAGGTACGATTTTCGCTCTTTAGCGGTGCAATCGCACGTTTTCATGGAGCAGTAGAGATGGTTGTTAGCCAGCATTAGATGTGAATATTTCCAACCGAATGATTGCATTATTGTACTTATGGAGGTTAACATCTTCTCCATCAACCCTTGTCTGTTCTTGACTGCTCTTGTTTGACAAAAGATGGCCGTCCAGCCATGGGCGTGTAGTCTACACCACATTCAACGTGGAATTTACTGCGCGATTTACCCAGTTTGCCTGTATATATTTGTTATAACAATCAGGATGTATATTTTCATTCTAATGATATGAAATTGTTTAGTTGTGCCTTTCATGGACGTCTTCCTTTGGCGGAAGTTCCTGGTTTCCATCGTCAATGTGAATCGAATTCCTTTCAGGTTTTGAGATAGGGTCGCCAGCTCTGATAGGGTCACCGATTGAAGGCAAAAAGAGGACGTTTATAAAGTTTCTTATGTTGGACCTGCTGATGAGTTTACCTTCTCAAGCGAGAATAGACTCTGCAGGTTTGTATTCTGTGGTGGGATGATAATGATTCAGGGAAGAGATGGGAAGGTGGGGCGGAATGAAATGAGATGGGTCGGCCATTGCATGGACCGAGAGTGAGTGGACGGAGCAATGAGGCGACCGACCGACCGAAGCATCGAAGGCACAATCTGCTTGCACAATCGGAAGGTATTTCTCGCCAAATTAAAGAAGCACATGCAATACGTTGATTCCTCGAGAACGAAATACATACATGGAATCTCAAGTTTTCAAGGGCTTGCTTGCTAATGATGGAGGAAATGATTTGGATTGAGGAAATATGATGAATCAAGGAAGTTGGCAGCATGGTATAACCACAAATATTCTGAAACTTTAATTTCCCAGAGCAGCATATCACCAAAAGCAAGTAGATAATACAATTTGAAGTTGCAGGAAATAGTTCTTTTCAAAAAAGGTGCTTCATTGTGGATTTCAATTCTCAGCCTGCTCCTGATCTTCAGTGCAGTGAAGCTGGCTGCGTAGTAGTAGTAGTATATGTACATGGGAGGTGGCACTCCACTTTTCAGTCACAAGGGGGCGTGCTCCAGGTTTTTAGGGTAGTTTTTGGCCAGAAATTTATGAGAATGGGGTACACTCATTTTTTTTAATTTAGGCCCAGTTCTTGTGCACATCTTTTTGTAAAGGACTTGTCATAATGTCTCATTCAATTCCTACCCTGACCATCCCCCCCCCCGGGCAGCCCGGGAGTCAACAAAAATTCCTTGCTCAAATGCCCGGGGGCCAGGGAAAAATCAGTGGTCAAATGCCCGGGGGCCCGGCAATGAAAAAATGCCATATTCCCAGTTACTATATAAGCAAAAGCTCCTGTTCTAGTAAAATGCTGTTCAAATGCCCGGGGGCCAGGGAAATCTACGGTCAAATGCCCGGAGGGCCGGGAACATTTTTTTTGTAAATGCCCGGGGGTGTCCCGGGGGATGGTCAGGGTAAGAATTGAACGAGACATAATCCAACTATCATGTTGTTGCCCACTCCCTCTCCCCCCCCCATGGAATAGGCAGGGCTGTTGCAAGGTGATGCACCCCTTGTTCACTGAAAATTTTGTGTTTATTGTACGGTATCTTGTAAGTATTTAGGTGTAGTATGATTATGTAGAATTGTATTTAGCATTGATGGATGAATGAATAAAACTGAAAACTGAAGACGGCATCATCATGACATAGACCAAAAATTCAACTTACTTCAACAGCTTCCAAATAGAGCTGTTTTGAAAGAGGATCACAAAACTTTTTTGATTTTCTTTTTATTCCCTTTCTAAAGGAGTGTGTGAGCGCAAGCCTTTATGTGTTAGGCTGTAGTTCATTCGGTGGATGTTAGAGGTTAAACCTTTATACCAGTTAGATTTTTAGCCATTTATGGACAATATCAGTCATGGACCAGACAGAGATGGTGGGGAGTACCACTTTAGGTTGACAAGATTTGCAGAAGGAGTTGAACGCTCTTGCAGAAAAAAATTGTTTTAGATCTATGATCATTGTGGATTCTGAAAGAAATTCATGATTTGTGAATGCTCATTTGAATAGGTTTTGCAAAGTCAGTGTTGACGTAAACATTGCAATTTATACATCTTTTGATTGCCCAAACTATACAAAACAGCATCCTTTTTACCCCTTTTTGATGGGCTGAATCATATTGGAGAAATTCACTGTTTTCTGAGGAGAGTGGTTTTGCGAAACAGCATCTTGCTGTGCAATAGAGCGGAAAGCAGAGTTTACCTTAATATGATCAATATATCAATTTGCTTGTCAGTTTCATCCCCATCTTCACCCTTTTCTCCATAGAAAGTGTGGTCTTATGAGTGTGGCAAAATTCTGTTTTCCGATCTCCCTTTTATTCATGCGAAACATATTATCTATGATCAACCCTTTGTACTTTAAGTAATTGTACTTCATATTCAAAATACTTCTCTAGGAATGCATAAAGGGTCCCATAATCTTTCCGATTGTTGTTTTCTGTATTCTTTTTCTTGGTCTTCCCCTTTTGTTGGATACTTTTAATGTATCCAGTTAGTTTAAACTGCACATAATTTATTTCACATAGAATTTAAAATTATTTTAAACATACATGATTGTATGATGAAAAAGGTATTTTTCCGAAAGTTTTTTTTGTCCAAAGTTGTTTTTCCAAAGCTTTTCCGTCCGAAAGTTTTCGATTTTAATGTATTTGTATTATTTTTCATTATCATCGATTTAGGCCTGGGTTGCATGATAGTTGCTTTGCGCTTCGAATTGGTTTCAACCCATTTTGGTCAAAATCTCATGCAGTTACATGGCACCGGATTGCCATGAACCCATTTTGGGTTGCAGTTACACGACACCGAGTCACCCTCCACTGCGAAGTCTCAATCTATTGCCTTTGACAACTGCAAAAGCCCAAATGGAGGGGGGTCGCATCGGATTGGTGCAGTTACACAAGCAAATGGAGTGGAGTCGCATCGGATTGGTGCAGTTACACGAGATGGAATGCAGAGCGGAGTGAATCAGATTGATTTTCACCTCACCTCCAGAGCGGAGTGATTTCACTCTGTGAAAACGGAGTGGAGTGACACCGGATTGCCTCAGTGTCGTGTAACTGCACCTCCCTATCCGATGCGAAAAATGATCCAGTGTGATGAATCCGGTATCGTGTAACTGGGGCCGTGGATTAGCATACTTGTATAAGCCAGATTAAAATATCGTATCAATGTAAAATAAGATGACAAACAAACAAAGTCAACTGATAAGGGTATAAATGTTTGCTTTTTAGCTCTTTTGTCCCATATTCTGTGAAAGCATTCTACATGCAATTTTGCGAGCCAAATACACAAATTTGAGAGAGTTTTATCTCAAACCATGTGCAACAACATGCAAATTTTTTAGCAGAATAAATAGAAAATCTTTGATAACTTTCCATTTGATGTAAGTGGAGGGCTTGATAGACTTGGCCTGGCTTACTTAAAATTTTGGCTTTGAGGGGAGGACTTATTAGAGAAGGGCTAATTACGGCTTTTACAGTATTGCTATACAGTATAGTAGTTCTTATGTATAGAATTTAAATCCTGGCATTTCATTTCAGGAAATACCAACATTTATGTTTATGGCTAAACTATTGCAACGCGCCACCTACAAAAATACAAGGCCATGTAATAGCCATGTACAAGCCTTGTAGTTATGGCCTTGTAACCTTGTTATAACCTGGAATAGCCTTGCTGTAACCTTGTAAATGGCTTGAAAAATGCTAATTAGCCTTGTAGAAGCCTTGTGGAAACCTTGTGTTAGACTGGTTGCAGCTTGGAATCTTCCTGATAGCCTTGTAATTTTCTTACAAGGTTAGTACAAGGTCATAACAAGGTCATAATCCCCTCTACAAGGCTAAAACTTGGCCTGTACAAGGCCAAGTTTAGCCTTGTATTTTTGTACAGGCACTCTCAAAAATTTATTGTTTAAGTTGTTAATGTTTTTTTTGCAGCATCATGAGTTGGGATCCATACATAGACAACCTCATAAGTCACGCACCAGGTCATATTGACAAAGCAGTATTATTTGGTCAAGATGGGGCTGCATGGACAACCGCTTCGCATGCCAATGCTATGCCACATCAGGGTAATGAGCTCAAACTGATTGCAGATGAAATGAAGAAGAACGAAAATAATGGATTTGGTGCAACTGGAATTAGGGTAGGAGGCGTAAAATACCAATTCCTGAGACACGATGCTGATAGCAATATCGCTTATGGGAAAAAGAAGGGTGAGGGAGCAATCACTGTTCAGGCAACAAAACTAGGCTACATCTTGGCACACTGTCCAGAAGGAAGTCAACATGGCAAATGCAATGCAGCTGTGCACACTGTTGCACAATATCTGGTGTCAGTTAACATGTAACAAGTTATATAAATGACATTTTTTAGAAGTGCAACTCCTGAATAAAATTGACTCTTAAATCAATCAGCGCATCAGTTACTGCCAATCACGCTGTATTATTCCCTTCTTTGTTGCCTCCAGCTTTGTAAATTATCTTGTCTCAGTGTAGCTGCAGCAATTCTAGCAGCAGATTTTCAGTGGCGTATATTTTAGTTTTGCCAAATGAAAACCTGTTGTACCAAATGCTTGTGGAAAAAAGATGTCGGAAATTTTTTAGGTGCCAAAATTTGAATCACTAGTTTATGACTCATGATAGAAGTGATTGTTTTTGTGATTATTTTCCTTTAAATGGTGTTTCTCTTTTTACGTTCTGCTTTATTTTACAGGGAGCCTCATTTTTTATGTTTTTTATTCGTTCTTCTTTAACCCTATAGTGGTTGGGCTATCTGACACGTCCTATTTTGGTTGGGGGGGGGGTGAAAAAGCCCCCCTACCTAACTCTTGACTGGAAATAGATTGAGCAACCAGATTTGGTGAACTAATAGCCCCAGGCATGTACTTTACGAGATTATAAAAATTAACCAAAAATTAGCCGTCATTATTGCTTGCGTCAGCATCTTTCTTTGTGTGGTCAAGACTTGGCAAAATCGGTCAAAATTAGGAAAAATGCGATTAAATTTAATTTGGAGCACAATTTCCATCCAAACATGAAAATTATGATAGACTACATTATATCAAATAGCACTACCCTGCAAAGTATCTTTGCAAAATTTTGCTATTTTGCTACTTTTTTCGCGAAAATTAATATTCGAGAATTGGTGATTTTGACAGAGTCAGTTCCGGAAAATTGTCTTCCTCGCTCATTTGTCAAGATATTTTTATAAAACTTATTGAGTCGTTGGACAATAAGTAGCAGCACAAAGTCAGAAAATTTCCGGGCCATAATAATTCTCCTGGCAGAGTTACAATAAAGTCTATTTGGGGGGGGGCAATTTGCCCCCCCCCCACCAAAATAGGGTTAAAGTGGCTGGGTCACATGAAGTTAAACTTAATTCGAAACGAAAATTTTGAGGTTTTTTTGGTGGGCCACACAGATTTCCCATTATTTTTCTCAAAATGAAAGTGTCGTTTTGAAAATGGATGTTTGAATTTTGCAGAGGAACAAATGAAACGTTCTTATGTTGTAAAATTACAGAGATATGGGTGGATTTCAGAGTTCGTTATCTTATGAATTCACTCCTGCCACCAAAATTTGTGCAGAACACGATGGACACATGCCTGAAACAATATACATACAGAGATAACATGGTTTGTTTATGGTTCCGTGACCCAGCCCCTTGACCCTATTTTAACCGGGTAAAAATAAAGTGATTTTTTACCGGGGGCATTTTTCACTCCCCCCGGGGGGTTCTTCCATAGTAAAGGTACCCGCGGATGTGCCGCAAGCGGATGTGCCGCAAGCAAGGGTATACTTTTTCGGCTTCTAGTCTAGAAACTAGCTGTTGATGATGTTAAGTGAGTGCTGCTGAAAAGTTGAAGGTGAATGGGGCAAGGGAAATAGATGAGTACGGAAAGATGGTATAGGGGGCATTTGACCAAAATGAATTGCGTTTAATGATCAAGTTTCGACAGAATCGATGTTAATCCCATTACAGAATGCAATGCATCTTGGTCAAATGCCCCCGACAAGATCTCTTCCATAATGGTCTATTGGTCATACAAAAACTTTGTGATTTTGTAGGCAAGCAAAGTTGGGCATCCTCTGTCTTGTTACAGCAAGATTTGAACTTCCTGAGAGCGAAAACTTCAAATTATGTCCCCTCGTTATGCCTGAGATTCTTGGCAGGAGATTCTTGCTTTCAATATCGCACTTTTGTGTGTATTTATATGTTTCAGTAAGATCTCCCCGCAAACGACGGTATACTAGGCTAGGTAAGTTTCGGGTAAGTTTAAACTCTTCGAGTCTTTCTTCATATGGGGTATCCTTTGGTTCTGTATTGAGCTTAGTTACTTTTCTTTGTAACTGTGATATCCTTTTCATAAAAAGGTGGCCAAACAGAGTTTCCGTATTCTAGATGAGGTCTAACAAGTGCTGTCATTATGTCTCTATCCAAATACGTGGTAAAAATTTGTTCACTTGGAGATAGATACTATAGGCATGGGTAGTTAGACACTACAGGTGTGCTTCTATGGAGGAGCGCAGGCAATATGTATCTGCGGAGGAAATATTGTTTAGTACTGCGGAGGAGATATAGAAAGAACGAAATATCTCCTCCGCAGTACTAAACAATATTTCCTCCGCAATACATATTATCCAGTGCTCCTTCATAGAAGCACACCAGCAGTGTCTAACTACCCATGCTATAAGAGGCAGATACGAAAAACGGAAACATTGCTAAGCACACTGAGGCCTTTCAAACTTGTGTTATCATCTCAGAGTGTGACACAGGGAGCCCACATAAAAAGTAGTAAGAAAGCAAACGAAATGCGGCTTCTGCGAGTGAGATACGGCAAAAGCAGCATTTGTGGAGGAGCAATGTGCGCTTGGTGGCTTTGCGGAGGAGAGAGGAAAGAGCGGGGGAGAAGACTATATGCAGCTGAACATTGAATACCCTGGGTACCAGACTCACTTACATAAAAACAGAGGCTGTCTCTGTTTTTATGTTAGAGAGGCTGGTACCCAGGGTAAACATTGAAACCAGTGATTGAAACGTAATTGCCATTTTTCTGCCCATGCCTGAAGTCTATTTAGATCATTCTGCAGACCCTGATAATCAAGGTCATCATCTATACACGAGAGCAGCTTTGTGTCATCTGCAAATATACTTATCCCAGTTTTTGTTACACCTTGCATATCATTCACAAAACAGATGAAAAGAACAGGGCCCAACACATTCCCTTGTGGGATTCCGCTAAGGACTGGTGACCAACTAGAGCATGATCCATAAACTGTTACTCGTTGACGTCTATTAGATAGAAAATCCTGTATCAATTTATTTTTATCCATCCTAGCACATTCCCTCTTCTTGTCCATAGTTACTGAGTTATAATAATTACCAAATCACCATTTCCCATTTCGGGGTAGTTTAGTTCTACTTTTTAACCTGGTGATACAACTAAACTAAATTACAGTAAACTAAACAATGAAGGAAAAGCTAAACAACAGAATCTACACGTTTTTCATAAGAAAATTGGATCAGCACTTAGTACTAAAAGTTTCTTAATTTCACATGAAAATGTCGGTGCATTAGTAGCAAAAGTTTCTTAGTTTCTTACTCTTTGGGATCAAAATTTGCGATATGGTTCAAAGTTGAGCCTTCTTATCGACAAAGGGCTTCCATTTTGCATTGATATTGTCACCACGAATGAACCATGCACATAGAGGCAAAAAGTTCCAATTTTTGCAGTGAAAACTTCATATTTACAAAAGCAATGCCGCACAAACCGAAATCTACCGACTCTTATTCTAGAAGTAAAATTTTAGAGTTTCTTAATTTTTCATGAAAGTAGTACTAGAGTTCCTTCACTTTCTCATATAAAAAAATGTAACAAACTCAAACTATGTATTTAAAAAATCTTTTGAAATTTGCTAGCCTGCGTACAGCCTCAAATCTTCCTCGAAGGAAAAGTAGACTTTTCCTTTGAGTAGGAGTTGAGGCTCATGCACGTAGCACGTAGACTTATGACGATGAGTCTCTTGTTTCCCTGTGCTCTTTGACTTCTTGATGGCGCTTCAGTCAACAGAGACTCATAATATTACTCTGAAAAAGTTGACCCTATTAGGCCTAATATGCTGGGATTCCTAGCATACCAATCAGATTGCGAGATTTGGCAAAGAACAATAAGTTTCGAACCTTCAATTCGATTGACGCAGCTTACTAAATTTGAAGGAAGTTGCTGCAGCAGGTACTTGAAGATTTCTCTGGCATGTTTTCGTCTTAAAAACATGGGAATTGCAGCATTAAAAGACTCATTTTGCACTCACCAGGTAAAGTGAACTTTCTCCTTTAAATGAATACCAAGTTTTGTTGATTTAATGTCTGCTTACCGTGGTTTCTATCGCATTTCCTTTCTGAGGAGTGACTGTTGAACAGAGCCGAAGCAGTCGTTCGATCCAGATTCGATCAATCGAATGCAGAAGATAGGGTCAGGTTTTTAACTGTTTCATTATGAGTCCCTGTGAGCAAGGTACCGCAGGGATACAAGGGACTCATCGTCATAAGTCTACGTAGCACGTAGGCTAAAATTTGCATGTTTGACAAATGACAGCAACAACAACTGGATGGAATCGAGACTTGGTTTTTGAAAGATCAAACAGTCACTAAAACACACAACACGAAATTGTCCACATCAACACAGCACATCATTTGACGACAACGAAGTGAAATCGAAAGGCGATGGCAACTGCTTCAGCTTTTAGTGATGTCCCGGTTGCACCTCCTGATGCTATCTTTGGATTGCAGCAAAGCTTTTTATCTGATTCTAACCAACAAAAAGTAAATCTTGTGATGGGAGGTAAGTTGTGTTTGTGGGCCTAAATTGTGATAGGCCTAGTAGGTCTAGACCTACTAGCGGCAGGGGCGGCTGGGACCAAAAATAAATAGGTATTCAAATTGTCGGAAAAGGACCCTCTCTCAAGAGGGGTGCAGGGCATGCCCCCACCCTGAAAAAATTGGTTTTAAGGTATTCTAAAACGTCGCAAAGAGCCTTTCATAAGTTTTTCGTGGAAAAAGTTTCTCTCCTGCAATCATTGTACAACAGAAAGTAGAAGCATGCATATCACATGTCAAAAGTAGTTAAAGCCTACTAGTGAAGTCTTTTAAGTTTGGAAAAGACCAGGAAAATCCCTCATGCTTCGGAAACCCACGACAGATGAACGAGCAGAACAGGAGGAAGAGAAAGGGACTTGGGCTTTAAACCGCAAGGGTTATAGTTATTATCAGATATCATGATGCAATCAAAACACGTGGAGACTTGCCGCCTCCAGAAAGCCACCAAAAAGGCAAGGTATTGAGATTTCGACCTGAATACCATGGCCCCGTAAGAGCCCCGTAAGAGGGATCTCCACCTTCTCAAAATCCTCCAAATACGATCTTGTCTGGATTCTGAAGCTCTCTGCTACATTTTTTAGTGGTATTCAACGTTTCATAAAGTAAATCTATGAGAATTTGAACGTTTTTTCTTTCACGTTATTAGAAACTCGCACTCGCATGATCATGGACCCTTCAAACCGATAGCTATAAATTACACTGATGTACAAGGTTAAAAAACGTTGTTATGGGCCTTCTAAATTTACCAATGAAAGCTGCTTGTGAGTGAGCTGATTTCTTTATTCCGATCGCAAATAAAAGAAATTAAGAAACACCCCAACGCTGACCCCAACGATACTTGCTACGAGTCGTTTCATAAAACCCAATCCATCATACACAACGGACATTGAAAGCGAAGACACAAGGGAACCTCCCCGTAGTATTCAGAATGAAAACTGAATATGTTCAGTTTAGAAACTGTTGTGAGGCCGAATGTTCTATGGCTGTCAACGTCACAGAGGGCGACGGAAACAAAGAGTTAGTATTCACGATGGCCTCTGAATACCTCATGGCCAATAATCCCTAATATCAATAGCCTATCATATTCTCTTAGAAACAAATTCCTCAACGGATTAGCGATCAGTTATCCTCTTTCTTTGAGACAAAATGGAAAATAAATATAGTCTGTGCGTCATTTCTGACATCATATAAGGGTTCTTTCACCAAATTCAGCATCTCCTCCACACATAAAGTTGTTGCAGGAAACTTATTTTCGAAGGTTGAAAATGTTAAGAAATCTTTGCAAAAAAATAGGCATTCAGTGAATACCTTGAATACCCCTCAGCGCCGCCCCTGACTAGCGGCGCTAATGCAGTTTCAACTTAGCTAGCCCCTAGAGCCTGCCGCCACTTGACAGGCTAAAGTCTTACTTTACTGTCGCTATAAATAGAATCACAGCATCGCTTTGATCAGTTGCTTTTGATCACCACAACACATACACAAGAGACGGTCATGCAACCCCATTGTTTCCACAAAGTGATATTTTGTATATTTTCATATGAAAGGTTCAATTGAATGACGTTGGAGCTTCTATCACTATTGTGCACATTCGAAAATTAAATGCTACAAAATGTATCAAAATATCGTTCAAATCGGATTCTTTTTTAGAACAGGAAGTTCAAGTTCAAAGAGAACCAAACTAATTCCGATGATTTTCTTCTGCACAGAAACCACACAAATGAATTATTGGCAGCCTGAATAACTCATACTTTCTTATTATAGCGGCAGTAAGACTTTAAGGACCTGTTTATATGAGGCGGGCTGGCCCATTAGCGAGCTGGCTCTCCTTCAGGCGAGATCCTACTTACCTGGTCACAACTTTGTAAACAGCAGTTTGCGTTCAGATGTATGCCGGGCTGGCCCATCTTGCCAAGATGCCGGTTATCGAGTGCCGGGATCCCGCCTCAAACGGGCTGACTTTTCTCATATAAACAGAAGAAACGGGCTAGCCCACCTGTAACGCACGCCCAGAACACAGCAGGTTTGTTAAGTTTCCAAAAATGGAGGACCCTTTGACCTTTGTCACATTTGGCGCCAAGGCTGGAATCTTTCTTTTGTAAAAATGACAGGAAATATTTCCTCATTCTTTCAAATTTACACAAAAGAAAGACTGCATGTGGTACCCAAGGGTCAGCTGGCTCGGGGCTGGCTCACTATCGAATCTTTCATATAAATCCTAGCAAACGGGCCCTAAACTGGCAATGCAGCGTTTTTCATTTCAATTTCATTTCTAGTCAATTACATGAATATTCTCAGCTAAGCTTACCTGTTAGTCTAACATGAAAAGATGATACAATTTCCACAAAAGGATAAAATATCCACCTTTTCTTACTTTCCAGATGGGGGGAGACCCCCCTCCCTTGTCTCCTGAACAGATAGGAGACCTTCTCCAGAATGGGAAACAAATCCATGAAAATTGTTGAATTTTAGGTCTCCTAAATAAATGGGAGACAAACATAAAATATACAGTTTTGACGATGATCTCTCCATCCAATACAAAACTACAGGGGATTGCAGAAAAACTACATGGAGCAAGTAAAAATGGGCAAAGCTCCCAGAAAATTGTTCAGGGTCATGGCCCTCTGCCCTCAGGAAGTGGCCTTTCAATTGCTAAGAAATGCCCTTATTTATCCTCAAAATTAAAGATCTGACTACCTAAATAACACAGGTGACTATTCTTCACCTGAAGTTATTGGTGTCTTTCTAGTGTACAGAGACGAGCAAGGAAAGCCATACACCTTGCCAGTGGTAGCGAGCGTAGAGAGGGCAATGGCACAAGACAAGACACTAAATCATGACTACCTTCCAATTGCTGGCTTGAAAGACATGTGTGAAGCTGCTACAAAACTTGCCTTAGGAAGTGAAAGTACAGCAATTGTCCAAAATAGAGTAAGTATCATGTTTGTAAAGTTCTTGATATTGTGTTTGAATTAGCATAGGTTCCAAATCTTAAAAAAGGCTGGTGTAAAATTTAATAACCTATTTCTTTGAACTGAGTGACTTCAAAGAAACTTTGCTATTTTTCTATAATTCTACCGTTGGACTTTTCTAAAATCTTCAATATTTTCAGAATTAGAATGTTTTTCTTCTTTTTCAAGAATCCAAGAAAAATTTTCAAAAAAATTTAAAACCATCGTAATATCTAAACTGTTTGACGCAATATGAAATAATTTGGAAGAAAACCATAGTTTCTGAATGCCTACAATATGGTATAAAGCAAAAGTCTGTCACTCATCTGTTTTATGATTTTGAAATTTGATGATGTCATAACCTCAAATGAGTTGAAATGTAAGAGACGCTGTAATTTCGAAAAATATGCAAAACTTCTAAAAAGTCCAGCGGTAGAATTATAGATAAGGATCTAAAGTTTCTTTCAAGGCATTCAATCCAAAGATATAGGACACTGAATTTTACACCCACCTTTTGTACGCTGAGTTAAAGATTTGGAACCTATGCTGTTTGAATTGTGATTGTTGTGATACTGTATATATTTTATGTACCAGGTGAGCCAGAGAGAAGTTCCCACTTTTGAAAATTCATAGCATCAAGACTACGCTCATTTTTTTATAAGAAACTGCTTATAAGAAACAGTAGGCTCAATTTTTCGAAAGTTAAGAAACAACCCTACCTGGATTTGAAAAGCTAAGAAACTTTTTGTAATTTACAGTTTTAATTTTCCTATTGCAATCAAAAATGTTTCAACACTGTACAGTTATAGCAACTGTTTGGACATTATTTTGGGTGCGAATTATGTTATTTACGTGTTTTGAGATCTTACTAAGCAATTTGGGAACCCTTTTTGACAAAACAAGATTAACTCTACAATTCTGGCATTAAAAATATAAGAAACACGTAAGAAACTTTTGGTAGCAAAATGGCCCAAAAATTTAAGAAACTGCCTACCAGCCCCGGACCTTAGTTTCTTATAAAAAAATGAGTGTACTGGATGGATTGGAATGAATCAATATTTGCTTGACAGCTGAAAGATGGAAGTATTTTTGTGATTTTTCTCGCCTTCTTATGAGCACTGGAGAAATTAGTAAATTCAAGTTTGCCAAACCTTTGTGGTTGCAAAATGACTGAAAAAGGCCTAAAATACTTGATCAAATCATAAAGGACTCCTCTCTCAAACAACAGAGATAATGAAATTTTGCATGGGTAAGAGCTATTGTATGCACATTTATCGCCCTGGGATTGAGAAAATCTTTAGTATCTTTTTGAGAATCTATGCCATATAACTCTTGAGAGAAGTGAAACACCCATGAGTGCTGTTCTGTGTGAGGAGAGTCCTAACGATTTGGTCAAGTGTTTTAGGCCCTTTTTCAGTAATTTTGCAACCATGAAATTTTTGGAAAGTTGAATTTACCTACATTTGCAGTGCTCGCAAGAAGACAAGAAAAATCACAAAAGTACTTTGATCTCTTCGCTTTTAACTAGAATTCGAATCATTCAAATCCATGAAGTACTTGTGGTGCTATGAATTTTTGAAAGTGATAACTTTTTTCTGGCTCACCCAGTACAGTACAATGACTTACTCATTCATAAAAGTCTCTTAATTTTACGGGATCAACCTGCAGTCATCTATTCCCTTGGTCCTTCCTTAGATTTTGTTCCCAATATATTCACTCAAGACTTAGGCCTCAGGTCCCTTTGCACGTAGGAAATGTAACTCACGATTTTTTACCTTTTTGTTCCTTGATATAAATTTACCGCATATTATCATCATTCAGATCATCATTCAAATCCACAGAGGGTGAACCAAGTTTGGTTTGTAACATTCAAAAACATGTTTCTTTCAAATAGATTTATCAATATTTAGTAGATATAATATAATAGATATATAATAGGTATATATCGATTTCAATTCACATCTGACAGAGATTCACTCAAAATTAAACCAAAAGATACAATTTGTGCACTTGACTTAATTGTGTGCCCATGAAAATTTTTTTTTACCCTGCTCCAGAATTTTTGGCTCAAAATGATAACCAATTCTAGAAAAAAATAGGTGAAAAGGATACTCCAAAACATGAACATTTGACCAAAAAACGACCCGATATAACAAATATCCCCTTTTGACATGTTTTGACAACCTGCTCTAGAAAAATTGCCTTATTTTGATACCCTGTGCTAGAAAAAACGATACCCTTAAAAAACGGCACATCCTCATCGGACAAATATACTAAGTACCCCCCCCCCCCCTGGCAAGTGAGTTTACTTTAATCCCCTAATGCATATTCCCGCAATTTTTGAGAAACAGGATTGCTCCATTTAAGATGCTCATATTTCCAAGCAATTGTAACTATTTTTGGGAGTGAGTTGGTTTAAACCGTACTCAAATCCTAATACCATCAGATCATGACGAGAACGGAAAATCAAGAAATTTTTCGTCTGAAGGGTTACAGTAACCTTAATGCAATTCAATGATTGAGCTTATGTATTAGTAGATATATAACAGATATATTTATATCTATACATTCTTTCTTGTCAATGGGAGAACCAGAGCTAAATGAAAGGCCATTAGAACAGTAAAAACAAATACGCTGGAGAAATGATCAGTCTCTTGTGAAGGTCTCCTCTGACAGTGTGTTGAGTTTTAGCCTTTGTGAGGTTGAACATTTCTAGGATATGGAAAATCTTGTAGTTACAAGCTTATAAGCACTTTCATTGTTTTGTAGGTATGCGCTGTGCAGTCTCTATCAGGAACTGGCGCTTGTCGCTTGGCAATTCAGTTTACAAAGCAATTTTTTCCATCTCCAACAATTTTTGTTTCAAAGCCAACTTGGGGTAAGGAAAACTATTCAATTTTTACATTTTGAATTAAACATTACGATTTGGTTTGTGAATCATTAGAAAACTGATTGTTTTGCTTGTTTTGGATGCTTTTTCCTCTAATTGGACCTTTTTACTTGTCAGAAAAGAGGTTTAGATCGAGCGTCCAAATCTGTAGCCTTCGCGTAGACCCATTATTCCAGAAGAAGAAAGGGTCTACGAGGCAAAGAGCAAAGGCTTTCTACGGCTGCCCAATTAATCGTTCTAATCCCCTTTTCAAATCATTTGTAAAACGCGTTGAAACCATAGAAATAGAAATATTTCTATGGTTGAAACAAAGGCTGCATTAATAAAGTTTCCAGAAATCTGGAAACCTCAGTAGCAAGCTTTTGCTCTTTGTTTCGTAGACCCTTTCTTCTTTTGGAATAATGGGTCTATGCGTAGGCTACCAAATCTGCGCCAAATCTGGTAAATTTGGTGAAAGAAAACAAAATCATGACCCCCGTTCTCAGTAGAAACACTACTACCTGTAGCAAGAAGTTTATTCGGATCTCAACACTTCAGGGAGTTTATCAATGCTAGCTTTGCTTAAATTGACTTAGAGTGGTTCAGTTTATACACTGTGAAGTTTTATTCACCTCTTGGCCTTGTTTCTCGTTATTTTCATTCATCGTTAGCTGATTTTGTTCCCTATTGTTGTGTAACAGTTTCAAAACGAAATGCTGGCATGCAAAAGGGTTTCATTTTGCGAGATTGCAAATCAAACTTCGCTGTTTTTAACCTTTGTTATTCAAATGACAAAAAAGTCAGCTAGAAATGAATGAAAATAACGAGAAATAAAGCAAAAAGGCCAATAACACTTGCCTGTGTGCAAACTAGGCTATTGCTAACTGACTTTGCGCAAAATAGTTGATAACAAACTCTCTGAAAAGTGTTGAGATCTGCAGCAACTTCTTACCACAGCTAGCAGCGTATCCACTAAGAATGGGCTCCAGCTTTTGTTCTCCTACCTAAAATGGGGAGGCTCAAACCCCCCTCTCCGCACACCTCTTACAGACCTGCTAATTATAACACTCTTTTAAAGGCAATCATAACAAAGTTTGCAAGCATTCAGGATATGATGATGTAAGAGAATACAGATACTTCAACCCTAAAAACAATGGACTAGACATTGAAGGCATGTTAGAAGACCTCAAGGTAAGCTTTCCCAATCTTTTTCCATTCATTAGACCTTACTTCTTCTCAGTTGAGTTTTTCATTTAACTCTCTGAAAGATTTTAATTTCTTATTAAATATTCTCATTCTGACAGCAATTTAGACTATTCTTGCAGCCATTTTCTTGCGTTACAAACGAGGAACGAAAAGGAAGACTTGTTGCAAGTCCAACGTTTCTCTTGTATTTTGATTTCAATTTTGTAAGTTTTAAAAGGAAATTTTTTCCTGTAAGTATTAAGCTAGCAGGACCCTAATGATAATAATATTGTAAATATTGATAAGTTATCCTGTTGCAAATATTAGTAATTTATTTTTATTATCATTGTTATTATTTTTGTTATCACTAAATAACTAACGTGATGAAAAGTTTAAACACCATTCTGGCCGCGTCAGTCTTGGAAATGCACACCTCCTGAAAAATGGGCACTTTTTGATTTATTGGAAAATTTTGGGGGCACGTGCCCCAAGTGCTCCCTCCCTGGTTCCTACGTCTCTGTTATTGATAGAACTTCATTTGCAGAATGCACCAGAACGCAGCGTCATTGTACTCCATGCATGTGCACATAATCCAACCGGAGTAGATCCAAAAAAAGAGGAATGGGAAAAGATTGCTGATGTTATCGAGGTTAGATCTTTCAATATGTTGTTGTTGTTGTTGTTGCTATTGCTGTCATGTTGGTAAAGATATTTCCTGGATACAGCATAGGCATCAAATCTTCGCTACACGTTAAAGGATATATCCGGTGTTGGTATGATTGATGATAAGATGCAAGATTATACTTTTATGATTGGTGTATCGTACTTTTTCCCACAATTTTGTGTCTTTCTCTGCGAAATCACGTATTCAAATAGGCGACTGGCGGGTAGTGACATCCTAGGGGCAAAGAATCTGTGCTCTTCTGACGTCACAATCAACGATGACGAGGCTGCCCTATTGTTTTCTTGCCTCTTAATCGGTGCTAGCCGCTTTTTCGTGTTTTGATGAAGAATGGCGGCGAAATTGCAATGATTTTTGGCCCAAATTTGCAAAATGTTTAACGAATTTACAGCTGTTATGAATTTCAAAATGTGGGAAAAACTTATGGATTCGCTGCAGCAGTTAGTAAGTTTGTTTTCTAGCATTGATCATACCAACCCCGGAATTATCCTTGAAAATTAATTGTGTAAAATGTTTAGAGGTGGCTTGAAGCGAAAAATGTTATTGATTCAAACGAATAGCACTGTTGAAAGATAAAAACTCTTCTGCAAATCTTTTTATATCTCTGTTTGTTTTTGAGTAATCTATGGATTTCAAGTATCAGCTAGTGATGAATTTATTTTGTTTGCAAATCACTAGGATGATACATGGAATTGTATCTTAACTTTGGAAGGTTACAGTTCACGGTGATCCAGAAATGAGAAAATAGTCCAGAAATACCAAAAAACAAATTTTGAAAAATGATTTTTGCTCTATTTTTACTCCAAAGATAACACATGGATTAGTTTAACACAAAAAACCTCATTCTAATCGGAGTTATACTCGTAGAGCTAAAAATTCACAAAGTTAACGTAAACAAATGAAATGCAACATTTAGTCAATTTCAGGATGAAATCCACTATTGCCTGCAATAAAGTAAATTTTCAAATGTCTGTAGAATCACTTTGCCATATCGGATCTTTACAAACTTTTTTTTACTTGAATGAGAAACACTTTGACTATATTGTGACTTAAAAGATAAATTTTCGCGATTTTCGTTCCTTTCAATTTTTGCGAATGCCGAGATGTACTTTTTGTGAATGCTTAGGCCTGAAAATTGTTAATATTTTGAAATTTGAGTTAAAAACAGGAAATACATGTCAAAACATGTCTGCACAACATACTTTGTCGTTAAATTTGAAGCATTGGCTGCACTTTTACCAAAGGTTTCGTACATATTCGTACCCAAAAATTTTTCATGCAATTTTCTTCTTTTCTGGTATTTTCAGGGAAATTGGCAAATTTCTGCAACAATTGTCATATGATATCAGGGGCGGCTGGGAGTAAATTTCCTTTGGTATTACTTTTTAAAAATTTGGAAAATGCTCAAGACAGGAGACTGTTAACAATTTCTTCGCGAAGCGAAGGAATTGTTAACCCTTCCAGCTGGGGTATGGGGGGCGCTGTGAGCCCCCCATTGGGGTCCAGGGGCGAAGCCCCTGGAAAAATTAGCGTTTTTGATGAATTACAGCCTTAAATTGTCTCTAAATGACAACAAACAGGACTGTTCAGCGGTTGCAGCTAATCTTCCGTTCGAACGTCCTGCGAGCAGTGGCTAGTGATGGCTGAGGCCGACTAGTTGTGTAAAATATTTTGCGGCTCCTACTTCTTAGCCACCATGCGGGCCCGTTATTAGAATTGCGATTCTAATAACGGAGACCGCTGGTCGAGGGCCCACTGTATATTCAAGGAGCCTTGGGACCGGCAACACGACATATATATTTAAATAAGTCGTTTTATTTACTTTTGAAAAATCTCCCATGACCAGGCAAGGCTAACAATAAAATGTATTCTTCGCTTTATCTCCACATATCCATGAGTAGCTCTCGTATTTTTCTTTACTCGTTACATTCTTAACATTCAATTCTGGGCATGGCCTTCCACCCTTTTTCAGCTCGAGACGCTGCCCGTGCATTAGTTTCCCCTGTTTTGACATCATGGAAAATACATTTTGAACACCCAAACGTTGACTAGTCACTTGATCTTGCAAAACACGATTCATGTTGAAACAGTCGACAAATTAGTAAGAGCATGTAAGAGCATAAAACGGCACTGGCGATAGATAACTGGCCGCGTTATTAGAAATCCAAAACTAATAACGGGGCTGCTAGGCTCCTCTGTCTGAGGAGCCCAAAACAATTGGAATTTACGTCATCGATGTCTTCCAAGACAAAGAATTGGCTGTATCCGTTATTAGAAACAAGAAAGTAATAACGCGACGAATGCTTACAATATGGTTTGAAAGACATAAAGGGTTTCAGTCGTTAAGGATTAGCAGTCAATTGTCGCTGTCTCAAAATGTATAGAAATTATTTATTACATCATTCTATGAGTTTGAGAGAAGAAAGCAGCTCCCTCGTTGCATAAACTTCATTGGCGCAGCGACCTGATTTAGAAACATTACTTGAAAAAACGCGTTCTGATTAAGAAACTTTACTTGAAAAAAAAAGTGTTATTACAGTAATAACGCTAATACCACTGCCCGCCGCCCCTGGTATGGTTTCATTTGATTTGTAAGTTTTGCAAAATATGTCTCTAGGGAATTCATAAGGAGAGAAATATAAAAATAGGTCAATATGAAGTGACTTCTCTTTTTGTGTTCAGATTCTGCAATCAGCAAAGAAGCTTTTATAGTAACATCTATTAATTATTAAATTATTTCGGACCAAAGCCAAGCAGTTGTTGGTTGAAACTTCTCAAGAATTAAAAATTTTCGAGTAGCTTTAGCTGCACCATGTTTTTTTCGAAAGAAGTTGTTGAACTAAAACATTTCCATTAGGTTTGCTTTTTTCAGCGCTGCCTTGTTTACTGCGTGCTTTCTAAGTCCCCAGTAACTTACGAACACAATTTGCGGGATGAAAGGACAAAAATTTGATTTACATGAAATGATATACATTTGGACAAAGAAACGGCTCAAAATTTAATGAGGCTTAAACTGTATACAAATAGTTAAGGGGTACTATTGTAGATATATAGTCAAAGGACATCAGAAAGTTTTAAAACATAAATTCTCGATACTTTAGCCAAGAATTAAATGGTTATAAACTCCATGTATATTTGCTGACCGAAACGGTTACAGTATACGTTCAAAAATATATCTGTTCTTTTCTTGTTAGTTTCCATATCTCCATTCATAATTTTGGATTTTAGAACGCTGCTCGTGAACAAAATGAGTACAATATGCTGATAAAAGTAGCATGAAAGGGCATTTAGATTGTCTGCAAGTATATCTTCATTTGGTTCATCCATGGTTTTACGTATATCACAACTTCAGAAACACATTTCATATCATATGACAATTGTTGCAGAAATTTGCCAATTTCCCCGAAAATACCAGAAAAGAAGAAAATTGCATGAAAAATTTTTGGGTACGAATATGTACGAAACCTTTGGTTAAAGTGCAGCCAATGCTTCAAATTTAACGACAAAGTATGTTGTGAAGACATGTTTTGACATGTATTTCATGTTTTTAACTAAAATTTCAAAATATTAACAATTTTCAAGCCTAAGCATTCACAAAAAGTACATCTCGGCATTCGCAAAAATTGAAAGGAACGAAAATCGCGAAAATTTATCTTTTAAGTCACAATATAGTCAAAGTGTTTCTCATTCAAGTAAAAAGAAGTTTGTAAAGATCCGATATGGCAAAGTGATTCTACAGACATTTGAAAATTTACTTTATTGCAGGCAATAGTGGATTTCATCCTGAAATTGACTAAATGTTGCATTTCATTTGTTTACGTTAACTTTGTGAATTTTTAGCTCCACGAGTATAACTCCGATTAGAATGAGGTTTTTTGTGTTAAACTAATCCATGTGTTATCTTTGGAGTAAAAATAGAGCAAAAAACATTTTTCAAAATTTGTTTTTTGGTATTTCTGTACTGCTCTGGATCACTGTGCAGTTGTAAGAAACGTTTCAGCTGAACTATATAACTGAAATAAAAATTGTTTAACAAATGATATGGTATTTAGAAAGACATGCTAATTGAAGGAAAGTTCTTTGATTGGATTTCCCTTTGGAAATATAGTCAACCTTGTATACTCTCTTCACTTTTTGCAAACATTATGACGTCATCAGCCAAGCCTACAACGTAATGGATTAGTCGAAATGACATAAGATATCAAAACTTTAAACGGCATTTTTTATCATTCAACAATGCTATTCATCTGCATCTATAGAATTTCACTTCAGATCACCTTTAAAGAACAACTGTTAACCATGACCCTTAGGTGGTGCCAAAATACCGGGTGAGTCAAAAAAATAGTCCCCGGTTGAAAGGCAAATGCTCCATGAATATGGAAGCAATGATATTGAAGACTGTCTTGTTTTATTACCAATGTCTTAAATTCGGTTCAGTAATTTACCCGGCTTTAATCGGCCATTCCTTCCCGTGGATATGGGAGATTTTCTGCACAAAGCCCCTTCCAAAAACCTGCAAAACGATGATGTCACGACTTCAAAACTAGCTGATTGTCAGAAATACTAGGATTCCGAAAATTATTCTTAAGAATGCCTTTGCTGGAATTACTAAAAGCTCTTTTCCAGCAGTTCATTTGAAAGAAAAGGGCAACAGTGTTTACACGATTCATTTTGAAGTCTTTTTGAAGATCAACGCCATGTTGCTGGATATATCTAGCGCAATAATTTGATATTAACTAAAATCAAATACAGGGTGTCCCAAAAGAATTGTTCGACATTTGATTTGATGTAAAGAACTTTACGATATAATAAACGGGCTCTATGGTAAAATACCTTCTTTCCTAGGACCTTGAATTACAATTAGGCACAGAGTCGTGCGAATTCGCTGCATATTCATGTACTTACGAGCTTTTGCAGTTCAAGTTTGTGCTAAAGCTACTAAAATGAGGGATCAATTTTGGAAGATATTTTATTTTTCTCGAAACAGACTAGTATATAACTGTTGAACTTATATCCGCGTCAGTACGGTAAAAATTTGAAGATCTTGCAAGCATATGTACCTCACAGGTTGCAAATATTTTCAATTTCTCTTGCAGGAAAAGAAGCATTTTACAATCTTTGATATGGCCTATCAAGGATTCGCCTCTGGAGATCCGGACATTGATGCGATGGCAGTTCGATACTTTGCCAGCAGAGGCATGGAATTCTTTTGCGCACAATCCTTTGCAAAAATCTTTGGCTTGTATAGTAAGTACAATCATATCATAGCATTAGCTCATGTTTGTATTTAAGACTACGTCCACACGATATACAGTAAATCCCCACATATACAGTTAAGCCCGAAATTATTCATACCTATGCCAAATTCTGAGTATTTTCCATCGTTCTATTTAATGACCAATTTTACTGTGGCAGAAGTTTCGTAAGAATGTGATAAAAGGCTGAAACAAGTGCTACAAGAGACATTTCAAGGAATGAAATATCTTGTGAATTGGCTAGTAAATATAACGATTGAAAATACTCCAAATTTGGCATAGGTATGAATAATTTCGGGCTTAACTGTAAGAACCTACTTTTTTGGGAGCTATGCTGAAATAGGTTCTTATTTTAAAAGGTATAACGGTTCTTATTTGAAGAGTGCCTTGCGTAGGCCATTTTAGAACCTTCGCCAACGATTTTCAGCCCTATTATCTGTTTTGGCAAGGTTATAATATACCTAATAACCAATGCTAAGCTTTCAAACAGCAGGGGAGGAGATTCAAACGTTAAAAGCCCATTGGGACAAAAATGAACTTAATAATGACAATCCAAGATCAACTTTGCTACCCCTGCAATAAGAACATATTTTTTATCAAACTGAAACAGGTTCTTAATTACAAGGTGCTTAAGTTAGGAAAAACAGCCTCTAGGTTCTTATTTTTGTAGGTTCTTATATGCGGGAATTTACTGTATACCATGAGCTACAGGGGACATAATGATTTGAATTTGCAATTGATATATAATGGGAACTTACTAGAATTCTTTTCTGTCGTTTTTTAATCGTGCAATTAACTGTCTAAATCTTATTTTCCAAGCCTATACAACCGACCGCCATCTTGAATGGGTTTTTGAAAGATTGCTTGCGGAGGAGCAAAGCTTCATTCAGAAACCTTTGATGCAGAATAGCGGTTACGAAAGGACTCTCGAGCTGTGATGCTGATTGTGTTGGCTTGGAAAATACGATTCATACAGTAATTGCGAGTAGGAAACGATAAAGAAGAACTTGGGTAAATTTCATAACATCTTAACAATGGAATGAGTTAACTACATAGTCAAATCACGATGGGAATAGCTTAGGAAATTCGTACTGGGTGTCTCAAAAAAGTACTCCCGTTTTAAAAATCACCAAAATTTGATTACACGGCTGATCTTCAATTTTCTTTTTTCGTCAAGTAGATCAAAGACCAGATTATTTTCCAAGACATAGCTGATCTTGTAAGTGGTTTAAGAATGAGAAAATTTAGCTCTTTTTAGGGCTACCTGGTTTTGAATCTTACTGCAAAAAAGCACTGATGATTGCCAAATCAATTTCTTTGTGCGTTTAAAACTTCTAGTATAGTCATAAATGACAGAAATAAATGCGCACTATCATTGGAGACTTCAATGATGATAAAAAATCTGAAAATTTTGAATCGTAGGCAAGATTGAGTATATTGCTTAAAAACTATAGCTCAAAATAAGGTTTTTCAACATGTAAATTTCCTACCTTGCTGTATCAAAAGCAAACATTTTATGACCTGTGAATATCTTTGGTTCTTTGACAAAGCAATTCAAAGAGCAAATTTTATCAAAGGTTTGATAATCAATTTTTGGTGATTTTTTAAACAGGAGTACTTTTTTGGGACGCCCAGTAGCTTACGCCAATCAAATCACTCATTTTGTCTCCTGATGCTCATGTATATACCTGCACAATTTGAAAACAGCAAAAATTGTGATGGTACCGGAATTCTAGTTTAGCATTCACACACTACCGGCACGATTTAGAAATAGCAGAAACTTTTGCGGTAACGAAATCGTTACAATCTCTCCAACAATGATGCAAGAATTTGACCCCACAGAAATTTATCTATGTCTAGACTGTCTAAAGAATCCATCATCCTCATTCTGATTGCGTCCAGAAACGTTCCCGTTTCATCCTTTTTGAGTGCTCACACGATGCCGTTTTCAAAGTGTGCTGGTTAGAGCTCAATTTTTAAATTTCACCGTTTTCGAATCGTGCCTCAAAAAGCGTACCGTTTTCGTGTGAACGGGAGGCATATCCATCACATTTTACACCGTTTTCGAATTTTGCCGCAAAGAATATACCGCTTTCGTGTGAACGGGTTAAAATTTCCACCGTTTTTGAATTTTGCCTGCATCTTGTGAACCTAGTCTGAGTTGTGATAGCAAAATGATAGATTGCAGCATAGTCAACAGAAACAGAACCAGTTGTTTTTCTATTGACTACGATTGCAGGCAATCCTAAGTAAAACTGCTCTCAGATGAAGGGCAATCAGAAATTTAACCCACTAACAGTTGAAAGGAAACTTGATTCTCAATGTAAGAATTTATTCTGTTGGGGAGCAGTGACACCATATAGCGAGGATATGGCTATGTGGTAGCGTGCTTGATAACCGATTGAAGTTGATAGTTCGAGTCCCTGCCCTGTCGAACCTGCTTAGGCAGAGTGAGGAGAGTCGCCAACTCCCTGTACTGTAATTCCAGGCTTAAGGACTCGCTGGATGTGGTCATATCGAGAGGAAGGTTCAGCCATCCTTTTGAGTGAGTTTCCAATAAACAATTAGATCCTACAAGGGTTGATCCAAGGTTCTTGCACGAACATTTCTTTGCAAAACATCTGGAGCGAATAATTGATATTTGGTAAATCCTAAACAACAAAGTGGTGTGTTTCTCTTGAACAAACATTAGTTGCTCAAACAGGTAACACCAAAGCATAGGGCTGGCAAAATTTTCAGGCAATGGTCGGCCACTCAGTGGCTCTGTTGATATTAATAAGTAATTAAAGGAAATGCCTAGTGTCGTTTTAGAAACCAGGAAGCCATGAATACGTAGTTACTTTGCCTCTGGCTATCATTCCATCAAAATTTAGACTGCATGACATCATGGTGACATACAATTAAGTCACCAGATTTCCTTTGTTTTCAATAAGAAATACAGGAAGTCCACGAGAATAAATTTGATTTCTATGCTGGTTTTGCTGGTTGCAACAGTGAACGTTAAACATCTTCTCTTTGTGCCTTATATGACTATTTACTGAATGAAACAAAAATGGACAGCGTTATTATATGGATGCATAGTTATGACTTTGCTAAGCATTTATAAACAATGAACGAGGATTTTCGTACGTAATTTTATTGCTCTGGCGTTTTATTGCAAAGTGGTCCAGAACTTCGACAAGCTTAGCTTCTCAGTGTCCTCAAAAAACAGTCTTTTAGGTAGAAATGTGTATTTTTAAAACATCGTATAAGACCTCAAATGGACGAGATCCAACCAAAAGAGATGATGAGAGATTTGAAGATAGTTTCACACGTTTGGCCAAAATCAGGAAAAATACGATAAAATCAAATTTGGAGCATAATTTCCATCCAACACAAGAATTGTGATAAAAGACATTAAATTACACTAGTCTGCAAAAGATATTTGCGAACTACTGCAATTTTGCTACTTTTTTCGCAAAAATTGTCATTCGAGAATTTGCGATTTGGACAGCGTCAGCCCCGGAAAGTTATTGCCTCCCTCCTCCCCCTCATCTGTCGAAATAATCAATGAGACTTTACTAGTAGCAGCACATCCCCCCCCCCCCCCCCCTTCGACCAAAATGGGGTTACGGGACCAAGGCAAAGTGTACAAAATGAGAGCTGTTGATACGCGACTATTTAGCAAGAAATAACAAAAATTACTGTAAATAATGCATAATTTTTCTCAAAACAGACTCATCAAAAGGGCATATATTCGGGTAATGCCCCTTATTTCCGCGTCTAGACGTTACATAGCTTTTTTCTTGTAAAGACGCTTTCTAAGGATTCTTATAAGAAAACATTAAGCATAAGGCAATATCTCCCGCAGCTCTATGTAACATGTACTCTGTTTTTAAATAGGTGGCCAGATTATACCTTGCACAGTTTGCACTGTGGTGGAATGATGTTTAAAGACAACGAAACTGTTTCTTGTAAACAAACAAACCAAGCTTTTCTATCAATTATTCATGATGGCCTACCGTTGCTAAGTTAATCTCTACTCATTAGGTATTGTAGGTTTGAATATAAACACCATCAGGTGCCCCTCGCAGCTGATTAGAATGGCTGCAAGAGGCAAGTCGAGCTTTGTAACACACGCGCTATTTAGCTGTTATTAACAGGCCATAGCTGTGAATTTGATCAACCTAATGCTGCTAAGCTAACTCTGATTATGAGGTATTGTAGATTTGCATATAGACACCACCAGGCTGAGCATAGCAAGCTATGCTTTGAAGCATAAAAGCTATTTGGCTCGTATCTACTAGATTCGCTATCAATTGTTGAACAAAAACATCCCAGAATAGTCCTCTTCCCGTTGTGCACCCTCCTTCGCACTTTCCTTCAAGATTTAGAAAAGAGAAGGCTTTTCCTTTCCTGACCTCCTCCGCCCCAAATAGAACCCACTGTGGAGCAGGGTGGCTGTCTTATGTACATGGTTGGTCTCCGTTGGTGATTCGAATTTCAAGATACTTATAATATGGAGCTATCCGTAAATGATACTGGTCAATGCGGGCCTGTGCTACCAACTTGTAATGCTGGGGTGCTTCAGTTGGGCTTAGAACGGTCCCGGGATGGACGTGGCCCTGAACGGGATATCATTTAGGACAGTCATATTCAGGATTCTTTCCCCGTTAACTGCATTCCCTTAGGTACACAAGAGTAGGCCTATGAATAGGTCATTTGATATGAAGGTCATTACCATACCGTAAAAACTCTATTTAGCCCCCTTTTCTACTAAGCTCGTCCCTTCCGAGCCAAGATGTTAAATAACCCCCCCCCCCTCAACATGATTGCATGTTAATTTCGATATGGTTTGGGATATGAACTGTTTCGAATTTGTGTATTTGACTCGTGCAATTGTCCTTTGATTTCACAAAATATGGGGTAAAAGAACTAAATTCATTTATATCCTTGCCATTCGACTGTATGAATAAGTCCCCCATCCCTTTTAAGCCCCCTCTTAAGTCTCCGTAAGTAGATAAGCCCCGGGGGCTTGATAGAGCATTTACTGTATTCTTAAAGGACGTGCAGCCTCTTGTCCCAATCGGGTTCATGGTGTGATTTTTCTTCCAATAGACCATTTTGACATTTAGAAAAGGGCCTGGGGAGAGCAACATTTTTCTGGTAAATGGCTGCCACAGTTCAATTTATCGTTGGTGAAAAGCCCTGTGGCAGCCATTTACCAGAAAAATATTGCTCTCCCCAGATCCTTTTTCTAAATGTCAAAATAGTCTATTGATTCTAAAATTGATATCTCTCTTTTATCTCAGATGAGCGTGCAGGAAATTTGGTTTTTGTGGCCAAAGACAGTCAAACTGCTCAAGCTGTCCGCTCTCAGTTATGTGCATTGATTCGCCCAATGTATTCAAATCCACCCAATCATGGAGCGAGAATTGTTGCTACTATTTTGAATAATCCTGCATTGATGGCTGAATGGTTTGTAATTTCATATTACTTTGTGGCGTGAAATCGTTCAAAAGGTTGCACGAATAAGTGATGCATCTTCTGTGTAATTTTTGTTGGGGAGATGAAGTGCTGACCCTTTTGTTTTGATACATTGTGTTTCAGCTTTGTTGAGAGCGAATCGACGTTGGGGCTCACGTTGTCATGCGCATCGCTGCTTTTGTTTCTTCCCTTGTTCTCGACGATCAAGCTAATTTGCATATTACGTAAGTGAAGTAAATCAGTACTGCGCATGCGATCTGGAGCCCTTTTTGGGAGATTCCTTGAGGCTCGCAACTTAGCCTGCTCGTATCCCCAACAAATTTAGTGGTTTAGGAGGAACCTCTTGTTCTTCATGGGGGGTGAGCTAAAATATTCTGTATTTAGAAGTGCATTGAAGGAGAGTATACCTAATCTGATCTAATATTAGACCCAAGGCTAATCGAATCTATATATACAGTACAGGCCCCTGTACGAACTGAAAATATCCAATAAAAAAGAACACTTCTCAAGCTCTTATCAGATTGATGATATCAGCATAAGAAAGCAGAAAGCAGATTAATTGGTTCTTTATTGTGGCACCTGCCCCTCTAGAAATTTGTTTGTCATCAGTCTGTTTGCTTTGACTGCTTTGATTTAATCGCAAGTAAGTAGGTTAAAATTCACCACAAATTATTAGGCAATAAAGGGGCCTTTCCAACCAGCAAACCTTACACGTTCCAACTTTCGATGGGACGTCGTCATACTCAAATGATTTCTTTGAAAACCAAACTTTTCACAAAGATGCAAACTGAGATCATTATTTATTCATTTATTTGTACATCTACTGGGTGTCACAAAAAACACAACAGATTCAAAAAATTCTGATGCAGCCTGCTTCAGATCAATAATAAAATGATTAATTCTATCTAGATCTGCTATGATTAGATTGAATTTTGATATATTTTTCAGAATTTTTGGTGACTTGATTGAAGAGTTAAAAATTAAAAAACTTCCAATTTGCTGTCATGGCAAAACCAGAGCTACCAACATTAGTGCAAAATATACTGTAAAATCAAAAGCATGACAATATTTGAAACTTCCCATGATTATAAACAAGCACACAACTTCATTAAAAAACTGAACAAAGAGATCCCTTACTGATTCATGAGTTTCCATTCTCGAGGGAGCTCTCAGTGTTCATTTATAATTGAGAGTATAAATCTAATAATGACCTAGTCATTGTAGAGAAAGTAACCAATCATGCACACTTTAGAAGCACGACTGTGTTTTGACAGAAATCTTTATGAAAGTGTCTGTTCAATGTTCAATTAAATTGTGTGTTTGCGTGTTTGTCATCAATGCTTTGCAATGGTCATCTTTTACAATTTGACATTATGATTCACCAATGTTAATGCAGCAGCTCTGGTTTAGACCTGAGGGAAATTTTGTAGTTTGCTGATTTTTAACTCTACAACCAAGTCACCAAAAATACTGGTAAATGTATCAAAATTTCATCTAATTGTTGCAGATTTGAATGAAAATAATCGTTGGATAATGGGTATGAAACAGTTTGCATTAGAATTTTTCAAATCTGTTGCATTTTTTTTGGGACACCCGGTATTTAAGCATATTTATTTATTAATTCATTCGTTTATTTCTTTATTTCATTTGTTTATTTCTTGATTTATTTATAGGAAAGACCAGCTGCGTGGAATGGCAGACCGCATCCGTTCCAGTCGTAAATTGCTTTATGAGAAACTAAAGGGCCTTGGTACACGTGGTGATTGGCAACATATCCTAAATCAGCTAGGGATGTTTACCTTCACTGGACTTAATCGTGAGTTCTTTTAAATCATTCTAGAAGATCTTCCTTTTACCGGGTGCGCCAAAAAAGTTCAGATTTGTGAAAAGTCGTGGTACCTAGTCGACTGAATGTTGATGTTGGACCCTACTCTCCTCCGCCGGTTTCTAGTTCCTTAGTCCATGGTTCTTGGTTCCGTAGTTCTGTAGTCCATGGTTCCGTGGTCCGTAATTTTTCAAAAGAAACCGGAGGAGGAGAGCAGTTAGACTGTCGAGATGCCTTTGGCATATGGTTCGACTCAGTCGAGCCAAGTGTCAATTTGATTTTATAAGAGTCGCGCCGCGCCGAACCAGACGAAATTGGTCTAAATTCCCTCGGTTCGGCACGTGCCTTACTACATACGTCAAATGTGCAAGGGCATGAGAAATGAATCTTTGAATAGAAACTGAAATTTCTCGATCGCATGCCAGTAAATGTGCAGATGACATTCTATAACCCTTTGTCTGTGAAAAAGTTTCCTTACGATCTGGTTCAGGACATTCTTCAGGCATGTTGCAAACATGGGATTTTCCTAAAAGCCGAATTAACCTATATTTTCAGAACCTGTTTTCTTTTTCATATCATCAATTATAAATTTACAATACACGATACTTATTACACTACCTATGAAATACTCTACAATACTATGAAAACGATAACACGAGGAGCAAAATATCATGTCTACCCCCCGTGGCACGAGGAAGAAGATAAACAAAATAAAAATGCGAAAACTTTATACAACTACTGCTTCAAAAGGCAGATTCATAAAAGGGGGACTTGGCGGTTGCTTGAAGGATGTCAGAAAATTGAATGAATTCAGTCAAATCGACCAGTTTCTTGGATAAAAAGTAGAGTTAACTCAAGGACATTTCTATTAATTTCATCTGGGAGGTCTTTATCACCATACATTAAAATATGCGCAAAACCTCGTTTGAAGGATTTACTGTGTCCAAATGGTCGTATTAAAGCACATATGTCACATTAGCAATTGGTTGATACAACAAACAAGTTTGGAGTGGAATTCCATTGTTTCGTGACTTGTTATTTCTGTTTCATGAATTTGTATTGCAATGAATATTCAGCCTCGATCCTGTGCTTTGTAATAAACAATAAAGAGAATTGTGTTGCATGAACCAATCAAGTTCATGACATGACATATGCCCTTTAATGCAAGGACTCCAGCGAGAAGATCTCGTGGTTGAAAGTCAAAAGACGGAACAGAGCAACAGAAAATGTTCCGTATCCTTAATACCAGTACTCTTCTCAGAACTCATAAGAACGCGAGAAAAATAAATAATACTTCGGTCTTTTGGCTATCTGACAAAATTTATTCCATTTCAACCGATCTAGTGCTACAGGTACTATGAACATGGGTAGTAAGACACTGCTGATGTGCTTCTATGTGCCTGTGGAAGATAATTTATATAGTAGGGGAATAGCTCCTCCATAGTAGTAAATAACGTTTTCCTCCGCAAAAGAACATTGGTTATCTCCTCCGCAGAACTATATAAATTATTCCTCCGCAAGTATATAGTAGTTGCAGTGCCCCTCCATAGAAGCACACGAACTACCCATGCTGTGAATTTAAAAACGCCTGAATTTTTTGGCGTACCCGTCAGATGAAATTTTACAGAGAAGTTGCAAAACTAAACTTTGTACATTTTTTCAGGCGTACGCAGTACAAGAACCGACGTTAGATCCATTAAAGATTTAAATCCTTTGAGATGGGTTTTCACTAGCCTCACTGCACAAGGACCCTTGACTTACGCTCATCTCATTGAATTGATGTTGTTGTTGTCGCTTCAGTACGACATGTTATTAGTCTAGGTTTTTCACTGAATATATCTGACTGTAAGGTACGCTATTTTTCATCAACAGCTAAGCAGTGTGATCATCTAATGAGGGTACATCATGTCTACCTTTTAAAGAATGGTAGAATTAACATGTGTGCTATCAATCCTGGAAATGTTGAATATGTTGCCCAAGCAATACATGAAGCGGTTACAAATACCGATGCGTCCTTGTAGCTACCTTATTCACAGGTAAGATATATCTTTATACGGAATGACTCAAAAAAAATTCCCCAGTTTGAAAAATCATTGTAGCAAAAGTAGTTAAGCCATAATCATAGAGATTGATTTTTCTAATAGCTTCAAGATTGAAGTATTTTCTTTTTCTTTTTGGTAACTTTCAAAGTAGTAGTTCCCTTGGTAAATTCGAAAGATTTGAAAGATCAGTCTGGCAGAAAAGCTGGAAAATGGCCTAAAACGCACGATCAAATCAACCAGGTCTTTTGGAATCCATTCGAAATCCTATTGTGATCACAGGTGATGGGGAATAATGAATATTATTGTATGGAATGAAAATGATGCAATAAAAAGTACCTTTAGTGCTTCATTTTTCTTGTTATTTCTCTTGCAATCCACTGTTAGGCCCATCTCGAAATAAACCGCCACCTCAATAACTACTAGGTTAACAGTTAGGGACCTAGTTTATTGGCGGTTTGTTTATTTTGAGATGGGCCTAACAGTGGAGTGGACACACAGACGGATTGCAAGCCAAATAACAAGAAAAATGAAGCACTAAAGGTATATTTTATTGCATCATTTTCATTGCATACAATAATATTCACTATTCCCCGTCACCTGTGTTGTGATAAACTGAAACTGAGCTAGAAACTGACATTAACGTAACATCTCATTTGTCGCTCTGACAAAGGAGTACTGGAAATGCTAAACTGACAGGTTGCGTTTCCTTTATTTCCAGATGCCTTTGACAATGCGCTCTAGGACATTTTCGAATTTACCACGGGACTCCTACTTCGAAAATTACCAAAAAATTACAGAAAATATTTCAATCCCTTTGCTATTAGAAAAATAAATTGCTGTGATTATAGCGCAACTACTTTTGCTGCAATGATTTTTGGAACAGGGGGACAAGTTTGAGCGACAAGATAGACCGATAGAAATTTGACTATTTATGATAATTGTGGGGCTAAATTGCTAGCCAATTTTATCAAGGATTATAGGCCTTTTTGGTGGATTTTGAGATGCAGCGTTTTTATAAAACCGCTTGTGGTATGAACAAAAAGATCGATTTTTAACAATTAAATTTCCTTATCTATGTCGACATGTTAGCTGGACAACTGTTATCAGTTTAACAAGGACAGATTTGGTAAGACAATAGCACGAGTTGGTTTTAATTACACCGCAATTCAAAGCGATTAGCGATCGCAGACAAAAGGAAATTCTCTCAACCAGAAATTCAAAACAAACAAAGCCGCAAATGTTTCTCTGAAACCCAGGAAGCTAGCTCGCTTGTTGTGCATTCCAGAAATTGTTTTTAAGCGCAAACATGAGCATAGATCGAAAGAAGAAGGATATATCTAAACATCTACCTCGGGCATTTTATTTCTTAGGTTCAGAAGCTGAACAGAAAATGTTTTAATTACACCCAAAAAATAAGAGAATTGAATCGCCTCCCAATCAGCTTTTGAATAAAATAAATTGAATGTCCGTGGCAGATGTTTAGATATATCCTTCTTCTTTCGATCTATGCTCATGTTTGCTCTTAAAAACAATTTCTGGAATGCACAACAAGCGAGCTAGCTACCTGAGTTTCAGAGAAACATTTGCGGCTTTGTTTATTTTGAATTTCTGGTTGAGAGAATTTCCTTTGTCTGCGATCGCTAATCGCTTTCAATTGCGGTGTCAATCAGAGCCAACTCATGCTATTGCCTTACCAAATTTGTCCTTGTTTATCAGTTTAGGAATCTGAAAAATGATTTGAGAACGTTCAAACATCTACCGGTATATATTTTTTTGGATTACCTGGTATGGTTGCAAACATCCTCGTAATTTCGGAATTGGATGAAGCCAACCACACTCGTTTGGTCATAAAGCTCCGCTTTGTTTAACATATTACAGCAGTGTTTGCGCTTGATTTCTAAATAAGGCTTGTTCAATAGCTAAGATACTGAAGTATTTAAATTTATGTTAATTTATCCATGTGATTCACACTTCAACGTAAAGCCAGTAAAGCGGAAATAAATCGTCGTGAAATAAATGTGTCCGTGCAGCAAAGGTCTAACTTGTTTCATTAAAATCGGTCACTTGGTGCATTAGTTAAAACGTATTTTCTTTGTAAGGCCTTGTATGGGAGTCTTGCAAACTGATGGAATCTTTAGCCAGCAAGGCCATTCAGCATTTTAGCCTTGCCAAAGTTGCAGATACATGTGGTATTATCAGAGGAGAATGAAATAGTTAGGAAATAGTGTTTTCTCTCCGTATAATACCACATGTATCTGTAACTTTGGTAAGGCTAAAATGCTGAAGGGCCTTGGCTATATGTATTGCCTTACAAAGAAACTAATGCACCAAGTGACCGATTTTAATGAGGTTAGGCTTATAATCTAAGTTAGACCTTTTGCTGCATGGACAAATTTATTTCACGACGATCGGGTGGCTACAAGCAACGTCACAGTCCGCCAAACACCCCACGTTTTTTTTGACTCACCCGGTATATGTATTGAAGAAACTACAATCTTGGAAATAATACATTGAGAAAAACTGCCCCCCCCCCCTCCCCGCGTTCAATGTTGGTTACTACAGGGTGTCCCAAAAAAGTGTGCCCTGTTTGCCTGAAGATTGCGAAAAAACGGCAAAAGATTCTTGCCAAACTTTTGCATGATGTTGCTCTTCAGATATTCAATTAAAGTTTGCAACCATTCCCGTAAAAGTCCGTTGAAAAATGATGGAGCTATGACCTTCAGAAGACCAAATTTGCCTGATGACTGAAACCAGTGGTCGGCCATTTTGTCTTGCTATTTTGTAGTGATAAGTATCTTCACGTGAGGTAAAAATAGTTTTTGTGAGGTAAGAAATAATGGAACTCTCCGGGGATTATTGGCATTTTCACGAGAGCTATGACATTGGAGGCTGTTCTTTCATTTTCAATCCATGCAGCCATTTATCACTGCAAAATAGTAAGACAAAATGGCCGACCGCTGGTTTTAGTCATCAGGAAAATTTGGTCTTCTGAAGGTCATAGCTCCATCATTTTTCAACGGATTTTTACGGGACTTTAATTGAATATCTGAAGTGCAACATCATTCAAAAATTTGGCGAGAATCCTTTGCCGTTTTGTCGCAATCTTCAGGCAAACGGGGCACAATTTTTTTGGGACACCCTGTATATGCTACAGTTTGCTGCTTTGCTCCAAGAATAAACCAACATTGAATGGGGGGAGGGGGCGATAGTGGGGCATGACTATCACAAATCATTTGCATTCCGTGAACACCGTTTTTTCTCATTAATTTTGTCCAGGATCGTAGGCATAATGTAGCGTGCAGTTTTTTGTAGCTTGACGTTCAACATTTTGGATGGTAAGATGCTTGGGAAAATGAAACATTCGGACAGTTTGTTTGTTTGTCCCAAAATATTTCCATCAATGTTTTTTTGGCAGATGTTAATGTTTGACACAAAAGCTAATCTCCTTAAAACACTATCGTCGTTTTCTTTTGCAGGAATCCGTCAAAAGACGTGAAGTTTGAAAGAAACTACGTTTTAGTCTCTTAGTTTGTGTGGTATTTCAATTTAGCATCAATAGACCTTTTGGCTATTCTAAAGAAGAATATGAATCAAACGATATTTTTATATATTTTGAAGAATTTTCGAATGTGCACAATAGTGATAGAAGTTCGAACGCCACTCAATCGAACATTTTGCATAAAAATACCGGGTGTCCCAAAAAAAGTACTCCTGTTTAAAAAACCACCAAAAATTGATTATCAAACCTTTGATGAAATTTCTTTTTGAATTGCTTTATCAAAGACCTAACAATATTCACAGATGATAAAATGATTGCTTTGATACAGCAAGGTAGGAAATTTACGCGTTGAAAAACCTTATTTTGAGCTTTAGTTTTTAAGCAAAATACTCAATCTTGCCTAAGAGTCAAAATTTTCAGATTTTTTATCATCAATAAAGTCTCCAATGATAGTGCGCATTTATTTCTGTCATTTGTGACCATACTAGAAGTTTTACATGCACACAAAAATTGATTTGGCAATCGTCATTGCTTTTCGGCAGTATGATTCAAAACCAGGTAGCCCTAAACAGAGCTAAATTTGCTCATTTTTAAACCATTTACAAAATCAGCTATGCCATGGATAATAATTTGGTCTTTGATCTACTGAACAAAAAAAGAAAATTGAAGATCGGCCGTGTAATCAAATTTTGGTGATTTTTCAAACTGGAGTACTTTTTTTGGGACACCCAGTATATAAGAATATCGCTCGATCCAGATTCTTTTGTAGAACAGCTAAATGGTTAATTCGATTGTCCGAATCACATTTGAGCTGGGTGATCGGCTTTTAAAATCATGTTATTGAAAATTATTTTCTTATTGTCTCATATGGGTAAAGAAATGTATCCATGACATAATTATGTTAGACCCACTATTTGAATGTTTTGACACACTCATATACACGCTTCCCGCAAAATGCATACAGGTATGTTACGAATGATAAAATAAGTTCTCACAAAGATATATTTTCGTCGATGTAAATTTCCTATCACTTTCCTGCATCTGAAATAGGCCATACTTACGAAAACGTCAATTAAGTGATGAATAATGCAATTTATATTCCTAACTTAGATATCATCGGAATAAAGATAGATAGTGCTTTCAGATGGAGTATGTCAAATCTTGAATAAAGGTGGGTTGCGTTTCTTGTGAAACAATCTGTTCGTAATATTCGCTGTTTTCGAGTGTATTAGAAAGTATCAGTTCTAACTATTATTTAATGATCAGATTATCGAGTTCGATAGCTTATACTTCGTACAATCGTTTAGAATATTATGAAAATTTGTGGAAAAAGAAATGAAAAAAATGATTATGAAATCGAAACCTATATTTTATCTGTAATCCAAATGAATCGAATTTTCGAATAATCTTTTGTTTTTGTGTACTGACTCGTTTTCAAAGAGGCTCTAGACCCCCTCTGGACACGAGGGACAGAGTCTAGAAAAAGGGCAAGCCTTCCTCCAGGTGCCAATTTCGTTGGTTCAACCTTATTTTATCAAACCAAATCAACTATATATTCGAACTCAGACTTGCCTTGTTTATAACCCTATAAGTTGCTGTTGAAAAAAACTCGCACTTTTCCAAGGTTTCTTGTAAAGATTAACCTTGCTTCAGGTGGAGCCCTGTGGAGCCATGACTTTTGCTGGACTCTGGTGAGGGAGTACTCTGTGGTTTGCTGACTTTCTGCCAAAAATGGAAACCGCTGAATGGTTTGACGATATATCCAGATAACTTGATTCTTTTCAGCCGATGCAAGTATTTTTTTTATAAGAAACCGCTTATAAGGAAGGGACCAGTCATTTATAACTCTGGGTACCGGGGCGGGCTGGAATTTATAAACTGGTGACAAGTTTTCACACCCGTTCCAATTTTCTCTAAAAAAATTTGATACCCCATTGAAAAATTAGAAAAAATTTCATACCCCAGTAGCCATCTACAGTATAAAGTTGTGATGTAAGTTTACTGTAATTCACTTTGCTTAGGTGCTTTCAATGAGGTTTCTGTTGATTCACTTTACCTTTATTTTGCATTGCTGCTGTAGTTTCCTTTACCTGAAAAATTTCATATCCCCTCGAAAATTCCCACAAATATTTCATACCCCCTCATTTTCCTTTGAAAAGTTTTGATACCCCCACCAATTCTAACCCACCCCGGTACCCAGAGTTCTAAATGACTGGCCGCTAAGAAACAGTAGGCTCAATATTTCGAAAGTTAAGAAACAACCCTACCTGGAATTAAAAAGCTAAGAAACTTTTGTAATTTACAGTTTTAACTTTCCTGTCGCACTCAAAATGTTTTGACGCTGTATAGTTATAGCAACTGTTTGAATATTATTTTTGAATGCGAATCATGATATTTACTTGTTTTGAGAGCTTACTTTAGCTTACTCATTTGAGAGCCCTTTGGACAAAATAGAATTAACTCTACACTTCCAACATTGAGAATATAAGAAACATGTAAGAAACTTTTGGTAGCAAAATGGCCCACAAAAATTTAAGAAACTGCCTACCAGCCCGGACCTTAGTCTCTCATTAAAAAAAATACGTGTATTCGGTTGTTTTATGCTGAACAACCGAATTCGAGGGGTGCATCACTCTTCCGAAGAGGCGTACGAGTTTTTTTAAATCAATATGATTTTTACTGATTTTTCTTGAAAACAAAGGATTTTTGCCAAAGGTGTACGAGATTTTTACAGAGTGATACGCCCATCGCAGTAATTGACTTCCGAAATTGCAGCATCCGAGTACTTGAATTGCAGATAAGATTTACTTTCGGTAACAGAATTCGGCCTAATTTGAGACAGACAGTTCGTTATACCAGGACATTCGTTATATCGGGGGTTCGCTAGTTTAGGATTCAACTTTAAACAATGCTCAGTAGATGCTACCGCCACATCCGCTCCACCACACGATTTCACCAGGCATTGCTCGTAAAATTCACAGGTAAAACAGCGATGCACTCCTCTCCCGAGGGGCGTATCACTCTCTAAAAATCTCGTACACTTTTGGCAAAAATCCTTTTGTTTTCAAGAAAAATCCGTAAAAAATCCCTGAAAATCCTACTGTTTTAAAAAATCTCGTACGCTTTTTCGGAAGAGTGATATACCCCTCGCTCCTCTCATCGTGACCGCACAGTACGTTGGCTTAAAATCGGTTAAGGATTGCACCAATTGCACTGGTAGTGTTGCAAAGGGCTAGCAATCAATGAGGATTTCACTGAACAATGATATGACTTTTCAGTGCAATCATCGCAGGTTCCAAGACTTTACCAATAATCGTACGATTGCATTTAAATGTGATAGGTACGAATTGCACCGCTATTTTACCTTGTGCTTGCAACACGTAGACTATGAATAGCAAGTCGCAAATTAGAGCGAAAAGTAGTCGCTAAATCATACCTTGAAAATCTTTCAGCGCCACCATACAAATTTGATCCTTCACAAGCCCAAATTGATTTGCAAAAGTACCTCTATTTACCTCCATGCTGCTGTGGAAATGTTTAAAAGAATAACCAAAGTTTAATGGATGATAGATTCGAGTCTTTCAAGCCTTTGCATTAAGTTCAAAAACTCCGTCTTCTCGGTGACAAAGTTCAATCATGCCTTTCGATCTCCAGAACTTCAAAACAGAGCCTCTCGACCCGAAGTAACTGGAATACCTTCAAAACGTCTTGCTGCAGTCAGTTGTAAACTAGCTTCTGGCCGGCCTACAGAGTTGTGCAATGAAAAGTCTTCCCGAGTGAGTCTCGAGTCTTCGGTCGCATTTTTGCTCCACGCACACTGCGAAGCGGATTTACGTTGTCCTTTGAAGCAGCATAGCACGGGTGAATTTGGTAAAACAAAGGATACCGGTCCAGTAAAGACAAACAAGGGATTTGGCAGCTTTAAGAATGGATTTCTCACCTTCGCCAGTGCATTCAGAGAAGAGGTGTGAAATCTATTCATCAAAAAGGTAAATCGCTTTGTCTTTTCGAACACATGAATCTTTTGTTCACATGTTCATCATAGCAATTTTATCAGAAAAAAGATTCGAATCGAGATTCTTTTATTTCAAGAAGAAAAAAAATGGGAACAAGTTTCAGAACAGTTTTACGCCTCAAGAGTATGTGCCCTGCAAATCTGAGTGACTAACAGCAACAACCTTCAAGAATAGATTTCACACGTTCCGGCCAGCCAATCATGTTTTTGCTTTCTCTCTTTGTTTTGATTTGATCAAGTACACCCAGGGGTGCGAGATTCATTCTCGAGGGAGCCAAATCAAACCAGCTTTTCTAAATTTGTTAATCTTTTTTCCCTCAGAAATGCCCCTTGATACCTTTTCAACGCTTAATGTTTATAAATCACTCGTCACATGTGAAATCTATTCTTGAAGATAATTGCTGTTAGTCACTCAGATTTGCAATTACCTTTAACGCCCATAACCACAATCTGTATCCCTCGTTTACAAAATTATTCTTGCTGTTGAAAAGCATGATACACCACAGTTGAAGTCTAATTTGAGCAAGAGTATATTCGGTTCTTTAGCAAAGAAGTCTATGTGGAGACGCTTTGGAAAGCTTCATATAAACTTCAGATCTATTCCTTATCAAAATGCAAAACAAAACCGAAAAAAAGAACCAAGAAGAACGATAGTGAGTAACTAAAGCCTGTTTCACAGCATAGGAATCATTCGTCGTACATAGCCGATTGCTCGTGGCCCATGGTCGAAACCGCCAAAGCCTCATTTTCACGGACCAATTAGACGGCTAAAAAGCGAAGGAGACAAAAGAAACCCGTGAAGATTTTCGTAAATTTTACCTACCTTCATAAAACGCCACCAGGACAAAAAACTGCTTGAGATTTCCCGAATTTTTTTAAAGCAATCTACTCTCCAGATGTTTGGGAGTAAAAGTTTGGATGCCGGTTAAAATATCTCCAGGATCGGTGGAGTTATGGCCACAAACAAACCGACAAGGCACTGAACCTTGAACAATAGAGATTCTGGCCGGGAGACAATAGTAATAACAATAGTGATTGTTGTAAGAACGACCCGAAAACGCCACAATCTGTGTTTTCAATTGTTCTTGCTATTGTTTTTCGCTAAATTTTCTTTTATTGAAGATTCAATGCCCCTACGGTTTCTATGTGAATTGAAAAAGTCTACAAAGGCTTGTTCGCGCATTCCAAGTCATGTTGCAATACTCTAGGGAAGTTTCTGTATTGTACTACTTTTTACATTCATGGCAAAAGTTTGCTCGTTGCGAAATAACTTATAAAATTCAAAAGAGGTTTTATCAAGAGGCTTTATCACCTGACTTGAAGTGGCGTAAACAGGTCTCGACAAGCCTTCGCCGATTTTGTCTATTGGAGAGGCAATAACTCCGCCAATCATGAAGATATTTTTACCGGCATCCAAACTTTTACTCCCAAACATCTGGAGAGTAGATTGCTTTAAAAAAATTCGGGAAATCTCAAGCAGTTTTTTGTCCTGGTTGCGTTTTATGAAGGTAGGTAAAATTTAGAAAAATCCTCGCGGGTTTCTTTTGTCTCCTTCACTTTTTACCCGTCTGATTGGTCCGTGAAAATGAGGCTTTGGCGGTTTCGACCATGGGCCACGAGCAATCGGCTATGTACGACGAATGATTCCTATGCTCTGTTTCACAGATGTCGGGCGAAATGCCCGCGAATAAAAACAAAAAGTAACGTTTAGCACGGTTTAGCACGGGGGTAGTTATGCATTATCCACTGGTAACAGCTTATAAGGAAACAGCTTATAAGGAACGATAGGGACAATTTTTCGAAATTTAGGAATTCGTGCTCCCTGAATTGAAACAGCAAAGACATGTTTGTTAATTTGCAGTTTTAATTTGCCCAGACCACTCTTCTGAAATGTTTTAACACTGTACAGTAATAGAAAATATTTTCAAAGTGTGAATTATGTTATTACTTGACTGTACTGTCTTTAAAAAATACGACTTTGTACGTAGACTAAGAACAGTTGCAACATTTCGAGTGTGGCTCTTCATCAAGCATAAACGGGCAAATTGTTCCCTGAACAATAGGAGTAATAGGCTTGCATCAGTTTTGCATCAGAAAACAATGAAATAGGGATCTTCATGGGGGGCCAAGGGGCAGCCCCAGGACAATAGCTGACCCCGGGGGGGGGGTACTTAGTATACTTGTCCGACGGGGATGTGCCGTTTTTAAGGGTATCGTTTTCACCAAATTTTTCTAGCACAGGGTATCAAAATGAGGCAATTTTTCTAGAGCAGTTTGTCAAAACATGTCAAAGGGGAATATTCTGCTAGATCGGGTCGCTTTTCGGTCAAATTTCCTGTTTTATAGTATACCTTTCACCAATTTTTTCTAGAACAGGTTATCATTTTGAGCGAAAATTCTGGAGCAGGGGAAAAAATTTTTTTTTCGTGGGCACACCCCCGTACAAATTTAAGTCAAGTACCCCCTCCCCCCCCGGGTAGCTGACATGGGCGGTAACGCGAAGTCAAACAGAAATACGTATACAGAATACAGACTTTCTTCCCCACACATGTTTCTTTGAAAAGCACCTAGAAATTGCTTCTATGCACATCACCTTAAATACACATTTTTGTGTCAAAACTGAATAAGTCACAATGAAACCAAATTTCTATAAGTTACAATGTAATAATGCATATTAGGACATTCTAAAAAATAAATAAAGATATCGACAGTACCACTCGACCTACCAGGTGTCCCAAAAAAGTACTCCTGTTTAAAAAATCACCAAAAATTGATCATCAAACCTTTCATAAAATTTTCTTTTTGAATAGCTTTGTCAAAGACCCAAAAATATTCACAGATGATAAGATGTCTGCTTTTGGCGTAGCAAGGTAGAGAAATTATACCTTGAAAAACCTTATTTTGAGCTATAGTCTTTAAGCAAAATACTCAACCTTGCCTAAGAGTCACATTTTTCAGATTTTTTGTCATCATTGAAGTCTCCAATGAAAGTGTGCATTTATTTCTGTCATTTACGATTAAACTAAAAGTTGTACAGAAATTTATCTGGCAATCATCAGTGCTTTTTTGCAGTATGATTCAAAACCAGGTAGCCCTAAAAAGAGCTAAATTGGCTATCTTCTCAAACTAATTACAAAATCAGCTATGTCTTGGAAAACAATTTGGTCCTTGATCTACTTGACAAAAAAGAAAATTGAAGATCGGCCATGTAATCACATTTTGGTGAATTTTGACACGGGAGTACATTTTTTGGGACACCCGTTACCTCCTTAGAAAAATAGGTGAGTTCCATAATTCCCAAAATCTAGGACTGAACTTCCAAAACCCGGTTGTTTGGCTAGTCAGATGATTTCTTTAATTCAGTGTCAAATTTTAGTCATTCTTGACAAGATATGGATGAGTCGAGAAATGTATTTCTTGTTTGAAAATCATAATATAAAACCATTAGGCCAATTTCAAAACTTGCAGTTCCATGCGATATAATTCACAATGCAATATTTTGCAAATTTAAAAATTCTGCTCTCTCTGGGTTGTTCTAAAAATAAAGAATTTTCCCAGAGTCCAGCAAAGATCAAAGTCAAAACGTCCTCCGGATACCAGTAGCATTAGTTAAGTCTTCCTCGTCGTATTAAGGCAAAAACGACCAGAATTTTGGAACGGTTTAAGTTGACCCTAAAATTCATTGTTGTTGTTCCAAATAGTCCAAAATGTTATTAGGTTTGTCATAAAGCTACGAAACTTTCCTTCTCTGGCTCACAGCCGTGGAGCCCTGATTTTTTTTGGACTCTGAATTAATTTGGTTTTCGACACAAAAGCACAAAAAGGAATTTTTATGCTCGGCAATATAATCGAATTTTGATGATTTTTCAAAAAGTGCACTTTATTGGTCATGGTAGCGTCATCGACAAAATCAGCTACAGTTTGTTTGTTTACACCGACTTCAAATCAAGTGATCAATCTCTTGATAAAGCATCTTTTGAAGAGACCTTTTAGCTATTCTGCAAAAGAGCCTGGATCGAGCGTTATTTCTATACGCGAGGCTCGATAGAGTGGTGTTAAGAGCTTCTATCACTATTGTGCAAATTTGAAAAGTCTACAAAGTGCACTTTGTAGAATTTTCGAATATGCACAATATTGATAGAAGCTCTAACGCCAGTCTATCGAACCTCGTGTATAAAAATAACGCACGATCCAGGCTCTTTTGTAGAATAGCTAAAAGGTCAACTTACAACTTGTCACGTTTGATCGTGCAGTTATGGCCTATAAGATCATGAACAGACTCAGCCCGGAAAATCTCTGGAACAAATTTCAACAAAGATCCCAATACTCCAGTTATAACACGCGGCTCTGTAGAGATCTTCAGATTCCAAGGTACAATCTGGAGTATGCCAAAAAAGGATTTTCCTATTCAGCTCTTAAGGTCTGGAATGAAATCCCTTTAAATATCAGGGAACTAACTACCTTGTGCCGATTCAAAAAACAACTAAAAATACATCTGATGAGCTGAAAGCAATTTGAAACACAACTCCCTGGGAGAACAGCAATATAATCTTTAGCCCTCGATGTTTTTCTTTTTGTTTATATAAATATATTGATTAATTGCATTGTATGTTTTTTGTAGTTTTAATATGCTAAAGGGATATTGTGTATGAATAATTTAAAATGAAAATGAAAAATGAAAGGTCTATTCTTTAACATATTTCGCGGCACGCAAAATTGTGCCATGAATGAAAGCGAAAGTAGTATCAAGATTTCCCAACGGTATGGCCACACGGCTTGAAATGGGCAAAACAAACCGTAGCTGATTTCGTCTAATTGATTGACCTTATTGTCATTTGCGTGCAGTGAAATTTTGAAAATAAACGTAAGAGATACTTCTCCTTGGTCATCAGGTAAGAGAGACTAAATCCTGCTTGTAAAGCGAAATAAAGCGAAGTAAAATAAAACAAACTGTTTTTCGCCGCTCTAATGGAATGACATGATAGTATTCGAGATGATACCAATACATTCCCTTAGCTCTTCCTCCGTAATAACCAACGGTGGCGCAAATCTGATTTTATCACCATGTGTTGGTTTGGCCAGCAAACCATTGTCACGAAGGCGCAAACAGATCTGCCATGCATCATAATCTGCCAGGGAAGAGAGAGAAAAGGTTGATAACTGATCATTTTGACATGATGGAAAGTGGAGCAAGCAACATCATGTAGATAAACAGCCACAAATCTCTTCAATCAGTATAGCAAAGGAAGAAAAATGTAAAGGAGTGGGAGCAAGATGCCCTATTTGCACGAGGAACTTCCTTATTTTTGTAGTAGTCATGGAACAAATGCTCGTGCAGCAGATTATAATAAATCGATTTCTAAATCCCCATATCATCACGAAAAAGCTTCCTCTTTATCCATTCATGTCGAATCTTAAATCGTTTTCAGTGTTTTCGAGATCGAAAATTTTAAAGGCACACTGTAATGGCTCTAAAAAATAACGATGTTTGTTTTGCGTGTAGTACGTCGTAGGCATATGAAATCACCTGATGAAGAGCAAGGCTCAAAACGTTATTATTTATAACTTTCTCAGTACATCATCGTTTTTTTAAAGAATACTTGATTACATGTCATGGCACTGATTGGATGAATAAGACAATAAAAAAGAATGGAATTAGGCACGCTTCAGTAATTTCGCTGTTCACTGAAATTCATGAAGACGATAGCAATCTGACTCCCTTTATTCTCCAAACAAAGTATGATCCAAGGACATAAAGACTTGGTAATTATTTAGAGGCCATGTCTTTGTTAGTGGTTTCAACATCATGACTAGCCAATCACAGCCATGACAATGTGCCGTTAAAAGGGCTGGGTCACGTAAAGTAAACAAACTTCTTTCGAAACGACGATTTTGCAGTTTTTTTGACAGGCCATATCACACAGATTTTCCACTATTTTTCTCAAAATGAAAGTGTTATTTTGAAGATGAACTCTTGAACTTCAGAGAGAAACAAACGAAACAACCATATGTTGTAAGATTGCAAAGATATTGATGGATTTTTAGAAGTAACTTTATCGTGGATTCACCCCATCCACCAAAATCTGTGCAGAACACAATGCGCGCGTGCCGGCGATTGCGGACAACAACATAGATTATAAAGATAACAGACTTGTTTACGGTTACGTGACCCAGCCCTTTTAAGAAACTCGCCTACAAGCTGGAGACACAGGAGCATAAAGATATACAAAAAGATTCAGTCATAACTCTTTGAAATTGGTGCAGTGTATGATTTATCGTGGCCTGTCAAAAGTGGATGGTATTTTGACGCACCAGGTACAAAGTGGAATATAAATATATGGCATATGACGCAAATAAACTGATACCAAAGCTAAAAAATATCAAATATCCCTGACAGCCGCCTCGAAGAGGAGGGCGTATTTGCTAAAACTAGTGCTGAGGTGGAGCTTATTCGAAGGTGGAGGTATTCCAATAGATAAGTACCTGGGTTGTCTTTGATGACGATGGCATTGAGTAATCCCTTCCCTCTGACAGTAGTGACAATATCCTTTGGCAGTTTGTTCAATTCTTCTCTCAAAATAATGCCAAGCTTTTCAGCCTTTTCTGCAAGGTTTTCTTCTTGGACAACCTGTCATAAAAATTTTGGAAAAATGGTGAAACTTAAGAAATCATTCACTAAGTATTTTCATTTGGCACTGCTCACATCGTCAAATTAGAGCTGGTGATAATGCGTTATTAACTGAAATTGACGTCTTTTGCCAATATACGCTGAGTTGGTCCTAACATTGTTTTCAGTGTAATCAAAATTTGTTAAAGACTGTTTCAATTCCAAATTAAAACAAACTACAGGGCTTTCAACGATAATGAAATTCTTGCTACAAAGATTATATGGAGACTATAGGCTTAACTGCACCCTAAATAGACACATTATCTCCGCAACCTTAGAATACATCTTAGGAACTGGTCGAATGAGCTGAGCTGCATCCCCCTTCTCTTTCTTTCTCTCTCTCTCTCTCTCTCTCGCTCTCTTTTTGTTTCAATTTCATTGTTTTCTGTATTTCTTGTTTTTTCTGTGTCTAAATGTTGGCTGCACTTCACACTCCAAGCAGTTTTTCGCCTTGTGTAATTTTGTAGTTTTCTTGTGTAAGTAGTTACGGTTTGTAGTTATGTATTCTTGTAGTTTTGTAGGTTTGATTATTTGATGTATATAAGAAAAAAAGATTCCCCTTTTCTGGAAAATAATTCGTTATTTGCCTTTACCAGTTAGACTTGGAAAAATTATCCATTTATGTAACGGATCCCAGCCAACTAAAGTCAGTCCCAAATTAGATGCTACGCGAGATATAATGCAAATTTAATTATGCAAAACATTGCATTTACTTCTATTCGCGGACATTTTCACGTGATATCTAATTTGAAACAGACTTTAGTAACAACAGATTAATGTCTTACAACACACAGTAACACACAGTAACACACAGTAACACACAGTAATACACAGTAACAAAACACAGACTTACGTCAAGTGCTGCCATAGCAACTCTGCAGGAAAGTGGATTGCCACCAAACGTAGAGCCATGCTGAAAATTAGAAAGTTTGTCAAATTGGAACATTTACATTGATAAATACAACTGGGTCAAGTTCTTTCAAAGAATACATATTTCAATCTATTGAACTCAGTACATATTATGTCCCATGGAGTTTTAAGGGGCAGTTAGACGCAAAACGCGGGTAACAGATTCTGCGTGGCACAATCCTGCTTGTATATGCCTAAATACGAAAACATGTTTACATTACCTGCTCTGAGGCTCTCTGTTCGTTGTAATTTCGACGAAAGTAATTGAGCAATGAATCCAGTAGTGTTTGAGAAGGTTCTATTCGCTTTTAGGTTTCACTAAAAATCATAAATCTAACTAAAAAACAGTAGTATTCTTTGGTGGGTTTCTTGCCCACTTCGACTTGTAGATCATCTCTTCATAGCTTCAAAGTTGCTCCGGCAAGATCCCTGTTCACGACTTTAGGAATTTGTGATCAACAAAATAACTTTGTAAATGCATGAAATCGACACAGAGGAACAAGATATTTCAATTCAATTCGCGAGATTGTCAGGAGCCATGTCGATGGAGATAGATTAAAATATGCGATAGTCCTGTTCAAAATCTCCAATCTCAAATCTCCATGGGAAATTTCGCGGGAATAAACTTTCGCGAATTAAGTTTCTCATCACATTTTTATACGGTCTCAAATGTTCCTCAACTCTTCGATGACTCTTCCGAATCGCCCATAAATAAGCTTGTAGCAGCATATTTCGAAAAAGTCGTTGTCAAAATAGAGGAATATCAATATAAACAGATCATTGATTATCCATAGGAATAAATTTTCTGTCCAGCTTCAAGAGAGAGACAAGGCATCGTTCATGCGAGGGTGCTTTCCACCATTTTTCACAGTCCGCAAAGCATGGTGGTTAACATGCGTTCTTCAACATACGACAGAGAAATTCATCTTTTTAAGATACGTACCTCTCCTGGCTTTATTGTCAACATAACCTCGTCATCAGCCAAAACTGCAGACACCTGGAAAACCACAAAATGTAAAAGATATGACGAAACATACACGCGTTTTTATGTACCAAATGATTATGCATCAAATGAAGGAATGTAACAGATTTTGAAAATTGATTCTTACATCTTCTGGGCTGATGAAAAACTGAAAAATATGGCAATAAGTATCGATAATTAGAACTGAATTGTTTCCCAAGGAAAACGTCAGGGCACAAAAACCCACCCGACCATGTGACCGTGCGGTCGCAGGAAATTTTCCTTTTATAAATTCCTGCAGGAAAATTCTTAAAAATATATCCTGTTCATTCATGATCTGATCTTGATTTATTGGTAAACAACGAATAGGGTAATATATGAATCCAAGCAAAATTAAATGATCTGGATTGCTTCTCGTTTACCAGTTATATTTGCAGTATAACAACACATATGAGATGAATAAAGAAATTAACTGAGTCTTATCATTACAGTTTCTGCGTTTGGGTTCAAATCAATTTCAGATCTAATATTTGACAAACACTATGGACATGGCAATTTTAAAAATAATCATTTCGAACCTTTAAAATTTTACTTCTTTTCAAGAAAGCTGATCATTTTAATTCTTCAATGCTTGCAGGAAATTTAAATATGATTTCTCTGCGGTCGCAGGAAGGAAAATATTTTTTCATGCACTGGAAAATGTATTCAAAATGAAAACAAAGAAATGGAAAACTCTAGTTAGGTCCCGACGAGGTTAAATACAGCCCCTGAATACCGCCCAAAATCAACATAATCTTTTTGTCTGTTACTTTAAATCGAAATAATTGTTAACTACCAAAGCAACCAGTCTAATTCGATTTTTTACATAAAAAATACAAATTAATGAATGTTTTGAAGAAAATAAACAAGTTCATGATCTACAGGATTAATTTCGAAGGCATACATTGCATCTGCAGGTGGCCCCATCGCAGCTCTTGATTAGCCTTTTGAATTGGACCAGACTTTCTGCTGATTTTATGTCATCTGGCAAACGATTCCAAATCTGCGGTCCAAGAGACCTGAGACTATTTGAACCGAACTTGTTTGGTTGGGCTTATAGTGTTGCAAATCGTTTGGACGACGTGAAGGTCGATTGGAGGTTCTTGTTTCCAAGATATTTTGCATGAATTCAGGATTTAGCTGGTTAACAGTTTTGAAATCTCAATACAGAGGTATCTTAGCCTATTTACATGCATTGTGCATTTTTCTGATTTGCCGAACAATTCTTCTGAGAAGAATGATGGTCATCATTAAGAACACGTAGGGCTCTCTCCTGTATGTTTTCGATCTTAAAAATATATATATATAAAAGTTATATATAAAAGTACACTCAAATGACTTACTGGTAATACTCCACCGGAGAGAGCTTTTCCTAGAATTGTGATATCTGGCTTCACATTTTCATGCTCACAGCAAAGCATCCTGAAAAGAAACGTTGTGTCATATGGACTTTGCGATTTATGTCAGATGAGGTATTTGTACAGTTTCTCCCCACTGCGCTTGTTGAAAATGCGGGCATATTCTTTGACTCAGCTACCGGGTGCGCTAAAATAAACTATGCAAGTTTGGCAGGCCACAATAAATCGTACACTGGACCGATTTTGAAGAGTTATGATTTAAATCGTTGGCAGAAAGCCTGAATTAGATACTGGGATTTTTTTGAAAATATTTTTCATTTTCAGTTTTTAGAGATAGAAGCGAGTTTCCTAAAATTTTAGTTTTCGAGAACACTGAAAATGATAAAAAAACATCGATCAAGTTTTCTAAAGAATCAACATGAATGGATAAAGAGAGAACTTTTTCGTGGTGATTTGCGATCTAAAAATCAAGCAATTGTAATCTGCCGTACGAGAGTTCGTACTAAACCCCTAAATCCCCCTGAAAACGTTTTCTCGTTGTTCGTTCATGTTGAATCTTTTAAAATTTGATCGACGTTTTTTTATTGTTTTAAATGTTTTCGAAAACGAAAATCTTAAGAAACTCGCTTCTAGCTCTAAAAACTGAAAACGGAAGAATTTGCAAAAAATCCAAGAATCAAATTCAGGCTTTTTGCTAAAGATTGAGTCATAAATCTTCAAAATCGGTCGAGTGTACCATTCATTGTAGCCTGCCAAACGTGCATAGTTTATTTTGGTGCATCCGGTAGTAAAAGACCTAATATGTACAAAATATTGAAACTTAGCATTTTCTGCAAACTAGCATACATATGCTGTTATGTTACACCAGCGCAAACTGATCTTTTGTCAAAAATCCTTTTCCTTCGGAAATGTAAAAGTTACGGTCAGCAAAAGGCACCAGTTATGTCTATGAACGGTGGTTGGAACACTTCAAAATCAATGTGTACAACGAGAATACAATTTTACCAACACTTACTTTCCAGTTCGGGCAATTCCAGTTTGCACCTCATCAGCAATAAACAGAACCTTCGAAAAACAGAATTATAAAATTTCAAATGTAAAAACTAGCACATTTAATCCAGCGTTTAGGGAGGCACTTACCAAAGGTAGGAGAACAAAAATTTCACGATTAACAAATATTTCTGTGTTAAATATAAAATTTAGCAAATCAATGTAAAACCTGCCAAAGCTAACCCCAGGAAGTCCATAAAAATGTGTTGATACTGTTACGAAATTTAGAGAGAATCATCTACTGCTTTCAATAAGGGTGAGACTTTTGTTAAAGGGAAGCATTTTTCAAAGGGAGGCATTTTCATTTTCATTTGCAATTGATTTTAAAGAGAGAAAAAGTTATTTTAAGTTGTTGTTAGCTAGAAAACGTGAGTCATGAACATCTCGGCAAAATTCTTCTGTTCTAGGATGTAAATTACAAAGCGCAATCTACTTCAAATTTATGCAAGTCTCCTAGATTTTTTGAACAGATAACCTGAAAAATGTATTGTTGAAACACACCCTGCAAACTGGACTGTTGAGAAGGAAAAACCATTTGGGCGAATTCATAACCATTGGAAACGCGAGAAAACAAACTATATTCAAGGATGCTGCCTTGCCTCAAGTGGCTTTTTGGGAGGGAAAGAGCTGGAAAATTGGATGCTCCAAAAACATTTCAGCATCTGTGTTGCATTTTCAAAGACGTCTGAATGTTGTTGCTAAAATAGCCCTCTGTGTAAAATGGGTAACGTGTATCAGATTAGAGGCGTCTATTTGATAGCAGTTGCTTATTGAAAGAAATACACATACTATCCTTAAAAACTGGAAAAATATGTCTAAAAATCTTCTTGTTGCGTGTAGTGCAATTGTACAATGATAAACAAGTAAATAAAGTACAATATAAAAGATAATAGGCTATGCTCGAAACGTCGTGCTTATTTCAATTCGCATCAAAGTGCTTATATTTTACTTTATTTACTTGTTTATCATGGAAAAATATGTAACTAGAAACTTAATGTAGAGAGGTTGGACGACAAAATTACTAAGATATTTTTTAACACATTGAGGCCTTTTGGACTTGTGTCCTCGCAGAGTGTGGTTTCGAATGTTTTTAATGTCTTTTTTCCCAAAAAGAAGGTCAGATGGTTAACAAATTCCTGAATTTCGAAGCACAAAGAACTTCATTAACAAACTGAAACTTGTCTAATTTCCATCCTTTCTGAACGGGAAAAGCAAAAGATACTGTAGGCCATGTCTGCAAACTTTTCAAACTTCAAATATCAAAAACCAAGAAAGAGAGCAGATCTGACAGAAGACTTGCCAAAGCTTAGCGAGAAAGATGTATTTTAAAACGTATTGGATTTGGAGCTTCTGGAGGCATGCAATTGGCAAATTTTAGGGCTGCTGTCGATGGCAGTTCCTGCCAATAATCAAGCAGCCTATGGACATTTTTGGAAAAACACGTGAATTGGTGAAAGAATATAGTCTATATTCCACATTTCGTAGACCATTCCATATTCCATATTCCATCCTTGAAAGATAGCCTGTTTACATCACAGCAATCCCAAAACATATCTGGAGATTTTATCAGTATCAGACCAGAGAACAAAGCTTAATGTCCAAGGCGCAACATTCATTTTTCTGACAATTTCTTACCCAGCCCCTTTAAATTGAGAAAGTAGCAATGCAGGTCATAATATAAAGTCAATAATTTGGCTTTTCAAAAGTACTTACATTGTATTTAGTGCAAAGATCACGAACTCCTTTCAAATAACCATCATCTGGCACAAATACACCAGCTTCTCCCTGAATTGGTTCCACCATAAATGCTGCTGTATTTGGATCACTAATTGCTTGCTACAAATAAAGAACACAGCTTTTAGTAGGTGTAAGATTGGGTCTGCTAGACAGAGGCAAAACTTTTCATAATGTATTGCAAAAGAGACAAGGGCGTTAACATCGTACCTTGGAGTGTGTGCCCACATTGTCAAAGTGTGAAGCTGCCCATGTGATGCAAACCATGGTTTTGAATAATGTACCAGAAAACATTAATAATTTTATTGCAAACAGGGCACCACTATCTTGTAAGGAATCAGATTTCTCCTTTGATACATGTAAACTATAATGGGCACTGTTACAAAGGAGAAATCCATTTGCTAGCAATCTGATGATATCCCAAATAAACCCATTGCTCTTATTACTATTTTCAATCATGTGCACATATTAAATGTATTAGGTCGATAGAAGGGGAACACTGAAAGCAGGATTGCGCTAAAAATTCACCATGAAAAATATATATCAAATAATGTGGTCCAAAGGTTCAAAATATTCCAATGAAAATCCTAATGTCTGGATGTTCTAATGTCAAATGGAAATGAAAGGGTCTCTTGTGACTTTCTTAAGGCTTCAAAAAGGGTGTGGTCAATGGGCGTGGTCATATGATTTCTGCACCCAATACTATCCTTTGTGCATGCTGTATGTAACAGACCAGATCATCTGACCCATTTTACATACATTTTACATAACTCAATTTTACATGAATCAATTGTCATGGCAAGGGGGCACAGCACCAATATTTACCGTAGTTACTCACATCACACAAGAAAATCTTTACTTTTGAATTAAATAATATTCTGGTTTAAATTTTTAAAATATGCCAATGATGAATATATCCAGTGTGCTAGATGAACAACTGAGCATGCTCCAACAAGATCTTAGTAATCCAACCCACACAGAGAGAAGGGCAGCCAAGAGCTAATATGATACAAAATCATGCCAATGGTGAAAAGACTGCAGGCAACAAGGGTAAGTGGTAAGTATGCAACAGCAACATATGGAGGATAGATGCTCAGTTATCCTTGAAGCTCTCCAAAATTGGGTGTATAGAGCTTCTCGAAGGGATCACTGTAACTCCAATGAGCTGTAACCCTTGTCTTACAGTTAGTTGATGGAGCTAAGTAGAGGTAATCTATAAATAGGACAAAGAAGCGCCTATGCATGCTATTGTTCCCCTAGCTAAACAAAAAACACGCACGTGTGGAAACCATCAAATACAATGGGCTAATTTTACGCATGCATATGCAGCTCTTGAGCAAGCTATTTATAAGAAAAAATAAGACCATGCCCTATGCCCTTCACAGGAGTTGTGGTACAGGGTTGCATTCAACGGATTTGTAGCTAACAAGCAGATCCATTATTTAAAAGGAGAAAGGGTTATATAAAAGGAGAAAGGCTCTACGAAGCAAATGGCAAAAGCATGTAATGGCCACCCAATTCATTATTTTAGTCCTCTATTGAAATAATGCGTGACATGCATCTCAACAAAGAAAACATAAGAAAGCACTGGCAATCTGACCAAAGACTGGATTTGCAACTACAATCTCTTACAAAAGTGTTGGACCCCTATTGAAAATTTTGAATTTTTGTCTCCCCTCCCCCCGTTTCAATGTTGTTTCCCTGGCAAAGAGGTGTTTTTCATGAAGATCCACCAAAAGAATGATTCACCAATGCAAGCAACATTGAAATGGGGGGAGGGGGACAATATTTCTGAAAAACATAGATTTTCGTAGGGGTCCAACACTTTTGCAAGAGATTGTAGAGTTGTAGCTTTGAGTTCTAGGCTGCCACCATAAGGAAATAAAAGGCAGTGTGCTTCTCTACTTAAAGACTGTCTTGGATAAGATGAGGTGATGGGATGAGGTGTTAGTAGGGGTGGTATAATTGGATTTCATATTGGGTTCCTTTAAGCATACAATCCAGACATGGTTAAAGCAGTCAATGCTAATCCTAATACATTTTATTTCATTGTAGAAACTAGGCAGAAGTTCTCAGAGACATGTCACAACCAGAACAATGCTCTATTGGAAATGAAAAAGATGAAGAGTGTCACAAGAAATCATACACACGTCAAATAAAGCTGCTCAATTTTTCTGATCTTACAGAAAGTGAAAAGAAGATCATTTTGATGAGATTAGAAACCAAAGCCAAAATCCAGACCATCTGTCTGCATCACCATGAGTGCTTATTAAGAAGATATGAAGGAAAACACCGCAGTTGTAGTGATCCATTTGCACAGCATAAAAATCCAAGAAGAGGTAATTATTTGTTGCTTTTAACTGCTGTCTAGCAGCTGACAGACCTTCCAATGATACAAAGGAGCCAATTATCAAAACCTCTAAATCTCTTACAGCTAAGATGAAGTTTCAGTGTACACCATGGGGATGGAACCTCTCCAGCCAATTAGAAACGTTTGAATCAAATTCAAATTCCTGATTGTAAATAGCCAAATGGTCAATTGCAGTAGATATACTACTTGAGTCATATCTTTTCCAATACTGGATATGTGACTGAAGCCAAAATAACACAAGAAACAGTTATGATGACAAACCATATATGTAAAGAGCAAAAACATGTGGAGCATAACAATTAATCTTGTTCTAAATTGAGCCTGTGCTAAGAGTTGCTTTTGGTCTCCTTTCTGCATATAGTACAGTCACTAAAGAGAAACTTAGTTTCAGGCAGCTTTAAAGGTAGAGCATTTGATATACATAGTCCGTAGATAATGGTTTGATATGCCAATGTGTGTATTTCAATTGCTTAGTTTCTGATATGAACCCTCCCTTCCTATAACTATAACTTCTCTCTTTTGTGTTGGTGGCGTGATGGCCTCCCAAAAATGGTACATGAAATTCTTCACTCCCCAAATCTCTTTCTCAACCTTGACATTCCCTAATCCTGCCTTCCTATCTTCAAATGGTAATCAAATTACTCATACTGTGTGTTACATTCCAGGTGGTCTTACAGCCATAACCTTGCATTTAACTGAATCAGCACAAGCACTACTGTCATTGAATCTTGTACCTGGCAAAAAGTTGTGTCCAACTTGCAGAAAGAAAGTTGTTGATTCAATAAAGAAGAAAGAGGAAACCTCCTCTGAAGAAGAAGTTGAGTCTGAAGATGGTGAGATGTCCATGGTTGAAATGGAATATGAAAGACAGCAAGCATGCAATCAGCTGTCAGATTGTTTTAATACCATTGGCGTCTCCCCAATCAAAACGCACAGCAGACCAAAAAGGAGTCAGGTGAAACAAGGACAAAAGAAAATAAAAGCAGTCATGACCAGCATTTCTGACAAAGTTGCAAAATCATTGAATGTGCCTATTGAGAGTGTAATCCCACCATCGAAGGCAGAAAAGCTAAACAAGGAATTGGAGCAAAAGGCAAAAGATTTTGATGAGTTGATGCAAGCACTGGCTGAAAAGGTGAAAAGTTTGAAAGACAGAAGGTTGAAGATGCAGATTCTCACATTGGTTCCATCAAGTTGGTCAATGAAGAAAACAGAAGAGTTCTTTAAAGTTTCTAATTACATGGTAAGAGCAGCGAGAAAGTTGGTGCAGGAGAAGGGAATTTTGGCATTGCCTGATGAAAAGGTGGATGGCCAGGAAGCAGTTGGTGATGAAGAAATGGATGAACAGGAAATTTTTGCTATTCCCAATGAAACTGTGAATGAAACAGGCATTTTGGCCATATCTGATGAAGAAGAATGAGACTTATGGTTTACAAAGCATAAATGAATATGTTTTTGAATATTTTTTCAATTTTCATACAAATACACAGTCAATCTTGCATTAATACTCACATAGCAAAAGTGAAGTTTTTCATAGCTTCACAAAAATGTTTTAACTGCAATGGGCAAAACACTTAAACTTTCTCTGTAGACTTTATTGGATGAATCAGTTTACATGTTGGGAGATTGGAAGCATCTGTGTTAATTCAAATCTTTTGGTGTTGAAAGTTTCTTGAAGAAGAAACAAAAGTAGTATCAATATCAGGGAGCATTTTTATGAGAGAGAATATCTTGACAAAATCAGGCATATCTGACACATTTTTCTTCCTTTTGCATTAAATCGCTTTTGAATATGGAAGTTTTAAAAACGGAACAGTTTCAAAGCAAAACGCATTAAGTGAGACACAAACCAAAACTATCTCATACAAGTTTTCATAATACAACTCGAAAGACTAATAAATTTTCCAAGATATGGGGTGTTTTGCAATAACTAAGTTTGAGTTATCCCGTGAAACCATTAGAATGCGTATTATGCATTAGAGGCTTTTATCATTTAATCTTTTATCCAAAATTTCCATAGAGTAGTTATTTCAAAACTTGGGGAAGAATCTTTGATGTGTTATTTTGGCATCTCTTCTGACAAAAATATCTTGAACATCCATTGTTATGATCTAATTTGTCACTGGGCCTCGAAATAAATGTTAGTCACTGGGCCTAAAAAGTGTATCAGATTTTGCACACCTGGGAACTTACACATTTATTGATCAGACATTTTGCATTGTTTTCAACTACAAATTCATTGGGAACATTCTACTTTTATGCACAAAAGCAAATTTTTCAGTCTTGCTCAACGCAAACAAACATATCATATATCAAACTTTTCACGAGAGCAGGATAATGGCTGCTCTAATTCACATCTCTTGGATCCAGATCCTTACAAAATGGATGCCCTGTCCCTGAGGTATTTTTATTCACTCACCTCTAGTGCTGAAAGATTATTGTATGGAACCATCTCAAAGCCAGGCATAAATGGACCATAGTCTTGATAGCATGATGGATCACTTGAACTGGAACAAGCAGCCAGAGTTCTTCCCCAAAAATTGTCTTCAGCAAACACAACCTTTGCTTTCATGGCAGGAACACCTTTGACCAAGTATGCCCATTTCCTAGCTAACTTCAAAGCTGTCTCACCACCCTCTACACCAGTGTTCATGGGGAGAACTTTATCATATCCCATCAAATCGGTGATATACTTTGCAAAGAAACCTAACTGGTCATTGTAAAATGCTCTCGATGTTAGGGTGAGGAGGTCGGCTTGTTCTTTCAACGCAGCTATGATCTTAGGGTGGCAATGTCCTTGATTAACCGCTGAATATGCACTCAAGAAATCGAAGTATTTTTTGCCATCGACATCCCAAACATTCACTCCCTTTCCACGAGCAAGTGCGACAGGAATAGGCCCATAATTGTGGGCGCCATGTTTGTCTTCTAGGTTGAAAACTTCCTTTGCTTTATCTGATCCAGCTCTTTGTGTGGCAGCACTGCCCAAGCTTCGTAAAATGACGGGCGATTTTAATGATTTTTGTGCGTATCTTGAGAGCATTTTGAATGAAAACAACGGCAGATTTCGTAGTCTGAACAACTTCCCGTAGGCCCACTGAGAAACAAAGTTGATGTAACACGTTTGCGTTTTTTATTTAAATTGTTGTTGTGTTGTTGTCTGAGCATGCTCATAATTTGCGGAATAATTGTGTCTGTCAGCTTATTCAATTTTCTTTTGTTCTCGTGAATTATGCCAGAAAATATACAGTCCGCAAAGTCGCATAGCCAAATTTATCGTCAAAGCATTGGAATGTGATCACATGAAAATCTAAAACTCAAAGTTGCATTTTTGAATAGAACTTTTCAATTTTCCTCAGCAATCTTCGGCAAATCGGCAAATCTTCGATTATTTCCTATATATTTTCGTTTTCACTGACACTCTGTGGCGTGGCTCTGCATGAAATAAAGTCACAAGAGGGCAACACACAGGGATACAAAGGAACTCTTGCAGCACAAATCCAAAATGGCTCCAGAATATCTTCTGGAAGGATTCAGCAATGAAACTCTTCTTCTCGTGTTCACTGTGATTTTTATCTCACTGCTGGTTACCTATTTATGGGCAAATCTATCAGACCCCGATCAAGCCATACATCCAGACCAAAGAGCCGCTGTGTTGGAAACAAGAGAACAAAGAGCTGCAGCAGGCAGGAATGGGCCTAACTTACCACCAAGACGATCAACAGAGATACCCAATGATGGAAGATTTGAGCAATGCCCAATTTGCCTCGACCAAATGGCAATGGCTACTGAAACAAACTGTGGACATGTGTTCTGTGGACCTTGTATCATCGCATATTGGGAAAACGGGGCATCAGCACTGCATGGCATGAATTGTCCAATTTGCAGACAAAGTGTGTCACTCTTACTACCATTTTTTACAGAAGAAGACACCAACTCTGATAACTCTCATGAATGCATTGCGAAAATTCATGTCTACAATCGAAGATTCTCTGGAGAACGCAGAACATTGATTGAATATATTCAAGATTTTCCAGTTCTTTTCAGACATCTTCTCCGTGAATTGGTTTCTGTTGATGGGCTTGTCTGGATGTTTAGAGTGAGAATCATCATGTATTTGTCCCTTGCAGTTGTGTATCTTATTTCCCCATTGGATTTGATCCCAGAAGCTATGACTGGTGTACTTGGTTTCTTTGATGATATTATTGTCCTTATGGTTGTATTGGTCTATGTGACTGTCCTTTACAGACATCATATAACAGAACAGTAGATCTCTTAGGAGTTGAGGCTGCATGCAGGCCAAGTATACTGTGATGTTATACAGCTACAACAGCAAAGTTCACGCTTACAAAAGCCAAGCACCGTTCACTAAGTACTAGACATAAAAACCAAGAGTCACCTCAACATTCAAAGAAGTGCTTCAAATAATCTTTCTGAACTTGCAGTATACTACAACCTGCAAAATTGAGTTAGTTTCAGTTTATTCATTTTAAAGTTCTCAACATATAAATAACCACCGGGTGTCCCAAAAATAAGTACTCCCGTTTGAAAAATCACCAAAATTTGATTACACAACTGATCTTCAATTTTCTTTTTTTGTCAAGTAGATCAAGGGCCAAATTATTTCCCAGACTAGCTGATTTTGTAATTGGCTTAAAAATGAGCAACTTTAAGCTCTTTTTAGGTTTCCTGGTTTTGAATCGTACTGCAAAGAAGCACTGATGATTGCTAGATCAATTTCTTTGTGGATGTAAAGCATCTTGTCTGGTCATAAATGACTGAATTAAATGCACACTATCATTGGAAACTTCAATGATGATAAAATTTCTGAAAATTTGGACTCTTAGGCAAGATTGAGTATGTTGCTTGAAAATGAAAACTACAGCTCAAAGTAAGGTTTTTTAACATGTAATTTTTCCACCTTGTTGTATCAAAAGCAAACATTTATCATCTGTAAATATTTTTGGGCCTTTGACAAAAAAACAATTCAAAAAGAAAATTTTATAAAGGTTTGATAATTGATTTTTAGTGATTTTTTAAACAGGAGTAATTTTTTGGGACACCCAGTACAAAAACAGCAAATAACTAGCAAGGAATATTAGGGGCCATCGACTTTTGATATTTGTATTTTTAACGGCACTTGGCCTATAAGATTGGAATCCCCACCCCCTCCCCCCTAATGGCCTACTACCAGAAGTGCCTCTGACCGGCCTAAAATTTTCAGCTGAAGTAAAATTCTGGGAGCAGCAAATAGAAGTCTTGTGGAACTTCAGCTGGACTTTTCAACAGAAGATACGCCATATAGAAGGTATGGTAAAACTGTTCTATTCTACATTCTGCATTGTTTGTGAAGTTGTTTATCCACGTTTTTCAAAAATTCCCTTTCAGAGATTACCATATGATTTTCATTTTCTTAACAGCCTAAGGCAAAACCCCCTCCCCCATAACAGCCAAATGCCATTAAAAATACAAAAATTGAAAGTTGATGGCCCCTTATATCTCCCATAGTAGTAAAGAATGTTTTCCTCCGCAAAAGAACAAGGCGGAATAAAAAGCTTTGGGAATCAGGCACAACTACAGTGTCTAACTACCCATGGTTTCCTCTATCTAAAAATTCTAAAAAAATTTCAAATTACTGGTAACGCAAGGTACTTATGAGCAAATGTCTAAGTCTAAACATTGGTAAGGCTTGAAAAACTTTGCTGTGAAGATGTGAACTGATCCTGAGGGCACACACAGTAAGTAACCGACCATGAAGGTTGCTTTGGAGCTCATATATGTAACTCACAAGAAACTCTGTCTGAGTACTCAAAATCTGATGATTTTAAGAAACTGTCAGTACTGGCTCAAATTCTTGCTTTCTTATAAAATACGCCATGCTGGCTCTATTGTATTTCCGTTAGGTTATAGGGGGGCATGCGTTGTGAGTACATCCTTTTGTGGAATCTTTGTTGTTGCCATTTTCATGGTCCATGAAAATGGCCACCAACAAAGAGATGGAACATCCAAGGCATGCTGCTTGAAAAAGACCCTGTAAGCAGGACTTATGTTGTGTCGGAATGAAATTCAAATTATTTTTATAATGCAGTCAGCCAGTTGGTGATAATGAATTTTTTAATTCTTGATGTGCATTCGTCTTTTCTCAATTAACTCTGCTGGATGAAGACCATGGGAGATGATCCATCTTGCTTTTGTGTAAGCTTCACAGACTTGCACTTCTGAAAACACCCAGGGGGGGGGTAACTTAAGTTTCCATGATGCGGGGTTGTGCCATTCAAAGCGTAAACTACCACCCATAAATCCTGAAAACTTCTGAAAATTATACCCACAAATCCGGAAAAACCGAAAAATTTCACCCATGAATGAAATTTTACAAATACTCATACCCATAAATCCTGGAAATATAAGAATTTATGACCAATTTATGAGCTATCATAGGCAATATCTATTCTACAGAAGAGTCTGCATCGAGCGATTTGGATCAGCTTTGGATCCGTAACATAAGGGTAATGAGCTATTGGATCAGCCTCCTGTTTACATTGTTCCTGCTAACTAAACGGTAATACTTTTGTTCCTGAATCTATGAACTAATTTTCTTCTGGAGCATGTACCCCGGAGGGGAGGGGGTACTTGACCAGGTTTTGGTCGGGGACGTGCCATCGAAACTTCAAAGGCATACCCGTTCCTTATACCAATTTTCCGAAAGAGTATACCCGACCTTATACAAATTTTACGAAAAAGTACACCCGACCTTATACCAATTTTCCGAAAATGTATATCCGAACTTACACTTATACCAAAATCATGAAAATCGATACCGTTCCTTATACCGAAATCGCGAAAATCGATACCGTTCCTTATACCAAAATTGTGAAATCGATACCGTTCCTTATACCAAAATCGCGAAAATTGATACCCTTCCCGATTGCACGTCCCCCGTACCCAAAATATGTGAAGTACCCCCCTGGGCAGTGTACAAGCACTTGAACTCAAAAACTTTGAAACGGATCAAAAGTGTACCAGTACCGTGTAAATGTAGTAGGGCGAGGATCAGCACACCGGGGAACAGCCATAAATTACGTTATCTGGTTTAAGTTATCTAGGAGTTACAAATAGCTACATTATCAAGTAAAACCAAAGATATTTTGTATCTTAGTTTTGTTGTAGCTGGCTAGCCTCACTACATAAGGATCCTTTAGTTACGCTCATCTAATTGAGTTGAATTGTTGTTGTTGTTGACGCTGCACTGAGGACCGAAGCTAGACTCACGAAATAATCCCAGTTATCGCAACAACAACAGCAACAGCAATGACAACAACAACAACAATATATACTTTCGCTCAAACTGGGACTTATGGACTTTCACATCAAAAAGTGGGACGAAAATAAACAATGGGCGCACAGATTTTTCTGTGCCCTTTGAAACGAGGTTAATGGCCTCTTTTCGGTAGTTAGAGAATTTCAGGAGCTGTGCGTGTTGGCGTGCACTATTGCTAGATGAAGATTGCCTTCAAAATGAGGAAATTCTTGTTGAAACTGAAAGGTTTGTTAATTCTTAGATTAAAGAAACATTCTCGCGAATACTTGTTGCTTTTGTTCATTGCTAACGTCACTCAAAACTTGAATTTTGAGGCGTTTTATTATCTGACGATTGAGCTGACAATTTAGGCCCACCGCCATTACTCGCCTTTTTGTACAGCGTTGCTATGGTTTCCATATCAGACATGAAATCGAGGGAAACAATTTCGTCCCAATTTTCAATGTGAAAGTCCATGAGTCGTAGTTATAGCGTCCATCAGCCTATCAATAGCAATAACTACGAACTTGCAATCAGTCTAGACCGAAGCACAGCTGGTCCTCATTTTCTTGAGATTCTTTCAAAAATGAGAAGAAACATGAGAAAATCGTTGAGTACATTAAAATCGAAAACTCTCGGACGATCAAACTTTCGGAGAAATTGTTGTCCGATAGTTTATTTGTCCGAAAGTTTTATATTCTTTGAAAAATAGCAAAAACACATCAATTTCTGTCACGCCACTGTTAAAAGGGAAACACTGTCATCGGCAATCCTGCTTCCAAAGTAAATTTCCACATTGTAGTTGTCAGTAACAATGTTCTACAGTCGATGAAAGTGCCTCTTTTTCATCTGCAATCTTGAAAACTTCTTTCAGAAATACACGTATTTTTTTTATAAGAAACTGCCCATAAGAAACTCAGCTCTCAGATCGCCAAAAAATTAAGAAACTCCAGTACTGGGAAAATATAATTTAAGAAACTATCTATTTGATAAAGGAAATCCTTGACATATTTTTAATCTATTTCACTTGTTTCCTGTATCATATTACTTGTAAGGCTCTTGAGTAATGTGAAAACATTGGAAAGTCTTAAAAACCTTGTTTTAAACTGTTCACGAGGGCACAGGTAGTGAACATGAAGATCGTTATGAAACCTCTAAGAAACTCGTAAGAAACCTTGAGTACTCAAAATCTGATAATTTAAAGAAACTTTCAGTACTGGCCCAAATTCTTAGTTTCTTATAAAAAAATGCGTGTATTTCCTTTCTTGCATACTTTAGTTGAATAATTTTGATGCTGATATTTAGTTAATTCAAGTTGCACATGATTAATTATAACGCAAAAGGACAACTAGTTTTATCACATACATGGCAAAATTGTTTGTCCGAAAGTTATTTTGTCCCAAATTCTCGAAAAAGCTTCCAACAGTTTTTTGTCCGAAGTTGTTTTTCCGAAACTTTTCCGTCCGAAAGTTTTCGATTTTAATGTATAGATTTGGTGGTGTAGAAATTTAGCAAAATTGTCCAAAGTTTTATTTCAGTAATGGCAAACATGGAATTACCCTGGGTACCAGACTCTCTTACCCAGGGTAACATGGCATCGAAAGAGGCGCTCTAAGCATGGGTGGTTAGACACTGCTGGTGTGCTTCTATGCAGGAGCGCTGGATACTATGTATCTGCGGGGGAAATTTTTTGTAGTACTGCGGAGGAGATATCGAAAGAACGAAAATATTAAACTATATAGAAGCACACCAGCAGTGTCTAACTACCCATGCTCTAAGCGAAAGTAAAGAAAGGGCATGGCCGGCCTTTCATATTTTTTTCTAGTCTAGACCCCATTGTCCGGCCAAGTTGAAAATAATCAAGACAAGGCTTCATAGTATGCATGCAAGTCGAATATCTACAGGGTGTCCCAAAAAAATTGTGCCCCGTTTGCCTGAAGATTGCGACAAAGTGACAAATGCTTCTCGCCAAACTTTGATATGATGTTGCTCTTCAGATGTTCAAGTAAAGTTTGCTGCCATCCCCGTCAAAATCCGTTAAAAAATGACGCAGATATGACCTTCAGACCAAATTTGCCTGATGACTGAAACCAGCGGTCGGCCATTTTGTCTTACTATTTTCAGTGATAGATAAAATAACTTCACATGAGGTAAGAAATAATTTCTGTGAGGTCAGAAATAGTGGAACTTTCTGAGGAATATCGGAAGTTTCACGAGAGCTATGACATTGGAGAATGCTATGCTGTTTCATTTTTCATCCACGAAGCTATGTATCGCTGCAAAATAGTAAGACAAAATGGCCGACTGCTGGTTTCAGTCATCGGGCAAATTTGGTCTTCTGATGTCATACATAGCTCCATCATTTTTCAACGGATCTTTACCGGGATGGCAGCAAACTTTATTTGAACATCTGAAGAGCAACATCATATAAAAATTTGGGGAGAATCTTTTCACAGTGATCCAGATCGACGAAATTATGGAATAAATAGGAAAACATGAAGTTTCGAAAACAAGCAAATTTTTACATCCCCATTAAAGAGGGTATCCTTGGGCTTAACAGAAAGCAAAAATTTTCAAAATCGGACTATCCAATGACGAGAAATGGCATTTTGAAGTTTGTCAAAATTTCAAGTGGTTGTTTGCATTAGAATTTCCGGTGCAATGTAGAGTTTTGAGCCAACTTTAAAGTGTCATAAATCAGCCTAAAAACGACCGATTTTCATGATTTTTGTACAAAATGGTCAGCAATTTAGTTGTGCTTAACATATGTCAAAGTGTGGTATATTGAACGTAAGATCCTGGGTAGATGGACACTATTTTGATGCTTACTTTTTACGACAAATTTCGTGAAAAATTGCTACTCAAAGTTGAAAACAAAAAATCTATGTAATTCTAGGTGTTAGATATTAATATATTAAATTACTAGAACCTATTTGGAGCATTCCTGCCAAAGTGCTCGTTTCAAATCGTTCTAATTTTGTCGCAAAAAATGTTTGAAGATTGCATGTGACATAGGTATTTCTTTCCTGATTTCCTTTCAAAACTGGAACGGTGCCGTGACTGTCTTCTTCAAGGCAAGAGCTCTAGATTTGTGAAATTGGTTTTCAAGAATTCAAAAGGGGTATTCTCGATGCACTGATTGAAACAATGGCCGATTTTTGTGAAACAATAGCTTAATGCTGTGAAACAATAGACCTACATTGGAAAACAGAATCTGTCGTCTCTTTCTTTCTGCAAGGTCCAACCAATTGAGATATGTGTAGTACTTTGATATATGCTATGTTAAAATTCGCTTGATATCTAAATCTAGTGGAACTAATTGATTCAAAACAGTTTCGCCGTCTCAACACCGAATTGTTTAGTTCAAAAAAAAGTACATCGAATCAATCACAAGGCTATCATTTGTTGCTTCAACGTATGGTTCAGCAGACTGACGACTTTTCTTAGATATCGTGATGGGATTTTGCCACAAGTGGCCATGAGGTTATCAATATCCACACAATATTGTCTTCGAGGTTGGCTTTAACTGAAGTGTGCCTAGCCCCACACCCAGCTCTACTTCGAAAAGTTCCTGATGTGCTTGCTCCATGCCTCCAAGCAGGGGGCGGACTGGGGCATCAGTTCCTTACCGGGAAATTAGCTGTTAGGGCGGTTCGCAGCTTCAAAGTTGCTTCAGCAAGATCGCTGTTTACGACTTTCAGGAATTTGTGATAAACAAAACAACTTTGCAAATACATGAAATCGACATGGACGAACAATATCTGTCAATTAAATCCTTGAGATCGTAAAGGGCAACGTCGATGGAGATGGATTGAAATGTGCGATAATCCCATTCAAAATCTCCGTTGACGAGTCGATGCTAAGCCTAAGCACCTTTCATACAAATACAATGAAAATGTCAGGTGCAACGTCACGTCTGACTGCCCCTTTAAATATAATTGTTGAAGTAGATGTGGATGTAAGGTCTTAGGAACACCTCGCAATCGCAATTTTTTTCATTCTGGACTGAAACTGTATTCTACGGTCGAATGGGTAATAAAATCCCCCCCCTTCCACTTTGATTATGATTTCTTAATTGTATACAAAAGCCGCTATGCACGGGGGGGGGGGGTTCTTCCATAGTAAAGGTACCTGGGGATGTGCCGCGAGCAAGGGTATACATTTTAGGACTTTTAGTCTAGCCAAGGGTATCATTTTTGACAATATTGGTCTAGCGAACGGTCATGATATCATACTTGGTGCAAATTTCACTATTTTTGTCACGGAAATCGTCAAAATTGGTATAGCCAAGGGTACCATTTTCGTAAAAATTGATCCAGAGAATGGTAAAAATGGTGTAGCCAAGGGTACCATTTTCGTAAAAATTGATCCAGAGAATTGGTCAAAATGTGGTCTAGCCAAGGGTACCATTTTCGTAAAAATTGGTCCAGAGAATGGTCAAAATGGTCTAGCCAAGGGTACCATTTTCGTAAAAATTGGTCCAGAGAATGGTCAAATTGGTCTAGCCAAGGGTACCATTTTCGTAAAAATTGGTCCAGAGAATGGTCAAAATGGTCTAGCCAAGGGTACCATTTTCGTAAAAATTGGTCCAGAGAATGGTCAAAATGGTCTAGCCAAGGGTACCATTTTCGTAAAAATTGGTCCATAGAATGGTCAAAATGGTCTAGCCAAGGGTACTGTTTTGGAACTTGACGTAATGACAATAGAACCATTTTCGTAAAAATTGGTCCGAGCAGAAATGGTCTAAAATTGGTCGAGGTCGGAAAGCCAAGGGTAATCATTTTCGTAAAAATTGGTCCAGAGAATTGTTTGGAGCCAAGGGTTTCATTTTCGATTGGTCCGGAGAATGGTGCAAAAAAGGTCTAGCCAAGGGTACCATTTTCGTAAAAATTGGTCCAGAGAATGGTCAAATTGGTCTAGCCAAGGGTACCATTTTCGTAAAAATTGGTCCAGAGAATGGTCAAAATGGTCTAGCCAAGGGTACCATTTTCGTAAAAATTGGTCCAGAGAATGGTCAAAATGGTCTAGCCAAGGGTACCATTTTCGTAAAAATTGGTCCAGAGAATGGTCAAAATGGTCTAGCCAAGGGTACCATTTTCGTAAAAATTGGTTCAGAGAATGGTCAAAATGGTCTAGCCAAGGGTATCATTTTCGTAAAAATTGGTCCAGAGAATGGTCAAAATGGTCTAGCCAAGGAAACTATTTCGTAAAAATTAGTCTAGCCAACGGTACCATTTTGAATATGCTCGCGGCAGACCCCTACCCAAAATTTGGCCAAGAACCCCCCCCCCCCCCCCCCCCGTGCCGCTATGTCTGGTTGTCCGTCGGGTGTTACTTGGATGATGTCTGCAGCGGGGAGCAGTGTGTAACTAAGGTGTTGGTCAAACGTAACGTTCATATGCGAATGATCATTGCCAATATACACCTCCTGACATGTTAATACATAACCAATAAATATACCATAAATGCGTTGATGTTGATTGCAAACAAACTTGTCATGTCTGCGACCTCTTTCATGGGGTCATATAACAGCTTATTGGCAAATCACAAATAGCCAGGTTGCTTTACAGGCGAGATACAAAATTTAACACGTTAGAATATGTGACATCTATAAAAAACCAATTCGCTGTTTTTGAACGTTTCCCCCTATATCGGTACCCTTTGCTAGTACCTTATTAGATTGCGATTTACGCCCACTTTTAAGGCTAATTTCCAGTCCGTAGAAATTTCCGAGCTGGCGGAATTTTAGACAATAAAAGGTCGCTTAGCCGTAACTTTGTATTCAATGCCAGAGCGACATTTTCTCTTGAATACAATAGAAATTCCGCTCGCTCGCAAAATTCCACTGACTGGAAATCAGCCTTTAGACGTTGATGGTGGACCTTGGAATTAGATCTAATCGTTCTAATAATCATGGCTTAGCCACTAGTTTATTCACTTGGATCTGTCACTAAGATTTTCCATTTTGGATTTGTACTCTTGAACTTGTCATCTTTTTCGCTTAGAGTGGATTCATTGGAAAATGCTGAAATATTGATTACTAAATATAAACATGATTCTATTTTTTCGTCGAAAAATTGCCCTCCGATCCAGTTAATCGGACAAATTGGTCTAGCCAAGGGTACAATTTTCGCCTTTTAAAAATTGGTGCTGATTTTGGGCATATGTTGGTTTGGCGATTGTTAACAAGTCACATTGAATTTCTTCGGTCCATTTTTCAGAAAGCTGTCGTAGAATTAACGACTGCTGCTTCTGAAAAGAGAAAATGCAGCGTAATATCACGTTTTCAACCATTTTCGTAAAAATTGGTCCATAGAATGGTCAAATTGGTCTAGCCAAGGGTACCATTTTCGTAAAAATTGGTCCAGAGAATGGTGAAAATGGTCTAGCCAAGGGTACCATTTTCGTAAAAATTGGTCCAGAGAATGGTCAAATTGGTCTAGCCAAGGGTACCATTTTCGTAAAAATTGGTCCAGAGAATGGTCAAATTGGTCTAGCCAAGGGTGAATTTTCGTAAAAATTAGTCCAGAGAATGGTCAAAATGGTCTAGCCAAGGAAACTATTTTCGTAAAAATTAGTCTAGCCAACGGTACCATTTTGAATATGCTCGCGGCAGACCCCTACCCAAAATTTGGCCAAGAACCCCCCCCCCCCCCCCGTGCCGCTATGTCTGGTTGTCCGTCGGGTGTTACTTGGATGATGTCTGCAGCGGGGAGCAGTGTGTAACTAAGGTGTTGGTCAAACGTAACGTTCATATGCGAATGATCATTGCCAATATACACCACCTGACATGTTAATACATAACAAATAAATATACCATAAATGCGTTGCTTTTGACTGCAAACACACTTGTCATGTCTGCGACCTCTTTCATGGGGTCATATAACAGCTTATTGGCAAATCACAAATAGCCAGGTTGCTTTACAGGCGAGATACAAAATTTAACACGTTAGAATATGTGACATCTATAAAAAACCAATTCGCTGTTTTTGAACGTTTCCCCCTATATCGGTACCCTTTGCTAGTACCTTATTAGATTGCGATTTACGCCCACTTTTAAGGCTAATTTCCAGTCCGTAGAAATTTCCGAGCTGGCGGAATTTTAGACAATAAAAGGTCGCTCAGCCGTAACTTTGTATTCAATGCCAGAGCGACATTTTCTCTTGAATACAATAGAAATTCCGCTCGCTCGCAAAATTCCACTGACTGGAAATCAGCCTTTAGACGTTGATGGTGGATCTTGGAATTAGATCTAATCGTTCTAATAATCATGGCTTAGCCACTCGTTTATTCACTAGGATCTGTCACTAAGATTTTTCATTTTGGATTTGTACTCTTGAACTTGTCATTCATTGGAAAATGCTGAAATATTGATTACTAAATATAAACATGATTCTATTTTTCGTCGTGCTTGCCCTCCGATAAATCAGTTAACTCGGATAAATCGGGTAAATGGGAGAAGCGTTTGGTAAACTTGCTACGCCTTTTACAAGTTGCTGCTGCATTTTGGGCATATGTTGCTTTGGCGATTGTTAACAAGTCACATTGAATTTCTTCGGTCCATTTTTCAGAAAGCTGTCGTAGAATTAACGACTGCTGCTGCTGAAAAGAGAAAATGCAGCGTAATATCACGTTTTTAATCAGGGGATCACTTTTCTAACAGTCCAGAAAAGAAGCGTCATTGTGGATTTATCAAAATTAAAAAAAGCTCGAATAATGTGTTCCCCTTGTCACTTTCTTTCACACAGTGGCGGAAATTCAGCTTTTTGAGTGGGGGGGCAAGCCGTAAATTTTCCGAGTCGGAGGAAATGCTTTTGTTCTCAGGCATTTCGCTAGAAGACTTAGCGACCTGACATAAATAGTTCCTTAACCCTATTTGTACTGGGGGGGGGGGCGTTTTTCGCCCCACCCCTACCAGTTTTTGCTGCGTTGCGCTAAAACGACAAGAGATATAACCACCAGTTTTGGTGACTTTTATTCAAATTTCATAGGCAATTAAATTCTAAACATTTCATTGTTCTACCTCTGATCATGTGACCACAGTAATACCATATTTGGAGAGTAGTCAACAAAGAAAAAGCTTAAAATGCTCGCAGTTTTCGTATCGTTTGCCTGATCGATCTCAAACATGCACCATTCGATTGCATTTGATGAGTACTTTCATTTGATATATAAATGTTTCATATTTGCTTATGTCAGCAAAATTTAATATCTATGACATCATTCACATTTATGACGTCATTTCTCTAATAAAGAAGTGTAAGATATAAATTTTTTTAGTCTAATTTGCTTCATCTTATTTATTTGATTCATTTTGAGTCTATATTTACCAGATAAAAGGACAGGACTGGCAAAAACCTGCGATGAAAGTAAATGCATGCAACAAAAGGCTAATTTAAGGCTAATTGTGCTAAAAATAGAAACTAAAAAATTTTGAAAAGTATATATTTTTAAACTATAACATGTTTCCTACTATTTGAAACAAATTTGGAGAAAATCGGTTGAGTGGTTGATTAAATAGAATTTTTCTGGTGAAGAAGGTATAAATTTGCCAATTTTCGTCAGTTTTTCGGTTGCCTAGCAACGAATCACGTGACTTATTAATTGTCATTGTTATATTTGAATAGCCAATTGTCTAAAGAACAATAGGGGTAAGTCTTATTGTTATATATTTTGTAGTTTTGGAGAAAAAGAGGGCGTTTCCCCCCAGTACAAAATACCTAAAAAATCGCCCAGTACAAATAGGGTTAAATGTGCTAAGGTCATTGTATATCAGATTTCAAAACTATTTATATTCAGCAGCTGATAGAAAAAGGCAAGAATGTATTATGAACGTACTGTCGTTAGGCCTAATAGCTACGAGGACGCTGGGGGCGAAGCCCCCAGGAAAATTTTTGAGGACACTCCCTATTTTTGCTTAGAATGCCTTTCATGACCCTATGTTTGCCAGTACTGAATTGGGATTTTGACAATGTTGTAGTATTTTTTTCAGAGTAGCATCCCAAGGAAATTTTTTGGGTAATCAGATAGTTTAATTGGGCTTAGGAGAGCTCTTGGATCCAATGTTTGCCAGTGCCAAATTAGAATATTTGATAGTATGAATTACCAGTTCTCAAAACAGTTCTGCGTGAGGAACCTCTCCTTTGTCTTAGAACGCTTCTCGTAATTCAGGTTTTGCCTGCCCCCGCCCCCAACATGGAAACTTTGAAAATTCGCTGATAATTTGTGTTAATGTCGCGTCCAGGAAAATTTTGGAGAACTCCAACCTTTACATTGGCTTATAATTCTCTCCCAAAGCTTCAACATCTCGCGGAAATATTGTTACTCTCTAACAAACCCATACCCAAGAACTTTCTTCTCGTTTATGAAATAAATGAAAGTGAATAAAAACTTTAGAATATGCTTTTCGAGCTTGTGCATTTCGTTTGCTCTTTCTATATAAAAACTCGTCCACTTCTTGACGGTGACTCGTTTCTTCACTACAGTTTCAATCCCACCTACGAAATTTCCGACTTTTAAGAAAATTTCCGAGTCTTATCGAATTGGGGGGGCAATTGCCCCCCCCCCCAACCCCCCCATAAATTCCGCCACTGCTTTCACATCAAAATGCCGTCTTATTCATGGGTTTCAGACATGATTTATGTCTTCTGCTTGTAATTGGGATTCCTGCTATGCTTCAGACATGCTACATTCATATTTACTCTGCAAAACCACTCTTCCATGAAAAATTACAGGTTATGAACATGTCTATAGATCTTCCCATTGTTCCCAATGGGAACATGGTGGAAATTCTTATGGAAATTCATGAAATTGAAAAAATCGTTCTTTTCTCATGGTTAGTTACGAGGGGCAAATCACTTCTCAAAATAGCGTACGTGATTTTTGTGATTTTAAAATCACACGATTTTTTTCTGTGATTTTAGTGATTTTTTTGTGATTTTAGTGATTTTTTTGTGATTTTTTTCTTGTGATTTTTCTATGATTTTGTGATTTTTGTGATTTTTGTATGGTGGTTTTGTGATTTTTGTGATTTTCGTATGTGATTTTTTTTGTGATTTTAAGGAAGGTGTACGAAAAAAAAATCAGTGATTTGCCCCTCGGTTAGTTACACGAAATATGTTAAGGTGGTCGCAGGGTAAAACTTTTGGATTTTTTTCAAAATTATCAAAAAAAATTTTATCATCGATTCAGGTGCTAAAATTATCGAGGAATTCGATACTACAGTCCTTTTTAACGTGGAGAATCGTATTTCTGACATATTTCTTAGTTAAACTACCCTAGTCGGACTATATTTCCTTAGCAACGTCCATAGCAACCAATTCTGGCCCCATTTCTTCGCCCAAAGAACTGATTTTGTCAATTTTGGGGGCCCACTGTCGATAACGAGGCTTTGCTGTTGAATTGGATTGTTATGATTTTACATGAAGTACTTATTAGGTCTGCCATCGAGAAAACAAGACCTCGTTTGTTGATGCACTCCTTCAGCTGTAAACTTCGGTGTTGTTTATTTTGAAATGGGAAGTAATTCAAGCTACAGAGAGAAGACTACATGATAGTAGAAGTTCAAAGGGAAGACCAGGTAGCAAGGAAGCCAAAAATGATCAAGTGAAGTCTCTTTTAAGTCGTAGTAATCCATATAGAAAAAAGACAACAAGCAGAACTTGGCCTAGACAAACAAACAAAGGCCTAGTCTATTCGGGCCTATGCGATGATGTGGCAGTTATCGACAACCAAAAGCAAACATCATCAATAACTGGTAAAGATTTAAATTCAAGCCAAACTGCCCTTTCAAATCGGATGTGGAACCAACCAACCACTACCATCCCAAAGAAAATGAGATGATCAGCATCATCTCCAAAGGCAAATGGGGTCTGGTCTGGGGAGGTCGGAAAGGCACCAATGCCAATGGCATTTTCAAGTTGCAGATATCAATCAAATACAGATGATACTACTATGGAAGAAGATATATGATATTATCATAAAGCAAACAGATGCATTCCATTTCCTATTCACAAAAAGGGATAGCTGATATTTGTCAGGTTGAGCGCAGACTTGAGCGCATTAGCAGGACACAAAATTTCCGTGAAGCACTTGCAACCTTATCTAGAAGAGATTCATGCAATAAAAGACATATCCATATGCAGAAAGATTATCTCAGGAAGTTATCGTTGATCAGCAATCATCAATGTTAACAGAGAGACAATTCAAATTCAAAATTTTATGAACCGCTTGATATGGAGCCAGCCAGGCACCCGATTTGCAAAATTTTGCATTGAAAATGGCAAGAGGTATCTGGTGCTGAGAAGAAATGGGTCTCAAAAGTGAATTACAGGACAAAGCAACCAAGAGCAAGAAAAAGAATACATCATAGGGAAACAAACAGACACTGACGGTCACAGCATGATGAAGTAAATGTTGTTTTGCGGAGAGAAAATCTAAGTTATTGTGTAAAAATGTCAAAAATAATCAACTGAACAATGGAAAAACACTGTAAGGGATTTGTTCTAGTGTAGTTAAAAACCACTAGCTTCTACAGTAACAAGGGAGCTTTATTTCTCAGTGGAGAAGTATGTTCATTTATTGACGTTTTCTATTTTTGCCATTTTCCGGAGTTTGATATTTTGATCAATTCTCAAACTTTCAAGGAAAATTTAAGAAAAGTGGTAAGAGATTTTGCCTTCAAATTTTCACAGTTTGTGATGCATGTAATAAGGTATGTTCTGGACCTAAGATAGTTCTTCTACCTAGCATTGTGACATTGAAAAGTATTTTAATGATAATAGCGATTATCGCAATTTTCTTGCATGCAAAGGTTTTCAAAAAAATTTCAATGTTATTTCCCTTACTGCACTGAACTCAAAGGTTCAGCACATGAAAGCATGTCTAAACAACAAACCCTGTAAATTTCATGGCATTTCTGTTTGATTTGACAAAGTTATTTTCCTTGAAAGACCCACCATTCCGCGACGCTTTGATCTCATTAATTATGCGCATAAATTAATTTTTATCAAAATTTTCATCAAATTTCTTCATTTGGCTACCAACAGTCTCTTTCTATCCCTTGGATAGGTTCTTAACTCATAAAACAAAAAAGTTAGAGTTTTTACCCTGCGACCACCTTAATGATGGAAATGGTGCGCTTTTTTAATAGGTTCTTCATACTCTGGGCTGGGAATAAATGGGCTACAGAGTTGACCTTTTTTTGACTTGACCCTTGATATTGTTTGTGAGCAAGACGACAGGTCAACATGATATCAATTTGAGCGTTCATACTAAATTCGCTCATTGCAGTAACGTATCTCTAGACTGGCTACACAATCTCTGTATGCTCCTTAGAACTGATTTGTCGCTAATACAGAGACTTGTTGCCAAACAGTGTCTGAAATCGGACTAACTTGATAGCCTCGTTTTCATAAGCGCTACATGCGTAAAACGCGGACCACGGAATTAATATTGGGCTGTTGTTGCTGCTGTGATCAGCAATCATCAAAATGACTCAAGAAAACAACACATTGATACCAAGTTTTATTCATGTGAATTTGAAAGAATTTTAGACAGTTTATGACTCTGACAAAATTGAGCATGGACAGTGAACATAAATTTGAAATTTCAGAGGAGTTCAGAGTGACCAAAGATAAAGGAATCAAAGATTTGACAAGATTAGGCATTACATCATCATTATACAGTATCATTAGCAATCAGTTAAGTGGTATTTGAAGTGCAAGGAATTTTCAAAGGAACTGTCCTTTATATTTGCTCCAAGTGATTTGCTGCATCAGATAGACAATCTCTCTCCAAGAAAAGTGCCATCTAAATGCATCCTGGTACAAGGTCTGATAATAATGAAGCAGGTATCTTGCTTTAAACAAACCAAACAAACCCCTATGGATTAAAGATATCAACATCAATGCGATGAAGTAACAAATACTTGTTAAATCACAAGCAAAAAATTATATCACCCTTTCCTTTCCCTATGTGATCCAAACACGGGGGGGGGGGGGGTTGGATCACATAAGGAACTTCCATAGTAAAAGTACCTTGGGATTTTTAGTCATGTTCACAAAAAACAATAAAATTTTTTTACTAAAATATCTAAAGATTGTTTCATTGGGAAATCAAGTGCATTCAAACCAAAACAACTGTTAAGGTGACAAAGTACAACAGCCCAACATTGCGAAGTAACATGCTTGCAGTTAGATAATATTAGAAATTGAAATACACGAGCCAAATGTAAACGAAAAAATCACTACTAACCTGAACTTAGAGTAGGCCTACACCTACACTACACTGCAGTTTTGTACTGACAAATGACACTCACTGCTGTCTTGAAAATGCCTCTCAAGTATTGCAACAGCATTACATTTTGCCATTTCCTGTTAGAGCACAAACAAATATCTCTTCCCAGTGCCCACTTTATCATGCCAAATGGCTGGCTAAATTCCTTCAGCTTCATTTGCTTCTGGTCGATCAAGCTGCGACGACAGCGCCGGTCGCCATTACTTCTTCTTGAAAAACTCAGACCAAACAGGCCTCTACTTCAAAGGGAGGTTTTCCAGTAAAAATAAGTAAAGAGAGGAAAAGTTGATTGGCTACAAAAAAATTTACTATTGTTTTAGCCGAAATGCTCCAATAAGATTTACAATTCGGTTTTTCGTTCTGAAAATTCCGATTTGAGACACTCTCTGGCAACTAGTCCCTCATTGAGCTGGCCATCAGCAACAACAACAACAGCGAAATCGAGGGACTAGTGTAGCTAGTCTAACGTATCTCTTGCATTTTTCTAAGGCCATTAAGGTTGGATTTCTCGGATAAATCGATCATGAGCAAGATGAAAGTTGCATCATTGCTTTTGTTAGCAGTTTGCATTTGCGGAGACCCTTTCAACGAAATCGGTAAGCCATTTTCTGTCATTTGTAATTCTTTTTAATATACATCATTTAATAACTTACAATACGTACGTATTACTTTTAACACTACTTACAAAATATTACCGGGTGACCCAGAAAAAAGTGACCCAACGCAATCTGTTACAGAAAATTAACTAAGTGGCAGATTAAGATGCTTCAAACGTTGTTCTGTCGCTAAAAGACTAGCCTATGCCATGAGTATTTTTCGCAATTTTTTTCGGCACCGTAAATTTCCAAAATTAAGGATTTCGAGGAAAAGAGCATGCCTGAAATCCTCAAAAAGTCGTCAAAAACAGGGCATCGATTTACAGCCATTTCAAATCTTCAAAACAACGAGGAGCGTGTTTCATTTCAAACTGGGAATAGGTAACACAGTCGGAAGTCTTCAGAGCAAGTTTATAGTCCCTAGGTACTTGAAAATATTCTCAGGCAGAATGAAACACGCTCCTCGTTGTTTTGAAGATCTGAAATGGCTTCAAATCGATCCCTTGTTTTTGACGACTTTTTGAGAATTTCAAGCCTGCCCTTTTCCTCAAAATCCTTAATTTGGGAACTTTCCCGTGCCCAAAAAAATTGCGAAAAATACTCGTAATGTAGGCTGGCCTTTTAGCGACAAAACAACGTTTGAAATATTTCAATCTGCCACTTACTTTTTTTCTATAACAGATTGCGTTGGGTCACTTTTTTCTGGGTCACACGGTACACCGTACTACAACCTGGTGTCCAAAAAGAACTACTCCCGTTTGAAAAATCCCCAACATTTAATTACAAGGCCGATCTTCGATTTTCTTTTTTGTGTGAAGTAGATCAAGGACCAAATTATTTTCCAAGACATAACTGACTGATCTTGTAAGTGGTTTAAAAATGAGCAAATTTAGCTCTCTTTAGGGCTACCTGGTTTTGAGTCATACTACAAAAAAGCACTGATGATTGCCAAACCAATTTCTTTGTGCGTTTAAAACGTCTAGTTTGTACGGTGGCCCACAACTGCCACGGCAAAATCAATTGTCCACGGCACAATTTTATTTCCACAGCCACCAGCAAACCAATGTTCACGGCAAAAATATAATTCTCACAACACAAAATCACTTTCACTCTTTCACTTTCTCACGGCACAAACACTTTTTCACGGCACAAACACTTCTTCGCGGCACAAACACTTTCTCAGGGCACAAACACTTTCTCACAGCACAAACACTTTTTCACAGCACAAACACTTCTTCACAGCACTACTTTTTCAGCTACTAGCTCCGGCTAGCTCCTTACTTCCTCACTTCTGAAAGGCTTGCTGTAGAAATAAGAAAATAGAAGAAAATACTTACACAAATCCCTTTTCCTCCTCTTTTGAGCCATTGTTCGCAGCCATCACCAAACGCATCCACGTCAAAGGTTATGAGACGAGAGGACAAAAGCAACACAAACTCTTTAATTAGGGTATTGGAATTCGATTGAAATTGACTCCTCGAGAAAGTGTTTCTGCCGTGAGAAAGTGTTTGTGCCGTGAGAAAGTGTTTGTGCCGTGAGAAAGTGTTTGTGCCGTGAGAAAGTATTTGTGCCGTGAGAAAGTATTTGTGCCGTGAGAAAGTGTTTGTGCCGTAAGAAAGTGTTTCTGCCGTGAGAAAGTGTTTGTGCCGTGAAGAAGTGTTTGTGCTGTGAGAAAGTGAAAGAGTGAAAGTGATTTTGTGTTGTGAGAATTGCATTTTTGCCGTGAAAATTGGTTTGCTGTGGCTGTGGAGATTGAAATTGTGCCGTGAGCAATTGATTTGGCCGTGGCAGTTGTGGGCCACCGTAGGCCACCGTAAGATTGAGTATTTTGCTTAAAAACCATAGCTCAAAAGAATGCTTTTCAACAAGTAACCTTTCTAACTTGCTGTTGCAAAAGAAAATATTTTATCATCTGTGAATATTTTTAGGTCTTTGACAAAACAATACAAAAAGAAAATTTTACAAAAGGTTTGATAATCAATTTTTGGTGATTATTTAAAAATGTCCTCATTTGTTCATTTCATTTCATTTTAAATTCTTTAAACAGGGTTAAATTCTTTAGACAGGGTTAGATATACAGTTAAATACTGATTTCCAAACTTAATAACAACAAAATTAATATCTCTAATCATGGAAATTACTTGCAGGATGCGCCAAAATATCAACGTTTGGCAGGCCACAATAATTCGTACACTTGACCGATCTTTAACTTTGAAGATTTATGACTTAATCGTTAGCAGAAAGTCTGAATTAGATACTGGGATTGTTTGCATTTTTTTTCATGAGCTAGAAACGAGTTTCCTAAACTTCTAGTTTTCGAAAACACTGAAAACGATAAAAACATCGACCAATTTTTCTAAAGAATCGACATGAATGGACAAAGCCCGGGGGGGTCACTTCAATAGGCGGATGACGGGGGTGTGCCATTTTGAATTGTAAAATCATACCCTAAAATTTATGAATTTTTCAAAAACCATACCCCAAAATTTACGGGTGAATCAAAATAGATACCCTAAAATTGTGACCAAAATTTGAAATTCTAACTAAGTATCTGAAATTAGATCAAATTCAATACCCTGAAGCGCTTTTCTTCCAAAGTGACATCCTAAAATTTACGTTCATTTGTGATGTTACCAAAAATGACACCCTAAAATTTATTTTCAACCTGAAAAAATGTACCCCAAAAAATGGCACATCCCGTACTGGTACATATGGTAGTGACCCCCCGGGGGACAAAGAGAGAACTTGTTCGTGGTGATTATTATTTGCTGTACGAGAGTTCGTACTAAATCCCCAAGTCCTCTTGAAAACGTTTTCTCTTTGTCCATTCATGCTGAATCTTCTAAAATTTCATCAACGTTTGTTGATCGTATTCAATGTTTTCAAAAACGAGCATTTCAAAAAACTCGCTTTTAGCTATGAAAATAGAAAATTTAAAATTGAAAAAAAATTTCCAAAAAGTCCCAGTATCCCAATTTCAGGCTTTCTGCTAAAGATTAAGTCATAAATCTTCAAAATCGGTCTAGTGTACGATTTAGAGGCCCTTTACATGGAGACCCGACATATCCCAAGGATGACAACCTGCAAAGGACAAAAAGCGATATCTTTTCGTGGCGCTAAAACTTGGAATCAGCTTCCGTTGGATATAAAACAAGCAAATTCGCTTAATTCGTTTAAATGCCAACTAAAAAACCATCTGCAGCCTTCTGCTTGAACATTTGATTGTGATTTTTCGTTCCATTCACCAGTTTAGATTTTACTCTTTTTAATTTCTTATCATAAGTATTCTAGTTAGATTTTTTAGATTTTATCACTTGTAATTAGGTTATTTTAGAAAAGTATTGTTAATTTTGTAAGCTTTTTAACACGGCCCCCTGTAAAGCAGTCGTTGATTGATGGGGTCACCGTGTATAAATAATTAAAAATGAAAATGAAAATGAATGAAAATGAAACTCATGCCGGCATGAACTCATGTCGCCACGAGACCCGACATGAAACTTTCCAAATACGAAATACATTTGTCACGTATATTTAGTTTTCATATCGCCCCGATATGAAAAATTGTGTTTACATGATATTTTCATCCCATTTCCATGCGGGCATGACTTTTCATGCCGGCATGAAAAAGCGACGTGAAATTTTCATGTCGCCCCAAAGTGAAAGTTTTTTGTCACCCCCACATCATGTAAACACAACAGTAGCTTAGACCAGCACCGGATATGAAAACTCGTGCCGGCACGAAACTCAGGCCGGCATGAGTTTCATGTCGGGTCTCGTGTAAAGGCCTCTAATTGTGGCCTGCCAAACGTGCATAGTTTATTTTGCGCACCCGATATAAGGATAAAGATCGATCAAGTGACCAGTTCTCTCCTCAACGTTAGCATTTGTCCCTATAGAACCCACGGGTGAACAAAATGCGGAAGCAGAAGTTGAAGAAAGCGCAGATGGTTCTGGAGAACTGCAAAACAGAGGTAAAGTTATGTTGTGATAATCACAATCATCTCATTTTAATACTAATCTGATAACAAAATCAAATACGTAAAGAGGAATTTCTCTCGTGTTGATCAAAACATCAAAAAGGGTAAGCGCCAAAGATATCTTTAATCAAAGCTAAAATAAATAAGATAACTAGAAAAAACTGCCAAAATGAGGAAAGAAATGTCACTCAGGGCCGGTTTGCATGGACATACCTACCTGTACCTGTACCTGTAGGTTCCTCCAAACAACTTCTTCAAAGTCAGAGAGGCGAACTGGTCCGTTTTTGGACCAGCTCGGCGAATTTGTGCTTATTTTGTGTTCCTTTCTTAGCTTGTTCAATGGACACACCCAATATACCCAATATACATGTTCAGCCTGGATTGAAACTTCAGCCGTTATTCGAAGTGAACATATTTTGCTATCACATGACGAGTTTCAGCAAGGGACGAAAGTCTGTCTGATGAGAAAACTAGACAAAATGATAGGCGGCATCAATATTTCAGCACGGGATGATAAAATAAATTTGCCATTAAATTTCATTAAATAAATTTGCCACTAACACAGAAGGATTCACATGTCAAGTAAGATGTCCATTATTCAGAAATGCAAATCTATAAAAAAACAATTTCCTAATTTTGCAAAAGGGGCCCTTTCTCTGCAATAAAGGGGCCCTTTTAGCAATATTCTGAGGGGGCCAGCCCGCCACTGTGCCTATGGCTATTGATATTAGTGCTAATAAAATCTGGTTACCCTTTCTATTTCCAGTCAAAAGCTATGCTCTTTTGCCCCCCCCCCGCCCCCAACCAAAATAGGACGTGCCATATAGACCTACCACTATAGGGTTAGCAATGCACCAATTAAATTGAGAATGATTGCTTTAATTGCAGGGGAGGCTACAGTGCTACCAAATATTGGATATTTGTTTCAAGGTTATAACATCATTAGAGGGAATCCACTGAGCCCTCAAGGATACGATCCGGGATTTACAAGGGATAATATCTTTCAAGCTGAGTATACCGAGGAAAAGAAAACGTATGATGGCCGATACAGTATTCCGGACCACACCGATGGAACGAAACAAATATCTTGCACCATGACGGCTAGCGCAGAAACTTTAAAGACAGAAACGCAATACAAGGATACATTGGCTGCGAAGGCGTCTGCCTCTGTTCAAGGAGGAGGTGGAATTTGGTCAGCATCTTTCGCAGCGAGCACAGAATACAATCGTGTGTCAGAGCAATTAAAAACCAATGAGAAGTCCGTTATCAAGAGCGAATCTACTTGCACTGTTTACGGTGCATCCCTTAATACCAATCCACCTCCAAAGTTCACCAACAATTTCTTCAACAATTTGAAAGCTCTTGGCAAGGAAAATCCTGATTATGCCAATTTTCTGGATACCTTTGGGACGCATTTCGTTAAGAGCGTAACAATGGGATCTCGGTAAGTATTTAGAAAAACAAGGACAGATAATGTTACAATAGAACTCACTACTTTTCATTGACACCTAGATACAAAGCAATTTGTGATTGCAAACAAAGGGAATTCCATGCTTGGTTGGTTAAGACATAAACAAAAACAAAGCAAGGCGCAAAAATTGCCCTGAAACTCGGGTTGCTAGCGCGCTCGTTGTGCATTTCAGAAATGGTTTTCAAGAGCAAATATTAGCACATATCGAAAGAAGAAGGATATATCTAAACTTCTCCCTCGGGCATTTTATTTATTTTGTGCAGAAGCCAATTGGCAGGGGATTCAATTCTCGTACTTTTCAGGTGTAATTAAAACACTTACTGCTCAGCTTCTGAACGAAAAAAAATAAAATGCGCGAGGCAGAAGTTTAGATATATCCTTCTTCATTCGATATGTGCTAATATTTGCTCTTAACAACCATTTCTGGAATGCACAACGACCGAGCTAGCGACCCGGGTTTCAGGGCAATTTTTGCGGCTTGCTTTGTTTTTGTTTACGTCTTGACCAACCGAGCATGGAATTCCCTTTCTCTGCAATCACAAATTGCTTTGTATCTAGGTGTCAATAAAAAGTAGCGAGTCCTATTGTAACATTATCTGTTCTTGTTAATTAGAAATCAATTAACAATGGGAGCTCGGGAAGTAATTAGAAATCAATTAAAGGTGACCTGAAGCGAATGTTTTCATTAATGCAAATGAAATCCTGTTTGGGTTTCTTTGATATCTCATTTCGTTTTTTCGCTCTCACTCTTAGTCAAGTTATCCACACATTTTATGTTTCAGCTGATGACGTGATTTTGTTTGCAAATTATTATGGAAGTATAGCTGTACCTGATCTTTGAAAGATTACAGTTGAAGGAAACATTTCTGCTGAGCTGAATAGATGTAATATAAATTGCCTCATGACTTAAAATGATGTTTTGAAAGCCATGTTAATTTTGCAAAGTTTTTTAATTAGATTTCTCTTTGGAAACATGTTCAACCTTGTATACTTTCCTTACTTTTTGCAAACAAAACGACGTCATCAGCCAATCGTAAAAAAATAGTGGATATCTTTAGTCATTTGCATCAATTAAAATTTTCGCTTCAGATCACCTTCAAAATGTTGCATAGAGTCAAAAGAGATTCTCCGAGTAGCACTTCAGTTGGTATTACTTTCGATAAAGGCGGTTTTAATTCTTGTATTTTGCATTCAAATCAGTTATTGTTAGAGCAACAAGAATAATTATTGAAGGTGATTAAGAACAGCAACCCAATTCATCCAGAATCTAAGCTGGCCAACGATTTATAATCTTATTCAAAAAGAAACATGGCAAGAAACACACATTTCATCGTGTTTTTTTACACGTAATCTGCTGTTAAAAGTCCAGTTACATGCAATTTCCCCAGATCACACCATGAGCGATAGGACACCAAGTGTGTAATATACTCATTTTTTTTATAAGAAACTAAGGTCCGGGGCTGGTAGGCAGTATTTAAGGTGGATCTGCACTTAAGGTGGCTCACTACCAAAAATTTCAAAATGGCAAAACCGCAATAAGGTGGCTCACTACCAAGTAAAAATAGGCAAAAACACTAAAAAACAATTGATTAAGGTGGCTCGCTACCAAAATAACGTTAAGGTGACACACACTTGATGTCCTATCGCTCATGATATGGGTAGGCGTAAAAGATACTTTGAATATTCCCTTTGAAATAAATCTTTATGTTTCTTTAAAAGATATTCAAAGATGCAAACGATGTCGAAAGAAAATGAAGAGAAATTGCAAAAAGAAGGGATTGATATTGACGTCACAGCTTCGGCCTCGCTTATCGGAAAAGTTGATGTAGAAGTAAGCGTTTCAGTTTCAAAGACGAAAGAAGACATTGCAAAATTTTCAAAGAGCGTCGAAGAGACTACCATTGTTACATTTGGTTCCAAGCCCCCTGCAGATGGTAAAAAAATATCTTTTGAATTCATGATGGCCATATGTAATTTTTCTTTTATCCAAGTGTTAGAGGTTAAACAAATTTTACAACGGAAGAAGACACTACCGAAGTTGTTGTTAGGTACAGTGCAAAATTTATCATATTACATGGCCGGTGGAGAAAAAATTTGTTTGCACAAAAATTCTGCTCGCCCTGTATGAAATTATTGCAAAAAACCAACTTCCCCGTCACCCTTCCCTTAAAAAGATATGTCTGCCCCGTATTCATGAACAATAAATTTTGTCTAGTACTCCTACCACCTATGAATTAGCTAAAGACCATAACAAAATTAATTCTTGCCCTTAACCCTATTTTGGTTGGGGGGGGGGGGAGAAATTTGCCTCCCCTAGATATAATTATTGTTATAACTCTGCGAGGAGAACAATTACGGCCCTGAATCTTTCTGACTTTTTGCTGCTACCTATAATGCAACGACTCAAGAAGTTTCATAAAAATATTTTGACAAATGAGGGGGATGGAGACAATTTTCCGGACCTGACTCTGTCAAAATCGCAAAATTATCAAATATTAATTTTAGCGAAAAAAGTAGCAAAATTGCAATATTTTGCAAACACATTGTGCAGGGTAAAGCTCTGTGATATAATCTATCATAATTTTCATGTTTGGATGGAAATTATGCACCAAATAAAATTTTATCGCATTTTTCCTGATATTGACCGATTTTGCCACTTTTCTTGACCACACAAAGAAAAATGCTGACGCAAGCAATAATGGCCACCAATTTTAGCTTAACTCTTATATTTTCATAAAGTAAATGCCTGGGGCTATTAGTACACCAAATTTGGTTGCTCTATTCATCTGCAGTCAAGAGTTAGGTTGGGGGGATTTTTTACCCCCCCCCCTACCAAAATAGGACGTGTCAGATAGCCCAACCACTATAGGATTAAGGAGTCTTGGTAAACGAAAATATCGACTTTGAAGATGAATCTCAAGATAAAATAATATTATTCTGAATTCATGATGACCTAAGGAGTCTTAACAGCATTGCTTATTTTGCCTTGCGTTTACATGAAATCTCAACACTGGTTGAGATTAGGTCACATGGTTGCAAACAATAGAAGAAAGAATGTGAGCCCACTCATTTGAATGATTGCGGAAATAGATTCGATCTCCTTTGTTCGCATTCTAATCTCGCCCCGAGTTGAAAAATGTTTGCGTTTACATGAGAATTTTAACCCGTATTGGAGATTTCAACACGGGTTAAGTTGCCGAGTTGAGTTGAACCCGTGTTGAGTTTCAACTCGGCTTCCTTCATATAAACGCGATGAAGGCTTACACCCATGTTCTCAACTCAACCCGTGTTCAACTCAACCCGGGTTGAAATTTCTCATGTAAAGGTCCTCTTAGAGGTAAAAACGAATTTTAAACCAGGGAAGAAAAAACTAGCGAAGTTGCATTAGGCAAATGATTATCGTCCTGTTTCATAACTCAGGTCAACAGGTCAACAGGTCAACTGTTCAACAGTTCAACAGTTCAACAGGTCAACAGGTCAAAGGTCACTAGCTGAAGGCAGGTCAACAGGTCAAAAATTCACTGGCAGAAGACAGGTCAAAAGGTCAAGATAATCTATCAAGAGCTGCCACATTTACAACCACAACAACCAATGGTTTTCATATCAAAGTTTCTTTTACATATGACTTATGATTTGGCAAAGGATGAATTTGAAAAAAGGCAGAATTTTTAGAAAATTACTTTCATGATATTATTAGGATCCCCTTTGTGTTAACAGGTAAACCTGAGACATGGATGGCTAGTGCGTTTAAAAATCCATACCCCGTCCATTACAAGTTGAGAAGCATCCTCGATGTATTTAAACCACAGTACTTCATAGATACGCCAGAGGTCAAATACAAAGAAATTAAAAAGGGACTTAAAAATTTTTTAAAGGTACGTATTTGAGTTAGTTTTGATAATGACATGCATAGTGGATTCTTCCAGGACTAGGGTGTCAGCGGTGGTAATCAAACGGTGGCGGTAATCGGACGGCGGCAGTAATCGGACGGCGGCAGTAATCGGGCGGCGGCAGTAATCAGACGGTGGCAGTACTCGGACGGCGGCAGTACTCGGATGGCGGCAGTAATCGGACGGCGGCAGCAGATGTAAACAATTACCGGCCTAATTCAGTACTTTCAGTTGTGTGGAGGATATTAGAAAAAATTGCACACGACCAATTAATGGAGTATCTGAAAGAGCAAAACAAACTTTGTTTGAACCAATTTGCATTTCAAAAACTGCACAGTACACTGACATGTCTATTGAATGTTATAGACCCATGGTTCAAGAACTCTGACGAGGGGAAAATAAACTTGAGTATATTTCTTGATCTTAAAAAAGCATTCGATACCGTTTACCATAAAATCTTATTGTTAAAGCTACGAGAGTATGGTGCCGACGGTACTTCCCACGACTGGTTCACTTCTTATCTGACCAATAGGGAGCAGTTCTGTTATTTTGATGAATCTAGCTCCAGCATAAGCAGCATAAAGTGTGGTATTCCGCAGGGCTCGTGTTTGGGACCCTTGCTTTTCATACTATACATTAATGATTTTGAGAACTGTCTGGAAAGCATGAATCCAAATATGTATGCCGATGTTACATGTGTGAATATCGCGTCGGAAAACCTGAATGAACTTCTAACAGATTTGAAAAACGAGCTAGAAAATATATCGAACTGGATGAGGATCAATAAACTTAGTTTGAATGCCAGCAAAAGTGAATATATGGTTATAAGCCATAGGCGACAATTGAATAGGGTAGGTGATGATTTGCCAGATCTTGTCCTCAATAATGAAGTTATCAAAAGGGTTGACAAGACAAACTATTTAGGAATCAACATCGATGAAAGCCTTACTTGGAAAGAGCAGTACAAAACTATCAAAAACAAGCTGAAAGGGAGCTTGAGCTCCCTGAGAAAGCTGAAAGAGATGAAAGACATCCTTCCGCAAAGGAAACTTGACCAGGTCTACAAAGCTCTCTTTGAAAGCCACCTTCGCTATGGCGACATTGTTTGGAGTACTCTTTCCAACACCAAACTATCCCAACTGCAACGATTACAGACAAGGGCAAAGAAGCTAATACTGGACGCCAAGTATAAGGACGGTTGGAACTGTAAATGGCTCAATGTAAAGTCTTTGCTCTCATTTGACAAAGGAGTCATGACATATAAAATTCTGCATAACCTTTGTCCCGAAAATCTTCGCCATAAGTTCACTGAAAGATCCAAGATTTCAGAGCATAGAACCAGAAATCATGGAGATCTGCAAATTCCCAAAGTTAGGTTGGAATATGCAAAGCGAAGTTTCTACTTCTCTGGTGTCAAAAATTGGAATGATATCCCGGACAACATTCGAGAACAAGAATCAATCGCTCGTTTTAAAACAGGTTTTAGAAAGTATCTTTTGAACCTACAAGACTTAAACACGACCCCTTGGTAGAGCAGCACATTTAAATTATTTACAAATGTTTCTTTAAATTTTTTCTTTGAAATGATTTATCAATACGCTGAAAGGTTTATCGTGTATAAATATTGATAAAATGAGAAAAAAAGAAAGGCCTCTGTATGAGGACTTCATGACGAGTGTATCAGGGCATGAAAAAAATTTTTCCTGCTACCGAAAAAGAATCTTGAATACATTTGATGCAGGAACAGACAACAGAGAACAGGCAGGAACAGACAGCTTCCAAAAGAGCTTCGGATCCAGAGATACCGGGAGAGTCAATAAAAAGAATCCCCGTTCGAAAGGCCACGGCTCCCTGGATATCAAGAGGATGATATCGGCAAATATATAATTTAATGGCAGACATGTTCTAATCTATTCTAAAATTTATCTGATTGAAATCGGCCACTCCGTTCTGAAATTATGAGAGATTATCTCGAGAAAGCCTCTTCAAGAAACCTTCAAAACGTGCCCAAAATCACGAACAAATTTCCCAACATTTCTGCTTTACACGGGCCTTACAACTTCTGCACGCTTTAGCTATCCTCTTGGGAGGATGAACAAGTCTTCCCCTGGTATGAATAACCAATTCAAGGGAATTCCATTCTCCCAAGAAGACAAAATACATGTGAGTGTCATTATTAATAGGAAGGAAAACCAAAGAAATTTTGCTCAATTTTTTCATTCATTTTTGCAGGTTTTTGGAAGGGGCTTTCTGCAGAAAATCCCCATATCTACGGAAATTTTTTGATGTTCACTGATCACATGATTTTGTGACTGACGCAGTGTCAGTCTGCCTACGCGCTATCTGATTGGCTATTGATTCCCGGACAACATTCAAGAACAAGAATCAATCGCTCGTTTTAAAACAGGTTTTAGAAAGTATCTTTTGAACCTACAAGACCCAAACACGACCCCTTGGTAGAGCAGCATATTTAAATTATTTACAAATGTTTCTTTAAATTTTTTCTCTGAAATAATTTGTAAATACGCTGAAAGGTTTTTTTTCGTGTATAAATATTGATAAAATGAAAATGAATGTAATCGGGCGGCGGCAGTAATTGGGCGGCGGCAGTAATCGGGCGGCGGCAGTAATCAGACGGTGGCAGTAATTGGGCGGCGGCAGTAATCGGGCGGCGGCAGTAATCAGACGGTGGCAGTAATTGGGTGGCGGCAGTAATCGGGCGGCGGCAGTAATCAGACGGTGGCAGTAATCGGGCGACGGCAGTAATCGGGTGGCGGCAGTAATCAGACGGTGGCAGTAATTGTGCGGCGGCAGTAATCGGGCTGCGGCAGTAATTGGGCAGTAATTGGGCGGCGGCAGTAATCGGGCGGTGGCAGTAATCAGACGGTGGCAGTAATTGGGTGGCGGCAGTAATCGGGCGGCGGCAGTAATTGTGCAGCGGCAGTAATCAGATGGTGGCAGTAATTGGGCAGCGGCAGTAATTGGGCAGCGGCAGTAATCAGACGGTGGCAGTAATCGGGCGGCGGCAGTAATCGGGCGGCGGCAGTAGCCAGATGGTGGCAGTAATTGTGCGGCGGCAGTAAACGGGCGGTGGCAGTAATTGGGCGGCGGCAGTAATTGGGCGGCGGCAGTAATCGGGCGGTTGCATGATATGATATGATATGATATAATTTTTTATACACGAAACTACCCTTCCGCTTAAATACAATAAATAAATTGGTTATTAACAAAAGATCAAATTACCTAAGATGCTGTTCTTCCAGGGGGTCGTGTTTTAAACTGATATTTTCAGTCAGCTCTTCAAATACTCCTTTAGTTCTTTTTTAAAGCGACTAATAGTAGTCGGGAGTTCTCTAATATCAACTGGGATATTGTTCCAAACTTTCATAGCAGAATAGTAATAACTTTTTTCGCATATTCTGTATTTAGTCTAGGAATTTGTAGATCTCTACAGTATCTTGTTGCATAGTTTGACTGCGACGATCTTTGCTGAAATTTATCCCAGAGGCTTTCAGGGCTTAATTTGTTCATAATCTTATATGCCATGACCGATCTATCAAATCGAATGATATTTTCAACGCTCAGCCAGTCACATGACCAGTTATCCTTGAATCTGGCGCTTTCGATTATTGACCGGGCCCTGTCCTGCAGACGTTGGAGGGTATCAAGTTTTGTTTTTGGAAGGCTGCCCCATATTTCATTAGCATAACGTAGATGGCTCTCGACAATAGCGTAGTAGACACTACACAGCTTTGTTTGGGGAATTATATTTCTTAATTTCTTTAATGACGCAAGTCCTCCAAAAACTTTACCCTTCACAGTTTTGTATTGCTCTTCCCACTTTAGGTTCTCGTCGACAGTTACACCTAGCGATTTCGTCTTCGTAACACGCTTAATATCTGAGCCATTTAACGTGAGTGCATTCGAGATATTCAGCGCATTTACTTTACGAGAATGGCCTATTATCATATATTCTGTCTTTGCGGGGTTAGGACTTAACTTATTTATTCTCATCCACTCCGAGAGGTTGAGCAATTCCTGTTGCGCCTCTAAGACCAGTTTCTCAACATCATCCGATGCGATTGTTACATTTGTATCATCGGCATAGATACTTGCTTGGGAAAATTTCAAACACTTCTCGAAGTCGTTTAGATATATGATAAAAAGGAGAGGACCTAGGCAGGAACCTTGAGGTATGCCACACGTTACCTCACTTGTCATTGATCTCTGTCCATTTACAGAGCAAAATTGCTTCCTATGATCTAAATAGGACTGAAACCAGTTCCCAGCGTTGCCCCTTATACCGTATCTGCACAATTTTTTGACCATTATTTTGTGATCGACCGTATCAAATGCTTTCTTTAGGTCAAGAAATATGGTCAAGTTCAATTTCTTACTGTCAATATTTTCATACCAAAAATCGGTACTGCATATCAAGGATGGAATTCAGTATATTCAGTATTAGAATATTCAGTAATCAGGCGGTGGCAGTAATTGGGTGGCGGCAGTAATCGGGCGGTGGCAGTAATTGGATGGCGGCAGTAATCGGGCGGCGGCAGTAATCAGACGGTGGCAGTAATTGGACGGTGGCAGTAATCGGACGGTGGCAGCGATCGGGCGGCGGCAGTAATTGGACGGTGGCAGTAATCGGACGGTGGCAGTAATCGGGCGGCGGCAGTAATCGGACGGTGGCAGTACTCGGATGGCGGCAGTAATCGGACGGCGGCAAAAATTGGACTGAGTCTGTGATAGAAAGTCTGTGTCAAATTAGATCTCACGAGAAAATGTTGGTGAAGAAAACCAATTTAAGTGGTTTACCTGTTGCGGGTATCGCAAATCTCAAGTTTCATCTAATTTGAGACTCAATCCTAGGTTTGCCAATATCAGTTCAATTCAGTTTTCATAGCTTCACCCTATTCCACCTGGGCTCCTTTAATTCACTCCTCACCCGGGGGTGGGGGCATCATGGCCCCCCTAATCATTTCCAAAACCGATAGAGTTATGAAGTTGTAACTTTGCACCAGTATCAAAAATCTAATGTGATTCTAATTAAGTAATTAAAGTTTAATTAGTCACGTGACTTGTTGCTAGGCAACTAGATATGTTGTGGCCAGTCTGCAATAAGGTTATGCATGGTAATTCAATTCAATTCAAAAAGGCAAAAGACTGCTGCAAAGATAAAAAAATTTTCAGTAAACTTTGACAGCTACTTGAAAAATCCTGTCGAAAAATCTTTCTTTTTCCAGGCAATAAAAGAGCATGAAATCGTTACTGAAATAAAAATTCTAAAAGAGAAACCATCTCCAGGACATGACGGTATTAAACCATCGATTATAAAAGCTACCTTTGAACTCCTCTTTAGCCCACTGTCTCATATTTACAACTTTCCATTAATTCTGGCATATTTCCAGATATTTGGAAAGTCGCAAAAGTAACTCCTGTTTTCAAGAAGGGTGAAAGATACCTTGCAGATAACTAAAGAGACCAATCTCCCTCCTGTTTTGCTTTGAAACAATATTTGAACGTCTTGTTGTCAAATGTATGATAACTTTCATCAAAACACAAACTATTGTATGAACTCCAATTCGGATTCAGAGAAACCACTCAACAGTGCATCTTTTGTTAGAAATTACCGACCAAATATACAGTAAATTAGATCAAGATAACTGTGCACTCGGGGTATTCCTCGACCTATCATTTGATACTATTGACCATGAGATTCTTCTTCACAAACTCCATCATTATGGATTTAGAGGGATCGTTTGAGACTGGTTTTCCAGCTATCTCAGTAACCATAAACAATACACGAGCTGCAATAAGACACAATCTGCCGTAGAAACCATTGAAACAGGAGTACCACAAGGGTCAGTCCTAGGCCTAATTCTTTTCACAATATTCGTAAATGACATGGCAAGCGCTATGAATGATGTTAAACCAAGACTCTTTGCTGATGACACAAACATATTTTGCTTTAGCAACAATATAAACGACTTAGCTAGAGTAATCAACAGCGAACTAGCCAAATTAGATGAGTTGTTCAAAGCAAACAAACTGCTTATCAACACCAGTAAAAAAAATCATTGCCTTTTTAAACCAAATCGAAATAAAACCATCGACAACGATTTCGCAATCTAATTGGGTTCCAAACTTAAAAAAGTCAACAGTCTAAAATATCTTGGACTGCAAATAGATTGCAACTTAAACTGGAATAACCAAAATGACACACTTGCAAGCAGCTTAGTTAGATACTGCTTTATGTTTGCTAAACTGCGACACTTAGTCCCAACTGAATGTTTTAAGGCTTTATTTCTCGGCTTGGTGCAATCAAAAAGAAGCTACGCCCTAGAAGTTTATGGAATGGATAAATAATGTCATTTAAAGCGACTCCAAATACTACAAACAAGAATGCTTAAAATCTGGCAGTTCAAAGACTATAGATACTCTACAAACATTCTGCATAAATCGTATGGAATCTTAAAAGTAAAAGATCTCTATGAAGCAAAAATTCTTAACTTCATGCATAAAGTGCATCATAACGCAGAAAAACTTCCAGCTGCATTTCATAACTATTTTGAAACTAATGATGGTAAACATAAATACGAAAGACAAAGAAAAGACTATAAACTATGCAGAACACGCAAACATTGGGCTGACGAAACGCTTGAAAACAACAGTGCAAGACTCTGTTTTGATTAAAGCTTGGAAGTCTACCTTTAGAGGCGCAGGACAATGGAGAAGACAAAGAGGAGCCAAACACTGTTGTTTCATGAATACGAGCTGGCTCCGAAGTTTGATGCAGATACTCTACAAGAATTTCAACAAAACTTCTGACGCTAAATCTAGATTTATGCGTTCGTTTTCATTTCCCTTTGCAATCATCCATACAAGTTTGTCACCATCGCATATTCTCTTTTTCTTTAAGCAAGCTGTGTTTGTGCTTTGTTTTCCTCCCCACGATGCGCAAAGGAGCCTAGACGACAATGGCTCTTTAACAACATCAAATATTACACTACCAATTAATAAACTTCAAAATAAAGCATTTGGAATTATAACAGATACATTCTTCATCATATTCCAGGGATACTGCAAGCAGTACACAAGGCGACACCCTGGCTTGAAGAATGTAGAATGCGAGGGACCACCAAAAGGCTGCGGAGGAGGTAGCATTTGCAGTGCCAACGCTATATGTGCAAACCTTAAATATGGAAAAAAACTCAATAAAGAAGCTCTAAAATATACGTGCACATGCAAGAAAGGATACAAGGGAAATGGAAGGAGGTGTGATCGTAGTAAGTATATATATCAAAGGTTGAATAGGTCAGATACATCATAGTAACCTAACGTGGTTTAAATTGACCATGTAAAACATAACTCATTTCATGTAAGTATGAAAAATCATTCAAGAGAGGTGGAACCAGATGTGATCGTAGTAAGTATATATATCAAAGGTTAAATAGATCAGTTACATCATAGTAACCTAACGTGGTTTAAATTGGCCATGTAAATCATAACTATTATCATGTAAGTATGAAATATCATTCAAGGGAGGTTGAACCAGATGTGATCGTAGTAAGTATATGTATCAAAGGTTAAATAGATCAGTTACATCATAGTAACCTAACGTGGTTTAAATTAACCATGTAAATCATAACTATTATCATGTAAGTATGAAATATCATTCAAGGGAGGTGGAACTAGATGTGATCGTAGTAAGTATATATATCAAAGGTTAAATAGATCAGTTACATCATAGTAACCTAACGTGGTTTAAATTGACCATGTAAATCATAACTCATTTCATGTAAGTATGAAAAATCATTCAAGGGAGGTGGAACTAGATGTGATCGTAGTAAGTATATATATCAAAGGTTAAATAGATCAGTTACATCATAGTAACCTAACGTGGTTTAAATTGACCATGTAAATCATAACTCATTTCATGTAAGTATGAAAAATCATTCAAGGGAGGTGGAACTAGATGTGATCGTAGTAAGTGTATATATCAAAGGTTAAATAGATCAGTTACATCATAGTAGCCTAACGTGGTTTAAATTGACCATGTAAATCATAACTCATTTCATGTAAGTATGAAAAATCATTCAAGGGAGGTGGAACCAGATGTGATCGTAGTAAGTATATATATCAAAGGTTAAATAGATCAGTTACATCATAGTAACCTAATTTCATGTGTATGAAAAATTTAAATAGATGACGTAGTAAGTATATATATCAAAGGTTAAATAGATCAGTTAAATGTCATATGTGACTCATTTCATGTAAGTATGAAAAATCATTCAAGGGAGGTGGAACTAGATGTGATCGTATTAAGTATATATATCAAAGGTTAAATAGATCAGTTACATCATAGTAACCTAACGTGGTTTAAATTGACCATGTAAATCATAACTCATTTCATGTAAGTATGAAAAATCATTCAAGGGAGGTGGAACCAGATGTGATCGTAGTAAGTATATATATCAAAGGTTAAATAGATCAGTTACATCATAGTAACCTAACGTGGTTTAAATTGGCCATGTAAATCATAACTATCATCATGTAAGTATGAAATATCATTCAAGGGAGGTGGAACCAGATGTGATCGTAGTAAGTATATATATCAAAGGTTAAATAGATCCGTTACATCATAGTAACCTAACGTGGTTTAAATTGACCATGTAAATCATAACTCATTTCATGTAAGTATGAGAAATCATTCAAGGGAGGTTGAACCAGATATGATCGTTGTAAGTATATATATCAAAGGTTAAATAGATCAGTTACATCATAGTAACCTAACGTGGTTTAAATTGACCATGTAAATCATAACTATTATCATGTAAGTATGAAATATCATTCAAGGGAGGTGGAACCAGATGTGATCGTATTAAGTATATATATCAAAGGTTAAATAGATCAGTTACATCATAGTAACCTAACGTGGTTTAAATTGACCATGTAAATCATAACTATCATCATGTAAGTATGAAAAATCATTCAAGGGAGGTGGAACCAGATGGGATCGTATTAAGTATATATATCAAAGGTTAAATAGATCAGTTACATCATAGTAACCTAACGTGGTTTAAATTGACCATGTAAATCATAACTATCATCATGTAAGTATGAAAAATCATTCAAGGGAGGTGGAACCAGATGTGATCGTATTAAGTATATATATCAAAGGTTAAATAGATCAGTTACATCATAGTAACCTAACGTGGTTTAAATTGACCATGTAAATCATAACTCATTTCATGTAAGTATGAAAAATCATTCAAGGGAGGTGGAACCAGATGTGATCGTAGTAAGTATATATATCAAAGGTTAAATAGATCAGTTACATCATAGTAACCTAACGTGGTTTAAATTGACCATGTAAATCATAACTCATTTCATGTAAGTATGAAAAATCATTCAAGGGAGGTGGAACTAGATGTGATCGTAGTAAGTATATATATCAAAGGTTAAATAGATCAGTTACATCATAGTAACCTAACGTGGTTTAAATTGACCATGTAAATCATAACTATTTCATGTAAGTATGAAAAATCATTCAAGGGAGGTGGAACCAGATGTGATCGTAGTAAGTATATATATCAAAGGTTAAATAGATCAGTTACATCATAGTAACCTAACGTGGTTTAAATTGACCATGTAAATCATAACTATCATCATGTAAGTATGAAAAATCATTCAAGGGAGGTGGAACCAGATGTGATCGTATTAAGTATATATATCAAAGGTTAAATAGATCAGTTACATCATAGTAACCTAACGTGGTTTAAATTGGCCATGTAAATCATAACTATCATCATGTAAGTATGAAATATCATTCAAGGGAGGTGGAACCAGATGTGATCGTAGTAAGTATATATATCAAAGGTTAAATAGATCCGTTACATCATAGTAACCTAACGTGGTTTAAATTGACCATGTAAATCATAACTCATTTCATGTAAGTATGAGAAATCATTCAAGGGAGGTTGAACCAGATATGATCGTTGTAAGTATATATATCAAAGGTTAAATAGATCAGTTACATCATAGTAACCTAACGTGGTTTAAATTGACCATGTAAATCATAACTATTATCATGTAAGTATGAAATATCATTCAAGGGAGGTGGAACTAGATATGATCGTTGTAAGTATATATATCAAAGGTTAAATAGATCAGTTACATCATAGTAACCTAACGTGGTTTAAATTGACCATGTAAATCATAACTATCATCATGTAAGTATGAAAAATCATTCAAGGGAGGTGGAACCAGATGTGATCGTAGTAAGTATATATATCAAAGGTTAAATAGATCAGTTACATCATAGTAACCTAACGTGGTTTAAATTGGCCATGTAAATCATAACTATCATCATGTAAGTATGAAAAATCATTCAAGGGAGGTGGAACCAGATGGGATCGTATTAAGTATATATATCAAAGGTTAAATAGATCAGTTACATCATAGTAACCTAACGTGGTTTAAATTGACCATGTAAATCATAACTATCATCATGTAAGTATGAAAAATCATTCAAGGGAGGTGGAACCAGATATGATCGTATGTAAGTATATATATCAAAGGTTAAATAGATCAGTTACATCATAGTAACCTAACGTGGTTTAAATTGACCATGTAAATCATAACTATCATCATGTAAGTATGAAAAATCATTCAAGGGAGGTGGAACCAGATGTGATCGTATTAAGTATATATATCAAAGGTTAAATAGATCAGTTACATCATAGTAACCTAACGTGGTTTAAATTGGCCATGTAAATCATAACTATCATCATGTAAGTATGAAATATCATTCAAGGGAGGTGGAACCAGATGTGATCGTAGTAAGTATATATATCAAAGGTTAAATAGATTAGTTACATCATAGTAACCTAACGTGGTTTAAATTGGCCATGTAAATCATAACTATCATCATGTAAGTATGAAAAATCATTCAAGGGAGGTGGAACTAGATGTGATCGTAGTAAGTATATATATCAAAGGTTAAATAGATCAGTTACATCATAGTAACCTAACGTGGTTTAAATTGACCATGTAAATCATAACTATCATCATGTAAGTATGAAAAATCATTCAAGGGAGGTGGAACTAGATGTGATCGTAGTAAGTATATATATCAAAGGTTAAATAGATCAGTTACATCATAGTAACCTAACGTGGTTTAAATTGACCATGTAAATCATAGCTCATTTCATGTAAGTATGAAAAATCATTCAAGGGAGGTGGAACTAGATGTGATCGCAGTAAGTATATATATCAATGGTTAAATAGATCAGTTACATCATAGAAATAATTTCCTCTCTATCTTAGTTCCTAAATGGATCACAAAAAAAGTCATACGTCACGAAGACACGAAAGGGACCTGGGGAACATGGGGTGGAATGCAGTACTGCCCACATGGTGTATTTGCAGATGGATTCGTACTGAGGGCTGAGGAATATATCGGCTTGGAGGATGATGATGACGATACAGGAGCAAATGCTGTGTGCATTTTGTGTAAGGGTGAATACAAATGCTCAAAGAAAGGATCCTGGGGAAAATGGTCAGATAAAAAAAAGTGTCCCGAAGGATCATTTCTATATGGTTGGAAACAGAACGTGGAACCGTGGAAAACAGGGCGGGACGATACAGCGCTCGATAACGTAGAATACAAATGCAAGGATATGGCAACTGGAGAAGTGACGAGAACATTGAGGGCAAATGTTCGTGAATGGGGAAGTTGGAGCCGATTCCAAGAGTGTCCCAACAATCAGTTTATTTGTGGTATCAATACAAGGGTAGAAGATTATAATGGTAGTGGTGATGATACGGCATTGAATGATATTGAGCATCAATGCTGTGAGATGGATCTATCTAACATACAGTAAGTCAATAATATTCCACTATGTGTCAAGTACAGTAAATCCCCGCATATAAGAACCTACTTTTTTGAGAACTAGACTGAAATAGGTTCTTATTTTAAAGGTACAAAGCCAAATTTCAAGGTATAATTGTTCTTATTTGAAGAGTACCTTGCGTAGGCCATTTTAGAACCTTCATCAATGACTTTCAGCCCTATTAGTTTGTTTTGGCAAGGTTATAATATACCTAATAACCAATGCTAAGCTTTCAAACATCAGGGGAGGAGACTCAAACATTAAAAGCCGACTGGGACAAAATTAACTTAACACTGACAATCCAAAATCAACTTTGCTACCCCTGCAATAAGAACATAATTTTCATCAAACTGAAACAGGTTCTGAATTACAAGGTGCATAAAGGCTGATTTCCAGTCAATGGAATTTTCCGAGCGGGCGGAATTTCTATTGTATTCGAGAGAAAATGTCGCTCTGACATTGAATAGAAAGTTACGGTTGAGCGACCTTTTATTGTCTAAAATTCCGCCCGCTCGGAAAATTTCACTGACTGAAAATTAGCCTTAAGTTCGGAAAAACAGCCTGTAGGTTCTTATTTTTTTAGGTTCTTATATGCGGGGATTTACTGTATACAGATTTGGTATGATGCAATTTTGTTTAATCCATGGTTAATCTATTTTCAAAATTTCCTCCATAAAGCTAGATACCTAGTTATTTTTCAATAGTACATATTAACCCTATCTCACCTGGGCCTTTTGAAGCGGTCAATACCTGACAATACCTAGGGTGTAGGATTCCACCCCCTTCTTATTCTTCGCTGTTATAGTAGCTATGTTTTTTTAAACTTGGTAAACAGATTTACTTTGATGCAAACAATCAAAATCACATGATTAAATCAAATTATCTTTATTGTTCTCGTTGCTATGACAATAAGAAGATCTTAAGTTGTGATTATGATCATTATCACCAACATGATTGAAACAATGTAATGAGGCACTAAATTGATTTTTTTTTCAAATTGAGTTGGATATCATCAAATACATGTGTAAGCATAATTTGGCATATATTTGAGATTAATATCTGCAACAATTGAAAATATAGTGTACAGATTCTGTTTACAACACAGTAAAACATTGGTTGCCATGGTTACGAGGCTATATTTAGCATCTTGAAATTTTCATCATTCGATACAGTATAGATATAAAGTCAAAGCAGCGGAATTTTGGCATCCTGCTTTGCATATTCTAGCATTAGCGAATAAAGGTTTGGTTGGGGGGGGGAGTGGAATCCACCCCCCCCCCCAGGTGAGGAAGGGTTAAAGCTAAACCGACATTGCTGGACCCAACCAAATCGATACATTTTTACTGGGACACTGGGTATTAATGCCGACTTCGCAAAGTCGAAAATATTTTCCTAAACACTCTTATGATAGGTTTGTCTGATCGTGCTAAAATATCGATTTGAGACAAAAAGGTGCATTTTTACCCCCCCCCCCCCCCCCTTCTTCCCCAATTGAGACTTGAGCAATGAATTAATAGCCTGTGTTCCAGACCCCTTTGAACGGAAAGGAAAGTAACACAGGCTATGAATTAAATCATTTTTATTTTTTAATCTTTTTAGAAGGCATCGGAAAAGAATTGGAAATGAACAATAATGGAGGACTGTTAGTAAATCATGAATATTAAATGATGTGATGATTCTATGAATTCAAGGCGTATCTGCAATTAACATGTTGGATGATAATTATGTCTCTCTCTGGGTCATATTCTTGACTTAATTTATGGCGATTTCCTCCTGGCATGAAATTTGCGACTGTTCATACGGTATTTTTAAGAAATATATTTTATCCATGTTGGTTTTCTGATAGCAGAAATACGCACGAGAGAGCAGGTAAGGTGAAGATAATCCTAGTTTATGTGCACATAATATAGGTTTATGTAACATAATCCTATATTATGTCATTTTTGTGCAAATGGCGTTCCATAGACAGCAGGGAGCGGGTGCAGCCCAACAAGGGCAGATTTTGCAAGACAATAGCACGAATTGCTTTTGTTGACACCTGAATTCAAAGCGATTAGTGATTGCCGTCAAAGGAATTTCCTTAACCTGTAATTCAAAACAAACAACGCCACAAAGGTTGCTTTAAAACCCAGGTAGCTACCTCGCTCATTTTGCATCCTAGAAATTATTTTTAAAAAATATGAGCATGTATCGAAAGAAGAGGAATATCGATAAACACTCTAAATCGGGCATTTTATTTCTTTGATTCATAAGCTGAGTAGCAGAACAACATTTTCTTGTTGCAAGTTGCAAATACCTTTGAAGGCTTGCATCCCGGGGGGGGGGGGGGTACTTGACCAGGTTTTGGTCGGGGACGTGCCATCGAAGCTTCAAAAACATACCCGTTCCTTATACCAATTTTCCGAAAAGCATACCCGACTTTATACCAATTTTGCGAAAAAGTACACCCGACCTTATACCAATTTTCCAAAAATGTATATCCGATTTTATACTTTAACCAAAATCGTGAAAATCGATACCGTTCCTTATACCAAAATCATGAAAATCGATACCGTTCCTTATACCAAAATCGCGAAAATCGATACCCTTCCCGATGGCACGTCCCCGTACCCAAAATATGTGAAGTACCCCCCCCCCCCCGGGGCTGCGAAGAGATAATATGCAAGTCGATGTGGGCAAGAAACTCACCAAAGAATATGGTTTTTGAGTCAGATTTATGATGATTGGTGAAACCGAAAGGTGAATAGAGCCTTCTCAAACACAACTCTTGCCTTGAAGAAGACAGTCACGGCACCGTTCCAGTTTTGAAAGGAAATCAGGAAAGAAATACCTGTCACATGCAATCTTCAAACATTTTTTGCGACAAAATTAGAACGATTTGAAACGAGCACTTTGGCAGGAATGCTCCAAATAGGTTCTAGTAATTTAATATATTAATATCTAACACCTAGAATTACATAGATTTTTTGTTTTCAACTTTGAGTAGCAATTTTTCACGAAATTTGTCGTAAAAAGTAAGCATCAAAATAGTGTCCATCTACCCATGATCTTACATTCAATATACCACATTTTGACATATGTTAAGCACAACTAAATTGCTGACCATTTTGTACAAAAATCATGAAAATCGGTCGTTTCTAGGCTGATTTATGACACTTTAAAGTTTGCTCAAAACTCTACATTGCACCGGAAATTCTAATGTAAACAACCACTTGAAATTTTGACAAACTTCAAAATTCCATTTCTCGTCATTGGATAGTCCGATTTTGAAAATTTTTGGTTTCTGTTAAGCCCAAGGATACCCTCTTTAATGGGGATGTAAAAATTTGCATGTTTTCGAAACTTCATTTTTTCCTATTTATTCCATAATTTCGTCGATCTGGATCATTGTGTGTCCGGATAAATAATTCAAATAGTTCCTTAAAAAATGTCGTATCAGGAGTTCCACAGGGCTCTGTACTTGGTCCAATTTTATCTAATTTCTTTATAAATGATCTCGTTCTCTTTATAAAGCATAGGCAACCCTTCACAATTATGCTGATGATAACACGCTTTCATATTTTTCCAAAACTATGCCCGAGCTCGTCAGTTGCTTTAAACAGGACAAAATGAAATGATTGCAAACCCTGAGAAATTCTATGCTTTGTTAGGCATAACGGAATAACCAGACCCAGGACCACTAGGACCGGACCCTAACGGACCGGATCCTAGGGGAATGCCCTCCCCTCTCTTTGGCGTGACGGCTAAGCCTCCAAGCTGCAAGTTCATCTCAGCGCTTAGAGTTCAAATTTATCAGGCACGCAGGTAACACTTAGGGACTTCGTTAGCTCCCATGGTGCCCCCAGAAAATTATTAGGGGGAGTCATGATTGGCACTCAAAATTGGACACGGTACATTAATAGCAACAGTAATAGTATTTTTGAATGAAAATTACGAAAGTTTCTTAGCATATTGATACAGGCGCGATGGGGTAGTATTTTTCGAAATTTTTAGCCTACTGTTTCCTATGAGCTGCTTCTTATAAAAATGCAGGTCCACAAGAAGCGGGGGGGGGGGGGCAGGGGCGTTAAGCCCCCAAATAATTTTGCAAACAATGGTGCCACGCCACAAGCATTAATTAGATGTATTGTTCTCTATTCTTCTAAGAACAATCCCCCAATCAGAAGCTTTTTCCTACGGCCCTGTAAAAAGGTGAGTGCACATGCATGATACGAGAAAACAAATGCACACAAATGCACATTCTGAGATGCAATATTGTGATCATGGGATTTACTAAAGACACGTGGGGTCAATGCCTGGGTCAATGCGTGGTTTGAGAGAGTGGTTTTAACATTCCCAAAATTATCACTCTCTCTTTCGAGATCGCCTTACCCCATATATCTGCCAATTACCACCTTCACAATAAACATTACGAACAAATACGTTATCAAAAAGTTGCCAGCTAAATGATTTTGCTGTCCCAAACTAACTTGCAAAGAGAATGGAGAAGCCAGAATCAAGTCCAGAAATTGAGATTGTGGAGATGGAATACAACGTGGCTGGCATCACGACGTCATTGCAACAACTTGAATCACCAAGCAAGGCAGAGGTAAAATATTTAGGCCATGTTATTGCTACCGTCAAGCCAGCCTCCACTTTTTAGCCTCCACTTTTCTGCGGTAACCGTTTATACGCAGCGGCTTTTACCGCAATCGGATACGGTGATAGCACTTCCTTGTTTACAGTTATTTACAGTGTTCTATGAAACCGCGCGTCTGTGATGATTGCTGTAAGGTTTTCTCGACAAAGTCAATCGATAATAAACATAAGACATAACTAGGTCGATGATAAAAGCTACAAGTTCGTGGAGACGGGAGTAAAGACATGGAAACACACGGGAAGAAAAAAATACATACAAAATAAAAGCAATCTAATCACGGGAAAACTGATCAAGATTTTGAGAATTTACAATTCTTATCTACAGTAATATCTTTTCAATTCGATGATTTTTTTTGGATATTAATGCAATGTTTCTACGAAATTAGCTTTATAAAAATTCGCATTCCATTGGTTTTTAATTTTATAATCAAGGTCTTAAACCTAGTACTTTTTGCAACGAAACAAAGATCCAAGTACTAAAAGTTTCTCAATTCAAAATGAAATTTTATCTTTTTAAAACTAACATTTCTTGAATTGTTTCTTATTATATTCAAATTAACTTTCAAAATTTTCTTCGATCTTTGGCAACTAGTTGATGTATTTTTTTGCTTTATTACTGCTCGTTTGTATATCAGCAAAATCTGTTCCTCACTAATAGGAGCATTGTTTGGTGAAATTCGTTTTCCAAAATGAGTTCAGGAAGTGCCATAAAACGTGGACCAAAATTGGGCCTAAATCGGGAAAATTCCCGCCAGCCTGTGAGTAGAAAACAAAAACCAGTGGAGGCAAGCCGTTTTACAATTTGCGACCTAACAGCGAATACAGTTCCTAGTTCCTCACTAATAGGAGCATTGTTTAGTGAAATCCGTTTTCCAAAAAGAGTTCAGGAAGTGTCATAAAACGTGGACCAAAATTCGGCCTAAATCTGGCAAATTCTCAAAATCCTGTGAGTAGAAAACAAAAACCAGTGGAGGCTAGCCGTTTCACAATTTGTGACCTAAAAGCGAATACAGTTCCTACTTCCTCTCTAATAGGAGCATTGTTTGGTGAAATTCGTTTTCCAAAATGAGTTCAGGAAGTGCCATAAAACGTGGACCGAAATTGGGCCTAAATCGGGAAAATTCTCGCCAGCCTGTGAGTAGAAAACAAAAACCAGTGGAAGCGAGCCGTTTTACAATTTGCGACCTAACAGCGAATACAGTTCCTAGTTTCTCACTAATAGGAGCATTGTTTGGTGAAATTTGTTTTCCAAAAAAAATTCAGAAAGTGCCATAAAACGTGGACCGAAGTTGGGCCTATATCTGGCAAATTCTCAAAATCCTGTGAGTAGAAAACAAAAACCAGTAGAGGCGAGCCGTTTTACAATTTGCGACCTAACAGCGAATACAGTTCCTAGTTCCTCACTAATAGGAGCTTTGTTTGGTGAAATCCGTTTTCCAAAAAGAGTTCAGGAAGTGCCATAAAACATGGACAGATGTTGTGCCTAAATCGGGAAAATTTTCAAAATCCTGTGAGTAGAAAACAAAAACCAGTAGAGGCTAGCCGTTTCACAACTTGCGACCTAAAAGCAAATACAGTTCCTACTTCCTCACTAATAGGAGCTTTGTTTGGTGAAATCCGTTTTCCAAAAAGAGTTCAGGAAGTGCCATAAAACATGGACTGATGTTGGGCCTAAATCGGGAAAATTTTCAAAATCCTGTGAGTAGAAAACAAAAACCAGTAGAGGCTAGCCGTTTCACAACATGCGACCTAACAGCGAATACAGTTCCTAGTTCCTCACTAATAGGAGCATTGTTTGGTGAAATCCGTTTTCCAAAAAGAGTTCAGGAAGTGCCATAAAACATGGACTGATGTTGGGCCTAAATCGGGAAAATTTTCAAAATCCTGTGAGTAGAAAACAAAAACCAGTAGAGGCTAGCCGTTTCACAACTTGCGACCTAACAGCGAATACAGTTCCTAGTTCCTCACTAATAGGAGCATTGTTTGGTGAAATCCGTTTTCCAAAAAGAGTTCAGGAAGTGCCATAAAACATGGACTGATGTTGGGCCTAAATCGGGAAAATTTTCAAAATCCTGTGAGTAGAAAACAAAAACCAGTAGAGGCTAGCCGTTTCACAACTTGCGACCTAACAGCGAATACAGTTCCTAGTTCCTTACTAATAGGAGCATTGTTTGGTGAAATCCGTTTTCCAAAATGAGTTCAGGAAGTGCTATAAAACGTGGACCAAAATTCGGCCTAAATCTGGCAAATTCTCAAAATCCTGTGAGTAGAAAACAAAAACCAGTAGAGGCTAGCCGTTTCACAACTTGCGACCTAACAGCGAATACAGTTCCTAGTTTCTCACTAATAGGAGCATTGTTTGGTGAAATCCGTTTTCCAAAAAGAGTTCAGGAAGTGCCATAAAACATGGACTGATGTTGGGCCTAAATCGGGAAAATTTTCAAAATCCTGTGAGTAGAAAACAAAAACCAGTAGAGGCTAGCCGTTTCACAACTTGCGACCTAACAGCGAATACAGTTCCTAGTTCCTCACTAATAGGAGCATTGTTTGGTGAAATCCGTTTTCCAAAATGAGTTCAGGAAGTGCCATAAAACATGGACAGATGTTGGGCCTAAATCGGGAAAATTTTCAAAATCCTGTGAGTAGAAAACAAAAACCAGTAGAGGCTAGCCGTTTCACAACTTGCGACCTAACAGCGAATACAGTTCCTAGTTCCTTACTAATAGGAGCATTGTTTGGTGAAATCCGTTTTCCAAAATGAGTTCAGGAAGTGCTATAAAACGTGGACCAAAATTCGGCCTAAATCTGGCAAATTCTCAAAATCCTGTGAGTAGAAAACAAAAACCAGTAGAGGCTAGCCGTTTCACAATTTGCGACCTAAAAGCGAATACAGTTCCTAGTTCCTCACTAATAGGAGCATTGTTTGGTGAAATCCGTTTTCCAAAATGAGTTCAGGAAGTGCCATAAAACGTGGACCAAAATTGGGCCTAAATCGGGAAAATTCTCGCCAGCCTGTGAGTAGAAAACAAAATTCAGTGGAGGCTAGCCGTTTCACAATTTGCGACCTAAAAGCGAATACAGTTCCTACTTCCTCTCTAATAGGAGCATTGTTTGGTGAAATTCGTTTTCCAAAATGAGTTCAGGAAGTGTCATAAAACGTGGACAAAAATTAGGCCTTAATCGGGAGATTTCTCGCCAGCCTGTGAGTAGAAAACAAAAACCAGTGGAGGCAAGCCGTTTTACAATTTGCGACCTAACAGCGAATAAAGTTCCTAGTTCCTCACTAATAGGAGCATTGTTTTGTGAAATCCGTTTTCCAAAAACTGTTCTGCAAGTGCCATAAGACATGGACCAAAATTGGGCCTAAATTTGATATGATCTGATAGAAGCTCTTTTAAAAGAAACTGGTTGATAAGAAACTAGTTGCCAAAGATCGAAGAAAATTTTGAAAGTTAATTTGAATATAATAAGAAACAATTCAAGAAATGTTAGTTTTAAAAAGATAAAATTTCATTTTGAATTGAGAAACTTTTAGTACTTGGATCTTTGTTTCGTTGCAAAAAGTACTAGGTTTAAGACCTTGATTATAAAATTAAAAACCAATGGAATGCGAATTTTTTTAAAGCTAATTTCGTAGAAACATTGCATTAATATCCAAAAAAATCATCGAATTGAAAAGATATTACTGTAGATAAGAATTGTAAATTCTCAAAATCTTGATCAGTTTTCCCGTGATTAGATTGCTTTTATTTTGTACGTATTTTTTTCTTCCCGTGTGTTTCCATGTCTTTACTCCCGTCTCCACGAACTTGTAGCTTTTATCATCGACCTAGTTATGTCTTACGTTTATTATCGATTGACTTTGTCGAGAAAACCTTACAGCAATCACCACAGACGCGCGGTTTCATAGAACACTGTAAATAACTGTAAACAAGGAAGTGCTATCACCGTATCCGATTGCGGTAAAAGCCGCTGCGTATAAACGGTTACCGCAGAAAAGTGGAGGCTGAAAAGTGGAGGCTGGCTTGACGGTAGCCATGTTATTAAATGCTTAGGCCCAGTGGGCAATGGGTTGAGGCTGGACCAAAGTTTGTCCCCTGGTAAGAAGATTTGAAATACCATCCTTTTTGCGTTTGTTGTGGAATCCAGAAGGTAGAATTTACATACAGCAGTGACTGCCTTATCTTACTTTGGAGCGAAACTTCTGTGTTGGCCGCCATTTAATGCTTTGTTACTAAGAAAGGATAGTGTCCGCAATTAAATAAGCCCCATCAAGGGATTAATAGAGCTTTTGCGGTAAAGTGTATAGATAGGCTTGTTTTTCTTCTCTCTCTTCATTTCATTTTCATTTCATTTAATATTTTTTATACACAAATTAACCCTTCAGCAAATTAAAATATATAACATCTATTTACAATGACAAAACCTTATGAATAAAAACCTGAAGCCCTATAAAACTTAATCGTTGCTGTTCTTCCAGGGCGTTGTGTTTGGCTTGAGAGTCTAGCTCTTTAGATGCGTTTTAAGTTGTTTTTTAAAGCGATCAAGGACACAAATTACTCTACAGTACACTTCCTACAAGGTAGGCGCCCTGGTCTGTTCCAATTACCGTAACCTTAGCTCCACGCCACCTGTGAACTTCTTTGAATTGAAGATAGTTTCTGTAGCACAATCAGAGCTTATCACAATCTGCTTTCATAAGAAAACAATAATAAAAAAGTTACTGTGAACATAGCATATGTCATGTGAGTTAAAACCAGCAAAACAAGCGAAAACTCCTTTTTGTTTGCAGAACAAAAGCTGGTTTTTTGCGGGACGAATATTTACAAAGTAACCACACAAACGCCTATTGTTCATTTACTTTTACATTTATTCAGGTGCTTAAAACTCTTAGTTTTTGTGTGTGGAACAGTAGCGGAAACCAAAAGTTGATGTTGAAAGTTGATAATATTTCTGAGAGTGTAACCTGCTAGGTAGGCCAACTGAAAACAATCTGTCGATTTGAGACAGCAGGGCATGTAGCTGTAAATGATTCTGTCAGTATGAGTTTTCACATTCAAGGCAGCGATGAAGCACAATATCAAAGAATCCCTTTCGATGAAGGTTAGTGGAAAACCATTTTCAATATTAGTTGTTAGTTTTCTGAATGTCTTTTTCGGTGCAGAAGTTGCAAAACTAACAAAAAGGCCGGTAGAGAAGAGACACAGTGAAATGAAATCCAGAGGCGTGTACCTAATCGTCGAGCTTTCCTCTCATTTCTCTCATAATTGAAAACTTGAGATTTTTTACTTCAGGCTCTTTGGTCGACGTGTAGAGGGGCCGGGCCTAGAAACACGTCTTGGAGCAAGGTTGAATTTTGTAAAACAGAAGATACAGCGCTCTAGACAAAGAAATCTGACAGAGACTGAGTTTCGTCAACTGACGCACTAGAGAAATCCCTGAATTTGTCAATTACTTATCCCTACTCCCCCCCCCCCACCTTCCTATCAGTTTCAGTATCATGCTACTTTTTCAATTCATGGCACAAAATATGTTAAAGAAATCAAAAGATCATTTGACTTGAAATGGGTGTAAACAAACCTGCGGGGAAAAATTGATGGTCAAATGCCCGGGGGCCGGGCACTGAAAAAATGCTATATTCCCAGTCACTGTATAAGCAAAAGCTCTCGTTCTTGCCAAATGCTACTCAAATGCCCGGGGGCCGGGGAAAAATGGACGGTCAAATGCCCGGGGGCCGGGAAAATTTGTTGTGCAAATGCCCGGGGGTGTCCCGGGGGGGGGGGATGGTCAGGGTAAGAATTGAACGAGACATAAACCACAGCTGATTTCGTCCGTATTGCCGACCCATTGCCGAGTGAAGGTCGAACGAAAGAAAATTTTAAGCAATTGTAACAATAAGAATGTTATGAACATCGCAAAACAGGCAACTGCTGGAAAATGAGACACAAATATGCTAGCTGAGGCTGAGCAATATTCTTATAATATTCTTAAAATGTGGATGATTCTGAGCCTGAATATTCTTATTTATATTAATAGAATATATAAATAATATATATTGAATATATAAAAAAAAAAAAAAAAAAAAAAAACTTGGTACTGTAGTATAAACTGAATAAAAGGTACTAGGAGAAAAACGGACGCAAAAAACAGACAGATTTTTCAGCACACTGAGGCCTTTCAAACTTACGTTATCATCAGAATGTGACTAACTGTAGAGCTAGAGCGTTTTTACGATTTATAAACTAAATAGAGGATTACCGACAGGAAATATAAGATTATTGGTTCATTATAGCGTGTCCTCTATAAAACAAAATAAATATATATATATATATATATATTGAATATATATATATATTAGAAGTATCGAAGTTTTGAATGAAGTATCGAAGTTGAAGTAATCGAAAGCATAATTCACCAAGAAACTGTCTTTAAGAAAGTATGCAAAGTTCTGCTTGGTAAATTTATAAGTCTGACTTGTTTTCTTTCCGCGATACCTCCATTGCAACAAGGGTGAGACAAAATTCCAAAAATTCGGAAGTTTCAGCGCTTAGCATTTGTGTTCAATTTATGGTCATTGTCGTGAAAAAGCTTCCACGCAAAATTAACCATAAAATGACAACGGTATGACTGACTTCAACCAAACAAATTTTCATTTTTAAGTTTACCTTTTCACTATAAAAAAGTCAGAAATTTATCAAAATTGGTACATGACTCATAATTGTACACTTGGGCAAACATTGAAAGTTTTTTCATTCACAAGCTAAAAATAATGTTATCGTTACTTTTCAGATAACTTCTCAGATGAAAAGGAAGATGAAAATTTTGTAAACGACAACAACGACAACGAAGAAACAGAAGAATATCAAAGTGACGCGATCAGCAAATACAAGCATGTTACCATAGCAACTGATGACGAAACCTTTGAAGATGAGGCTGCGAGTACGAGGCAAAGCCAAAATGGACAACTTTCATCTGAAATTGTCATCTTTTTTATAATGAGCTACCTCACTGGCATGGCAATGATAAATTCTCCAATTCTCTTCAGGTACACAGGATGGGGTGGTGTCAGTGTCATTATCCTAGTTGCCATAGTAACTGCTTATACAACTGGGATTATGATCAGTAGCTCTGTTGCCTCGCAACGCCAGAATCCGGAGCAGTTCTTGTTCTATGCAACTTCATTTTCCCATTTGACGGGACCGAAATGGCGAACTTTCTTGACATTTCTATTCTTGCTGTATTTGTTCGTGAACTCCATGACAGTCATGAAAGAAATAACACTTCTGCTGCTTGGACTTGTGAAAAATCAACTAAAATCCACAACATTTCCACCAGGAATGCAATACCGTTTGGTAGCAGTAATCTTTAGCATTGTCTTGCTTCCCTTTATGTTCCTGAAGTCACCAAAAAGATACTGGCCGTTGGCCGTTCTAACTGGTTCTGCGAGCATCTTCGCAGGCTTATTGCTGACAACTTTGCTCGGCAATTCTGAGCGGAAAAACACAAAATATGATGACCACGGGAAAATAATAAGCGCCGATTACATAGTCTTCATATCGACATCAGTCTGCAATTTAATTCGGTTCTTTGGGCTTCATGCAATAATTCCAATTCTGCTGAATGATATGAAAGAAACCGAAGGAGCAACAAGGGCCATAACAACTGGCTTCATTATACCGACGATTTTCATCGTTATATCAGCAATGATGTCATATTTCGCATTTGGCCTAAACCTCCTTCCCAATATGTTTCAACTCATCGAGAATACAAGTACGAACAACAACAAGTTTGCTACCATTGCAGCTGTCACAATCAAGATTCTTTTATGCATCAATTCCACATTTGTGATTCTGCTGAGTTTAAATGCTGTGAATTTGTACTTCGAAACTTCTGCACTTACAAAGGAAGGTAAGAATGGTTCATTATCTTTTTAGCATTTGATAAGAAATTCTTAGACCATTCCTAAATTTTAGGATTTCTTCTGGGACAAATCAGACGACAAATTAATTAAAAGAATTTAAACTTGAACATACTTTTCTTACACTTTTCTGGTAGTTCACTCGTCATAAACGATGCAGTGATTGCAACAATCCTATCAGTTTTGACTGATAGAAACTTAGACATATTTTAACCGGCATCCAAGATTTTATAACAAAACATCTGGAAAGTAGATATCTTCAAAAAAATTCGGGAAATTTCAAGCAGTTTTTTTTCCAGGTTGCGTTTATGAAGGTAGGTTAAATTGAGAAAAATCTTCCCATGTTTCTTCCGTCCTATTCGCTCATTCGCCGTCTGATTGGTCCGTGAAAATGAGGCTTTGGAAGTTTTCGGCCATTGCATTGGCCATGAGCAAAAATTGGTGGAAACACTTTATTTCTATGCCCACCATGTGCAAACGCTTTTAAAATTCAGACAAAACTTTTCGGACAGAACCTTGGCCGAAACTTTCACCGTTCTAAATTTTTGAATTCAAATATATTCTGCAAATGATTCCGGTATTTAAAAGGAGTTTTGCAGGTCCTGCTTATTCAATGAAGTTTCTTAAAACATACAGCATAACATTCAACTCAATTTTTCAGATAACCGCTGGAAGCAATTTGCAATTCGTGCATTCTCACTCATCATGGTAACCCTATGCTCTTTCGCAGTACCAGAGAGCTCAGCATTCATGGTTTTAGCAACGACAATCCTATCCTGCATAATTTGCATCATAATTCCACTTATCTTAACCACATCATCGAACAGCCATGCCCATGTTTTCATCATTCATGGAATAATAATTTTTGTGATTGCAATTCTTCTTGCTGGACTTATTTATGGATTTGTTATCAGATCAAATATCGCAGTACTTGAATTTGCAACTAAATGATGAAAAAGACGGAGGGGCTCGGCCTAATGCTTTTCAATACGACCCAAAACATTATTACAAACGGGAAACCAAAAGAGATAAATCCAGTCAAAATACGGCCCTTAACTAAAAAGTTACTCTTTACCCACAGGGGCATCAGTTTCGATATTTGGAAAAAGAAACAAAGACAAATATTGAAACAGATCGAAACTGATGCCCCTGTGCTTTAGCTTGGCCTTCTCAGTTTGCGTGAAGTTTAATGTCCGTCGTGCTTATCAACTTTGCGAGTTTGAGAGCGCAGCACGCTCTTAGTTTTCGACTTCATTTTCAACACTAGACAGATATAATTTAGTGTAGACGATTTTAAAGTTACTTTTGCAATTTTTAAACTTCAAAAAGTAAATCTTAAGAATTCCTACCCAATGAAATAAAGGGAACTAAGTCCTGGCCCGAAAAATAATAAAAATTCTAAATTTCACACCAAAAAACTAAGCCGAGCCTCCCTGTCAAAATTTGTTTTAGTACACTCCCTAGGAGAGAAACTGTTTGTTTGTGTTTCGTTGATGAAATCCTTAAAGGCCGTAACTAGAATTCGTAATACCATGGGTAGCTGGACACTGCCGGTGTGCTTCTATGGAGGAGAGCTGCAACTGCAGAAGCTCCTCCATAGTAGTAAACAATGTTTTCCTCCGCGAAAGAACAAAGCTGTGGGGATCAAGCAAGCACAACGGCGGCGTCTAACTGCCCGTGGTAATAGACGCAGATAGTCGTAGGAATGTCTGCTATCAAATGCCTTAAGCGTGAACATTTAGAAATGACAAATTTTCCGCCACAAGTCTTACCGAGAAATATCTCTAACAACTCTAACGATGGCTCAGAATAGACCTTTTAGCTACAGTAAGAACCCGCAAAATAGAAACCACTTTAGAAGAAACCTCAGGCTGATTTTTGTTTGAGAAATGGTGCCCTCGTATAAGATGATTTAGGTAGGTTTTTTATAGGAGGATCCCAAGTAAACTCATATCTAACAATCTTTGTTAAAATCAGGTGCCAAAAATGTTTAAAGACTTCATTAAAAGCATCTCAATCTACGTATATACCTAGCATGTATGCTAAAGTTGAGTAAATTTCGAGCGGATGCTAGTAACAAGAAAATGCTTTTCGATAGTGTTTGCTCTGGGTTTTCTTTAAAGCTTCAAGTTGAAATAACTGAAGGTTTCTTAACCATGTGATAAGAAATCTTTCAGCCTGTTTCAAGATTAATGGCCTTTTAATAGGAAACTAAACAGGCTCTTTTGAAAAACTGGTTTCTATTTTGCGGGTTCTTACTGCATTCTAAATATAATGCGAATCGAACGATATTTTTGATACGTTTTGGAGAATTTTCGAATGTGCACAAAAGCGACAAAAGCTCCAACGCCATTCAATCGAACCTTTCGTATAACAAAGTATAAAAATATCACTCGATCCAGACTCTTTTCTAGGATAGCTAAAAAGGTCTATTTTGTTACGCTTGATCTCAAAAACACACTAACCAGATCAGGGTACCAAGTCGGTAGACTCACGAAATAATCCCAGTTATTGCAGCAACAACAACAACAGCAATGACAACAACAACAACATATTATTTTGCTCAAGCTGGGACTTATGGACTTTCACATCAAAACGTGGGACGAAAATAAACAATGGGGGCACTGATTTTTCTATTCACGTTGAAATGAGGTTAACTCGTAGTCATTGCAACTTTTTAGCAGATGGAAAATTGTATCGCTATGGCATGCACTAATTTGAGCTGAAGGAAGCTAAGTGGCCTTCAAAATGAGGAAATTATGGTTGAAAGTGAACGGTTTCGTTTTAGCGTCCATCAGCCTATCAATAGCAATAACTACGAACTTGTAAGCAGTCTACCAAGTCGGTACCTAGACTTATGACGATGAGTCCCTTGTTTCCCTGCGGTACCTTGCTCACAGGGACTCATAATGAAACAGTTAAAAACCTGACCCTATCTTCTGCATTCGATTGATCGAATCTGGATCGAACGACTGCCTCGGCTCTGTTCAACGGTCACTCCTCAGAAAGGAAATGTGATAGAAACCACCGTAAGCAGACTCTTAATAACCGAAACTTGGTATTCATCTGAAGAAGAAAGTTCACTTTACCTGGTGAGTGCAAAATAAGTCTTTTAATGCTGCAATTTCCATGTTTTTAAGACCAAAACATTGCAGAGAAATCTTCAAGTACCTGCCGCAGCAACTTCCTTCAAATTTAGTAAGCTGCGTCAATCGAATTGAAGGTTCGAAACTGATTGTTCTTTGCCAAATCTCGCAATCTGATTGGTATGCTAGGAATCCCAGCATATTAGGCCTAAATAGGGTCAACTTTTTCAGAGTAATATTATGAGTCTCTGTTGACTGAAGCGCCATCTTGAAGTCAAAGAGCACAAGGAAACAAGAGACTCATCGTCATAAGTCTAGTCGGTACCAAGTTGTAAGAACGGAAACAGAGGCAGTAATCATTCAAAAGTCCAGGGGCAGTCAATTCATGGTGAAATAAAAATATTTGTAACAATTCCTACTATGTTTAACACTGGAAAATTTGTTATTCTTAACAACAAAACAACAGCTAATACAACAATCTTTTTATTAGCTCAATCACTGAACTTAACCAATCACGTAGAAGACTTTGCATTCAACTTTTAATCATGGTAACTGCGCATTTACATTAACTAAATGAAGCAACGTGGTATCAAAATCGTAGCACCACAGTCTGATGTGCAGCAAACATCTCAGCAGCAATAAACGATAAAAATAATTCGTAATAGGCGAGGAGACTCATCATAGCATTTCCAAAGATATACTCGTCTAAAATCTGATTGCGACCGAAATTTGTTTGCTGTCTATAATACATGTATTTTTTTGTAAGAAACTAAAGTCCGAGGCCGGTAGGCAGTTTCTTAAATCTATGGGGCCATGTTGCTACCAAAAGTTTTTTACGTGTTTCTTATATTTTCAATGCTGGAAGTGTAGAGTTAATTTAGCTTTGTCAAGAGGGCTCCCAAATTACTCAGTAAGATCTCAAAACAAGTAAATAACATAATTCGCACTCAAAATAATGTCCAAACAGTTGCTATAACTGTACAGCGTCAAGACATTTTTGAGTGCAATGGGAAAATTAAAACTGCTAATTACAAAAGTTTCTTACGTTTTTAAATTCAGGTAGGGCTGTTTCTTAATTTTCGAAAAATTGAGCCTACTGTTTCTTATAAAAAAATACGTGTAGTTTGTCCCATCAAGACTTTTATCACCAAAACTCACACAAACATGGCTTCGCATCTATTTTCAGTGAGATAACATAAGTTTTGTGGAAAACTCATTGGCCAAAGCCAAAATTTCATCCGTCAGAAATTTTCGTTCTTAGTCTTGCTTCAAAGTAGGTTAAAAACGCGTTAGAATTAAGATGATGCATTTCTAAACGCACTCTTGAAGACCTATTGGTAACTATGATCCATTGTGGCACTTTCGTATTATCTCAGAGTCGTCTGCACGCAGCCTATTTAGGCCTAGGCTCTCTTTGTCTTGCCTTTCATTCGGCCCGCAAAGGATCATGGTTGGCGAAGGGTCTTTAACGAGTTCTCGCTTCCAAATGTAATCAAAACTTTTAGATTCCATCAGGTTGCGGACGAATTTCGGAACTGAGGCAAAAAGAAATTCAAAGCGCATTCCGCCCCATTTTGAATCCCATTTTCGACGGAACTTTACTCCAGTATGAATGAAGCTTCTGGTTTACGTTTCTCGAAGAAAATGGGGCATTTAAGGAGCATTTGCATTGTTTCCGCTACCCCTAGTATGGCATTAACGCATTGTTTAAAAATCCCACCTGATCCCACCACAAAAGGTGACCAGTGTGAGATCCAAATATTACGCAAATGGTTGCTTTAAAGCTTTAACCCTATCTGTACTGGGCGATTTTTTAGGTATTTTATACTGGGGGGGGGGCGTTTTTCGCCCCCCCTCTTTTTCTCCAAAACTACAAAAGATATAACAATAAGACTTACCCCTATTGTTCTTTAGACAATTGGCTATTCAAATATAACAATGAAAATTAATAAGTCACGTGATTCGTTGCTAGGCAACCGAAAAACTGACGAAAATTGGCAAATTTATACCTTCTTAACCAGAAAAATTATATTTAATCAACCACTCAACTGATTTTCTCCAAATTTGTTTCAAATAGTAGGAAACATGTCATAGTTCAAAAATACATACTTTGCAAAATTTTTTAGTTTCTATTTTTAGCACAATTAGCCTTAAATTAGCCTTTTGTTGCATGCATTTACTTTCATCGCAGGTTTTTGCCAGTCCTACCCTTTTATCTGGTAAATATAGACTCAAAATGAATCAAATTAATAAGGTGAAGCAAATTAGACTAAAAAAATTTATATTTGACACTTCTTTATTAGGTAAATGACGTCATAAATGTGAATGACGTCATAGATATTAAATTTTGCTGACATCAGCAAATATGAAAAAATTATATATCAAATGAAAGTACTCATCAAATGCAATCGAATGGTGCATGTTTGAGATCGATCAAGCAAACGACACGAAAACTACGGCTATTTTAAGCTTTTTTGTTGTTGACTACTCTCCAAATATGGTATTACTGTGGTCACATGATCAGTGGTAGAACAATGAAATGTTAAGAATTTAATTGCCTATGAAATTTGAGTAAAAGTCACCAAAACTGGTGGTTATATCTCTTGTCGTTTTAGCGTAACGCAGCAAAGTCTGGTAGGGGGGGCGAAAAACGCCCCCCCCCAGTACAAATAGGGTTAATCTATTATCGTGGCTCCAACCAAGGGCGCCTACCTTGTACTGTATCCGTCACCTAGTGTTCACAGATTAATTGGTGTCCTGTGTGCCAGTCCTGTTTATCTCAGGAATTTTCAAATTCTAACGTCTGTTAGTGTTGACCAATCAAAAATCACGCTGTCTGATTTCCTGTGGCCAACTCGTATAACAGTTGATCTCGTATTACATAAACACCGGAATTTGAAACCACAAAGTTATTCATACGTCATCTCGACCTTGTGAAGACTGACTCTGTGTACTGCTGGGTCACGGTGCGGTTCTGGGAGACTCTCTGTACTGGGCCACATGACACCAATTACTCTACAGTACTGGGAATAAACACACTTCCTACAAGGTAGGCGCCCTTGCTCCAACTGAAAACATTTCGATTCATAAAACCTTTTTCAAGGTGCGGATTCCCTAGCAGGATCACGGAGTTCAAAATCGGAATTCATACGTAGTGCAATCATTGTCAGGTTTCTAAATAACAGGTAACCGAACGTTCAATCCTCGAAAATTAATTATGAAAACTGAAATAGAACGCAATTATTCACGTTAAATTCGTGAGCTAAATCCGGTCCTAAATTTTCACGTCGATTTAATTCTAACGTAAAGTAGGTTAAAAAGCAGAACTGGACGTGGAAGATAACACACAGGATGATGTACCGACGCACCAAGCGAGAATATGTAATGTGGTGCCACAAAACTAGCTGAGCCTTTGCCATGATTATCATTGGAGATATCTACTCAATGAGTAAACAATTGTCAACACGTTTGGTGGCTGTGAAATAAACAGTATGCGGCCAACATTAAAAACTAAAATGTTCATCGATCTGTCAAAGGCTAAGGCCCCGTTCACACTGCTCCGTTTTTGTACAAAAACGGAGAGAAAAATCTCCCATTTTGTGAAAGTGTTCACACTGATCCTCACAAAAACGCCACAAAAACGGAGGTTTAGTTCTCTCCGTATTTTTTTATATATAATCAGTTATAACGTTTACATACAGAAGGTACCTAAGACATTACATATGAGCTACTGTACAACACTACGAGGACGATGCCAGGGAGATCAGTATTTGTTATCAGGCGGATCAATGTGAACGGACAAAAACGGCTGTTTTTCCCTCCGTTTTTGTACAAAAATGGAGCAATGTGAACGGGTAGCTTGGATGCCACAAAAACGGATACTAACAAAAACGGAGCATTGTGAACTAAGACGAAAATTTGTTTGGTGAAGTCACTCATCATTTAGACCCAGAAATTAGGAAACGCTGGAAAGTGGCTTGTATGGGAACAAAAATTCCACGGCCCCCTATAAAGCAATTTTTGAAATAATATGAAATGAATGAATGAAAAATTAATTCCAGTCTATGATTTACCTGCCATTGAAATTCAAATTCTATTCCTAAAACTGACAATTGTATTGAATTTTATATTTCAATGGCAAGTAAATCATAGACCGGAATCGTCCGTGGAATTCTCGTTCCCATACAAACCCCTTACCAGCTTTTCCTAATTTCTGGGTCTAAAAGATAAGTGATATCACCAAACAAAATTTTCATATCTAAGTTAGTATTTGACAGATCGGTTAACGTTTCAGTTTTGAATATCTGCTGCGTACTTTTTATTCCACAGCCCGCCAAACATGCTAAATTTTGTTTAGTCATCCGACCTATGAATCCAATTTCTGGATAAAAGCCTAACGTGACCCCTAAACTGCAAAAAGTGGTAATTATGTTTTTGAACACAAAGCAGAAAGTAAAGGGGGACAGGGTAATGGTACCACGGTACCAGAGGGGCGATACCTGGTGCAACATTCTGCAAAGGTGGTGGAACCTGGTACCAAAAATAGGAGTATCGGTACCCAGCCTATAGGAGTCAGTACCAAAAACGATCTTGTCAATTGATGCATTTGGAGTTCCTGAAACAAATTTTTAGCAGACAGTGACACAGGTGCAACAGCGTGGTTTGGTCTAGACTTGCCCCAAGTCTACATCTTCCGTCCGTCTACCGTTCCCTTTACAGTAGTTCCTGGATCCGCCATTTCCTGGATCTGCCATTCCAACATTCCGTCCAGAGAGCTATCTCTCGAGCTCTCTTGACGGAATGTTGGAATGGTAGATCCATGAAATGGCGGATCCAGGAACTATCGTAAAAAGGGAACGGTAGACGGACGGAAGAGATAGACTTGGGGCAAGTGTAGGTTTGGTCTTTCTCATTGGTTTCACGGGGTACTGATGTGGACCTCTTTTCAGAATTCCTCTTATTTTCGACAGACAGTTAATTATCCCCTTTGCCCAAAATTAGTGGTACCAATTTCATACCACTCAATACAATTTGGCTTTAGACACAGTAGCACAAGCAGACATTTCAAGATTGATAATTCAATCAAATTTTGGTGATTCTGTACAATGACCAAAAAAGATTGTGCCCCATTTATGTGGATGATACTTTCCGATTTTGATACACTTGCATAGGATACGCTTCAATTTAGAGAAAAAAAACCGACGTTTTTGTGAAAGTGTTCACACTCATCCGCACAAAAACGCCACAAAAACGGAGGTTTTCGAAAAGCTATCAAAAGTGGATATCCACAAAAACGGAGGTTTTTGAAAACGCATCTGATCAGTGGAACATGGAAAACGCTCCAATATTCGACAATGAGTTTCACAAAAACGGAGCAATGTGAATGCACAAAAACGAAGGCTTTTCTCTTCGTATTTGTTATCAGGCGGATCAATGTGAACGGACAAAAACGGATGTTTTTCCCTCCGTTTTTGTACAAAAACGGAGCAATGTGAACGGGTAGCTTGGATGCCACAAAAACGGATACTAACAAAAACGGAGCAGTGAAAACGGGGCCTTAGATTTTAGGACTAATTTAGCCAATTTGACAAGTAAGTGGTTGCTGATTTATGGCCAAGGAAAGTAAAAAAAAATATTGCTTCAAAAACGAAATCTTCCTTGTTCTCCAAAATTGCCAAAGTAAAGTAACTATTTTAAGAAAGGTTGCTGTGTGTTGTGTTGCTGTGTTGAAGTTTTTTCTACATTTTAAAACAGTTAATTCTAATCTTTACTGATAACAAAAAATACTGAGCCATTTATAAAGGAGAGAAATGCGAACACAGCGCTAGAACCATGTCTTTCAAAATTTAAATGCTGTGACTAACAAGGACAGATAATATTACAATAGAACTCGCTACTTTTCATTGACACCTAGATACAAAGCAATTTGTGATTACAGACAAAGGGAATTCCATGATCGGTTGGTCAAGACATAAACAAAAACAAAGCAAGCCGCAAATATTGCCCTGAAACTCGGGTCGCTAGCACGGTCGTTGTGCATTTCAGAAATGGTTTTAAAGAGCAAATATTAGCACATGTCGAAAGAAGAAGGATATATCTAAACTTCTGCCTCGGGCATTTTATTTATTTTGTGCAGAAGCTGAGCAGTAAGTGTTTTAATTACACCTAAAAAGTACGAAAATTGAATCGCCTCCCAATTGGCTTCTGCACAAAATGAATAAAATGCCCGAGGCAGAAGTTTAGATATATCCTTCTTCTTTCGATATGTGCTAATATTTACTCTTGAAAACCATTTCTGAAATGCACAACGAGCGCGCTAGCGACCCGAGTTTCAGGGCAATTTTTGCGGCTTGCTTTGTTTTTGTTTATGTCTTAACCAACCGAGCATGGAATTCTCTTTGTCTGCAATCACAAATTGCTTTGTATCCAGGTGTCAATGAAAAGTAGCGAGTTCTATTGTAACATTATCTGTCCTTGTTGCTGTGACTTGTTTGGAGAACAAAGAAAGTGCTGTCTTTTTGAACTTTCGTGTGCATATAAACCAGCAAACAACTTGTCCGATTGGCTAAAACAAGGTCTCAAACTGCAAGTCAAAGCCAATCCTATGCAACTCTTTTAAGAACAGAACAACATAACGTACAGCTCCACTACAGCAGCCACAGAAATGGGGCACAATCTCTTTGGGACACCCTGTAGAAAAAGTTTCACAGTTATCGGTCACCCGGTATAAAATGCCTTTGTCTATGTCATCTTTGCAGGGAGGTAAACGGCTTCAAGTCACGACTTTTATCAGCTCTCTGAACTTATGTTAACGATAACTGACGAATCATAAAGCGTAATTAGTTGGTCATCGCTGAACAGTTAACTAAACGACTCATTCTGAAATAGTTTAACGTGTAAACTACAGATCTCGTTCGCGATAACACATCTGTAAGAAGTAGGATCAGTTCATTGGTACACCTCCCTCTAAATACATCGGCGAGGCATCAGATTTTCGCTGGAGTCCTGGTGAGCAAAAAAATTGTCCATTTTTCACCGAAGAGCTCTAATACATGTACCAGCAGACGTTTTGGCGAGGAGCGGTGCTTGAGTGGAACTAATTTCTAAATTTCTCTCCGGGGTTTGCATAATTCCCGCCGCAGTTTCACATGTGACGCGCTTTGCACCGTCCTTTCGGGGGATAGATTTTGCTTCATGTTTTACCGGGGAAATCACTGGGGAAGAACGTTCCTTGGCTATCGAATGATCAGACTGATTACGATGAGTCCCAGTAATCGCTATTCAAAACGAGACTATTACACCAGGCCGAGACCGCTCTTACAGGAGCGTCCGGCAGTATTTCAATAGCGATAACTACGACCATATAATCAGTATATCGAATGAATGGCTGTTAGAATGTTCCTTGATTTAGACAGGGGTGTTTGGTTTATACAGAGAAAATTGGCTGGTTTTGAAGGTAGATGATTTATTCGCTGTTAAAATCCTGAATAATACTTCATGGTTTCTTTTTCGATTTTGGCTTCCTACTTTCCGAGCTATGAACGATACCGTGAAAATCATTCGTTCTTGAATGGCCTAAATTGATCACAAAACATCGATCCAACTGTGTGAAGACTAAGACTACGTTTACACCATATATACCGGTACAGTTTTGATCGGCTACAAAGTTGTTACGGTTCAAGTGCGTTTAAACCGCTCCAGAGCAAACGTTTTCTGCAAACAGAAGGATCAAAAGTATCACCGATGAGCAGAGACAGTGTAAATGGGAGGCTGATCCGTCACGCTTTTGCTATGGATGGAAAGATGCACCTATACAGTGCGAACGGGATCTGAACTCGAAAGGGCAAAGAAAGCTAACATTTTTCACAAACACAAAGGCTCTACTAAAGGCACACTGTCGTGGCACTGATTGGGTGAATAAGACAATCAAAAGTAATAGTACTAGGCAAGCTTCAGTAATTTCGCTGTACACTGAAATTCATTAAGGTGATAAAGATTTGACTCCCTTTATTCTCGAGACAAAGTATGACCCAACAGCATAAAGGCTTGGCAATTATTCAGAGGCCAGATCTTTCTTAGTGATTTTAAAATCACGACTACCCAATCACAACCACGACAGTGTGCCTTTAAAATTCAATCATAAAATGCAAAGGTTTTTGAATTGACCAAAGTAATACTAAAGGTTCTGCAAGCAGGAACCGCTCGTGCAACTGATAGTAACAAATACGCAGCTTAATTCCCAAGCTGCATTCAACATCTTTCTCGTTGTCTTGTCTAGCTCAGTCTGCAGAAAAATTGGTGGATGTTTTTCGATCGATTTAGGCTGTTTCTAGACCACGAAGTTTCAAGAAACCGCTTGCAATGAAAGTGAAAGTGGTAGGTTTTTGAAAAAGCCTACTTTTTGCTGAGTATTATCTGGGATTTCGGCTAAAGATTAAATAATCAACCTTCAAAATTGGCCTAGCGTTCGACTTATCAAAGCCTGCCAAAAGCGTTTAAATCAAATCAGCTTTCTTGGAGCATCCGGTAGAACTTGACCAAACAAAATCTTCAAACCAACGATGACAAATTTTGTAATCCAATAACATCAGTTGTTTTTGATTGACACCGCAATTCAAAGCAATTAGCGATCGCAGACAAAGGGATTTCTCTCTTCCACTAATTCAAAACAAACAAAGCCACAAAAGTTGCCCCGAATCCAACAGGGAAAACTCTCACCTTGTGCACGCGAAAGGTGGTTTTTAAAAGACGCCATTTGTTTAAAACGAAAGAAGATGGATATATCTAAATACCTGCCAGGCGGATTTTGTTTTTTGATTCGGAAGCCGAGAAGAAGGCATTTCAATTCTTGCGTATTTAGGGCTCAAATGAAACAATTCAAATAAACAAAATCCGCCAGGTAGAACTTCAGATTTACCCTAATTCTTTCGTTATAAGCACATAACTTCTCTTAAAAACCACCTTTTGCGTGCACAAGGCGAGAGTTTGCCCTACAGGTTTCGGAGCAACTTTTGCGGCTTTGTTTGTTTTGAACTACTGGTTGAGAGAATTTCCTTCGTCTGCAATCGCTAATCGCTTTGAATTGAGGTGTCAATCAAAAGCAACTGATGCTATTGTATTATAAAATCTGCCCTTGTTCTTCAAACAACAATTCGTTTAGCAAGGTTGAATTTCGTAAAACAAAGGATTCAGCTCTCAGAGAAGTCAAGCAATTTACGCCTCTCATGAGTAGATCAAATCAAAATAAACAGAGAGAGAGAGAGAGAGAGAGCAAAATATCATTGTCGATTACGCTGGAGGAGTGAAATCTATTCTTCAGACGCTAAAATCGCTTTGTTTTGATCAGGTCTGTATCCTTTGTTTTACAAAATTGGCCCTTGCTAATTCGTTTACCTTTACGAGACAAGAGCTGCACCCAGTTTTGAAAACACAAGAAGGTGCATTACGTTAATGCTAAAAGACTTGAATAGCACCGTGTTACCTGCCTCATTAAAGATACTCTGTGCCTGCTAGCAAATGACCGAGTCCCAAGAAAGTCATGGCTTCGCGGCTTTGGGCAGGAGGAAAGATTGCTCGTTGGTGTTCATATTTGAGAAAGGCTTGGTACTTTTATAAGAAACCTCGGAACATTTTGGGTTAATTTGGCAACTATAAATGGTTTATAAATTTTAGGGCTATCAACAACACGATGAGTTCGAAAAATTTGGTTGGTCTTGATAAAGTGAGTAATGTTCGACTAAAGCATAGGTTCCAAATCTTTTTCTCGGCGTAAAAAGGTGGGTGTAAAATTCTATGACCTATTTCTTCTGACTGAATGACTTGAAAGAAACTTTAAAATACTTTCCTATAATGCTACCGTTGGACTTTCGAGAAATTTTGAATATTTTTCCAAATTACAGCGTATCTTACATTTCAATTCATTTGAGGAAGTGACGTCATCAAATTTCTAAATCATAAACCAGATGAGTGACAAACTTTTGCTGGATAACATGTTGTAGGCATTCATAAACTATGGCTTTCTTCGGAAACTATTTCATATTGCGTCAAAACATTTTAAAAATTACGATGGTTTTGAAAATTTTTCTTGAATTCTTGAAAAAGAAGCAAAACACTCTCATTCTGAATATATTGAAGATTTCTGAAAAGTCCAACGGTAGAACTATAGAGAAATAGCTGAAGTTTCTTTGCAGTCATTCAGTTCAAAGAAATAGGTCACTCAATTTTGCACCAGCCTTTTTAAAGATTTGGAATCTATGCTTTCGACTAATGAAACTGGCATCCGCAGGGAGGTTTGACCTTTTTCTGCACTCTTGAAAATGGTGGGAAAAACGTGCCTGAAATTACAGCATTATGAGTACAGTAAAGGTGCCAATACTTCTTGCTTACGAGCGCTACTCGCGCACATTAATAGGGCGTGCTGTGTTATCGCGAAAGAGACCTATCTTGCAACACCATGACATATAAAAGCTACAAACTCTGAACAAAACATTGCAAAATACTAATATAAACCAACACCAAGTAACCTACATCTTATTTACATATTTGCAATTGGACAACTATACAACTAATTACATCCATGCTAAGTGTTCGTACTCCTTCCTTGACATAGCACCTAACAACGAGGGATCTGTACTTTGAGCGGCAGTTTGATTGGGATAAAACCCAGTAGCTGCTCCTTGGTACTGCGATATGTTTGCCTGAGCATTGAACACAGTCGATGTTGCTGCAGGGGCGTATCCAGCCACAAAGCCAAACTGGGCAGCCTGTGCTGCGTATAATTGTTGTTCGTATTGCAGCTGTTGCGCTTGCGCTGCATTTTGTGCCTGTGCCTGTGCAGCGGCAGCAGCGACTCCAAAATCTGGGTTCACAGTTTGTTGCATACTGAACATCTGAGCTTGCGCTAACTGTTGTTGATATTGTTCTTGAACTAAATATCCCGGCATTTCAGTCATCTCCTGAGATTTAGGCGTGAACGATTGTGTTTGCGATGGTCTACGGTTTTCAAACTTTTTAGGCCTATCGGCAGATGCTAAAATCCCTATCGATTTCGGTTCAGTATCATTTTCACTCTTGGTAGCATCCGAAGTCGTTGCTTCTGTAGTGGCATCTTTGTTTTTATCGCTGTCAGCTGTTGTCACTTTAGTGTCACCAACTTTCTTAATTTTTTTAACTTTCTTCTTTTTAGTCACTAAATCTTTTTTGTCTTTTAAAACTTTCTTAACTTTCCTTTTCCCTTCACCATCCTTAGTAACTTTCGTTTTCTTTGCCTTAGGCGTGTCTCCAGCTTTCTTTAGTTTACGTTTCTTTGCCGTCGGGCTTGCATTTACTGCAGTCGTGCCTGATTTCTCTGGAGTCTTCTTTACTCCATCCGGTTTCTTCGTAATCGTACCTGGCTTGCTCGGAGATTTCCCGGTGGAGGTCACCGCTTTCGGCGCAGAAGTCTTTATCGCAGCTGTGGAAGCTTGCTGTACCACCGTTTTATTGACGCTGTTTCCCGGCTTACCCGCCGCACTGACTGTTGGTTTCACTGGGGAATTAGACTGAATACCGGAGGGCTTTGAGACAGCAGTTCCAGCTACGGCTGTAACAGGGGAAGCACCTAACCCAGGTTTTCCTGCAGTTGCCTTTGGCCTAAAGAAGGGTGATTTCATATCTAATGAAGGTGGATTTAGCACACAAGGTTGTTTTGGCTTAATATTTAGCGATGAAACAGCTACTTGCGAGGGGAACACACTCTTTTTGTTACCTAATTGATGTGAGGGAGGCTTACTTGCGGAGGATACCTTAACTTGTTGGCTAGCTAAATTCTGCCCGGGCTTAATACTTACCCCCTTGACCGGTTTACCTAGCATTGGTTTCGATGGAGCTGTCACCTTTGTCGCTGTACCAATCACTGGTTTGGCCAATGTAGTAGGCACTGTTGGTTTCCCTGTTTGCGAAACAAGCGATGTTTTCACAGGTGACTTTGCAACAGTACTTGAGCTCTGTGTTGTACCAACTGGCTTGAGAGCAGGCCCAGGTTTAACATTTGATGTGCCTACAGATGCTTTCCCCATGCTGAATTGAGCAAGTGGTTTGGGCGGCTGTGTTGGGCCACTCAACGTTCTCTTTGGTATTATTGTGCCAGACGTTGGCACCCCTTTAGCTTGACTGGTTGCAAGTGCAAATTTAGGTGGTGCCTGACTAGATTTCTGCTGTTGTGTGGTCGATGTTGTGCTCTTTGGGGTATCCTTCATAACTGGTTTTGGTAGTTCTCTTAACGGGTGCTTTTGCAGATGGCCTAATGGTTGTTTTGGCACCTGTGTCATGTTTTGTTTTGGCATTTGGGTTAATGGCTGCTTTTGAGTCTGTACAGGGCCTGGTTTTGGCAGTTCTCTTAATGGTGGTTTTGGTGCTTGTTTAATTGGCAGTTTCGGGATACTCTTGGCAGGTTCCTTAGATAACCCCACAGGTCTAGAAACAGGCTTTATCTGTGTTGTTTGCGTGTTTGGTTTTTGCACAATATTAGCTGCCTTCACTGGCTGGTTCTTGCCAGTCACAGCTGAAGCTACACTCCCTGTAGCGATCTTAGTATTAGTGGCCGGCAATGCACTGTTAGCTGTGCTATTATTTCCAGGCTTTTCTTGTTTGCTACTTGCATTGACACTACTAGAATCTTTCGCTGCAGCCACCAAAGATTCTGCACTCTTATTCACATTTTCAACTGACACAGCCTTTGACTCCGAGGAACTTGCTAATCCTGCATCAGAAACAGCAGTTGAGACTTCTATGCTTGACCCGGAGACCTTACTTTCTGAGCCTTTGCCATCTTCCTTATTGTCCTTCATAACTTCTCCTACTTTGTTTTCCGTACTTGAAGTAGCTACATCCGGTAACTTCTCATTATCATCCATCAACAATGACTCTTCATCAAGCAAATCTATATCGTAACTATCTTCATCAAAATTATCTAACGAAGCTTCCAGCTCTTCCATTGATACTTCAACATCATAAAATGCGAATTTCGGCTTTGGCTTTGCAGTTACTCCCTTGGTATTACCATCTGCGATGTCATCAGTGGTCTCTCCAGTGAGACAGTTAACTGGGTCAGTCTCCTCTAGTAACTTGTCAATATCATCATCTTCAATCACTTCAACTTTCTCATCCTTATCTCCACTAGCCATTAACTCGGAGCCACTAATCTCCATATCATGATCTCCCTTCAAACCCTCCTTAGCTGGCAAACTGGTAGTTGAGGTATCAGATCTTGCAGCTGCTGCTTCAATAGGATTCGAAACAGTAGCATTGCTTGTGACATCATTAACATCAGATTTGCTAGTGGTTGATGACTTGAACAGCTTCGAAGAATTTTTCAATGACTGCAAAATCTTGGATGTTGTGGCAGATAATCTTGCAAAAACAGAGTTACTCTTTTCAGAGCCATCTTCCTCTATGATGTCACTAGTTGGTCCTTCTTTCGAGGTATCCTTGGGTGCAGAATCTTCTAATTTTGCAATATCTTCCTCAGGTTTAGCAGACGCTTTCCCGATACTTTGCAATATTTTGAGAGTGGTTGATGATGCAGCTGCAGATGATGCTGGCTTATCTTTAACCTCCGTGGCATTCCCACTGGTCATTACCTCCGGTTTCCTATCCACAGCTGGTTTTTCATCAGGCAGAACCCTGTCTCCAACTTTGGCAACCTCAGTACTTGGCTCATCATCAAATGTAACATCCTTTGTAAAGTCCTCTTCCTTCCGATGTCCTGCACTAACACCACCATTTCTTTTAGTATCAAGCTTATTGACTCTGCCTTGTTGTAACTCTTTTGACGCTGCGAGTAATGGCTTCCACTCATCTCCGGGTACTGGCGTCTTGACAGGCGGCTTGCCACCAGAAATGCTATTTACTGGGGATTTACTTGGGAGCATAGGCCTTTTGTCTCCAGCAATTGGTGGTTTATTGACAGGGGGTCTTTGTTCCAATGGTGATCGTCCCTTCTCTGGCATGACAATAGCTGGTCGCTCTTCATACATAAAAGGTGGTGGTCTTCCATCAAATAATGGTGAGTGGTTTCTCATTTCTAATGGTGATGGAACTCTTCTGTCTAAAGGTGATGATGTTCTCCAATCTAAAGGCGGTGGTGGTGGCCGTCTTTCTGGGCCTGATAATCGCCTACCGGGTGGTTCCATTCTTGGTCTCTTGTTAAAGCCATCCATGTATTCTTCCTCACGACTTCGCTTCCTTCCATCTCTCAACATCATTTGCTGTTCATTTGGTGGGCCATATCGAAACCCTGGAACTGGAGGGGGCCCCATAATCTGGGGTGGGGGAGGGGATCGACGATCCATCAACATCCTTCTACCAGGAGGCAGGGGTGGGTACCTAGGAGACATTTCATCATCACTTTCAAAGTAACTGAAGTTACTGCCATAGCTCCGGTCAAGACCCATTATGAAATCTTCATTATAGATGGGGCCGTTGTTGAAAGATTCACTATGCCAGCGGTCATCTTCAAATGAATCCCAGTTGTTGTCACGAAATTCTGGATGTGAGTAACTATGTGGGAATGGTGGTCTATTCTCAAATTCAGCAAATTCATTTGAACGATTGAAATCATCACTAACAGGCCTTGGAATGGATTTATTAAAATGCCTTGATACAATTTCAAGTAAGATATTAGTCATCCGCCGATGGGCCCTTTCATTCCAATGCACACCATCTCCGGCTCTGTGATGCACAAAATGCTTGAATGTCTCTGCAAAATCAGCAAACGGGATGCCTTCTTTTGTCATGATCTGTCTTGCAGTGTCATTGCATTTTAATACTTCATTGACCTTCACGTAATTCTTCTCAGGGTCTATGATAAACCCAGCCTTTGTTTTCATAGCAACTGGCGGTGTTGTTGTCCACGTAAACAAAGTATTGGGATGTCGTGTTTTGATTTCTTTTACAAGTTTACTTAAATTCTTCCCATAACCTTCATACCCTTTTGTCCCATATCGATGTATATCCCATAAACACGAATTCATGAATATGATGTCTGGCTTCATGAGTTTTTTGAGAAGCATTTCAATGTATTCACCGAAACAAGCAGTGATGAAAAAGTAAAGGACTTTTGTTGAATTGTCATGAAGATATTTGCGTACCTCTCTGTATTTCGTTGAATTGTTCATCCCATCCAAAACTCCACCTTCCATGAGTTCATCACCGAGGAAACATTCTTCACCCTGTTAAATGAAAAAATACCCGTTGCAAACAGAAAGAGCAACACGCTGATCTGATCACGTATGGCCATATACAGCTCAGACTTCTCTGGGTGAAACCAAGCTTTGAAGATGCATCAATACCAATTCTCATTATACAAAGCTAACTTAGAAAATTCGAAAAAGGAGCTGATGATATATTAGAGAACGGCAATATCCGTTTAACTTTATTCTCCACCTTAAAGAAAACATGTTCCAATGGATAAAGACCGAAACTTTGACACAGACCCAAGGATAAAATTTCCCCATATTGAACATCACGTGGGAGAATGCCAAAGTGTTAGCTCAAGATAGAACTTACTGGAAATCTTTGACCATAAAATCAACATAAGAAAAAAAACGTGTATTTGTTGACACTACCTGGTGCCTAGCACTTTATGTAGATAATAATAATAATAATAATACGGTTTAGTTACCAGTGTCATCATTACTTTTTGCAGTGGCTGTTGCAAGAATGCTGCCCTTCACTATGCTGGTTTTTAAGCAGGAGACCAGTGTTTTCAGGGCATTCTTAGCTGGCACTCAGAATGCGCTCATGGTTCTGGAAAGGGTTAGTTAGTTAGTCAGTTAGTTACTAGGTTAGTTAGTTAATTAGTTAGTTAGCATGTTACACTACTCCACTCCCATATGTATCTGCTTTACTTTGCACATAATGAATCTTTTAGCTAACAATAGCTCTAAAAAGAAGCAGAGACAAATTTCAGGCTTACTGCCCCATCCATATCAACACATCTATCTGAACAAGGGATGTTTGATGGCTAAAATTTTGGACCGTAATTTGGATGGGGCATTCATTAAGATAAATGTTCTGGTACTTCCAATCCATGAAAACAACAAAATTTTCAATGTTTTTTGGGTCATAAGAAATCACAGAATCAGTATGTTTGTTACATATACCGGGTGAGCAAGCAAAAAGTTCCCACTTTGATTATTCTTGGTTACTTTTTGTCTATTTTTCGGATGCCTACTTATTGATATATTTACGATTTCTTGACACATTTTTGCCTATGCACTGCCCACACAGGTTTGAAAAAGTGATTAAAATTTTCTGAAAAAGACGGAACTTGGCAGAATAAAGAAAGTGCTCCAGAAAATGACTAGAAATTGGAATGGATTATGTCGCATGAGTGGTCATTTAAAGATTGCATAATATTAGTATCACTTTTATCAATACAGACACTTTCAGTTTTCTATAATTGTTTTGAATTGATGCTTGCTAGCTACTGTAGTTTGTGCCTGTAGGGAATTAGGGTAGCAGGTCTTTGCATCAAAAAGTCCTAAATCTACACGACTGTTTGAAATGTTTTTTTTAATTCCCTACATGCACACACTACAGTCACTAGCAAGCATCAATTCAAAGAAATGATAAAAAACTTAAAGTCTTTGTATTGATAATAGTGATACCAATGTTGTGCAATCAGTAAACGAACACTTGTGCAACATAATCCATTCCAAATTATCTAGTCATTTCAAGGAGCATTTGCTTAATTCTGCCAAGTGCAGTCTTTTGATAATTTGATCACTGTGTTTTGATCATTCTGAGCAGTCCGCAGGGAAAAAAATTCAAGAAATCCTAAATATATCAATAAGTAGGCATCCAAAAAATCAACAAAAATTAACGAAGAATAATATTGGATATTGACGAAAGATTAAATCAAAAATATTTGAAATTGGTCCAGAGTATGATTTATCATGGTCTGTCAGAAGCAGAGGTGGAACAAGTGTGTGAAGCCGCTTCGCAGGAAGCTTGTTTGTCTGGAAGGGAGAAAAGGGGATGGAAGAGAGAAAGCGGAATAGAAGGAAGGAAAAGAAAAAACGATGGAGGGAGAGAAGAAGAAATGAAAGGAAAAAATTAAGAAAAAGGAGAGGAGAACAAACAAACGATGGAAAGAAGATCAGACGACAGAGAAAACAAAGGTTGAAAATATGAAGAGAACAGGAAGGAATAATTAAAGGAAAGAATACAAGAAAATCAATGTTTGGATCATTTCATTTACAGTTTTGTGATCCAAGGAAGCTTTTAAGAGTAATTCCAGTTCCTAGTGGCTTATCAACTACACCGTAAACAGTATTGCAATTCAACTGAAATCCAGGACTACAGAAAGCTGATAAAACAATGGAAGGAAGAATTCTGGTTTGACTTTCCTTCGCAATAAGGCAAATATTTTTCCACCACTGGTCAGAAGTGGGAACTTTTTTCTGGCTCACCTGGTACAGTGAATAAAAAACTCTTCTGAAAGGTTGCAGAAGGAAATGTTGATAAACATATACCTTACCTTTTTGCGCAATTCTTTGTCTGTTAAGTACCGCTTGTCTTGAAACAATAGCACAAGGTCTTTGTACATTGACCTTTGAACTGAAAGGAAAAAAGACAAACAGTTACACTCTTTTTTTATATGAATAATATTTATAAGAATACTCAGGCTCATCCCCCAATTTTTAAGAATATTATAAGAATATTGCTCAGCCTCAGCTCACATATTTGTATCTCTTTTTTCAGCAGGTGCCTGTTTTGCAAAATATCAGACAATTGCATGAGTGACATATTCCGCTTTTTCAAAGAGCGTGGATTCTATTCGAGGGCAGCTACTTCCTTCGGAAGATTTGAAAAAAAATAAGACTACTTTAAGAATAGAGAAAATCGGCTAAGGTTTATTTACACCCATTTCAAGTCATGTGATCAATCCCTTAATAAAACATCATTTGATTTCTCTAACATATTTTGTGCCATGCAAAAGTGTGCCATGCAAAAGTGCGCCATGAGTGCAAGATATAGCATAATACTCAAACTTCCCAAGAGTATGGTCATATGACTTGAAATGGGTATAACAAACCTTAGCCGATTAGGTCTATATACTCAGGCTCAAAATGAAATTTCTTACGAATATCGAGGCTGGACAAAATTTATAGTATTCTTATAAAGAATAAGAGTGCATGTTTCAAATTTCAAAAATCAAAGTTTCAAATTTCAGGTGGGTCATCGACAAAGACTGTTGTCCCTGTTAACAGATGTTGTCCATTAAGATCTGAACCCTCCCCCCCCCCCCTGCTTAACGGATAAACTTATTTTGCCTCTGGTCAAAGTTGCCCAGGCCCTCCTAGGCCTGCAAATATCTACGTTATTTCAATTTATTTTCTCGTTGCCGGCCCAACTATCAACTACCTTCGGTTTTTCAAGAAAATTGAGTATAAGTAATGTAAATTGTCCAAGTTGTAAGTACAAATATGATGAAAGCAGCCTATTTACGATCTCAAACTCTTATCTGGTTAGCAACTTTTCTTATCAGGATTTTCGTCTCCAAAATGACAATTTTAACCGATTCAGGTGAGAACCCCTCCCCCCCTTAACAGGCAAAATCCGTTAATGGAGACAAAAAATCTTTTGTCGATGACCCCTAAAAAGCTTTCAAGTTTTGAAAATCTTGGGGTAAAATGGGCCCTGGTGGGAACCATAAAAAGTCCACGCCGGAGATTCTTGCCGAAACAATAGGAGAACAATAAATTATCACGACTCCACATCGGAGATCTCTGGCCTAGGCCGCATGGATTCTACCCTGGAAAATGGGCAGGGCAAAAAACATGGATGAATTTTGCTATAAAATCTTCATTCATGGCGTTTCCTTTCACTTCATTTTTGAAAAAACTTTCCCCAGCCCCCAGCTCTTTGGCTTGTAGGCTTGTGCATGTTAAGTGTGGAGCCCATTTCTATTTTGAGAACAAAAATCTTCTGTTTGTTTTGAAATTTCACATGTGATTGAGGAACTGACAACAAACAAACAAGAAAGTTTGCACAAGGCCAAAGCAAGGTGAAGCTCTTCTTATAGCAAAGAAGTTACTAGAGGCTTAGGTTCTACTAGGCCCGCTCGGCGCGGCTTCGCCGCGCCTCCGCGTTCCTTTTAGCTTCGCTGTAGTTCATCTAAGTGACAGTAATTAAGGGGAGAATGTATCTTCGTTAGTTCATTCAATAAAGCAGTAGTTAAGTGAAAATTCAAGGAAATGTATATAAGAGTATTTTGGGACTTGCTTCTTCGGTGGAAGTTTGGACGTTAAAGAGATGAACCTGCTGAAAAGTTAGTTGTCTTCGTTGTTGTTGGTGCCTTGGTTGTTTCAGTTGTTTCAGTGGAGTCAATCTAGCGGCGTTTGTTGCCTTAAGGAGTCAGCTGCCTTAGCGCCCCAGGGGGAACACTCGGCACATACACATCCGGGGGGTCAGTCCGAGAAATTTTCAGGGACCCCAAAAATATCAGTTTAGCTTCATTACAACCCAAAAATATCAGCTCAGTTTATACCTTGACATCTGTAAACGAACATAAAAGATCCTGAAACAATGCAAATTGAGGCCAGGATTGCCTCTAAAGAACCCAGAAATATCATTTTCACAATATTTGATGCCCAAAAATATCAAAAACATAATTTCAATTTATTTGGACCCAAAAATATTTCTTTCGGCAATATTCTGACCCAAAAATATTGGACTTACCTCCCCGTATGTGCATGTGCTGAGTGCCCCCCTGGGCTTAGGCGCTTTTAGTTGCGTCAGTTGCCTGACGGGCCTCAGTTGGTATAGTGGCCTTACTTACGTTAGTGGCTTCTTGTTTTAGTTGTTGAGTGGACTTGCCCAAAGACGACTTGGGCAAGTCCAGTTGTCGAGTAGATGTAGTTGCGTTTCTTGGCTTAGTGGACTTGGTTGTTTCAGAACCTTTAGTGCTCTTAGTTGCGTTATTGGCCTTGGTAGCTTTAGTGGGCTTTCTTACGATAGTTGGCGTCTTGTTTTAGTTGCTGAGTAGATCTGGTTGCGTTCCTTGCCTTAGTGGAGTTGGTTATAACTTGGTGCTATGGGATGCTATATGATTTAATTTTATCTTTTTACCGACGGCAGCCCTCAGTTATAATAACTGATTTACAGGGGGCAATGGTAAAACTTAAAATAAGTAATACATTACAATATATACAATAGTTGTTAACCTAACGAAACTAAATTACAATTTTTCATTTGATGATTCAGTGTTGCACCTCTTTTTTGAATGCGTTCAGGGTTGAAGAATTTCTAACCTCAGCGCCTTTTGTGGCGTTAGTTGCCTTATTGGCCCTCAGTTGCTTTAGTGGACTAACTCACGTTAGTTGTTGTCTTCTTTCAGTTGTGGAGTTGGTTTTGTGTTGTTTCTTCCCTTATATTAGTGGACTTAGTTGCCTCAGCGCCTTTAGTTGTGTTAGTTGCCGTATTGTCCTTGCTTTGATGACCTTACGTACGTTCAGTGATATAGAGGCGCTTTCGGATATATTATTGTATACGTTAATTAGGGTGATTGTTGTGGTTGCCTTACTCGCTGTAATTGCTTTACTTGCCCTAAATAGTTTGTTAGAAAAGTTATAGGGGGAAATTAGTTGGTATTGCCTTAGTAGCCTTTGTTGCCTAAGGTAATCCTAATACGTATGGGCTTTTTTGAGCTACCATTTATAGGGGGGGGGGGGGGGGTTCCACCCCGCTGTGAAAACTCCCTTAGAGTCACCAGAATTCAATACAAGTTGGTTCAGTGATAGAGCAAGTAGTTTGTAGCATGTAGTGCAGTTTGGGTATGGCTGCCACGTCTTATGAGGTGACAGTGACATAAGGAAGTTGAAAATCATTAAAAATTAGGCTTTCAAAGTTAAATTTGTGTTTAAAACAATGATGTTGCTGCTACCTGCTTCCAAATATGGGCATGTCACGTGACTTGTGAGCTCCATTGTTCAAACATTTTTCCGTCAAAATGTAGCTAATCAATAATTGGCAAAGTCAGGGAGGTGGGGATGACATAGCTGATTTCGTTTAACAATCTGGCAAGGAAAACCTCGAAGGGGGTGGAAAAGCCCAGCTCACATATGGATTAGTTTCAAGATAAGTGGCTTTACTTGCCTGCTCGATTCCTTTAGTTGTATCATTTACGTTGTTCTTAGTTATTTAGTTAGTTAGCTACTTCGTTGCAGTAGCATTTGCTGCGTTAGCTGTCCTAGCTGGTGCCGCCGTCACGTGTCCTGGTTGCCTTAGTAACGTTAGCTTCATTTTCTGGTTTTTAGCAGGTCAGTAAGCATTGAATCTCCTTACGCAAGAACCATCAGGGGAATAAGCTGCAAGTCATCAGGGGGCGAATTTAGGGGAAGTTGGCAATGTGCCAAGTGACGTGACATAATTTGGCAAGGTGCCAAGTCACATGTTGGAAACCTGGCATGGTGCCAAGTCACGTGACCTATATTGGCAATTTGCCAAGTAAGTCACATGACATGGGGGCTAGGCACGTGACTGCCCCCAACAACTAAAAATATCATTACATTACCCCCCGCACATCTTCATCCGTAACTATGTTATATGCCCTTCACTTGGTGTCATCCCTTCACTTGCATACTCTTAGAAAGAGCACCATTGTGAAGGAGAAGGTATCACGTGATATGGGTGTGGTCACGTGACAGCCCCCAATTGGTGGTAATAATCGCTGGCATCGATCGGGCACCCCACCACCCTATGACCTCATCCATACTTTCTGTGGGATGATGAAACCCTGTAGAGTGCCGTTGTGAGGGAGGATACCACTGGCACAGGCCTGCCAGCCCCTGCGAAGGTGAATGTGCATGTGACGTCCGATGTGACGTCTTTGGTTGTTTACCAGCGAGCACTGAGTGGATTGTTCGTTGATGGCCCTTGACAGCACCATCAAGTATCGTTAGTAACAATCGGCAGTCACTCAAAAAACAATAACCTGCTGAAGAAGGCTGCCAACAAATTTCTCCCGCTGATACCCCAGCAGCAGGAGGTCACTCCAAAATATGAACATCCTAATGCACATATAGATTTTCCCGGCGATTTTTGGAGACAAAGAGCGAGCTTCCAGGCGACGGGAGAGCTGAGGAATGAGTGCGGCAGACAAACAGATTCAGCGTTTGATCTCACCGTCTCAGCGAGTAGTTATTTAGATTTAGGGGAAGTTGGCAAGGTGCCAAGTGACGTCACAGAACTTGGCAATGTGCCAAGTCACATGTTGAAACCTGGCATGGTGCCAAGTCACGTGACCTACATTGGCAACTTGCCAGGTAAGTCACGTGACATGGGGGCTAGGCACGTGACTGCCCCCAACAATTAACCGTGGTAGCACCCTATTGTTCCTTAGTAACAAACTTGTATTTTCTTAACTTACTATAACCGCTGTCATTTAAGCATTTTCATAAATGGAGCTCCGTATATTCTTAGAAAGAGCACCATTGTGGAGGAGAAGATATCACGTGATATGAGTGTGATCACGTGACAGCCCCCAATAGGTGATAATAATCGCTGGGACCGATCATGCACCCCACCACCCTACCACCTCGTTGATACTGCGGGATGAAGCCCTGACAGAGCGCCGTTGTGAAGGAGGATACCGCTGGCACCACCTTGCCAGCCCCTGCGAAGGTGAACGTGCATATGACGTGTGATGTGACGTCTTAGGTTGTTTACCATCGAGCAGCGAGTGGATTGTTCGTTGATAGCCCTTGATAGCACCATCAAATGTCATTAGTTGGGAAGACAATCGGCTGTCACTCAAAAACAATAACCTGCTAGAGAAGGCTGCCAACAAATTTCCCCCGCTGATACCCCAGCAGCATTCTATATCAGTACGAGTCCAGTCCACCAAAAATAGGCCTACCGCCTAATATAAGGCTTGTGCATGACTTCCCAAAATTCAAAACAAAACATAATGCCCAGTTCGGATACATAAAACAATGATGCAGAATGCCTGGACCAGACCAATGAATTTTGAGAATACCCCTTAGAAAGTATTCATGCATCTTTTATTAATATTCGTGGCAAACTGGTATCAGAAATCAATGTTTAATGTTGTAGGAAACAGCTAATCTGCACGGCCACGGGCTCTCTGGCAGTCGGAGGGAAGCATGGGCCTAAAGCTGGCAGGCATCCAAACAACAATACAAAACATATTCGTTTGCGACCAATGCATACCTGAATCACCAATGTAGATGACAGTTTTACCCTTGAGTAGTTCGCGGACATCTTCAGGCAAGAAAATTGCCGACATGATGCTTGGAAACTTGTCAGAAATGCATTTGAATTTGAAGGACTTCGGCCTGAACTGAAACTTCGCTTTTGAGCTTCAAATTGCTTTTTTCTTGCGCACCACATGTGAGAGTCTGGAACTGACCATTGAATTGAATTTTCCATAGGGGGTGGGAGCAATAGACAAGGGGCGTTTCTCCAAAGGAAGGGGCAGGAAATGAAGTCTTCATTTGATTTGATTTGCAAGAAACAGAAGTTACTTTGCTTCAAGTGGATCACTGTGATAGTTTCTCTCTTTCCTTCATGAGACATTCTGAATAGTGCTGCAGTTCCCAACACTCTTGATGTTTTCGCAAAATGCTTTCCTTTATTGCCTCTATTTTCGAGAACTTCACAAGAACAAGATTGTTACCGGTTTCTTCAAATCTTCGAAAATATCGCGAAAAGTAATGTTTTGGTTGCAATTCGATTTCGTGGCAAATTGTCATCGAAATTCAAAATCGCCGAAACTTTTGGTAGGTTATGAACAGCTTTCGTACGCACAGAAGCCTATACAATTCTCATAATGAAATAAAAAACAAACTACAGTTGCGTCAGTAGCATTCCATCTTCATCTACCTCATCTTTAATCACAATAACAATTTGCAGATTACTGATACTTTAAAGATTCCTTTTTCCATGGCCCATTGGTACATTTGTTCTCTTCCCGGAACTTGTCAATAAGTGAATGCATAAATTATGTCAACTGCTGGTTCGCAACTTTCGAAATTTTCTCAAAACTTAAACCCAAATGAAATTCAACCAAATATTTTGTGCCGAATCTTTTGTATGGGAATCAATTTAGTGACTTCGATCGTTTGATATAGCATAAGATTCCGTAGAGAACGAACACGAGAGAGAAATTGACACAATTTAGTACACTGAATCTACTTGATTAATTAAACTCAGACCTTAATTTCTCACTAATACACATAAATAAACAACTGTATATGTCGAGTGACCTGACAAAAGCTGTACCAGAAAATATATCGTAAAGGAGATGAAAATATATCGTAAAAGAGATATATATTACTATTAGTTTGATATATTGCTTTGATGCTTAAACATCAGACAGCATTTTGGGGGTAAGTTTGTTGACAGATAGACAATAAAATCTCAATGAATCATACCCTTTCTCAAAGTAGATGTCAGGTGAAAATGCCGGCGAACAACAGCAATCAAAGTGTTTTGCACGACTAATTTTGCGTGATCGCAAATCTTACCTGACATCTGATCTGAAACTGATTTTTAACTCGCTGGTGTCACAAAGGCTCATCAAAGATTTGATCACGCATTTGATCGAATGCAACAAACTTTTAACATACTTCAATATCAATAGTTATCAAATAAAGCTTTCGGTAAAAAAAGAATAACTGCCATTCACTTTTGTGGTGTTTAAAACTGGTTAACCATTCAGCTACTTGTCTATAATTCTACCGTTGGACTTTCCAGAAGTTTTGAATGTTTTTGGAAATTATAGTGTATCGTACATTTCAAATCATTTGAGGATGTGACATCATCCAATTTCTAAATCATAAACCAGATGAGTGACAGACTTTTGCTTGATACCATACTGTAGGCATTCATAAATTATGGTTTTCTTCAAAATTAGTTCATGTTGCGTCAAACAAATAAGAAATTACGATGGTTTTAAGTTTTTTTGAAACTTTTTCTTGAATTCTTGAAAAAGAAGAAAAAACACTCTAATTCTGAAAATATTGAAGAGTCCAGAAAATTCCAACGGTAGAATTATAGAAAATTAGCTAAAATTTCTTTGAAGTCATTCAGTTCAAAGAAATAGGTCACTCAATTTTACACAAGCCTTTTTAAAGATTTGGAGCCTATGCTTTACGTTGTAAGCACAAACGATATCTATTCAAACAAACAATAAGATATGCAACGTTTGAAAACTTAGCCTGGTACGCAATTCGGGGTTGCTCGTTACATAAAGTAAACATTTCTAATTATTTTTCCATTCGCAGAAGTTACTTTGCCATAATTGTATGAAGTTTCATGAATTCATCGGGTCGCAGAATTACTTTGTAGACTCCTGGCTTTGTGTCTGTATGTCGAACAGGAAATGTGAGTTTCCCAACAAGAGCTGGATTGGTTCTTTCCAGCATTACCTAGAGATAACAAACAGCAATAAACTACAATCAATGTATCTCAAAACACTACCAGGTGTCCCAAAGAAATGTAAGCAGATTTGGTCCAGCCTATAGTGCTGAATCTTTAGCTTAAATCAATGGCTAATCATTTTTAAAACCTTCGTCGGTGGTTAACTTGAACATAGATACCTTGTTTGTTTATGTCGGAGATTTGAATGTTCAAATTCAAGTTCAACTTTGCTTGTTAAGTTCACGATCACAGCTAATTTCAATCGCATACCTGACCGGGCATCTAATGTTAGACAGAATCTAGTATAGCTTCCATAAGTTTTAATTTTTAGTAGTGTACTTAGTTGTATGTAGTTTAACATTGCATGTCTTTTTATTGGCCATGGCGGTAGTCATTGTCTTTCGTTCCCCTTGGCATCGTCCCTGTAGTGTTGTATAGTAATTATGATGGTCTAGTAGAATGTAATATTTATTGTAAAATTTTATATGAATAAAGAACAAAAAAATTGCTGTCACATACAAACTAGAGCTTTGGCATTTTGGTCTGAACAAATTCTTGAAGAGCAGCATATAGATAAAAATAGCAATGACAAAATTTTGAACAAAAATTAGATCATACTATATTTGCTAAAACTCAACTATTGAGAAGTTTTTAAATTTTTCTCTAATTTTGATTATTAAATTTGATGTACTTCAAGGATTTGCTTAGCCTAAAATGCCAACACTCTGGTTTGGAAGTGGAGGCAAATTCCAACTTTCAAGATTAATATTTCAATAATCGAGGCACCAATACTAACGCACAAGGCAGCCTATATATTTAACTATAGAGGGACGCCTTAAAAAATAATTTCCTTTGATCCTTTGATTACAGCTAAAGGTTCATCTCAAGGCCCGATCAAATCTGTTTACTTTTCTCGGGACACTTGTTGGGGAGACGAGATACGCTTCACCCGAGGAAACACATGCTACCCCCGTGCTGTAGGTTAAAGCTCATGCGCAGTAGCGTATTGAGGTTGAAGCTCTGACGAGCGCATGCCCTTTAACCCACTGCACGGGGGGACACATAAGTTTCCTTGGACAAAGCGATCTCGTCTCCCCAACAAACACCTGGTCTGGTACAAGTATATCTTTTACAGTTTGGGACAACAGAGCTGCTAGGAAGAGTAAGCATTGCTGCAGTCGAAGGTCTAACATCCGGGCAAAACAAGCATTCTATGGCGAGCACTTAAATTTTCGATTCTCGAACAACGCTTGCCAATTTTGGAATCCCCATAAATTTGTCGTGGGATATCTTCCAAGAAGTTGAAAACAAAGCAAAGTCTAAAGTTTAGCAAAAGTCCGCATATGTTTTGCCGCGGTTCGTTGGTAGGCTGATATCGTAGTAGAGACGTAAGTGGTCTCATTATAACAATGGGAAAAAGGTTCAACAACCGCTGAAAAAAATATTTGCCTCATACAATATTCAAAACTGGACACACTTTTGATAATGTATGAATGCTTCAAACTGCTATTTATAAGCAATCATTACTTTTGATTATGATATCAAATTTCAGCTTAATTTAGAATTTTCGATTAAAATCTCGTAAAGAAAAGTTTTGCTTTCAGTTAAATGACTCTATTTTTCACTCATTTTGAAATGCCATAAACTAGAACGTCTGACACATGATTCAAGTTACATAATGTGGATATTTGAATACTGGACATATCATTTAAGTTACACAAGACATACCTTTGAATACTCAGGAGAATAAAATTGTTTGCATGATGATGTAATTCCTGCTCCTGGGAGTTCTCTTGTTATTACACCTTGGATCTTCTGCTGCAACTGAATGGAGAGTGCCTGATATGTTAACTATTCAATCAGATATTGTAAATATCATTGCTTATATATTCAGGGAGCAGTAGCCTCTCAAATGCCGGGCCTTCTTTGACTCACCCAGTAGAAATAAAGGAACTAAATGAGGATGCTCCTAAACCTTTGTGGTTCTCGGTGGATTGTCGCATCTTTCACTCAGTTAATTCTTAGCTGGTAGAATGTAAGTTAGTTTCTTTTAAATATTCTACCTGTGAGCTGGGTTTCTCTCAAAAAGAAAAACGAGCAAATTATTACCTCATCTTTCTGTTTCTTCAGCTGCAACAATAAATCCTTTGTTTCGATTAGCTGACTGATTGGCGCGGCTTTACCAGTGGCAAGTTCGTTACCTGTTTCGAAGGAAATATCACACTGAATAAACCAGGTAACCCAAAAAGTGAAACGTTTACAAAAATCATCAAAAATTTGATTAAATCATTGATCTTGAAAACTTCCTTTTGTGCATTCGTGTTAAGGATCAAACCAGTCACCAGTCTTAGACATTTTGCACAGTTCCATAAAAGCTCTATTTAGCCCCCGGGGCATATTTAATTTCGGATACTCCAGAGGGGGGGGGGGGCTTATTAGAGAGGGGGGCTCATTCACAAAATCAAATGACAAGGATATATATGATAGTTTTTTAGTTCTTTCACACAGTATTTTGCAGATTCAATATACAATTCTATGAGTCAAATACATAAATTCGACACAGCTTTATCTCAAACCATATCAAAATTATTATGCATACTTATTTAGCTCAACAAATGGAAAATCTTCGGCAACCGCTGGAATTTGATATAAGTGGAGGGACCTAATAGAGAGGGAGCTTATTAAAAATTTTGGCACAGAGGGGAGGGGCTTATTAGAGAGGGGGCGTAATAGAGAGGGGGGCTCAATAGAGCTTTTACGGTATATGCTGTTACAAGCTACATAGTTTTACGCATACTCCGAAGTCACAGAAAATGATTATCAATTTAAATGGTTACCCTTCATTACAACTTAGACTAGTTGTCTACTTCCTTGACAAAGCTTATAAGCTATCAAAATTTATCATGTAAACTCGAGAGTGCATATCAAATCGCTAGGGATAGACTTTTGGCTAAAAATGTGAAATTTTTTAAACATAACAACGTCAAAACATAGTTTTCATGGCCCAGTTTCGTCACCTATCTCCCAAAAGACTAAAATAACGATCATGTAGTAAATTCATTTTTTCCTTCACAAAAATATGCAAAAAGATAATTAAAGATCGGTAGACGGTAAAATAATAAAACTTTACACAATTTTGAAAAAGCTGTACTTTTTTGGGTTACCACATAGTATATGAAATGTTATGCCAACAAAATTAACCACGATGCCCTTCGTGTTAAATTCGACCGGTGATATGTCTTCCTAAGATATGGCATGCAATGCCATCTTCCTTAAACGAGTCCCAGACATTGAATAGTTTCTAAAGCAGGGCATGAAAACCCACCCGACCATGCGACCGGGCGGCCGCAGGAAATTTTCCATTCATACTGTCCTGCAGCAAATTTCCAAATCATATCCCCTTTCATGTATCATGCTTTGTTTTCCCATTTGTTTGCACGAATTAAAAACATAAATAAAGTCAAACAAATGTAGATTGTATCTCATGTATCCGAATAATAAGCAGCTCTACATCCCAGTGCTTGCAAGATGATGTTTCAAAAGGTGATACGTGATGCGTGCTGGTTGGAGCCGTTTCTGATGGTGATCTCATTGACAAAACAAGATTTTATTGATATATTCTTGCAGGAAATTTAAGCATGATTTTTGTCTGGTCGCAAGAAGGAAAATATGTTTTCATGCCCGGTTCAAAAGAAACATCAAAAGCCACAATTTTGATTACCATAGTAGATTGTGTAAGCGATATGTTGAAAACTTAGGGTTTTATAATTGTAGATTGATATCCTTGTGAGCTTTGGTTGGCGTTAATTAGCTAGACGAGAAGCCAATTTAAAATAAAGAAATTATCATATTATCACTATTTTATTCCTCAACAAAGCTCGAGAACGTGGCTTTAATAGCGAATCCCTAGTTGAAATTGCCCATAAGATAGTACTAAATACCTGGTTTTCTCTTCGTAATATCAACAACTTTCGGGCACGCACTCAGAACTTGGAGGTTCTAAAATTCAAAAGAGAAGAGTGATATATTAACTTTGCATGAAAGATTACGAAGCCTAGAAAGACTTACATCAGCACATTTCGATGCAAACTAATCACCGTAAAATCGAAAGCACAACGATTACATAAGCTGCACGTAGAGCATTGATGCTGATTTTCTTGAAGTTTAAAGCACAGATTGGCTCTCCAAGTTTACGAAAACCTGCGGAGAAATTGACCTTTTAGCTATTTTCGAGCGTTACTTTCATGCATTTTTTTATACACGAGGTTCGATCGAGTGGCGTTAGAGCTGCTATCACTGTTGTGCACATTGGAAGATTCTACAAAATGGAGCAAAATATCGTTCGGTTCTGATTCTTTTCAGAATAGCTAAAAGGTCTATTGGGGCTATTCCAGTTAACTAATTTATAGGAGAGGCACAAAAACCCACTGTATGGAAAATGGCTTTCATTATACCGGGTGAACCAGAACAAATTTCCCAAGCATCAAGAGTACTGGATGGATTGGAATGAATCAATATTTGCTTGACAGCAAAAAGATCGAAATATTTTTGTGATTTTTCTCGCCTCCTTACCCACACTGGAAAAATTGGTAAATTCAAGTTTACAAAAAGTTCGTGGTTGCAAAATGACCGAAAAAGGCCTAAAATACTTGATCAAATTACAAAGGACTCCTCGCTCAAAACAACAGAGAAAATGCAATTTCTCATGGGTGAGAGATTTCGTCTGCACATTTATTGCCATAGGGTGAAAATCTTTAGTATCTGTTTGAGAATCTATGTCTCATAACTCTTGAGAGAAGTGTAACGCCCGTGAGTATTCTCTGTGTGAGGAGAGTCCTAACGATTTGATCAAGTGTTTTAGGCCCTTTTTTAGTAATTTTGCAACCATGAAATTTTCGTATTTTCGTAAAGTTAAATTTACCTATATTTGCAGTGCTCCTAAGAAGACGAGAAAAATCACAAAAATACTTTGATCTCTTTGCTTTTAACTAGAATTTTAATTATTCAAATCCATTAAGTATTTGAGGTGCTACGAATTTTCGAAAGTGGGAACTTTTTTCTGGCTCACCTGGTAAAGTTTCCCCAAAACTTTGCTCTTTTTTAGAGCAACAACTTATGATAATTTCCTTAAATGTTTAGGAGAAATTAATGGCTGAAAAGATGCATAACTCACGTTTAGTAGGGTTGATGTTTCCTTCGAGACTGCATTGAAACTAACTGGCGAGGGCTTGGTCTCAGCTTCGTCAGTTTTTGGAGTTTCACCATTAGAAGGTGGGACAAATATTTTTGGTAAGGAGGCAAGTTCATCCTGCAAGGAAATAGCAACGGTTAAGAAATCTATGTATTTATAATTGGCTTTAAAAGCTTGTAAATAAGCTCTCAGAAGAATCTTGATGAGCGAAATATCCCTTTGTAAATAGGGTGAGAAAAACAAGCCTGCACCTTTTGAAAAGCATCAAGGATCATAAATATGCCTTCAAATATCAAATCAATTTTAGACACATCGCAAAGTCTTGACATGATTCTGAATTTGTGGAAATTTGTGTTTTCAGAAACTACCGGATTTGAAGGATACTCCGACATCACATGGAAACTCCAACATTAAATTTTAATCCCAGATTACTACTTAAATTGGTTGCTTGTGTCGTCGATGAGGCTCTTCTGTCGTGTAGTACTCGAATTTTGAACTATTAGAGTAAATGAGAAACTGGTAGCTTCAATACTGACCTTTAGTTTCTTTCCTTTCAAACGAATGTTCTCCGCCCGAACTTGTGATAAAGCCGTTCTCAGGGACTCAATCTGGAAATGAACAGCAACAATTTACATACTCATCGAAATTTCCGTCCAATTTGAGAAAATTAAATTTGCTACGAAATCTCATGACTGAGATACACCATCTTGTTAACATAGATCAATATTATAATCATAGAGCAACCTTCACGCAGAAGAATTTTGCAAGACTTTTAATATCAACTTTCGAAGAAGTGGAATAACTTCTGTCACTCAGAAGAACCTTCGTCTGGAAATCATCTTATAATAACCCATAGAAAAGCTGCAAATAGTAGGCTCTTACTACCAATATTTCTATAAAAAAAAGTTTACATCCTTTAACAAATTAAAAATTGAATAATTAGGTGCAAGAGAACCGAGTTAAAAGAGCTGTGGCATCTTCAATCTAAAAGACGAAAAACAACGGCCTAATATCACACTTCTAAAAATGTAGGGCAAGAGGGTAAACGGATCAAAATTACAAAGAAATACAGGTCAGAACAAACAAGAAATTATGAACTAACTGATCTGCAATGACATTATTACCTGAGCTAGGATGACTGGAGAATCTTTGATGATAACTTGTACTGGGCCAGCTCCTTTCATAGAACCCTTCCCTGGAGAACCTAGATGAAAAGAGTTTTAAATTTTGTATAAGATAAGGCAGGAGTAGACTTAGTCCAAGAATAGATACTTGAAAACAATCTTAAATAACCTAATAATCACTCTCTACTGCAAGCTTTACGAATTTACTATAAGGAAAATGCACAGGTAATAACGCAATTTTTTCGTTGTAAAGATTTCTATAAGATTCGAGACCTTTTGTTATCCCTTACGCTTGCTACCATAGACCTCAAGACAAATATATACAGTAATTTAAATTTGATTCTGAACAGAGCATAATTGTGCTATATCATCTCCTGTTCTAAATACAATCTGGATTCTGGTGAAGGTGAAGGTGAAGTTGCGGTTTTTAGCGCCAAGTGCTGGGATCACAGAAGTAGAATAGGCCTAATCGAGTCCGCGACCCCTTGTCATGACGCTCAAGTGGTGGGGCTCTACCGGGTATCGAACTCTGTCCGCCTGACTGTTCTGGCTGCAAAGTCAGTGGATTACACCACTGCGCCACAACACCTTCATTCTTCATTTGTTAGTTTAACTGGAATTTATGAATAACACGGATACATAAAAAGAATGCTCCTTCCATCTACTTACCTACTAAACCAGCAATTCCAGTAGCACCCTGTGCTTGGCGTGCAATGTCAGTCAATATTGATTTCTTAGAATACGCATCTAGCCTCTTTTTCAGATCTTGATTCTCCTTTTCGAGGCTGACAATGTCTGCTTGCAAGCAATCTAGCGTTTCTTCGTACTCTCTATCGAAAAGATACGTAATGATAATATGCGGATGTCTTAACAAAGTTAGTTAAATGTGGATTGGAATGTATCCCTCTCTTGGCGAGATTTCAGTCGCTTAATAGGGGGATTTCACGCAGTAGGGCCTGCCCCCCCTTTCCTGTGTATGGTGATATCATAGCAAAGTGAGCTGGTCCCACTAGAAAGCTGGTTATTTTCAATGAAAAACCTACGGGGTGAGTCAGAAGAATGTTAAGACGTTTGAAAGCCTGTGGCTCTCAACCATATTTCCTTTAAACTCACAATACCTATGTAACAAGGACAGATAACGTTACAATAGGATCCACTACTTTTTGTTGAAACCAAAGTACAGAGCAACTGGCGATCTTAGACAAACGGAATTCCTTGCCTGGTTGGTCAAGTCATAAACAAAAACAGGGCCGGGAACGCAGCTCCTTCTTGTCTTAACGGTAGCCACAAAGCTCTATTAGGAATCATTTCTTCTGAATGAAATTTAATGTAAATGATTTCAAACATATCCTTGAAGACCATAAACAAAGCTGAAGTGAACTTACTTTGTTTTCTGAGCATGGCTTTCACTTGCAGTTTCAAACTTCTTGATAGAAGCTTCAACTTTCAAGTCGGCCTAGAAAAAGAAACACTCCTTGAAAAAATATAAACTCTCTAACAAGTCTTAAGATAACCATCGCTTATACTTGGATGCCCAGGGGGCTACTTAGGTACTTAATGGTACGGGGTTGTGCCATTTTTAGGGTACCCTTTTTACGATAGAATCCAGATTTATGGGGAATGATTACTAACGGTATTTAATGGCTTCCAGATTTATGGGGAATGATTACTAACGGTATTTAATGGCTTCCAGATTTATGGGTATGAGTTTTGGTAAAAGTTCATTTACGGATATACTTTTTCCATTTTCTCCCGATTTATGGGTACATTTTTTAGAAATGTTTCCGGATTTATGAGTCGTACTTTTAGGTTCTGAATGGCACAACCACGTACCATGGAAACGTAAGTGGCCCCCCGGGCTTGGACGTTCTGGAAGAGGTTTCGGTTCAGCTTATACCGGGTGTGCCAAAAAAGATCCACTTTCGACAGGCCACGAAGAATCTTACACAAAGCCGATCTTGAAGATTGATGATTTAATCCTTTGCCAAAATTCCCAAATTACACTCAGCACTTTTTTCGATTTTTCGTCCGCCTAAACCGTGTGTTATAACAAATTTCAGTTCCATGGTCTGGAAACAGCCAAAATTGACTAAAAACAACGATGAAATTTCCTAAAGACAGAGGGCTAAAGATGTTGGCGAGGAACTTTTTGCCAAGATGCATTGCGTTCTCTAATCGAATTCCTATAGAATCGTCAAAGATTTGCAATTCGAAAGTAATGCATCTTGGTAAAAATATCCTCGCCACCATCTTTAGCATAATCATCTATTGGGAATCAAGAAGTAGATTGGTTATGATCAGCTGGACGAGCAGTCGCTCGATCCTTGCGCAAATTTTTAGTGTTCCTTTCATCAATTCAGAAACCTTTGCTCTTAATAGTGTCAATATAGTCTTTATGTTGACAAAAAGTAATTAAAAGTTTAAAAAGTAATTTCCTTTCCACTTCCCTCACTAATTATTGGCTGGCAAAAATCTTGCGTGGAATTGAACTGCTGGCGGTAAGGAAGCACTGGAGCCTGGAGCGACTTTTCCTTAATCTCACGCAGCTCCATTGTCAGCTCCATTTGTCAGTAAATATTCTCGTCGAATCTACACTGGAATTCTTTCAAAATTTTCAAAACTGGAATTTTCTTTTGTTCGACTGGTAAGAATTTATTGGTAACAACTTATTTCTTCACACGAACCGAACTGCCGAGTGTGCGACGAACTGCATTTTTGGATCAACGTTATTTTTTATTGCATTTACTGGTGAGTTACTAACTTATTTCTTTCCTTTCAGGTTTTAAGATCAACTCATTTTTCTCTTGCAGAATTCAACAATTTTCTGCCTAGTTACAGCTTTATTTTGGTTGTTGCTTTTTGCAGTAGTTGACAGTCTTCTTTCTACAGATTACGGTGTTGTGTTGTTGCGTTCATGGGTTTAGTAGGATGATTCCGTTATTTAAGGCTATTTTGGGATTCTTTCACTTAAATTTCCTGGAGGAATGACATGAAACAATAAAAAAGGATTCGAAAAATGAAAAATAATTACATGAGAAGCTGCATTGTCTGCTCGTTTCTCCAAAAGACCAATTCTGATGTTGGCTGCACTAAGTTCCTCAGACTGCAATGAAAAAGGCAAAACGAAATGAGATAACATACAGGTTGCGCTGAAAAGAACTTTCTTTATCATCGTCAAAACAATTAAAACACAAAAAAGATTACTCGTTACTGTGCCATCCAAAGCAGGAAAAGACACAAGGTCATCTGGTCCCTACTTCGGATGACACTTACAATTCTAATACTTTAAAAGAAGGTACAATGAAAGGTAGCTTGGTACAAAATACCAAATGATGAAGAAAAACTTAAGATTTAAAAAAAGTTGGGATCCAATCTGGATAAAAAATATACATTTCAAGGTTTAATTGACTATTTGGTACCAAGTTACCAAAAGAACTTCACGCATTTGAAAAATTCGTTAAGCCAGGAATATTTGATACATTGAAATGAATCAAAGTTTGGTTGAGAACTGAAAAGCTAAAATATTGTTTGTGATTTTTCCTCTATATTTTTAAGATTGGGGATACAGATAAAATTTGATCTACAAAAATTATCCACTGCAAAATGCTTGAAAAGAGACATAGAACCCTCAATCAAGACCATTAAGAATCTCCTCATTCAAACACATTTCATCTAACATGGACAGATTTTGTAACACAATAGCATCAGTTGCTTTAATTGACACTTCAGTTCAAAGGAATTAGCGAGTGCAGACAAAGGAAATTCTCTCAACTAGTAATTAAAAACAAACAAAGCCACAAAAGTTGCCCCAAACCAGTAGGGCAAACTCTCGCCTTGTGCACGCCAAAAATGGTTTTAATAAAAGTTATGCGCTTATAACGAAAGAAAAGGGGTAAATCTAAAGATCTGCTTGGCGGATTTTGCTTATTTGATTCAAAGCCGAGCAAAAGGCATTGCAATTCACGTGCATTTACGGCTTAAATGAAATGAATACCACACAGCTCTTGAATCAAATAAACAAAATCCACCTAGGTAGATCTTTAGATTTACCCTTCTTCTTTCGTTATATACACGTAACTTCTCCTAAAAACCACCTTTCGCGTGCACAAGGGTAGAGTTTGCCCTACTGCTTTCAGCACAACTTTTGCGGCTTTGTTTATTTTGAATTACTGGTTACGAGAATTTCCTTTGTCTGCAGTCGCTAATCGCTTTGAATTGAGGTGTCAATCAAAAGCAACTGATGCTATTATATTACAAAATCTTCCCTTGTTATTTTCTCCCCCTCAAAAGATAAGAATCGAATTTTTATAAAAGCAGTAGCATACATGATATGTTTTTCAAAGATCACTGCGGGAATTTTAACCATTGCGGGAATTAAATGTATTTGCATATTGCTCTAATGAAGAGATTCAGTAAAATCTTATCGAGCGATTTAGGCCCTCTTTCGTGCATTTAGAAGTAAAGCAATCTCATTAATTTAATCCTCGGTCAACAGAAATACTTATTGGAAATCTAGTTACATCTCAGCAATCTCAAAACATACGACAATTCTATTTGTGTCAGAATAAATTCTAAAGCTTGATCTTTGCAAAGAGACATTCATTTTCAATTTGCGTAAAGCAGGGTTATACAAAAACAGCCGAAAATAACAGGTTTTCCAGAAGAGATCTGCTATATCAGAAAAATCCTCAATCCCTAGGCGACTTGAAAGCCCATTAAAAAGCAGGCTTAACAGCAGTTCAACACAAACCTTCATTTTCATGGCTTTCCTTAGTTCCATGATGTCCACTTCCTTTGCCTCGATTTTCTCTTCTAACTTCGTTGTAATCGACAGTTCTTCTTTGAAGGCTTTTGCTCTTATCAAGTATGGTTGATCAGGCTTGAAATTAAAAAGCAACTCAATTCAAACTATGAAGGAACGAGAAGGTTATGAAGATTCAACAAACAAGGTCATTTTTAGCACGAGTGGGGCAATACAATAAACTACGTGGATGATTTGGTAAAAAAACTAGCGAAATGGCTCAGGGAGGAATTGCTATAAAAAGATAATATGAGAAGATTCAAGCAAGGCAATCGTCTTGAAAATCTCCGTTCTACTACAGTAAATCCCCGCATATACATCTCAGGACCTACCACCTCGCATATATCTCAGGACCTCTCACTTTCAAAAATAAGAACATAGAGGCTGTTTTTTCTAAATCGTGCACCTTGTAATTGAGAACCTGTTTCAGTTTGATGAAAAATATGTTCTTATTGCAGGGGTAGCAAAGTTGGTTTTTGATCGTCGTTAGAAACTTCATTTTTGTCCCAGTTGGCTGTTACAGTTTGAATCTCCTATCTGGCTGTATGTAAACTTGAAATTAGTTATTAGCTCCGTAGTAACTTTGCCAGAACAAATAACTTGGTCAAACATCTTTGGTGAAGACTCTGAACAGGCCAACACAAGACAACCTTTGAATAAGAACCTATTTCAACCTGGCTCTCAAAAAAGTAGGTTCTTGTATGCGGGGTTTACTGTTTGGTACCGGGTGTTCCAGCACCCAAGTAATCCTGTTTGAAAAATCATCAAAATCTCATCACAAGGCCGATTTTCAAATTTCATTTCAGGTAAGTAGACCAAGGATTGCATTTTTTGCAAGATACAGCTGATCTTGAGGGCCTGCTTAAGGCTGCCTGGTTTTGAATCATACTACAGGAAATAATTGATGATTACCAGATCTATGTCTTAGTTTACATTAAGCTTACAATATCTTTTTTTTTTTTTTTTTTTTCTTTTATATTCAATATAAAATTTTACAAGAACGAACTACTTAAGACACTACGTACAAGCTACTTTACTAAACTACGAGGACGATACCACGGAGTGCAAGAGACCGTGACAACTCCGCAGCCATTAACATAGAGAACATGTAACTAAACTAGAATTAAATATACGGCTACGAAAAATACACATAAACGATTTCTACTGATAATTACTAAGGTTCGTTTCACTTTGCATGTCGGGCTAACTTTGGGCAGAGCAGGTCTTTTTACAAAATGGGTGAAATTGGAGATTCGATATCAGATTTGGATGGATTTGGATGGATGGATTACTGGTAAGGTCCGTTATTTTGCATTGTGGGAGAAGTGGCTTTTCTTTCTTTCCATTTTTGCATGCTGCTTTCGGGTCTAGTCTTTTTCCACGTTTATCGGAAGGTTTATCATTAACTCATCACAAGGCCGATTTTCAAATTTCATTTCAGGTAAGTAGACCAAGGATGCATTTTTTGCAAGATACAGCTGATCTTGAGGGCCTGCTTAAGGCTGCCTGGTTTTGAATCATACTACAGGAAATAATTGATGATTACCAGATCTATGTCTTAGTTTACATTAAGCTTACAATATCTTTTTGGGTCATTGACAAAACAAACCTAAAGAAAAGTTCATACGCTTCATAATTGAGTTTCGATGATTCTTTAAACGTGGTTGAGTGAGGTCAAACTCCGGATGGGTGTCCTCTCGGAGGCCTGATTTCGCAACTTAATTCACGTCCTCTGGAAGGGACTAGACTGAATATATGGCCGTAGTTATCGCTATTGAAAGGCTGCCGGACGCTCCTAACTATGAGCGGTCTCGGTTTGGTGTAGTAGTCTCGTTTTGAATAGCGATTACAGGGACGTTAAACTATGGGTCCCATGCCTGGATGCGGCATGCACATTAGTGGGCCTAAATTAGCTTTTAAGTAGCTAGAAACTCTGCCAGCCCACTTGAAATAACTTACTGAAAAAGGAGCACTTTTTGGGATATACAGTATGACACAAGTACCACGATATTCAGACACTAGTGGCAAATTTCCTACAATCCCCAAACAGGCCTACTGCGAAATTTGCAACAGCAACAAAACTAAAATAATAATGGGTTACGTAGTCTTGTTGGGGAGACGAGATACGCTTTGTCCGAGGAAACTTATGTTCCCCCCCCCCTGTGCAGTGGGTTGAAGCTCATGCGCCCGTCAGAGCTTCAACCCAAAATGCTATTGCGCATGGGCTTTAACCCGCTGCACGGGGGGGGGGCACATAAGTTTCCTCGGACAAAGCGTATCTCATTTCCCCAACAAAGTTACACAATTCAATACTGCCATGAAGATTTCCGCCCATATCAATACTTACAATTTTGGACGGGGGTTCAGCATCGTATTCACCTTCTTGCAATTTTATCGCAATCCCAGATAGACACATTAGAATTTTCTTGAAGCTCACACTGTGAGATAAAAAAAAACAAAGTTGTAAAGTGTTGATAAGGCAGAAGATAAAATGATAACAAATAGTCAAAAATGATACTGAGAAATAAAAATAATATAAACAACGGATAACAAGGGAGGGTAATGCCAACCCCACCCCCAAGGGCCCATAGCAGATTGTTACTCGTGTTGTAAAGTTGTAATAGGGTTTTGATCTAGGTTTGTCAGTTTGAGTTTGCATGTTGAAATAAGAAACGAATAGTAGGTTCTTCTCGCATTGTTGTGTGTTTATTGGTTAGTGAATAGCAGGTTTGTTTGTGACAGCTTCTTCATTCTATCAAGCTGCTTCTTTCTTTTAACCCAATTTGAATTTGTATTGTTTCGCGATATTTATATTTGGTTTTATAAAAATGTGGTAGTGTAGGAGCATATAAGGTTGAGATTCTTGTTCAGAACATGAACACTCCCCTCCCAATCGTCTAGGGGGGAGTTTCCCATGTTGTAAATGTTTTGCCTGATTTTATTGAATTGTGTTTTGATTCCAGAGAAGTTGTAGCTCCTCCCAATCATGTAGTTTCTTAGCGTTTCCATTTATAAAATCTGTATGCAAGGGTTCTTGTTTGTAGTTTGATGGTTTCCAACTTGAAGGTGTGTGTGAATCTGAAAACCTGAGGATCGTGTGACCAGAAGGTTATCCGGAAATACCGCGTAGCGTGGTGATCCAATCCAGCGAGGTCATGGGTCAAGGGACATGCGTTTTTGTTGCCATAGTACACTTAGTATCCAAATATGGGATTTGGAGTGTTGATTTATTGAAGTGTTCATTGAAATATTTTCAGTTTTGACATATATCTGGTTGTATTTGTTGAAATTGGTTGTTGTGCTGCTATGTTGTTTATTAGGTTAGTGACAACGGTCTCTTTTCCTTTCCTTTTCTATATGTTGAGTTAAAAAACGGTCTGACGGTTATATTCTTGTGTAGGCCGGATGGAGGTAGACAGTTTCTTAAATGGTATGTTACACAATGTTATATTCAGGTGATTTGACTATGGCAAAATATCTATCCTACTGGTGAAATTCCTCCACAGTGGCCTGCCACTCCTCATGGTATGACAATATAATTTTTGAATTAAATCTAAATATATTCATAGAATACTCATACTCACTACATAAAAATAAAGAATGTTTATAAAAAAGGAACACGGCAAAACGTGAAATGAAAAGTGAATACTATGCATTGGTGTACACAAAATAATTGGTAACGTTGACTGGATGGGTTCTCTGTATTTTGATAAACTTGAAAACTTTTTCTTTCAAAGCAACTCAAGCATTTTCATTTCGATAATATCTTTAGCAGGAGTAGACTTGATTCCATAGTACCGAGCATCGAATTTGAAAATTCTGCATTTTAATGTATCGACGCGTGCATAAATATACCAAAGCCAAAGCAACGTGGAGTGTGTGGGTCTTTTTGTCTGTGTATACGCTGCCACTCCATTTAACCATGTCCATTATCTTTAACAGTTTGGTGTAGCCCTAAGACTAGACTCAATACATGTCGCAGTTTCGCTTTTTGGCTGAACTGACAACACTACAACTACGACTCATTTCCCTACATTTGCAGAAATGGATTAGCCTGTACTGATTCTATATGACCTACACAATAAAACTTTTAGCTATTCTACAAAGGGTTTGATTGAGTGGCATTGCTATCAGAGCTTAGATGAATGTTTGTTCAAGCCACATTTGCAAAAGAACGCCTTCCTCTAAGCCATATTCTGATCAGCAAACGACGGCAACGAGACACTGTCACCCATTGACATTTTTGTCCGGCTCTACAGCATCCGGGAAATAAAGCCCTCACTGGAGGGACAACAACAACAACAATTCAATTCAATGAGATGAGCGTAAATTGACGGTCCTTATGCAGTGAGGCTAGCGTAGGCCATACTAGAGTTTGATATTTCGTTGATAGTATTATTGAAACAAACCTGATACATTCTTCAGGGTCATAATCATCCAAACCATAAACAAGAGCAACACAGTCCCAAGCAGATTCTTCTAACTGACCACTGAGCAAGACTTCTCCCTCTGACAAGCAAGAACAGTATAGTAATAATCATGTCTCAGTGGCGAATAAAGGCAATGGGGACAAGTATGATTCATTGCCGATGGCTTCACATAAAAGGTGGTGGGGAAAGAGGTGATGAATTGCACTGTATGTCTCAGTGGCAAATAAAGGCAATGGGGGCAAGTATCACCCATTGCCGATGACAATGGCTTTACATAAAAGGTAATGGGGAAATAGGTGATGAATTGCACTGTGTTCTCAATTGAAAACAACCCTTACTTAAAAAATTGCGTGATGATTTCCTTTAAAGGGTCTGTTTTATCCAACATGCCTTGCACGCTCCGTCTCTTAGTTGGTCTTTGTTGTCGCCATAACATGGACCATGAGAATGATGGCAACAAAGGCCAACCAAGAGACGGCACGTGCAAGGCATACTGGATGCAGGGGTAGAAAAAATAGCGGACCACAGCACCAATGGTCCCAGAAAGTTGTTCAGGTCATCAGAAAGAAATGAGAGAAGAAAGAAAAGAAGAATGAAAAGGGATTCTAAAAGAAAAATGAGAAAAAGGGGAAATTAATTTTCTAACGCAATGTATGTAAACATCGCAAATTGTCTCTTTGCATTTCAAACTAAGTCTCTGGAAAATTTAACGTTGTTCGACCAAAGGAAGCCACTGTTTCCACCACTGTTTCCAGACAAAGGAAGTTTCATTTGCCAAAGTATAATTTATAACTTTGATTACAAATTGATAATCAACATTCAAAATCTTTTAAATGTATTACATATCATGAACTCTCACAAAGTGGACCATTTTGGCACATTTCGTTCTCGCAGAAATATTTTCAAGAGTCTTTTTGGTCCCAGAAATTAAATATTTTTTCCAACCCTGACTGGATGAAGCATACCCTTTAAAAAACGAGGGGCTGAAAACTGCTCTTGCCTCATCCAATAATAAAGAGGTCTGTTGCTTTATGATTAGTGACAAGAAGTTCTTTGACAACTAATAAATTCCAAATCCTTGAGTATATGGTCTTTGAGATCTTCAAAGACGCCATGCAAGCCTCAGTAGACCAAGAACCCTTGAATGAACTGCTCATCAGTAGTTCTTTTTCTGACGTTTGCGGTAAGCTGCAACCACTTACTGATAAGAATTCTAGATAGTACATAAAGTAATCTTAGGTGCAGTTAGCCTACAGTTGTACAAATTTGGTATCTTTCAGAAATTCCGTGTGTCAAATATTTACAAAATCTGCACACTCCATTTATAAAATGACAAAGTAATTGAAACATTAAAAGTTGGCCTGAAATTCAAACCGCCAAAAGGACTGCAACTGACAACCCAAAACTGATTTTCTCACCTGTTAGGGAGCTTGCCTTCAAAGATGATACATTAGCAAGATCCTGTACCATTTTAACCAACAATGCTCCCTCGCTAACGGCTTCTTCTATTTTTGTTTTAACCTGGAAAAACGTAAATTGTAGTCAATGTAAAAACTGGATTCCGACCACTCTTTCTTGTCCAGTCTAGACGCCTTTTCTGCAGCCTCAATTCTAATTAAAGGTAATGTGTCCATGTAAGTAAAGTACCTTTGCGGGAGGCATGCCAATTTCACGTGATATTTCATGTGATCATTATGGTAAAGGAGCTCACTACGTGGCGAGGAATGATCTAAGCAGACTGATGACTTACTTGCGGTTGCGCTTTCGGAGCTGTTATTTTAGTTTGCATATGATAAGTTAAATTCTGCCAATCACTGCGCGCTCTTCGGGGCTCTTCGTCAGCATAGTGTCAGCATAATTTGACAAGTGTATACGCGGTTGTACTTACATAGACACATTGCCTTTAAATTAACTGCTGACAATTTCTGACAGAAATGTTATTCATTCATTCTTAATTTCATCTTAAACATTCAAACACGTTATCACAGGTTTAAACTACTGTTTTCATAACTGGCCCAAATAACAAAGAAAATTAGCAATTAAAATAAAACCAGTTAAACATTTAACTTGCAATATCATACAAAGACTAGGAAGAGGTTAAAAAGTACGAAATCAAAGTTTCAATCCCACCTATAATCGTCATTTAAAAATTGGGCGCCAATCTCTATTTGGCTCCGCAATATGAACTCTTTTTCGTCACTACTCTTATAAAAGGGCACTCTGATATTTTTTCTGCAGAAGGAAGAAGGAGATCCCTATTGTCAGAAGCTTTCTGAGACCTGGGGCGAGAAAATCCAAGGATTTGTAAGTAAGAGAAGCAGTCTCTTTTCGTACTGGGTGAGTCAGAAAAAACAATCCCCGTTTAAAAGGTCACGGCTCCCTGGATATCAAGACAATGATATCGGCAAATATATAGTTTAATGGAAGAAATGTTCAAATCTACTATAAAATTTACCTGACTGAAATCGGCCACTCCATTCTGAAATTATGAGGGATTATCTTGAGAAAGCCTCTTCAAAAACCTTCAAAACGTGCCCAAAATCATGAACAAACTTCCCTTACATTTCTGCCTTACAATGGCCTTACAGCAATGACATGTGGACGCTTTAGCACGTGCTATCCTCTAGGGAGGATGAACAAGTCCTCCCCCTGGTATCGATGACCTATTCAGGGGGATTCCATTCTCCCAAGAGGACAAAATACATGAATTTATGATAGTGTTATCAATTTTAGGAAGGAAAATTTGCTCATTGTTTTCATTCGTTTTTGCAGGTTTTTGGAAAGGGCTTTCTGCAGAAAATCGCGCATATCAACGGGAAGGAATGGCCGATTAAGGCTGGGTAAATTACTGAACCTAATTGAACACATTGGCAATAAAACAAGACAGCTTTCGACATTATTGCTTTGATATTCATGGAGCAGTGGCCTTCCAAGCGGGGATTCTTTTTTCTGACTCACCCCGCATAAGATTACTGATAATTGGACAGAATTTAGTTACCTCTTCATCATATTTGACAATACTCTTATCATCTTGAGGCATTCTTCTCTTTATCTAGGGAATGAAGGAAGCATAAGAGCAAGTAATTATAAAGGGGCTCCGTCGTCAAAATGTAAACAAAACGATGATTTTCGTATTTTTTTCAAAATGAAAGTTGCTGTTTGGGCATTAACCATTGTACTTCACTAAGGAACAAAGCAAACATTAATATCTTCTACGATTGCTCGGATATAAGTGGATTTTTTAACGGTCACTTTTTTGTGGGAACAATGGATAATCCCCGACACGTGCGAGTTTACGGATTGTTTACTGTTTGACGACTGAGCCCCATTAAAGCACAATGTTTAGAAATAAAACAAACGAATTAAACAAGATTTTTTCATATGAATTAGCAGCTTGTTTTCGTTTATCATACAGTAAAGTCCCGCCTTTAAAAACCAATTTTACCTCAGCCTTATTGTTTTCCCTTAATTATTCTATTGTTTTCCTATTGTTCTCACAAAATTCAAGGTCTGAATTTCTTATAAAGTAGTTTCTTAAAAGCGGGACATTACTGTATGCTAGAACAAAAATAGTGAGGCCTATCATTAAACCGCTTCGTTGAAAGAAAACAACAGAAGTCGAAAAAACTAACCAGGAAAAAAAGCCTCACAAAATGGTTATCTTTCCAATTTGAAAACTCCACAGCCAACCTTTCTTGAATACATGGTATTACAAAAGGCGATGGCAAAACTTCAATGGAACCAAATGAAGAGCCCAGTATATCTCGACACCACCTCCCACAGTTGTTGACATCGGTTCCTCCTACTGAATGAACTTTGATATAAATCAAAACAATTTCCGGCGAAGTGAATGTTGAAGAACTCACCTTTTTACAAAGTTGCTTCACTTCCATATTTTTCAGTTCAATTGATCCAATGAACCTTACAAATTTGCTTCCTTGGTCACATGACTGCAAAAAAATGATTTGTGAAGGTCAATAAAGTTCAATAATAATATAAATAAATAATAAACAATTTATTTAAAGTTGGCTAAGATAATAGCGTTAAGCAAATTAAGGCCAACTATACAGAATATTTACAAAAGTCTAATTACAAAAAACCTAGATTTGATACAAAAATTTTACACAATTTACAGCTGCAGTCAAAAGTTTTGATAGATTTAATATTTCTTTTAAAAATCTCCAATGATTGGGGCTCTTTGATTTCTCTTGGCAGAGTCTGCCATAGTTTTTGACCAATAAACCTGATAGTATCAACACTCGACTACATTTGCTAGACTGATTACAAGTTCGTAGTTATCGCTATTGAAAGACTAATAGACGCTCAAACTACGACTCATGGATTTTCACATTGAAAATTAGGACGAAATTGTTTCCTTTTATTTCAAGTACAGGTATGGGAATAAACTTTTGCGGTTTGCGAAAAAAACATGACTTGTGGAAATAAAATTTCTCGAATTGTACATCTTAGGAAATTTCATGATTATAAACTTTCGCGAATTTCAAATTTCCGGAAATTTCGCGGAATAAACTTTCGCTAGCGAATTTTGGCCAAAAACGCGAAAAACGCGAAAGTTTCTTCTCGCGAAAGTTCCTTCCCTTAAAGTAGTGATTTGTGCAAACTTTTGGAGGTCTCTAGAATAACGTCGCAAGAAACTGACCTTAGCTAAGCCTCTTAATCTCTGAACATCAATTGAAAGACATTCAGCTCCACTGCTAGTGATTCGTATGGCATCATTGAGAAATTCAGTCTTAGACAATTGATGTGAGCCAAGATGAAGAGAATACAGCGACTACAAAGACAATAAAACCAAGATTATAACAACTTATCTCTATGATCAAATGTATTTGCATGGGTAGCTAGACACTGCTGGTTTGCTGCCACGCAGAAGCGCTGCAACTAATATGTAGCTGCGGAGGAATAATTTATATAGTTCTGCGGAGGAGGTAACGAATACGCTAGCTCCTATGACTTTTCGTCCCTTGTTTGCCTGCTTTCTTTGATTTGCTGATATCACTTGCTCAATAGGGACTCATACCATTACTATTCTAAAGTGGCCCCCCTGCTTCAAAATGGCCTAAACTAGCGGGAGTTCTCGTACACTCAACAAAATTGCTTCAAAATCTGGTTTAAAGTGCTTCAACATTGAAAAGTGAACTTTTAGTACAAAGAATAACGTTTTCCTGACCTACTCATTGCAAAATACGTACCTTTCAAGCAGCACTATTCCTCTGTAGAAACAAAATAGATCCATCGCCGCTGCGAGAACTCTAGGCCGCATCAACCGTTTTTTTGTATGCCACAACAACAACTGTCTAAGATAGTGTCTTCTTATTGGTTTAAAATTAAATTCTAGCAATTTGATTGGTAAACACGGAACCACTCCATATGGGCCTGAAGGGGGCCCACTTTATAAGAGTAATGGTATGAGTCCTTATTACCAAGTGATATCAGCAAATCAAAGAACGCAAGGAAATAAGGGACGAAAAGTCATAAGTCTAGCTAGCTTCCCAAATGTTTTCCTCCGCAAACGAATAAGGCCGAACAAAGCTGTGGGAATCAAGCACAACTGCGGAGTCTAACTACCCATGGTATGTGTATACAAAATGAGCAATCATTTCTCGATTTCAATGAGTGACATAAAAAACGAACAAGAGTCTTTCATGCAAAGTTGATCTAAAATGGCACCCCTGTTTTAGTGACCATGCAAATTCAGGTCAAAATCATTGCAAAAATATTGCATGATATTTGTCGCTGTCATATAAGTGCTCTCAATGATATTTGACAAGAACCCCACTGCTTATCAATTCTTTACTTAATAGGGTGTTTTTCAGAAAAGATACTCCCCCCAGTTTCAACCACATCATGGGGTCAAGTCGAATACACAAGGGTGTAACATCTACTTTCGGTACCTATGCTATATGTAAGTACTACTCAGTACTTCCAAAGCTACTTCCCACATTCTTGAAAAACTCTATTACGCCCCCTCTCTAATAGGCCCCCTGTCTTTTAAGCTCCCCTCTGGAATGTCAATTAAATATGCCCCCGGGGGCTTAATGGAGCTTTTACGGTATTGCTGTTACGATGATGGCGTTTTAGCTTTCATGGCCTTATCATTGTCATGAAACGTTCATACGGCTATTTCCAATTATCCATCAGGCCCGCTGAGAAGAGGGCTGATTGCCCCAGGCCCCGATTTAAAAAGAGCAGCAAAACCACGATAGACAGAAAGAGTGCTAAAATGGGGCATTTCTCTTGCTTTCTGAGATTCTAGAGGCTTTGATCACACACAAATTTCTCCGAACAGTCAATTAATGTCCTTTTCAGTATTTCAAGGGGCCCAATTTCGGTTTTGTGCCCCAGGTCCAACGAAGTCTCTCGTCAGGCCTAATATCCATACATGTGATCACTGACTTAAAACAAGGAAGAAAAATATAAAATTTGAAACTGGAGTTGGCCTCTGTGCTTTATCTCTGTCACTGCAGTTTAAGGACTGTTGTCGATTGAGAAAAACCCTTACTTACCTTAATGTGCTTAATGGCCTTCTCGAGGGGCTCCAATGAAACAGTATCATCAAGCTAAAACAACGGAGATGAAATTTATCAACTATTCAAGAAAAAAAATGATGGTTTCACAAAGTCATGTTATAACTTCTTGATAAAAATTTGCAACCTTATTGCAGCTCAGAAAGAGGACAAAATTATTGAAAAAACCCAAATTGTCCTATGAAGTATCATGAAGGTGTTGTGAGGGCAGTTGTTTAATCCTCTGACTTTGCAGCCAGAACAGCCAGTCGGACCGGGTTCGATACCCGGTAGAGCCCCACCACTTGAGCGTCATGGCAAGGGGTCGCGGACTCAATTAGCGCTTAGCTACTTCTGTGATCCCAGCGCTTGGCGCTAAAAACCGCCAAAAACCGCCACTTCACCTTCCCCTTCCCCTTCCCCTTCCCCTTCACTTGGTTCAGTTTCGAAAGAGAAAAAGTACGAACAGATACGAAAGCAATTTAACAGAACTGACCTGATCCTTAGTAAGCAGTTGAATATAATGATTAACATATTTCTCATCAGCAGCTAGCTCTGGATATTGTGAAGCAATTCTCGTGAAGACGGATACATCACATGACTTAGCAGCCCTTCAAAAGTAAAAAGATGCACAAATTTAGATTTACAGCTACCTACTATATAGCCCGGGGGGGGGGTACTCCCATCCCATACTTGACCTGACGGGATGTGCCGCTGAACAGGGTGTCCTTTTGCGGTAAAAATTATGCGACAGGGTGTCCTTTTCTAACGAAATTTATGCGACAGGGCTATTAAAATAGGTAAGAAAATTATGCGACAGAGTATCACAAGCAAAAATCGCGTTCTACACTATATTTGAGATGCAAAATTTTTATGCGACAGTGTATACTTTTGGCCTATGTTTTATGCGACAGGGTGCAGGGTGTGGAGAGGTTTTCCGCACACCCCCGTCACTTCCCTAATCAAGTACATCCCCCGGGCTACATAGTTAGATATCAATTGCAATACGACATTCTAGGTGTAAACCCTAGCATTTCGTAACACGAATCTTGTCCTTCCACTATACCGGGTGAGTCAGAAAAAAGAATCCCCGCTTGGAAGGCCACTGCTCCATGAATAGCAAAGCAATAATATTGAAAACTGTCTTGTTTTATTGCCAATATGTTCAATTAGGTTCAGTAATTTACCCGGCCTTAATCGGCCATTCCTTCCCGTAGATATGAGTGGTTTTCTGCAGAAAGCCCCTTCCAAAAACCTGCAAAAACGAATGAAAACAATGTGCATCCTTTCTAAAATTGATTACATTCACATAAATTCATGTATTTTGTCCTCTTGGGAGAATGGAATCCCCCTGAATAGGTCATCGATATCAGGGGGAGGACTTGTTCATCCTCCCAAGAGGATAGCACGTGCTAAAGCGTTCACAAGTCATTGCTGTAAGGCCTTGTAAGGCAGAAATGTTAGGGAAATCTGTTTATGATTTTGGGCACGTTTTGAAGGTTTTTTGAAGAGGCTTTCTGGAGAAAATCCCTCATAATTTCAGAATGGAGTAGCCGATTTCAGTCATGTAAATTTTATAGTGGATTTGAACATTTCTAGCATAAAACTATATATTTGCCGATATCATTGTCTTGATATCTAGGGAGCCGTGACCTTTCAAACGTGGATTCCTTTTTCTGATTCACCCGGTACTTATTATAACTATTTATAAAAATGCTTTCCTGTAGTCCCCTATTTGTGAGAAAAGTCAATCATATTGAAGTCCTGAAACTTCAGAAAGAACATTAAAGTTAAAGCCACGCGTAACCGTACAGTTACCCGTAGAGTTACCCGTTAATCGTACAGTTCTAATCCATAAAAATTAAACTTGCTCGTTATTTATGTGCCGTAGAAAAAGTAGTATTAATGCAGCCTGGTTCCCTGTGCGTCAACTTGACCGCGTTCGCATGAGGGTACTGGGGGCCAGGGAAGAGATTTGTTGACGCCTGGCTCGCCTGGACAAAAACCAGAGAAGTTTCTTCTCAAACTTCTCATTCCTTATTTGGAAAGCCGGTTGTGTGTGGTGGTTTTGTAGACTTTTATTTTTGCGAAACCTCCAAGGACTTGTCTTTATGTGTGAAGAACAAAACTCTTTCGCTTATTTCAGGACGTTCTATTAGTTTCCCTAGAGGCGTTCTAGAGTCCAAAGCCCACAGCAAGGCTTTGTTCGTTCTTTGTCGAAGCACAAGTCGCAGCATGGTTACGGCCCATGGTAACAGTTTTCGTTCAGACGTTATTTTGGACCGCTTCCGTGGAGCCCAGCCCCCTTAGTCCTAAATGACGCCAGGGAACCAGACTGGTATTAATGCACTGCTCAATGAAGGCTAGATGGTTGTCAAAGATATCCTCACCAATGCGACTGCAAGTCGTTTTAAACTAATATGCCTTACCTCTCGTATTCACCAATGATCTTCTGAAATGTCAGTAGCAACGTTATGAGCTGTGATGCATGACTTATGAGGTCACCTTGTGATCCAACCAATGGCTGACCATTGTCAACGACCTCTCCAATATCGTTCTACAGTAGCAAAAAAAGCAAGAATGATTGAAATCATTTTAAGCTTCGTTACAGTGGTGGAAAATATTTGCCTTCCTGCGAGGCAATGCTAAAGTAGAATTCTTCCTTTCATTGTTTCATCAATTTTCTCTCGTGCCAGATTTCTGTTGAACTCTTGCACAACACACACTTAAGTTTTCTTAGGGCATGTTTAGAGTCACTCGGAATAATCATGTTTCAGGAGGCAAACAAGTTTATTGCTTTACATGTTATCAAGCTTAACGCACACTTCTTTCCTCCCTTCATCGTTTATTTCACTCCTTCTATTACTTTTTCTCCCTGTCCTCTCTTTTCTTCCTTCCAGACAAACTAGCTTCCTGTGAAGCTGCTTCGCGGCTTCACGCACTTTTTCCACATCTGCTTCGTTATACACCATTAAACCCCTCTTCTTTCTTTGCAGTAGCTACGTGCAGTCAGCATTATCTATTGTCGAACCCTGTGTTCTAATTGGTCAATTCAACATATCGAATCCATTTGATTGGTTGAGATCTAACCTGGTTTAGATAAAGCTGGATCAACTACTGTGTCAGTATGAATTGGGTGCAAGTAATCTGGTAATTGGTAAAAAGTGGACACTTTTGTTATAGTGCGCCACAGATCTATCCCCAAACATTCTCAATAAAACCGATGAACAGCGGTTCGAGGCAATGTTACTATGGCACAAAGAGTAATGTATTTATTTATTTATTTATCAATTTATTAAAAGTTGGTTAAAAATTAACAGCTCTAGTTCTACATTACATTATTACAATAATGTGAACTAATTCATACCAACTATTTACAAGAAAAATAAACCTATAATACAATGTAATGTAACTTACTAATAACCATTATCTACAAATCTTACAATGGCATTTGTCTCCACTCCAATTTTTCATGTTTCTCTTAAATATAGCAGCTGATGAAGCGCTCTTTATTAAATCAGGCATGCTGTTCCATAAGAGGCTGCCTCGAAACTTAATAGAATCAATGCCAAACATAATACTTTTCGTTGCAGGGATTTGTAATAAATCTTTCTTCCTTAGGTCATATTTGGCGTCCTTTCTAATAAAAGACTCATGCATGAAGGACGGATTGGTACAGTTAAGTGTTTTGTATATCTCAATCATAAGCACACGAAGGTTTTGGATGTGAATAGTTGTTTCATTGTTCTTTGCCAGTAAAACTTCAAATGTGGTTTTATGATCGTCAAGTAGCACCCTCGGGCAGTGGCGTGGTGGGCCGTTTTCCACTGGGGTGGCCAGATCATTTTTGGCGCCCCTTCTCCAAGGGATTGGTCAGAATCAAATTTCATTAGAAGGCCTCTGACAAAGTAATGTCTCGTTCAATTCCTACCCTGACCATCCCCCCCCCCCCCCGGGACACCCTCGGGCAATTGCACACAAAAATTTCCCGGCCCCCGGGCATTTGACCGTACATTTTTCCCCGGCCCCCGGGCATTTGAGTAGCATTTGGCAAAAACAGGAGCTTTTGCTTATACAGTAACTGGGAATATGGCATTTTTTCAGTGCCCGGCCCCCGGGCATTTGATCATCGATTTTTCCCCGGCCCCCAGGCATTTGAGCAAGGAATTTTTGTTGACCCCCGGGCTGCCCGGGGGGATGGTCAGGGTAGGAATTGAACGAGACATAAGCAATGCTGCTTCTAAGCAAGTCATATGAAACTGTGTGTTTTCGATAGTTTAGCTAGGTGCATATTTTCTTCTCATGCTGTAAATCATCTTCATCAGAGTCGAAAAGTTTAATCAAAAAATGATTCTGGATTCAGGAAAACAATATCTAAATTTTCTGCGTAGTAAGTTCATTTTTTGCCTTGATTGAAGCCAGCAAAGCTCAACCAAACGATCCCATTTTTACAAAATATCGAACACAACCCTGAGTACATGGTGTATGAAACTATATGGATGTTTTTACCAGAGAATTACGTTTGGTGGTGGGGGGGGGGGGGGTGTATGGATCATCCTAGGGATAATTTAAAATTGCCATGCTCTATTAATAAATTTGTCGAGGCTTCCCTCAAACCATCTTTCAAACAAACTATCCAATGTATTTGAAGGATCCCACTTTTAGTAAAAGAAAATTTTGTGGAAAAGCGAGCGAAGCGAGCAGAATATTTTTGGTCTTTATTGCTTTGATTAGCTTAGAATGGTTAAGATGACATTAGAATTTACAAGAAGTTGCCGTTTCTTTACTTGTGTAGCATATTCCAGTCTCTTTGCCTTGCTTCAAGACCTTCAAGTTTCTCAACAGATTCGGTAGAATTCGAAGAGCCATCTCTGGCTGTCAAACACTGTAAAACCCGAGGTTGAAGGGGGGCAACCTTGAAAGAAGGCGCCGAAAGCACGGTCGAAAGTATGCGCGCCGAAGGCACGCGAAAATTTTTGGTTCCTTTTTAAGAATTTTTTTGTTTTTAATCAAAATAATGCCCTGATTTATATGATCCTCCCACACTCGTCAGAATGGAACACTTAAAAAAGAGTGCGTTTGGGTAAGTACGAGGTAAGTCCCTCTTCTCGCCAAAAAGGGAGCGCCAAGCTGAGTTTTCATCGTGAAATAGAGTGTTGCCCCCATTGGAAACTCGAAGCCGCGACTGGTCTCGACCGTAGAATTTTCTTGTTTCTTTCATATCTTCTTGGTGAACTGTGTGCGGTGTCAATTACCTTTACCAAAATCAACCTACAGGTATCGCGACGGAGAGGTCCTATCATCGCAAAGTTTTTCAAATTCCTTGTGGATCGATTTGGCGCCCCCTCAAAAAGTCTCACTGGGGGGCCGTGGCCTCCCCGGCCCCCCCCCCCCCCTGCCACCACGCCACTGCCCTCAGAGCTCTTTTGTGTACTCTATCTATGTTGTTATTTGACGTTTTTCCGCAAAAAAGCCAAATCAATGGGCAGTACATGTACCTTTTCACGCAGCTGAACAGCAAGCAATTCCGTCTTAAACTTTAGCCTTGATAACAACAACAGTAACAAAACGCCATCATAGTCACCTGAAAGAATGAAACAGGAGTACTTACATATTTGTATTTATGATACAAACATTGCAAAAGTTTTTCACCAGCTAGAAACACGGCTTAGAAATTCAATCAAAATGACAATGATTTACATTTCAAGACATGTTTCGCACAGACCGTTGAGGCTGCCTTCCACTTTCAGTAGTTTTGGTCGACAGCACGTTTGTCTAGGGCGCATACTCTGTTGTTAGAGAACATGCGCACTTGATAAACGCGCTGGTCGCCGACTAAAACTACTGCAGTGCAGGAAGGCCTTTAAACCCGTTCTCTCTGCGTGGATCTGGATGTCAAATCACCGAATGTGTTTAGTTTTAATGGATGTAGAAAGTTCCATCACACTTCATAGCGATAGACAAGAAAACACTGCAATGAAATCTACATAGAAGCTGCAATGAAACTGGCCACCATTAAAAACCCAAGGCTTTAGTCACGTGATTGGGTTGTCCCGTACTTTTCGATTGTTTACAAAAATATTGTACAGCCTCTTTAAGTTCATTTCCACGCATAAACATAATAACATCATATTTTAATTTCCACAATCTGATGTTCTAGAACAGATCACGATCAAATCCAAACATGCCGTGGAAATAGTAATACCGTATCATTTCATCAAGCTTTATTCAAAGGTAAGACCTCGTGACATTTAACTACTTTCTGATTCGTGAGCGAATGAGTGTGTCTATTCATGAAATTTCGATTTATTTATATCGTTGTGAAGGCTAAATATGCCACGAATTCTAACTTGGTTTTGCGAACGTTAGAATGCTCTGATAAATTTTGGCACAATCCTGTGGCCATTCAAAAGATAGAATTCCCTAATAAACTGCTACGCCTGCTTTCTCAAAACTCAAAGCAGGAAAAACGAAAATATCTCTGTCCAAGCATCTTTACCTCCACGCCTTGAAAAATAGTCTGGCAAGTATGAAGTGAGCATTTTCACGTGATCATTCGCCTCCTTAACTTCAAACTTTCGCAACTCTAACTCAATGCTCTGCAATAAAAATAATACTTCTGTTATCAATAAACAACAATAATAACCCTTTTATAAAAGTACAGAAAATTTCAAATACAAAGGTACAACCACTGTTTTAGTGGTACGAGCAACGTGTACAGCACCACCCGCACAAAGATATCCCTTTCTCTACTATCAGCCATTTGCATAGAATTGCCCAAAGTCTATTTCTTCAGTCCGTCTTTTACCGTTCCATTTTCGGTAGCTCCTGGATCCGCCATTCCAAAATTCCGTCTTCTCTCCCCTTTATTCCATTAAGGAATGTTGGAATGCGGATCCGGGAAAGGTGGGAAAGGGATCGATCAGACGGATTTAAGGAATAGACTTGGGGCAAGTCTACCATTTGCACTGTTGTTGAAGCAAATAGAAATAAAGACTTACACGGGCATGCTGCTTGATTTCCGCAAACTTGATCTTGAAGTCGATGTCAGGAGTTGCTTGAGACAACAGGTTCTGCTCAGTTTCTGCAGAATGGTCTTCTTTCTCTTGTTGAAGATCACGAATTCGGTTCTGTCGAAAGAATAAAGCAAGCAATGGAAAACTTCCTCGTCTAAGAGCCATCCTAGACTTACGACATGATTCCTTGTATTCGTTCAACATTTTTAATCTGATTTTTTTATTTTCTCTGGTATGAGCGATAACAATCCAATTCAATGAGCGATGCTGAGACTTATATAATGAGTCTCGGGCCATCCTACGGACTTTCAACTCATTCAACTCATACCTACGAAGTCAAACGCAATGCCTGCACATTCTTTGAGATACAACTAAACTACAAGAGTTATTCGCTTTCAAGATGCAACAAGTTTGACACTAAAAAATCAACCAAACAATTTTCACTGAAAGCTTTACATAAAACAGCATTCGTGGAAACTCTTTTGGAACGATTGCAACCTTGCAAAGCAAGACTTAGGCCCCATCCTAACATCGTTTTTTGCCGTGTCGAATTTAATAGATGCCGCTAAAAATTTCTCAGTGTCAATTAAATTCGGAATAAAACCTATGTTCAAATCACCTGCCGTTTTGAATAGATAAAACGGCAGGAGCTCACCAACTCTGTCATATCAAACGGCAGAAAAATGACTTGATTATGGTATTTCTGCCGCGCTTAATTTATCAATTCTAGGTCGTGGTACGCGATTTCTACGTGTGAGCAGCCACCACGCTTGTGCATTTTGAAAAATTGCCATTTTAACCATTTTAATTTCAATCCGACATGGCAAAAATCGATCTGCCGTTTTTAATACAGTCCGATTTGACACGGCAGAAAAACGATGTTTAAACTGGGACTTATAAATTAAATTGGCATTATAAATCAAATTGGCTTTCTGATTAGTTAACTAAATATTTTAATTTCTGGGACCAAAAAGTCGTCGAAGACCAAAAAGTCGTCCAAAAAACTAACTGAATCATTTCACTCAAAATTTGAATCATCAATCCTCCTCAATTTTTCGTTCTTTCTGCAGACCGAGAAAGCTTCTGGGACCATTGGTGCTGTGGTCCGCTTTTTTTCCACCCATGACTGAAGTCTTCTATCCTTTATTATCTAATTTGATAAAATAAAAGAGGGGCTTGTATCTTGTATTTCATACAACCAATGCCACATGCCAATACACGAGAAAGGACTCCATATTTAAACACTATTTCAGAATGGTTTATTGTGGACATTTCCGTCTTGACTTTAAGCAAGTATAAAGATGTAATATGCAAAAACGGTACCTGTAGGTTGTTAACGAGATCCCTGAACTTCGTAATTGTTCCTTGATAATCAGTGATTGTTTCGTGTGTGGCATCCAGTTGTCTGTCAAGCTATTGAATGAAGAAATTCTCAAATGGATCATCCAATTCCTCTAAAATTTTGACACTATCTTATCAACTTTTGTCAGAAGAATATCTGTAGGTTGGAACGAATCAACCTAATTACTTGACATTTGAACACTTTTTGATTGCTAATACAAACATTCTACACACTTCATCAAACGCAGATGGGTGGGGGATTCCGTAATTAATTTAAAATGATGCTCGAGAACTAAGGGCCTAGGGGCTCCTACATTTTTTATAGGCAATACTTCTTGACCATATGTGCAAAAAGGCTTGCTTAAACCATGGCCCTTAAATTTGGATTTTTTTTTTTTTTTATATTCCATTATAAATTTTTTACAAGACGAATTACTAATGACGCTACCTACTAATTACTCTACGAAACACTACAAGGACGATAATACCACGGGGAGCAATAGACTATGACAACCCCGCGGTAACTAATATCGAAAGAAATAAAAACTACTGGGTGAATCAGGAAAGATGTACCACCCGCCCGCAAAACCGCACCCCAAGAGCCACCCAACCGATTCGCACAATTTCATAGAGATTTTAAACGACGTGTCAAAGAGGCTTAAACGAAAATTTTGTCGAGGCCTCGGTCGAGGATTTGAAAAAGAATTAGACGAATCGGATGTGTGACTCCCGCGCCACGACTCCCCGAGCAGGCAACACACCCCCCGACCCACCCATTACATAAAGATACACGTAATTTCTGCTAAGAAATAAATCAACCATACGGAATTTTACATACAAGACACTTTACGAAGACATACTTGGTGGTTGGATGAGGTATGACTAGATATGATGCGGTCCTAATCGAATCGACCAGTTATTTTGATGAATTCTAGAGTCAATTCGAGAATATTTTTGTTAACGTCATTGGGAAGGTCTTTGTCACCATATAATAAAAGTTGCGTTAAGACCTCGTTTGGAATATTAATATATCCAAGTGGTCGTAGTAATGCTAAGACTCGAACGAGAAGATTTCGGCGTTGAACCTCAAAGGAAGGGCAAAGCAACAAGAAGTGTTCCGTATTCTCTATACCGTCATTCGTAGGGCACATTGGGTTGATGGTATCCCTAAAATTATGCTTGAACTTGTGAAAGTTCAATTTGCTAAGACCAACCCTAAGTTGAGTAAGATAGGATAGTCCTACTGGATCGTGAATCCTAAAGACACATTTAGCAGGGGGGTGGATTATGGACAGTAGCCTTTTCTTAAAAATAGCAATGGTTGGTGCAAGTCTAATCTCTGGACATAGATCATTCCATTCAGACAAGCAATTGGGATAGAAGCTAGATTGAAATCTCTCAGTCCTTGCCCGAATTCGCCCAGTGACATCCTGTCTGCGAAGAGAATATTGCGACTGTTGAAGTTGCGGGATTGGATCCGTTGTATATGCGGGGGATAGGCTATTCATGATTTTGTAAAACAAAGTGAGGCGTCTACTCCACCTTCGGGAACTTAGTGACTCCCAACCGAGCTCTGCGTACAGCTTTTCCCGCGATGTTCCTCTCCATGCCCCTGTAACGGCTAGAGCTGCAGAATATTGGACGGACTCTAACTTTTCCATTAAATTTGGTAATATGGTATTGCCGCTGAATTCACATACTTTAGCCGGAATATGGTAGATAACATCTCCGTAATCTAGGTGGGGTCGCACATAGAGCTTAAATAATTCGTTAAGAGTATGCCTGGGCAGATACTTGGAGAGACATTTCAGCAGACCAATGCCCTTTCTTGTTTTAGATATAGCTGCTTTGATATGAGCGGAAAAAGAAAGCTTTGAGTCCAGGATAATTCCTAAATGTTTATGTTCTTCTAATTTCATCACTGGTATGTTATTAAAACGAATTACTGGATGGTGAATTTCAATTTTTTTCTTAGAAAATACCAATTCCACAGCTTGTTTTTGTGGATCTGGATTAAATGACATCTTCCAATCAAAGGCCCATTTTCTCATCAATTCTAAGTCATGGTTCATGTCAGTGGCTGCTATATTTGAGTCTTCTACTACGGTAAACAATGAAGTATCATCAGCAAAAAGCTTAACATTGCACTTTAAGCCTGCAGTTAGATCGTTTATATATATAAGGAAAAACAAGGGTCCTAAAATAGAGCCCTGAGGCACTCCTGCTGAAATATCTCCCCAATTTGAACTCTGTCCATTCAGGACGGTCCGCTGTTTTCAGTCCTTGAGGAAACTTTTGATAAGGGAAAGAAGTTCGCCTGAGACGCCGCATCGTTTTAGTTTATAAATTAAGCCGCCATGCCACACTCTGTCGAATGCTTTGGAAATGTCAAGATACACGGAACGAACATCAAATGGGGGGTTGCAGTCAAATGCCTTGAAGATCGTATGCGTTATGGAAATTAATTGATTAACTGTAGAATCACCGGGACGAAAACCAGACTGATTCGGGTTAAGTAATTCATTTGTAACAAGATGCGAGTACAAAGTGTCGTACATGAGCTTTTCCAGTACTTTCCCAAAAATTGGTAGAAGAGAAATTGGACGGTGGTAGTTCCCCTTGACATTTTTTTCATTTTTCTTATGAACTGACACTACATTTGCAAATTTCCAAATTTCGGGGAATACACCACGTCTCAAGCAATTTTTGAATATTATTTTAAGTGGAATAACCAACGCAGCATCACCTAATTTTATCATTCTAACAGATATTTCATCCCAGCCATGTGCTTTATTAGGATTAAGTGACCTAATGATGTTCAGAATCTTTTCATCAGAAATGGGAAAATCACTTATTATAGAAGAAGTTGCTGGAGCATCTTGTGGAAGTTCACTACCTGTGTCAATCGTCGTACACTGAAGTATAAAATAGTCATTAAATAACTGTGCCTTTTCAGTAAAGTCCGTTATAAATATCCCGTTCTCAAGAAGAGGTGGTATTATTGGAATCTTGGCCTTGTTTAGGACGGGGTTGATTAGGGACCAATATGTTTTACAAGAAGTCCCGGGGTTTGCTAATGTATTTCCTGCCTTAAGGAAGTAATTTCGTTTGGCATCCTCAATCAGTTTCTTACCCTTGGATATCATTTTCTGTATTCCTTCTAGTTTGTCATTTGGCTGGCCCCTACTCACGAAATTTCTATAAGCATGATTCTTTTTCCTCAGAAAATTTTTAACATTCTGGGTTATCCAAGGTGCTTCCTGAGGTCTAATCGGTTTAACTTTGTTGGGTATAAAATTGGTATAAATGTTTAGCAAAACTTCATTCAATTTGGATTTCTCTATTCATTAATTCCCTGCATTCATTTTATTTTCGAAACACATTCTTCCACATAAGGAGCGTTTTCTGAAGTGCTAAAGGGCCTGGTGTCAAATATTTTCACGAGGGCGTATCTCCAAACTACCCCCGAAGAGCTCCCTTTACTTCGCCCATTGCCCCAAAACGTGACTGCGTCACGGTTGCAACATAAGGGCCTACTCACACCAAGTGCTAAGGACCCCCATGGCTGTCTCCATCACGCCACTGGCTCTTAATCATCTTTAGCAACTCAATACATAATCCACAGACATGTGAGGTAAATGTAACTCTGCCCGCCTTTCGGCAATAAATTTCCTCATGTTTTGGATGTGTCTACACGGGAGGGGGAAATGCGTTTGGAGTAGTTTTGTTGTCCACCTACTCTACTCTAGCTGCGTTTTTGTTGTCCCGAGAGGTACTCTTGTGCCCCTCAATGGAAGGGCAATCTGAAGAGCTCTGAAATGGTACTCTCTTACCCCCAAGATGGTACTTTGAAATGCCTTTCTATGGGTACTCTAAACCATATGGGGGATTCCAGAGTACTCCGACGGTACTCTTGAGTACTTCTGAAAACCATGTTTTCCCGTCACTCATCGAAATATCATCGATGAAATGAATGGTAATATAGGAAAGCAACTGTCGTCATAAGGTGATAAAATTGTAAACAAAAAACATCAATCGATGAGATTAGGTTTATTTCATAAAGTTGCACTTGGGCCAAGTACAGTTTCAAACGTGCTTAGTGAAAGCCCTTGAATTTATCTTATCGAAATGTAAACGACGGCGAAGTATAAATACAACTTTGGCAGACGCCACTGAAATAAATTGTGAATATTTGCTAACCTCTCTCTTCTTGTTATTTGTCATATCGAGCTCTTCTCTCAAATCATGCTCTGTCTGCAAATGGCTTTCTTCTAATTCTTCGTTTAGATCACGGAGTGCTTCCTGTGAAGATAAGAAATAAGCCTTCGTCACAAGAATCGATATCCAGATCAATCAGCAAGTACCAAGCATTGGATAATTGCTTTTTTAAACTTGATCCCAAGCAACTCAAAGTAACAGCATACGTTCCAAATCTTTAAAAAGGCTGGTGTAAAATTCAATGACCTATTTCTTTAAACTGAATGACTTCAAAGAAACTTTAGCTAATTCTCTGTTATTCTACCGTTGGAATTTTCTGAAATCTTCAATATTTTCAGAATTAGAGTGTTTTTCTTCTTTTTCAAGAATTCAAAAAAACATTTTCAAAAAAACTTAAAACAATCGTAGTTTCTAAACTGTTTGACGTAACATGAAATACTTTCGAAGAAAACCATAGTTTTTGAATGCCTACAATATGGTATCAAGCAAAAGTCTGTCACTCGTCTGGTTTATGATTTAGAAATTTGGTGATGTCACATCCTCAAATGAGTTGAAATGTAAGATACGCTGTAATTTCCAAAAATATTCAAAATTTCTGAAAAGTCCAACGGCAGAATTATAGATAAGTATCTGAAGTTTCTTTCAAGCCATTCAATCAGAAGAAATAGGTCATTGAATTTTACACCCACATTTTTACGCCGAGATAAAGATTTGGAACCTATGCTCAAAGTAACGCACCCTGGTTAACTGATGTCACAACCGTACATGTAATGATAATCAAGCCCATAACAAAATGTTTGGTGTTTTGGCCTGGTGCTTACTCTATCCATTAAAATCAAGGATGGCAGCAATTTTTCAGTTGAATCAGCTTAAACGAGTGTTACTATGCCGTATAGTCTATATGCATCACTTTCATTATATTAAAATCTAAATGTTTCGGACGGAAAAATTTCACACACGAAATTTTGGACACAAAACTTTTGGATACAAATGGAAAGATTGGAAACAAATTTCCTGTTTTGTAGCTCATTGATAAAATTCTTTCCCCTGAACTGAGTTATATTAGCATAGAATTAACCTAATTCTAACCAAAAATCGGCAACGAAGGTTTCAAATAGAATTATCATGGATAAAAGGTGTACGGTAGTCAAACAACGTTTCGACGCTTATAAACGGCGATTAGACCAAAAAAGTTCAGAACAAGATTTGCTCCAAAACTTTAACCGTCTGAAACTGTTGATGTAGCCTACGCGTAGACCCATTGCGTAGGCTACTGTTGATGTGGATGTAGTTGACCAAGAGCAAAAAGACGATTTTTGTGTAGATAGGCCTAAAGTATGTGGTGCTTCGGCCTTGATCGTCTCAATTCCTTGGCGTGACAATTAAATATTAAAGTGTTCATTACCATTATACAATATTCATTAATTTGTGTTGTGTTTTATCTGCATCTTCATTCCTGTTCTCTGCAATTTAAAACGGTTTGCAGGCCATATCGAAGCACACAAAACATCCACCATTACAAAATCTTGTTCTGCTCACATGTGACACAGAGTTGTCATGCGCAGCGAAATTGTCTTCTGCGCGAAATATAACTGAAGAGGGAAAAGTTCTTTCTTCCTCCCTTCCTCCGATCTCCCCTTCCATATCCCTTCGCTGCGCATGAAAACTCTGTGTCACATGTGAGCAGAACAAGATTTTGTAATGGCGGATGTTTCGTGTGCTTCGATATGGCCTGCAAACCGTTTTAAATTGCAGAGAACAGGAATGAAGACGCAGATAAAACACAACACAAATGAATGAATATTGTATAAAGGTAATGAACACGTTAATATTAAATTTTCAGGCCATGGAATTGAGACGATCAAGGCCAAAGCACCACATACTTTAGGCCTATCTACACAAAAATCGTCTTTTTGCCCTTGAGTTGACATGCAACGTCGAACTTAACCCACTTTATGCCCACCGTCTTTAGTGACTAAGCCTTTTGTTGTTGGTAGGATTCAAATTCCTTCGCAACAGCAGAGGCCACTTGATTGGCCTCTTTGATCAAACACGCTCAGCTTCGAGTTACAAGTTGTTAAGAGAAAGGTGTTGAGTGATATTTAAACCTTTGCAGTAAATCCCCGCATATAAAAACCCGCCTTTTTGAGAGCCAGGCTACACTAGGTTCTTATTTTGAAGGTACTTAGATTAAATTCAGGGCATGAAAGTCCTTCAAAGTTCTTTTTTGAAGAGTTCTTTGTGAAAACCTTCCAAGAGTCATCGCCAAGAGATCGTTTGTTTTGGTAATGTTGATGACTATTTCTAAGCTTACAATAGCAAGGAAGAAAGTAGAGATTTCAACAGCCAAAATTAGGACCGAAATGAACAACTCATTTTTCCCCGGACATCAAGAAACCAAGGTCCGGTGCTGCTAGGCAATTTCTTAAATTTTTGGGTCATTTTGCAAGCAAAAGTTTCTCATGTATTTCTTATACTTTTAATGCCGGAAGCGTAGAGTTAATTTTGCTTTATCAAAAGGGCTCCCAAATTACTTAGCAAGATCCCAAAACAAGTAAACAACATAATTCGCACTCAAAATAATGTCCAAACAGTTGCTATAACTGTACACTTTCAAAACATTTTTGAGTGCGATAGAAAGATCAAAATTGTAGATTACACAAGTTTCTTAGCATTTTCAATTCAGGTAGGGTCGTTTCTTAACTTTCGAAAAATTGAGACTACCGTTTCTTATAAGCAGTTTCTTATAAAAAAATGAGTGTAAGGACGGTCAAATACTTAGGTAAACAGTCTGTAGGCTCTTACTTTTGTATGTTCTAATATGCAGGGATATACTGAAGTTCTTATCTTCATCAAGACTCAGTGCTACTCACAAGATCTGCTACAGTTTCCTGCAGTTGCTCAATTTCTTCTTCCAAGGCTAGATTCTTGTCAGTTAGAGTTTCGACCATTTCTTCTGCACCAAGAGCTGAATCAACCTGGTAGGAAAATATGAAAGAATTGGCTTGCTATGCTCTCACCATGTGACGAGGTGAAACAAAAATAAATCAATAGCTGGATTGCGGATAGCTTTTTCAAAGCAAAGAACCTTACGAACACGAACGAGGTATCAGCATGTAGCTAAAATGCCCAGCTAGATTCTTTTAAGATGCAGCTTGGTCAGTTAAAGTCATGACTACCCCTCTGAAAAAGAAGTTTCAGACAAATGCTGATTTATTTATTTCTCGGAGTTTCCCCTCCTTTTTCAGTCCATGTTTTGAAAGATGTGAAAAAAGTCAAAACCCAGATTTTTAAGGGATATGGAATTCTATTAAGGAGCAGAAGCCAGTCATCTTGCAAACTTTGCATTTCCCCCAGACAACTTCAAACCATTCTGTAGGTTTAGTTTTCACAAAATGTTGACTTGAAAAGGATGGTGATTATTTCACTCTTAATGAGAAATGTAGGATTCAAAACGTTCCTTGCATCTGGCCCTTGGGATGGTTATCCTAGCTTAAAGTGACCATGCAGCATCCCCAAAGACAGCCAAGCATTTCAACTATATGGAGATACAAATCAGTTGTCAATACATATGAATCAAGTATTCTTTAAAGCCTGGTTCTCATATAATCTCAACCCGACGGCGACCCATCGGCGTCACTACTGCGTAGCAAAAGTTGAACTGCCGGCGATTCGTCGGTGACCCATCGGCGACCTATCGGCGACATGTTGCCGGCAGGGCGCCGTCAACCATCTCTCAGTGTCCATTCCCCCCTGATCCTCGTATTTGATTGGCTTGCTATGGTCACCTGATCACAGGGCATGCAAGTGATTCGCTGACGCATCGCCGGCAGTGCGCCGCCTCATGTTCTCATATAATTTTCATTGGCGCCGGTGCCGCAGCAGAGTGAAAAAGTTGAACTCAGCTCAACTTTTTCGAATGACTGCGGCAGGACGCCGGCAGTCGGCGCCCCATCGGCGCTGACTGTTCTCATTAAAATTAGACTACCGGAGCAAGGTCACCGGTGGGTCGCCGATGGGTCGCCGGCAGGTCGCCGATGGTTTGAAGCTATATGAGAACCAGGCTTAATAAAACGACAATGTACTGAGAAATTGATAAAATACAACGTTTCGAGCTTTGCTCTTCATCAGGTGACACCTGATGAAGAGCGCAAAGCTCGAAACGTTGTGTTTTATCACTTTCTCAGTACATTGTCGTTTTATTAAAGAATTCTTGATTCATATGCCTACGACTACACGCAAACAAATATTGTTATCTAATCAGTTGTCAATACAGTACGTCCCCGCATATAAGAAACGGACATATAAGAAACTGCAGCTTGCCAGCAAAGAAAATATTTTCTCCTTTATAAGAAACCAGGCAGCCTGATTTTGTCCAGTTTCATAAATGATGCAAAGTTGAAAAATATTCAACCACACTGCCGTTTTTCTGTGTAGCTTCAGTACTAAAATGAGTAAAATCTGCTCAACGTCTAGATATACAGTATCTCATATTTGATTCATCTATTATCATTTCTTGGAACATGCCCCACTGCCGTATGGACGAACACCATTCATGTTTATCCATATTTGTATAACTATGTATTGAGGATGGAGACTAACCTTATAGCCTTTTTTTTTTACTTTAAAAACAGCGGGATATAAAAATAAAAGTTTGTATGCCATGAAAACACATGTTAACTCCTCCTATTCAGAAATGTACCTGTTCTTTTAGCTCATCGATGGATTCTTCTGCGATCTGAAACCGAACGGAGATAATCGAACATCAGTAATATTTTCGCAACGCCAGGGTAGATCAAATAAAGTTAAAAATATTTAAAGGCTGTGGTCTGCTAGCTACTCACCAGATCCTACCGGGTGCGCCAAAATAAACTATGCACGTTTGGCAGGCCACGATAAATCGTACACTGGACCGATTCTGACGATTCATGACTTAATCTTTAGCAGAAAGCCTGAATTAGATTCTAGGACTTTTTGCAAATTTTTTCGTTTTCAGTATTTAGAGCTGAAAGCGAATTTCTTAATATGCTCGTTTTCGAAAACATTGAAAACGATCAAAAAAACGTCGATCAAATTTTAAAAGATTCAACATGAATGAACAAAGAGAAAACATTTTCAGGGGGACTTGGGGGTTTAGTGCAAACTCTCATACAGCAGATTACAATTGGTCGATTTCTAAATCGCAAATCATCACGAACAAGCTCTCTCTTTGTCCATTCATGTCGATTCTTTAGAAAACTTGATCGATGTTTTTTTATCGTTTTCAGTGTTTTCGAAAACTAAAATGTTAGAAGACTAGCTTCTAGCTCTAAAAACCGAACATGAAAAAATTTGCAAAAGATCCCAGTATCTAATTCAGGCTTTATGCTAACGATTAAGTTATAAATCGTCAGAATCGGTCCAGTGTACGATTTATTGTGGCCTGCCAAACGTGCATAGTTTATTTTGGCGCACCCGGTATAACACTTGTTATCATTGTGTGGGCAACACATCAATAGACATTTTTACTTGCTAGAAAAGAGATTTGGATCGAGCATCCATCTAAATCTGGTAAACATTGAGAAGGATAAAGAAAGCACGACTCCCATTCTTGGTAGAGACACGACTAGCTGTGGCTGAGGCAATACAGTAAGAACCCGCAAAATAGAAACCAGTATTTTCAAACCAGCCTGTTTCGTTTCCTATTAAAAGGACATTATTCTTGAAACAGGCTGAAAGGTTGCTTATCACATGGTTAAGAAACCTTCAGATATTTCAACTTAGATTTTTAAAGAAAACCCAGAGCAAACACTATCGAACAGTATTTTCTTGTTACCTACAATCCTTGCCAAAACAACTTGAAAAAAACATATAATTTCTCTGCTTTCTTGTGTGACGAAGCATCCAGAAGACATTGCAGGAAATTTACTGTTTTTCTTTTTCCCACCCCCCCCCCCTGCCCCCCTGAACAATGTTGGTCTGAAGCACTGATCACCAAATATGAAGGAAATGGCTTTGGCTGCGTTTTTGTGCCCGTGAGAAATGCGTATTTGCACAAGAAACCAACATTGTAGGGGGGAAGGGGGGAGAGCTGCGCAAAAATATGTGATTTTTTTCAAGAGTTTTGGCAAGGATTGTAGCATTAGCTTGAAATTTACTCAACCCTAGCTTACATGCCAAGTATATACGTAGATTGAGATGCTTTTGAAGAAGTCTCTAAAAATGTTTGGCACCTGATTGTAACAAAGAATGTTCGATATGAATCTATTTGGGATTCTCCTATAAGAAACATTCCTAAATCAGGCTGACAGGTTTCTTATATGAGGGCACCATTTCTCAAAAAAATCAGCCTTGGGTTTCTTGTAAAGTGGTTTCTATTTTGCAGGTTCTTACTGTAACTTTTCTCCACATCTCAGAACACTTTTCAGCGAGTTAATCAACGATAACTTTGTTCAAACTGACTTACGAGTGGCTCAGTTTATACACTGGCAAGTTTTTTATTAGCCTCTTGGCGTGGTTTCTCGTTATTTTCATTCACCGTCAGCTGACTTTGTTGTGTACCAATTTCAAAACAAAAAGCGAGCATACTTAGAGTTTCATTTTGCGAGTTTGCAAATCGAAGTTTGCTGTTTTCAACCGTTGTTATTCAAATGAAAGAAAAGTCAGCTAAAGATGAATGAAAATAACGAGAAACAAAGCAAAAAGACCAATAACACTTGCCTGGCCTTGCCTGTTTGCAAACTAAGCCATTGCTAACTCACTTTGCGCAAAGTAGTCGATATAATTAACTCTCTGAAAAGTGTTCCAAGATCCAAAGCAACTTCATGCCAGCCATGTATCTACCAAGAAAGGGGGTCGTGCTTTCGTTTCCTTCTCAGATTTGCCAGATTTGGACGCTCGATCCAAACCTCTTTTCTAGCAAGTAAAAGGGTTTATTTAGGTAATAAACTTAGGCTGCTTTTCCACTAGCCCGGGTTAAAACAAAAACGGATTGAAAGTTATCCGGTTTTAAAATGAGCCAATAGAAACGCTAGCCTTACTTAACGTGAACTCGTATTTATTTGTTTTCAGTCTTTTCCACCAGTCGTTGATAGTGATTTCAATTAGTGATCTAGTGATCCAAGTTTTAATTAGTTCTAATCAATTTAATCAGTTTTAATTAGGGATTTAGTGATCCAAGAATGAAACACTTCCCTGCTCGCCATTTTGATTGTAGATTTTTGAAAAATCAACAACCAAAATAGCAGCTAGGGAAGTTCGAATGCCTTTAAAAATCATTATCCTTGTAGAAGCATTCTTTGCGTAAAACCAGCGATGAAACATGTTAACGGAGATATCAACCAAATATGACCATCTGAGAATGAAAGACTTATCTAATTGCAATTTTAATTACTGATTTTTGAAAAATCAACAACCAAAATAGCAGCTAGAGAAGTTCGAATGCCTTTAACAATCCTCATCCTTGTAGAAGCATTCTTTGCGTAAAACCAGCAATAAAACATGTTAACGGAGATATCAACCAAATATCACCATCTGAGAATGAAAGACTTATCTAATTGCTATTTCAAATACTGATTTTTGAAAAATCAACAACCAAAATAGCAGCTAGAGAAGTTCGAATGCCTTTAACAATCCTCATCCTTGTAGAAGCATTCTTTGCATAAAACCTGCGATGAAACATGTTAACGGAGATATCAACCAAATATGACCATCTGAGAATGAAGACTTATCTAATTGCCATTTTAATTACTGATTTTTCAAAAATCGGCAACCAAAATAGCAGTTAGAGAAGTTCGAATGCCTTTAAAAATCATCATCCTTGTAGAAGCATTCTTTGCGTAAAACCAGCGATGAAACATGTTAACGGAGATATCAACCAAATATCACCATCTGAGAATGAAAGACTTATCTAATTGCTATTTTAATTCCTGATTTTTGAAAAATCAACAACGAAAATAGCAGCTAGAGAAATTCGAATGCCTTTAAAAATCCTCATCCTTGAAGAAGCATTCTTTGCGTAAAACCAGCAATAAAACATGTTAACGGAGATATCAACCAAATATGACCATCTGAGAATGAAACACTTATCTAATTGCTATTTTAATTCCTGATTTTTGAAAAATCAACAACCAAAATAGCAGTTAGAGAAGTTCGAATGCCTTTAAAAATCCTCATCCATGTAGAAGCATTCTTAACGCAAATCCAGCAATGAAACATGTTAACGGAGATATCAACCAAATATGACCATCTGAGAATGAAACACTTATCTAATTGCTATTTTAATTCCTGATTTTTGAAAAATCAGCAACCAAAATAGCAGCTAGAGAAGTTCGAATGCCTTTAAAAATCCTCATCCATGTAGAAGCATTCTTAACGCAAATCCAGCAATGAAACATGTTAACGGAGATATCAACCAAATATGACCATCTGAGAATGAAACACTTATCTAATTGCTATTTTAATTCCTGATTTTTGAAAAATCAGCAACCAAAATAGCAGTTAGAGAAGTTCGAATGCCTTTAAAAATCCTCATCCTTGTAGAAGCATTCTTTGCGTAAAACCAGCAATGAAACATGTTAACGGAGATATCAACCAAATATCACCATCTTGAAGACTTATCTAATTGCCATTTTAATTCCTGATTTTTGAAAAATCAGCAACCAAAATAGCAGTTAGAGAAGTTCGAATGCCTTTAAAAATCCTCATCCTTGTAGAAGCATTCTTAACGCAAATCCAGCAATGAAACATGTAAACGGAGATATCAACCAAATATGACCATCTGAAAATGAAAGACTTATCTAATTGCCATTTTAATTACTGATTTTTGAAAAATCGGCAACCAAAATAGCAGTTAGAGAAGTTCGAATGCCTTTAAAAATCCTCATCCTTGTAGAAGCATTCTTAACGCAAATCCAGCGATGAAACATGTCAACGGAGATATCAACCAAATATCACCATCTGAGAATGAAAGACTTATCTAATTGCAATTTTAATTACTGATTTTTGAAAAATCATCAACCAAAATAGCAGCTAGAGAAGTTCGAATGCCTTTAAAAATCCTCATCCATGTAGAAGCATTCTTAACGCAAATCCAGCAATGAAACATGTTAACGGAGATATCAACCAAATATGACCATCTGAGAATGAAACACTTATCTAATTGCTATTTTAATTCCTGATTTTTGAAAAATCAACAACCAAAATAGCAGCTAGAGAAGTTCGAATGCCTTTAAAAATCATCATCCTTGTAGAAGCATTCTTTGCGTAAAACCAGCGATGAAACATGTTAACGGAGATATCAACCAAATATCACCATCTGAGAATGAAAGACTTATCTAATTGCTATTTTAAATACTGATTTTTGAAAAATCAACAACGAAAATAGCAGCTAGAGAAATTCGAATGCCTTTAAAAATCCTCATCCTTGTAGAAGCATTCTTTGCGTAAAACCAGCAATGAAACATGTTAACGGAGATATCAACCAAATATGACCATCTGAGAATGAAGACTTATCTAATTGCAGTTAGAGAAGTTCGAATTTTAATTACTGATTCTTTTGATGAAAATCGGAGATATCAACCAACCAAAATAGCAGAAAAATCATCAACCAAAATAGCAGCTAGAGAAGTTCGAATGCCTTTAACAATCCTCATCCTTGTAGAAGCATTCTTTGCGTAAAACCAGCAATAAAACATGTTAACGGAGATATCAACCAAATATGACCATCTGAGAATGAAACACTTATCTAATTGCTATTTTAATTCCTGATTTTTGAAAAATCAACAACCAAAATAGCAGTTAGAGAAGTTCGAATGCCTTTAAAAATCATCATCCTTGTAGAAGCATTCTTTGCGTAAAACCAGCGATGAAACATGTTAACGGAGATATCAACCAAATATCACCATCTGAGAATGAAAGACTTATCTAATTGCAATTTTAATTACTGATTTTTGAAAAATCATCAACCAAAATAGCAGCTAGAGAAGTTCGAATGCCTTTAACAATCCTCATCCTTGTAGAAGCATTCTTTGCGTAAAACCAGCAATAAAACATGTTAACGGAGATATCAACCAAATATGACCATCTGAGAATGAAGACTTATCTAATTGCCATTTTAATTACTGATTTTTGAAAAATCGGCAACCAAAATAGCAGCTAGAGAAGTTCGAATGCCTTTAAAAATCCACATCCTTATAGAAGCATTCTTAACGCAAATCCAGCAATGAAACATGTAAACGGAGATATCAACCAAATATGACCATCTGAGAATGAAACACTTATCTAATTGCTATTTTAATTCCTGATTTTTGAAAAATCAACAACCAAAATAGCAGCTAGAGAAGTTCGAATGCCTTTAAAAATCCTCATCCATGTAGAAGCATTCTTAACGCAAATCCAGCAATGAAACATGTTAACGGAGATATCAACCAAATATGACCATCTGAGAATGAAACACTTATCTAATTGCTATTTTAATTCCTGATTTTTGAAAAATCAACAACCAAAATAGCAGCTAGAGAAGTTCGAATGCCTTTAAAAATCCTCATCCTTGTAGAAGCATTCTTTGCGTAAAACCAGCAATGAAACATGTTAACGGAGATATCAACCAAATATGACCATCTGAGAATGAAAGACTTATCTAATTGCAATTTTAATTACTGATTTTTGAAAAATCAACAACCAAAATAGCAGCTAGAGAAGTTCGAATGCCTTTAACAATCCTCATCCTTGTAGAAGTATTCTTTGCGTAAAACCAGCGATGAAACATGTTAACGGAGATATCAACCAAATATGACCATCTGAGAATGAAGACTTATCTAATTGCCATTTTAATTACTGATTTTTGAAAAATCGGCAACCAAAATAGCAGCTAGAGAAGTTCGAATGCCTTTAAAAATCCACATCCTTATAGAAGCATTCTTAACGCAAATCCAGCAATGAAACATGTAAACGGAGATATCAACCAAATATGACCATCTGAGAATGAAACACTTATCTAATTGCTATTTTAATTCCTGATTTTTGAAAAATCAACAACCAAAATAGCAGCTAGAGAAGTTCGAATGCCTTTAAAAATCCTCATCCTTGTAGAAGCATTCTTTGCGTAAAACCAGCAATAAAACATGTTAACGGAGATATCAACCAAATATGACCATCTGAGAATGAAGACTTATCTAATTGCCATTTTAATTACTGATTTTTGAAAAATCGGCAACCAAAATAGCAGCTAGAGAAGTTCGAATGCCTTTAAAAATCATCATCCTTGTAGAAGCATTCTTTGCGTAAAACCAGCGATGAAACATGTTAACGGAGATATCAACCAAATATGACCATCTGAGAATGAAACACTTATCTAGTATCTATCCTTATTACTGATTTACAGAGGCATCCTCATTCAAAGCATTTAAAGAAGCTTTGAAAAAAAGTTTATTTATTTATTCACACATTCAATATTGTAATTAAATTAGGGTGTTACTTTGTATTTATTTTTAATTTAATTTGCAAGGTTTTATGCACGGCCCCCTGAAAAGGTTTTATGCACGGCCCCCTGAGGCAGATATGTAGATATATTCTTCTTCTTTCGATCTAGGCTCATGCTTGCTCTTAAAAACAATTTTTGGAATGCACAACGATCGCGATAGCTACCTGGGTTTCAGAGAAACTTTTGCGGCTTTGTTTGTTTTGATTAACGGGTTGAGAGAATTTCTTTTGTCTGCGCTCGATAATCGCTTTGAATTGCAGTGTCAATCAAAAGCAACTCATGCTATTGTCTTACAAATCTGTCCTTGTTATTCACACTAGGGGGAAGACTTGTGAATCCTCCCAAGAGGATAGAACGTGCCAAGGCCTAGGTATAGTTGGTCGTTGTAATGAAATAAATGTATAGTCCCAGATTTTTAGTAGAGATTGAACAATAGAACGTGCTATTTTCAAGTCAGTGCTGTAAGGTAAGAATATAAGGGAAATTTGCTCGTGATTTTAGCACGTTTTTTAAGGCGAACTCGGAGGAACTTTCTCGAGAAAATCCCATGTAAAATCTGAACGGAGTGATCGATTTTAGCCAGGAAAAATTCTAAAAATAACTGAAAATGTTGGCTATTCAGTGAGACATTGTAAAACAATATTGCTTATACCAGGTGAGTCAGAAAAAAGAATTCCCGCTTGGAAGGCCACAGCTCTATGAATATCAAAGCAATAATATTGGAAAATGTCTTGTTTTATTGCCAATATGTTCAATTAGGTTCAGTAATTTACCCGGGCCTTAATCGGCCGTTCCTCCTCGTCGATATGGGTGATTTTCTGCAGAAAGCCCCTTCGAAAAACCTGCAAAAACGAATGAAAACGATGAGCACATTTTCCTTCCTAAAACTGATGACACTCAAATAAATTCATGTATTTTGTCCTCTTGGAAGAATGGAATCCCCTTGAATAGATCATCGATACCAAGGGGAGGACTTGTTCATTCTCCCAAGAGGATAGCACGTGCTAAAGCGCCCATAAGTCATTGCTGTAAGGCCATTGTAAGGCAGAAATGTAAGGGAAATTTGTTCATGATTTTGGGCACGTTTTGAAGGTTTTTGAAGAGGCTTTCTCGAGCAAATCCCTCATAATTTCAGAATGGAGTGGCCGATTTCAGTCAGGTAAATTTTATAGTAGATTTGAACGTTTCTACTATAAAACTATACATTTGCCGATATCACTGTCTTGATATCCAGGGAGCCGTGACCTTTCAAACGGGGATTCTTTTTTCTGACTCACCCGATCGTAAAATTATTTTGATGTTACATACCTGTAGGTCATTATCAAGCTTGTCTCGTTCTGCTGAAATCTCACTCAGCTGATTGCTCATTTCTTTGAACTGTTTTTGAATGCTTTGCAACTCCGTTTTATCCCCCGAAGACATTTCCTTCATTCTAAAATGTAGAATAACACTCAAATTACATAAAAGACCAAAATAATAAAGTTAGGGACAGAGCAAAATTTATTATATTACATGGCCGGTGGAGAACAAAAATTCTTGCAAAAATATCTGCTCGCCCTGTATGAAATTCTTGCCAAAAAACCAACTGCCCATGAACAACAAATGTTGTATCGTACCACCGATGAATTAGCCAAAGACCATAACATAATCAATTCTTGCCTTTACGAGACTTTAAGAAATCGACTTTGAAGATGAAGAGAAATGACTGATGAATCGTTCTTGCAAGTAACTGACAAGGACATTTTGCGTCATGTTGATACACATCCAAGCATTTCTCAACTTGCATGATCCACAATTTTGGCCTCAAAATTAGCCATTTGATATTTCAAACTTCATCTTGAGCTTATAAAAAGGTACTGACCTACTTCTGTACAAGCTAAAAAAAAGTAGTTGCCCCGTTACGTTTTGCACCGGCCATGTTATAAAATAAACTTTGCACTGTCCCTTACCACGTCTGTTTGTAAATAATTACGATAATGTACCGGGTGAGTACAAAATTGGAACCTACCGGGTGACCCAGAAAAAAGTGACCCAATGCAATCTGTTACAGAAAATTAAGTGAGTGGCTGATTGAAATATTTCAAACGTTGTTGTGTCCTTAAAAGACTAGCCTATGCTATGAGTATTTTTCGCAATTTTTTCGGCACGGTAAATTTCCAGAATTAAAGATTTCGAATAAAAGGGGCATGCCTAAAATCCTCAAAAAGTCGTCAAAAACAGGGGGTCGATTTACAGCCATTTCAAATCTTCAAAACAACGAGGAGCGTGTTTCATTTTAACCTGGGAATAGGCAACAACCCAGTGGGCAGTCTTCAGAGCAAGTTCATAGTCCCTACGTACTTAAAGATATTCTCAGGCAAAAAGAAGCACGCTCCTCGTTGTTTTGAAGACCTGAAATGGCTTCAAATCGATCCCCTGTTTTCGACGATATTTTGAGGATTTCAAGCCAGCCCTTTTCATCAAAATCCTTAATTTGGGAACTTTACCGTGCCCAAAAAAATTGCAAAAAATACTCATAATATAGACCAGTCTTTTAACGACAGAGCAACGCTTGAAATATTTCAATCGGCCACTTACCTTTTTTTTCTTGAACAGATTGCGTCGGGTCACTTTTTTCTGGGTCACCCGGTATATGGAAAATCTTCAAAAATTTCCCCATGTTACTGATCTTTACATTTTCTTTTTATGTAGCTGCGTCAAAGGTTAAAGGCGCAGGGTCACGTAAAGTAAACAAATTTCTTTCAAAAGACGATTTTTCTGTATTTTTGATAGGCCATGCCAAACAGATTTTTCATTATTTTTCTTAAAATGAAAGAGTTACTTTCAACAGGGACTTTTGAATGTCGTAGAGAAACAAATGAAACATTCATCTTTTGTAAGATTACAGAGATATCGATGGATTTCGAAGAGCACCTTTATTGTGGATTCACCCCATCAACCAAAATTTGTGCAGGACACAATGGACACGTGTGGGGAACAATATAGATGATAGAGACAACAGGTTTTTTTATGGTTAGGTGGCCCAGCCCCTTTAAATGGATTGTTCTTCCAAGAGAACGACATTGAAATTAGGGCATGAAAACCCGTATTTTGAGCAATAGTTGGACAGAAATACATAATCTGAATTAGACAGAAATGCATAATCTGAGATTTATATTACGGATCGACTTCTGTACGACTTAAAGGGGCTCCGTCTCCAAATTTCGGTCGAAACGGTGATTTTGAAGTTTTTTGATCGGCAATGTCACACAGACCTTTACCTGTTATTTCGAAAATGAAAGCATCCTTTAGAAGATGAATCTATCTTTGTACTTTACAGAGAAAAATCCAAGCATTCATATCTTTTACTATTGCTCGGATATAAGTAGATTTTTAACGAGCACTTTTTGGTGGCTTGGGTGAAGCCACCAAACAAACTGCAGAAAACAGTGGGGAACAATGGACACGTGCGGTGTTTACAGATTAGTTTACAATAGACGATTACGCTAAAGATGGCGGCAAGGAACTTTTTACCAAGATGCACTGCGTTCTTTAATGGAATTCCTATAGAATCGTTAAAGATTCGTAATTCGAACCCAATGCATCTTGGTAAAAAGTTCCCTGCCGCCATCTATAGCGTAATCGTCTATTTGGCGACGGAACCCATTCAAAGAGTTTCATCAGTGACATAAGAAACCAATCAAAGTGGCAGTGCAACATTAAAAGTATCATTTAATACAAAGATAATGTGTAAGGTATCATGCCATTATCGATACTTACTTGACAATTGCTTCTTTAAGCCTCGTGTTTTGTTGTTCATATTTCTTTATCTCTGCATTTGCAGCAACTCCCTCAATTCCTAGGAAATACACGACAGAGAAGCTTCTCATAACTGAATTCCTCGTAATACTCACAACTTAAAGGGGCTCCGTCGTCAAAATGTAAACAAATCTCTACGTGAAGATTGCTATATCTACGTGAAGATTGCTACAAACTTTCCCAATAACATGGTAATTACCACAATCACTGACTTCATTACGTAAAATCTCTACGTGAAGATGATTGCTACAAAATTTCCCAATAACATGGTAATTACCACCATCACTGACTTCATTACGTAGAATTTCTACGTGAAGATTGCTATATCTACGTGAAGATTGCTACAAACTTTCCCAATAACATGGTAATTACCACAATCACTGACTTCATTACGTAAAATCTCTACGTGAAGATTGCTATATCTACATGAAGATTGCTACAAAATTTCCCAATAACATGGTAATTACCACAATCACTGACTTCATTACGTAAAATTTCTACGTGAAAAGTGCTATATCTACGTGAAGATTGCTACAAAATTTCCCAATAACATGGTAATTACCACCATCACTGACTTCATTACGTAAAATTTCTACGTGAAGATTGCTATTTCTACGTGAAGATTGCTACAAAATTTCCCAATAACATGGTAATTACCACCATCACTGACTTCATTACGTAAAATTTCTACGTGAAGATTGCTATTTCTACGTGAAGATTGCTACAAAATTTCCCAATAACAATTTCTACATGAAGATTGCTATATCTACGTGAAGATTGCTACAAAATTTCCCAATAACATGGTAATTACCACCATCACTGACTTCACTACGTAAAATTTCTACGTGAAGATTGCTACAAAACTTTCCCAATAACATGGTAATTACCACAATCACTGACTTCATTACGTAAAATCTCTACGTGAAGATTGCTATATCTACATGAAGATTGCTACAAAATTTCCCAATAACATGGTAATTACCACCACCACTGACTTCATTACGTAGAATTTCTACGTGAAGATTGCTATTTCTACGTGAAGATTGCTAAAAAATTTCCCAATAACATGGTACTTACCACCATCACTGACTTCATTACGTAGAATTTTTTACGTAGAATTTCTACGTGAAGATTGCTATTTCTACGTGAAGATTGCTACAAAATTTCCCAATAACATGGTACTTACCACCATCACTGACTTCATTACGTAGAATTTCTACATGAAGATTGTTATTTCTACGTGAAGATTGCTAAAAAATTTCCCAATAACATGGTACTTACCACCTTCACTGACTTCGTTACGTAGAATTTCTACGTGAAGATTGCTATTTCTACGTGAAGATTGCTACAAAATTTCCCAATAACATGGTAATTACCACCATCACTGACTTCACTACGTAAAATTTCTACGTGAAGATTGCTACAAAATTTCCCAATAACATGGTACTTACCACCATCACTGACTTCATTACGTAGAATTTCTACGTGAAGATTGCTATTTCTACGTGAAGATTGCTACAAAATTTCCCAATAACATGGTACTTATCCCCATCACTGACTTCATTACATAGAATTTCTGCGTGAAGATTGCTATTTCTACGTGAAGATTGCTACAAAATTTGCCAATAACATGGTACTTACCACCATCACTGACTTCATTGCGTAAAATTTCTAACTCCAGTGTCACTTCTTCTATCTTCTCCTGTAGTGATTCATTCTCGGTTTGAAGACTTTCATACTGAGTGAAAAGAAAATTTTCCACATCAAAAACCTCTAGCTAACGTCCAATTACGTTTCAGAGAATAAGGATCGATTTGGTTGATATTTCGGGTTTTTGCTAAATTAGGCCCAGAAGCTGAGCAGTAAGTTTTTTAATTACACCCAAAGAATAAGAGTATTAAATCGCCCCCCAATCGGATTTTTAACAAAATAAATTAAATACCCCGTGGCAGATGTGTAGATATATCTTTCTTCTTTCGATCTATGCTTATGTTTGCTCTTAAAAACAATTTCTGGAATGCACAACGAGCGAGCTAGCTACCTGAGTTTTAGAGCAAATTTTGCGGCTTTGCTTGTCTTGAATTACGGGTTGACAGAATTTCCTTTGTCTGCAGTCGCCAATCGCTTTGAATTGAGGTGTCAATCAAAGGCAACTCATGCTACTGTCTCGCAAAATCTTTCCTGGTTTACTACTGCATTATGCACCTTCAAAACTGAGCATTTCTTAAAAACTGTATTGATTTTCCTCAATCAGTTCATGCACCCTTTCACAAAATATAGAAACGCCATAATTCTGAACAAAATGATAATATCAAAACGTTCTCTCGGGAATTATGGCAAATAACTTGAAGCTCCCTTCAAGCAATTCATTCGAAAAAAGGGCAATAAAATTTCACACGATTGATTTTAAAGTTTTGGGAAAATTTGATGCCTATGCTGGTTCTGAAACTGGTCGGTTCGGTTTACTAGATATCAAAACTAAGCTGTAGGCAAGTCCACCACCATTTCCTTTTCTTTTAGTATATACCCGCTGTAAGATTTTGTTTCCTAAATCTTTCAGTTGATTATGTGTCTTGTACGACGAGTTGTAATTTGGTAATTTGTTTTAATGACCATTGTTTTAAGACACGCGCATTTATCTAACTTTAAAAGCTAAATATTGTTACCTCAAATAGTTCGCTGCCCATCGGCAGCCTCGTCAGTGAGTTAGTATATATAGTATAGTATGGTATGGTATGGTATGGTATGGTATGGTGTGGTGTGGTGTGGTGTGGTGTGGTGTGGTGTGGTGTGGTGTGGTGTGGTGTGGTGTGGTGTGGTGTGGTGTGGTGTGGTGTGGTGTGGTGTGGTGTGGTGTGGTGTGGTGTGGTGTGGTGTGGTGTGGTGTGGCGTGGTGTGGTGTGGTATGGTGTGGAATAGTATAGTATAGTATTCTCTGTTTGTTTGTTTGTTTGTTTGTTTGTTTGTTTGTTTTTGTATGCGGTGCACTTTGGTTGCATGTATCTATATGTAGTGGCCATGGGGTACACACGGCCTTTTGCTCCTCGTGGTATCACCTTAGCAGTATCGCAAAGAAATTCTGTAAGTAGGCTAATCACATGCATTGTAGTTTTCTACATGGAATAAACATAGAATAGTGGGTACCTTCTCCTCTGCCATTTCTTTGTCTAAAGTTGCCATCTCAACAGCTTCTTGCAAGTCGACTGTTTCTTCATTATGCCTTGCTAGTTGTTCTTGAGCTTCTCTCAGTTCCTACAATGTAAACAATCTTTTTCATACCTTGCAATTGAAAAACAAGAGAAACTTCTCGACTCAAATAATTCTACCTGCTTGAAAGGGCTGGGTCATGGAAAATCTGTCCAAACAGGGATTTTGCGCTTGCTTGGAAGCTAATATCATACAGAAGTTGCAACATTGTTTTCAAAATGAAAGCGTTATTTAGTTGATGAATGATTGTATTTCATGGAGCAGCAAACTAAAAAAACATTCATCTGTTGTAAGATTGCAGAGATATAAGCATATTTTACACGATGACTTCGGAGGGCATTTACCTTTTCCACCAAAATAAATGCAGAAACAATGGAAACATGCATAAACAATATAGATTACAGGTTTGTTTACAGTTTTGTGACCCAGCCCCTTTACAGCAGCAACCTGCAACGGATAAAACACCTACAAGAAAGGCTTCTTTTTAATCATAACTTTAGTTCTATTCGACATAGTATCACACATACACTGCACAGTGCTAGGCTGCAAAATCATCGCTACGAAAGCATTTGTTATTTTTACACCTAATTCAAAAGATAACATGTAGAACAAGCAACGATATCCAAAGACCTGGGCCGGGTTGTTCAAACCACGATTAGCGCTAATCTTGGATTAAAAGCATGATTGGCCCCATGATTCCGTAGTCGTTGCATGGTCCTAATCCAGTGTTAGCCTAATACCAGTTTTGAACAAGCGGGCCCTGCTTAACTATTTAAAACTGGCGATGTTGTTCAGTATAAAGACTGGTTTCTTCACTGCTTCACATCTCGTACGCTTTTTTGAAGATATGAAACGCCCCTCCGATTTATGCTCCGCTTTGGTTACCGTCAATATTCCCGTCAACGTCACCGTCAATGTTAAGTAGGAGCTCGGGGGCATTTTTATATGAAGGAGCTTAGTGTAGCAACCACAATATCGATGCATTTTTATGGCAGACTACGTTTCAACTGAATGGAAACCACCATGCTTACGGTTGTTTACCAGACATCACTTGAGACTTATTCCCTGAAGCCCAGGCCTGGCCAGGGGAGGTTCTCATCTTTTTTTATTCACCCGAAACAAAGACCTCACGTTGAGGGGCAATATCAACCAAACTAATGAATTAGACCTGATGAGGCCTGACTGAAATAACTTTACATCTGCAAGCAACTTTAAGAAATTTGAACGTGCCTATAAATATAATGAAGTTTTGAATATGAATCATTGCAACGTACTTACAGATGATACTTGTGTGTCTAGGCATTCAGCAATAAATGCATCCGAATAGATAAAAATATGACTTCCTTTTTGGCAAAAGAAATGTAACATCCTGTAGCTTAAAGGCCTACAGTCATCCATGATCATTTGTGCGCCGAATGAAAACCAAAACAAAAAGAGCATTGGCCAGAAATGACTCTCAGTCAAGATTTCATTCAAGATTCAAGATTCTATTCAAGAATCAAGATTTCCCTAAAGATTCAAGATTTCATTCAAGATTCAAGATTTCATTCAAGATTCAAGATTTCATTCAATATTCAAGATTTAGAGCCTATGCTGGTTTTAGTGCATCCTGGTTAACAATGTACTTACCTACGGCTTACCGTTGGGCTTGTTCTTAACTTGAACAACATTTCCTTCTTTCAACGAGTTTTGTCCAGGATTGTAGTACTATTTTCAGATAAACTAGTTTCTGAAAACTCACAGTCCTGTATCTTTGAACAAATTGAGAGATTTTTTGCTCACCTTGTTTAACAAAGTACCTTTAGCTTAACTTTTGGCTCGTTTCTAATTTGAACAACGTTTCTTTCTTTCAACGAGTTTTGACAAGATTGTAATACTAGTTTCTTACAAACCAGTTTCTTATACGGAAGAACAACTAAAGTTTCAAATCGAGCAATAAACACACAGTCATGTATCTCTGCAAACATTGAGGGGCTTTCCCTCGCCTTGTTTAATAAAAAAGCTTACCTTTTGGCTTGTTCTTAATTTGAACAACATTTCTTTCTGGGTTTCTATCCATCTTGCTTTGTACTCGGTGAGCTAAATTCAAAATAAATGAGAAGAGATGAGAATCTATCACAAAGGTAACCAGATATGAAAGACAAATATTACCTGTTGTTTGATTTGGACTGTGTAAACGAAACTCTTGACTTGTGTTCATAAAACAGATCCAGGTGTAAATAGATGATTCTTAGAATAAATATTTGCACAGAAAAGCACATGCAAAAATCAAGCTAATTTCATATTAATCAAACAATCTCCTAAAATTTTACTAAACTACAGGGTGTTTCAGAAAAACGCAACCCAATTACCGGGTGAGTCAAAAAAGGCCCGGCGTTTGAAAGGCTACTGCACCCTGAATATATAAGCAATGAAATTTTGCAATATCTAGTTGAATAGCTAACATGTGCAATAACTTTCAGTCAGAATTTTTCCTGGCTGAAATCGGTCACTCCGTCAAGATTTTACAAGGAATTTTCTAAAAAATTTCCCTTAAAGAAACATAAAATCATCAGCAAGTTTCCCTAATGTGTTTACTTTACAGCAATGACTCGAGAACGCTTTAGCACTGGCTATCCCCTTGGGGGAATGAAAAGTCTTCCCTCTAGTATGAATAACTTATTCAACCATTGTTGAGGATGATTAAAAAGTTTGCTGAAATGAATTTTTGTTGAATCACAATGTTTCACTTCTATGCAAAACATTTCCTGAGCAAGACATTGCATTTTCAAACACTAACATGAATTCTTGTGAGTTTTCTTTATTGCAAATGATTTTGGACATTAAATATTGTCCAAAGGTTTTTGCGCTTAAAGGACAAGTCCGGGGTTGGTATGATTGATGATAAAATATAAGATAATACTGCTACGAATAATGTATGATACTTTTTTCCACTAATTTTGCCTTCTCCTGGTGAGATTACGTATTCAAATAAGCAATTTGAGCGAAGTGATGTCATATCACACAAACGATAACGAGGCTGTGCGATTGTTTTTCGCCTCTTCATCGCTGCTACCCTCTTTATCGTGTACTCATGCATTGAAAATGGCACAAGAACAAGATAAAGAGACTTGCAACGATAAAGAGGTGAAAAACAATCACACAGCCTCGTTTTCGTTTGTGCGATATGACGTTACTTGGCTCAAATTGCTTATTTGAATACGTAATTTCACAAGGAGAAGGTGAAAAATAGTGGAAAAAAGTATCATACATTATTCCTGGCAGTATTATCTTATATTTTATCATCAATCATACCAACCCCGGACTTGTCCTTTAATATAGTACCTGTTCATTCTGCATTTTCAACCTCTCAAAATCCTTCAATTTGTTCTTATCTTCAGACCTTTTCTGCTTTAAAGTAGCCAGTTTTTCCTCAAGATCTACCACAGCTTTTTCTTTCTCAATCAATTTTCTGTGCAATTCAATCATTTCTTCTGATGCTAATGCTGATCTCGTAGAGGTTTGTGATGGCTCAAGGACTCCTTGCTTTGTTTGCTCCGGTTTTACAACAGGTTGTGGAGCGGGAATGCTTGTTGTAGGAGGTGTTTGGGAAGGCACAGCTTGCCTTGGAGTTGGAATGCTTGCTGTTGGCTGTTTCAATGATGTTTGAATGTTGGATGGTGTTGTAGGCTCTGCTTTCTCTGTTGGTGTATGTTCTTGCTTTACTCTTACATCCTCTGTGCTCTGATCAAAAAATTGAGAAGAAAATTATATTTAAGCTAAATTGCTCTGTTACATGTTGTACCTGATTTAGGACCCAATTACGTGAGAGTGTCAAGAATTAATAAACGCTCCCCCACCTCTGATGGACCATTGCCATACAATCTAAGGCTGCTACACCGGGTGATGCAATTTCTAATGAAACTGGACACACCCAGTTGACACACAATTTTTCATGAAGAAACTTAATAGGTCCAGGGTTGTCAAGTTTCTTAAATTTTTGGACATTTTTGCTACCAATCTAGAGTTATTGCAACATTTTTGTACCAAATTGAACAAAAAAGGATCTTCAGTCAAATTTTAATGCTGCCAAGGTCAAATGGCATTTGGTTCAAGCAACATTTCATTTGGTTCTAGCCTTTTGGCAATGATTACATATAGGGTGTCCCAGAAAAAATGTTTGATGTTTGATTAAATATTAAAAAGTAACAATAGAATGTACAGGCTCCTGGTTAAATAGCCCTGTTCCTAAGATTTTAAATTAACTTTGACGCCAGAATCTTGCGAATCCGCTAAGAATTCACGGAGTTACAAGCTTTTGAAACTCAAGCTTGTGTGAAAGCTGAAACCAGATACCCTTAATGAACTTGTTTTTCATAAAGATGACCCAAAATAGAGGTAAAAGAAGACTGTTCAATGTTTTACCTCTTGTTTATAACAGAGCAAACCAAATAGGACTTCAAAAGTAATTTATAACCATTGCCAAAATTTACCTAAGAATGCAAGTATCCAAAAACAAGTGAAAACTTGATTAATGAAAGACGAGGCCATTCCAAATTGTACTCAACAGGATTCCTCCAAGCATCTATAACCTTGATTCATCACAGAAAGCTAGTTTACCGAAAGAGCTTTTTAAATTCCATTTGATTTGCTTTGAATATACAGGAGATTCTACTTTCATAAAATATGCAATTTAGGGGCATCTGGTTTCAGCTTTTGCAAAAACTTGAGCTTCAAAAGCTCGTATCTCTGTGAATATTTAGCGAATTTGCTAGCTTCTGGTGCTTAATTTTAATTCAAAATCTCAGCAATATTCTAATCTTACCATGGAGCCCATTCGTAATTTTGTTATTTTGTAATATTTAATCAAACGTCAAACAATTTTCATGGGACACCTTGTATGTTGTGTCAGAAAGCCTAATGGTGAATCAACAACAAACAATTATATGTGAAGAGATTGAAACTTCAACAATTCAGTGATTTGACTTCAGCCACATCCTGTTTCATTTTGTTCCGCATTTCAGTAGTATTTGCTGTGCATTTGAAACTTACAAATTCAAAAGAGGTTTCATCAAGAGGTTTTATCACCTGACTTGAAGTGGCATAAACAGGCCTTGACAAGCCTTCGCCAATTTTGTCTATTGGAGAGGCAATAACTCCACCAATCTTGGAAATATTTTAACCGGCATCCAAATTTGTACACCCAAACATCTGGAGAGCAGATTTCTTCAAAAAATTCGTGAAATTTCAAGCAGTTTTTTGTCCTGGCTGCGTTTTATGAAGGCATAGGTAAAATTTAGAAAAATCTTCACGGGTTTCTTTTGTCCCCTTCGCTTTTTAGCCATTTGATTGATCCGTAAACATGAGGCTTTGGCGGTTTCGGCCATCGGCCGTGAGCATTCGGCTATGTACGATGAATGATTCCTATGCTGTATATACATGGCTCCAAAAATCGCTTGTCGAATTTAGTTGATGGAGCTAAGTAGAGGCAATCTATAAATAGGACAAAGAAACTCCTACAAACGTAAATGCTCCCTTAGTGAAAAAATATGCACGCATGTGTTGAAATCGTCAAATACAATACGCTAATTTTAGACCTGCATGTGCAGCTCTTGGGTTAGTTATATATCTCTGTCAATTAACTTTAATAATTTTCTTACCATTTTCTTGGAACCAGGTCTAACTAAGCCACTCCTTGACGGCAAATGAGATGTTTGTTGTGTTGGTGAAGGAGAGGATGTTGGTGGGGATGAAGAAACTGGTGATGGTGACTCTCCAACAGATCTCCGGTTTTCAACACTCTTACGGTGAGGGGCTGGTGGATCATCTTGCAAAATAGTCAGTTGAGACTGTCGCACAAACATTCCATGATTAGAGGGACATGTGAAGTATCTCTTTAGTTGCACTGTGTGGAAAAGAATTCAAGGTTTACAATGATTTTGTTTCCCAATAAAGAGGATTACACTAATAAAGATGGTGGTGAGGAGAATGTTTTACCAAGATGCACTGCGTTCTTTAATCAAATTCCTATAGAGTTGTTAAACATTCATAATTCGAATACAATGCACCTTGGTAAAAAGTTCCTCTGATACCTGAATACGAATACATGGTTACAGGTTAAATACAGGTTGGAAAGTTTGTTGTGGGCACCGAATAACTTTGGTGCGCAGTTGGAGATCTGGGTGCACATTTGCGATTTTTTGCACTTTGAGGCAGGGACTGCGGAGCCGGGGGGCTGGGGGGCTTTAGCCCCCCCCCCCAATGACTTCCAAGATATACAGTTTTTTGATTTTCTAGTTTTTTGAGTATTGGTTCGTGTTGAAATAGGTACGGCGTCAGCCGTTAGAGAGTTTTTCTGAAACAGAATAGGATCAGTACAGAAGACTCTACTTTGAGGCATTGGATCTCATTGTTCAAAGCAATCAATGAGAGGTTCAACCAGCCCAGCTTTATTTTTTCAAAAACCTTGAATCTCTTTTGGTTAACTTTGTTAATGCAAGCGATGTTTCGTCTCACATGAAATACTTCGAGGAGAATTATGCTGATGACATAAAAATTTCACTATTGTTACCACAGCTTGAAATATTCAAACTTTTAGTAAAAGATGTAAAGATAGATTTCTTTCATGATATCTGGATGTTTTTAAAACAAATTCCAGTTGCTCAAAGATTGCTAATTAGTGAAATTGTCCAAATGTGTGAACTGCTGAGTGTCATCCCTGCAACTGGCGAGGGATCATTTTCTTTAGGAAGGTGTCTAAGAACTTGGCTTCACTCAAGAATATCCCAAAACATGTTCAACAGTTTAGCAATTCTTCATAATCACAAAAAAAGGACAGACAGAATAAACAATATCGAAGTTGCTAACTATTTTCATCACTAGAAACGAGAACAGGATACGAAATTTTGGAAAATTTTATTAAAATGTAGATTTTCATTGATGATACAAACTTACTCAGAAGTCAGAGTAAACAATGTTCGCGTTGTTAGGTTCTGTTGTGTTAAAATATTTAACCCTGAAAGCATAGCAGCTTTATGTTATCTTACCATATTATCTATTTTTTAAAATGAAATAATTCCAAGAGATTTTAACTTCGTCATAAGACTAAAGCATAGCATTCCTTTCTAGGCCTTTTATACAAAAAGATGCTGCGTGGTCCCCGAGCCTTCGCTATCAAATGTCAGACATACTAAAAACTGCAAACTATTTTCCACTTTTGTGGCGACTGACAGTAGGATTTAGTGGTTGAATAAGCTACAAATGAATATTTTTCCAGGACCTTTCTTGGCATGAAAAGGGCGTTGGTTGCATTTATAGCCAAAGTAGAGGGCGTGGTCAGGGAGATTTTTCTGGGGCTTAGCCCCCAGACCCCTAAGAGTTTCTCCCACTTTTTTAGCCCCCCCCCAATCGAAATTATGCTCCGCGGTCCCTGTTTCGAGGTACATCAAAAACGCTAATTTTAGTGCACACCGAGGAAATAATAATACTGCAAACTGGAAACTTATAAACAGGTGTGAATATTTTTTCTCAAATTTTCACTTTCCAACCTGGTACATCATCAATCATCTTCCTCTCAAATTAATTATATACACTCCCGTCACGAAAGTATACGGACAGCTGAAACAAAATGGCGTCAAATTTGACCGTTAGCCCTTCGACCCCAAAACAGTTCAGCCGTTATGCGGCCATTTCAGGGACTGGAAACCAATTATTTTACCGCCAAAACTTTGTTTATCGATCACGCAATCAAAGAAGAAATGAAAATTGAAAAACAAAGCAAAATGAAGTGTTTTGATAGCAAAACATGAATTTAGCTATGAGAAGGAAAAGCAATCGAAAACAAGACAATATGTTCAACAAATTTCCTGTCTTGGAGGCTGCTACATGACAGGAGAAGATAGTTTTTTATGTCAAATGAAGCAGAAAAGATCGCAGTTGTAGGAATCATATGAATGACATCGAAAAGACGCCTGGCTATAAAATGGCAAAATTAAATTTGAGTCTCCCATGACTGTAGGGTTGCGATATCATCTTTGCCAAGGTAAGTTTAAATTTGTATCAAAGCCTCAAAAATATAATTAATGCCAAAGGTTGGCCTAAAGTTGGTATCATTTTGTACATCTTACATAGGGGAATCAATCTGAGTAAAATTATACAGTCCCTAACGAATTTTCTTTGCAACAATTTGGTATTGAGTTTGATTGCAATAATTCTGTTGTTACAAAACCTTACCTCGATCGCAGCAACTGTTTCTTTTTCCATTTATAACTTCATTATATCTGGATTTTACTTGAATTTTCTTTCATATTTGCAAATTTCAGACTTTCCTGCACCAAGTGATGCTATTCCAGTGAACGAATTGTTTGGAAGAGTATCTTAAATTTCAGTTCTAAGTTGGGAGGCTCCTTTGTTATCGATTACATTTTCTCCTCGCAGCTAATTTCATGTTTTATTATCAAAACACGTTTATCTTGCTTTGTGTTTCAATTTTTTATTTCTTCCTTGATTGCGTGATCGATAAACACAATTTTGGCGGTAAAATCATTTATTTCCACTCCCTGAAATGGCCGCATAACGGCTGAACCGTTTGGGGGTCGAAGGACCAACGGTCAAATTCGACGCCATTTTGTTTCGGCTGTCCGGATACTTTCGTGACGGGAGTGTATACTGTATTTAGCTTTCTAGTAGTTTCTTTGAAATATGAAAAAATACATGAATCAATTATTGGGAAGAAAAGCAGCTGACAATCATCTTTTATCATGAATTGGATTTTGATTCACAGAGAGCTCTTTAAGTCAAAGCCTACCTTAGAGAAGACGTGTGACCGTTTATGGGTGTGGATTTTTTATATTATGTGTTGTGGCCTAAATTTTGCTCTTCCAGCTCTTCCTCGCGAGCTCTCCGAACTCACCTGTTCCATCATTTTTTCCTTTGGGTTCATCAAGTTCAAGGCCAATCCATTTGCCTGCAGCGAAAGCAGTCATTCCAGAGTATTTTACAGTCCCAATCAGCCCTTTTCCCATCACCTCAACTCTTGTTCCAAGCTTTAAGTTCCCAGCAGCGGAGGATGGTGTGGACGCCATTTTGTTGCAGGCAGGCGGCAGGCCACACTGCGTTGCGTTGCAGCCGGGAAGGAAGATGCGAAGGAGCATATCAGTATCTTGTGCTGGTAAAAGCCTAAAGCCAAAGCCGCAAAAGTTGCTTTGAAACCCATGTAGCTAGCTCGCTCATTGTGCATTCCAGAAATAGTTTGTTAAGGGCAAGTATGAGCATATATCAAAAGAAGAAGAACGTATCAACACATCTACCACGGGCATTTTATTTTTCTTTGGTTCAGAAGCTGAGCAGTAAATGCTTTAATTAGGATTACATCCAAAAATATAAGAGAATTGAATCGCCTTCCAATCGGCTTTTGAACCAAATAGATTAAATGCTCGTGGCAGATGTATAGATATATTCTTCTTCTTTCGATCTATGCATATGTTTGCTCTTAAAAACCATTTCTGGAATGCACAACGAGTAAGCTAGCTGCCTGGGTTTTCGAGAAACTTTTGCAGCTTTGCTTGTTTTGAACTACTGTTTGAGAGAATTTCCTTTGTCTGCGATCGCTGATCGCTTTGAATAGACCTTTTAGCTATTCTAAAACAACGTTTGAATCGAACGATGTTATAATACATTTTGATGAATTTTCGAATGTGCACAAAAGTGATAGAAGCCCCAACGCCACTCGATCGAATCTCGCGTATAAAAATGTATAAAAATGGCGTTGGATCCAGGCTCTTTTATAGAATAGCTAAAAGGTCTATTGCAGTATCAAAAGTAACTAATGCTATTGTATTACAAAATCTGTCCTTGCTATTTCCTCTTGATTTCAAATATGCTTTCCCATTCCTTATGAAGTACGTAATTTTGGAAATATTTACGAATTATTTGACCCTACCCTGAGTACCAGCCTCTCTAACATAAAAACAGAGACCCTACTCTGTTTTTATGTTAGATAGTCTGGTAGGAAACCAGGGTAATTTGACCCTGACGTACAACCAAAAACAATGGTAAAATAGTCTTTGATCATATAGCAATCATTATATCGCAAAACACTGAATGTTTGGTATCATCTAAAACAGATTTGAGAGCGGAATTCGAATTTTTCTCAAGAATTATGAAGTTTTAAGGGGGTCTCAGTCTCTTAGGAATCATTTAAAGTGTTTTGCTTATCTTTCTTGCAAAACAAATCTGGCATCCTATGAAACTGTGATGCCGTCTAATTAGGAATCTGCCAGCGGAATGCTGTAAAAGTTATTCCTTATGAAATAGTGAGCTCCGGGATAGCTCTTTTATTAAGAAAGTCACTTTATGCAAGGTCTAGCTTCACATTACTGTTTGCAAAGACTTGCACTTTCGTATGATGTATAGGAGGTCTGAACAGTTTGGAAAGCAAAAAGTTCGTAAAATTCCCAAGGGTCTAAGCCCCCTTTGATTAAATAATATTTCAAAATACTTGCAAGGGTCAAAATCCGTTCGCTAAGCTCGTTCGAATGATATCTGGTTTGCTTTATTTTGGAAAATAATCGTAGTTCTAAGGCCAAAGACAGTTTTATTCTACATAGTTTTTGGTTGCCCCTTTTTGGCAACATAGTCTTTAGTGCATCCTTGACGAAACTTAGCAGTTTTAAAGTAGGTTTTTTGTCCGTTGTCGCTTCAAAATGAAATAAAAGCGTTTTGGTTGAAATAGTTGAACAATTAAAGCAGAAATACAAATATATACGACTTGATTCAATTTCTACATACATATATATGAATTAAGAAATGCAACTTTATCATATCATATTTTTAGAGAACAAATGTTTCAATGCCAGTATCCATGTGTCCACTACAAATTCTGCTTTCTTGCCATTTTCATAACTACCTGAAAGAAATATTTTGCAGTGATACGTAACGTAATACAACAAGGGCAGATTTTGTAAGGACCTGTTCATATGGAGGCAATCCAGCCCGCCTACCGGGCTGGCCCGCTAAGTGAGCTGATTTTGCATTCTGTTCATATGGCAAAATCCATCCCGCCTACTATATGGGCTGGAATTTGTCACGTGTCATCGTTGGTGGTATTGTTTTGCATGCCCACCCATGCGCAGTAGAGAGCTTTACGTCTCGGCAGGCGGGCTCGAGTGTTCATATGGGAAAATTTTGATCCCGCCAAGCGGGATCCCGGCAGTACTTGAGTGAGATCTCGCCTACCGGGCCAGCCCGCCTGCTCATATGAACAGACAACAAACTTTGAATGGGAAACAGGGATAAGGTGAGATCTCGGCAAAACCCTCCAGCCCGGTAAGCGGGCTGGCTCGCCTCCCTCCATATGAACAGGTCCTAAGACAATAGCATGAGCAGCTTTTGATTGGCACCTCAATTCAAGTGATTAGCGATTGCGAACAAAAGAAATTCCCTCAACCAGTAATTCAAATCAAGCAAAGCCGCACAAGTTTCTCTGAAACCCAGGTAGCTAGCTCGCTCGTTGTGCATTCCAGAAACTGCTCTCAAGAGCAAACATGGGCATAAATCGAAAGAAGAAAGATATATCTACACATCTGCCTCTGGCATTTAATTTGTTTGGTTCAGAAGCCGATTGGGAGGCGACTCAATTCTCTTATTTTTTTGGGTGTGAGTAGAATACTTACTGCTCAGCTTCTGAACGAAAGAAATAAAATGCCTGAGGTAGATGTGTAAATACATCCTTCTTCTTTCCACGAATGCTCGTGTTTACTCTTAAAAATAATTTCTGGAATGCACAACGAGAGCGAGAGTTACCTGGGTTTCAGAGAAACTTTCGCTGCTCTGCTTGTTTTGAATTATTGGTTGAGGGAATTTCCTTTGTCTGCATTGGCTAATCGCTTTGAATAGCGGTGTCTGTTATATCCTATGACCTCGGTACAGGACATTATTCAAACCAAGATTTTTTTTTTTTTTTTTTTTTTTTTTTTTTATCGAATATAAAATTTTACAAAGACGAGATTACCTAAAACAACACTTACAAACTACTTTACTACACTACAAGGACGATGCCATGAGGAGCAGAAGACCATGACTACCCCATGGCTATAACATAGAAAACAGGTAACTAAAAACTAAATCTAAATATACAAACAAGTACTAATACATAGGGCTACGCATATACAATTTCTACTATAAATACTAGAGTCGGGTTCACATTGGATGTAGGGCAACTTCTGTGTTTTGGATGTATCAGTTTAGTGTCACCTTGGACAGACGCTAAAATTTTACTGAACTCAGGAATTAAGTGTGAGTTAAAACTGTCGTCTGCACTATCATAACACTGAATTACCCAACATCCAATGTGAAACAGGCGTAAACAAGTGAACAAAAAATGAAAAAAAAAGAGAAAAGGACTTAGTGACTGAGTGGCGTGAAACAAACTTTTCAGATCAAACCAAGATTTGGAGACTCATAAAATACGTCTTGCTTCCAACCGAACATAACAAGAGTAAATAGTCTAAACAAGGCGTGGCTACAACAATGGTTCCACAGGGTAACCATACTATATACATAGAGTGTCAATACACCCATTACTCCCCTTTTCGGAATGAGTGTTGTAACGAGTTATATTGGAACAGGATTTCCATATCGTTCAGGACATTTGCGTGTCCGAGTTTCTCTTGGCTGATTATCGTTCTCGATTAGTTGTGCTTCATCATCTGGTTCCTCAATCTGATCAGTTTGTTTCAACGGTTCATCTCTACGATCTGTGTCTTCTAAATCACTGTCTGTCACGAGTGAGTGATCTTTTCGATTAATGTACTTCTTAAAATGAGATATGTTTCCTGTAATGCGATGTTTGTTTGCATTTTCAGCGGTTATCATTGTTCCTTTTCGCTCAATAACGACGTAAGGAGTCTTGTTAAAACGAGAATATAATTTATTCTTTCGAATTTTCTTCACTAAAACAGTGTCTCCAACTTTAATATCACTCTCTTTTGCGTTTCGACACGTGTCCTTGTATTTTTTCTGATATTTATGTTTGCTAGATATCTGGAATTCAGATGTACTTAAGCCGTACAAAATGATTAAAGAAGAATTGACTATCGGTGCTTCGGTGCACAAAATGTTATTTCCTATGACCTCGGTACAGGAAATTATTCAGACCAAGATTTGGAGACTCATAAAATACGTCTTGCTTCCAACCGAACTTAACAAGAGTAAATAATCTAAACAAGGCGTGGCTACAACAATGGTTCCACAGGGTAACCATACTATATACATAGAGTGTCAATGCAACAGTGTCAACAAAGAAATCTCATGCTATTGTGCCACAAAATCTCTCCTTGTTACGTGATACCACTCTATGGTGAAACATACAAAAAAATATCGGATTTTAATATTCATATTCGAAGCTATTGCAAAGCAGCTACAAATCTGTTCTGTCTCATGTTGAGCCTAAAACGATGGTCTACAAGTTACTTAATGACTTGGACTTTTTTACCAAAAACTGCATGCTCCTGGAGCCTTTTTCTTTGTTCGTGACTTTATTCGTGATCTCAAATTTCGCGATTTTAGAGGTTGTGGGATGTTGAGCCGAGAGATAGCAAGAAACCGAGTCGTATGAGCTGAGATACTAAAAGAAACCAGCAAATCATACTCATTCTTGTCAAGTTCAAGAATTTATCAACAGATTGTAGGGTTATCATTGAGAAAAAGTAACTAGTACATTCTAACACAGCATACATAAGCAAGGGGGAATGAAAGCATTCTGTACGCGGGAATTAAAGGATTTGGATTCTGGCTCGAGGCTCAAAATTCAAGGCTCGAAGCCTCGAAGCCTCGAGGCTCGAAGGCTCGCAGGCTCGCAGTCTAGAAACACTCAAGATTTTCTTTTTTTGGGGATCCTGATTAGACTTATGACGTGATTCCTTGTATTCATTCAACATTTTTAATCTGATATTATACCATCCAATTCAATATGAGCGATGCTGAGACTTATGTAAGGAGTATAGATCCTGATCACTATCAAATGGGATTGTTATGAAAAGGGCGTTGGAGGCAAGGAGGGGTGCATTCGACAGCCAGTCCGTCCATGAAAAGAAATTTGACCAACCAAGCAGATCTACTCACAATATTCAGTTTATGCCAACTCCTGCCCTCATTTACCTTTTTCATTAGCCTATTTGGATGCCCTCCTTTTCAACGAAAGAATTGCATTGATAACCTGAGCCATATTTTGTTTTTCATAAAGATCGACGGTTTGAAATGAATCCGATGCAGGCACTCCCAATGCCTCACAAGCTGTTAAGAAATTTCCAATATTTTCCATCATCTTGAAGGCCATTGTTGATGTATTGATTTTTTTCACACTTTCTGGTTTGATTCTGTTGACCAAATTGCACAATATAACTCCATCTTTGAGCTTTTCATGGACTGCATCGGCGCCACTTGCTCCAGCGAAAAATTTCTCTCCCAGAACTTTCTCGATCCACTCCGTAGCCTCCTTTTCTAGTTTCGGATCATATTTGCCGTCAAGTTTCCCTTTCACTTCAGCTGTAAGGCCATACGCTTGTGGACGATCTGCCATTTTCAACTGATGTTTCGCTTTTGAGTATTCACCAACTTCACCCTGCTTTTGATCCCTGATTCAAATAGACCTTTTAACTATTCTATAGCTTGATATGAAGTTTGTCGAATTTTCGAATGTGCAGTAATAGAGGTTCTAACGGCTTTTAACGCCGCGCGCTCAATCGATTCGCCGCTCTTTTGTAAAGATTGATTACACGTTATCACCTTAGACATTTGCGTTGCCTCGTTTTAAATAATGATTCCCGTTTATTTCTAAGATACAGCCAAGGAGATGACGAGAACAAACTTTCCTTACTTGCATTTTCCCACGTTATTTTGGTTGTTTACTCGAATTTGGTTTATTGATGTCCGTCGGAATCGTAGATTTCACACATTACACTACCCGATAGGAATAAGTATTGTGGAGGCAAAGCATTGATTTTATAACTGTTTTGCGTCACTGTTATTTCGAGACTAGGTTTATTTATTTTAAAGAGCCACTGCTGACATAAGTGCTTTGCGCGCTTAGAAAATTGAAAGGAGGTAAACACCAATGGCGACGAAGAACAATGTTTTGTTTGCGCTTATCATCGTTTATTGTTTTATATTTCCGTCATTGCTGAAAACAAGAGCTGAACATTTCACACGTATTAACCACAATTCTATAGGCCCTTTCTTTACTTATAGCGTCTGTTTTATTATGTTAATTTGAAATACAGTCCTCTGGAGGGCAAAATGGCCTCATCATTTTCTTTCGTAATCTAAACTTCGTATTTGAACCGTTCGATATGGCAAACTAAACCGCACAAAAACAAGAACGACAGGAAATAATCCACATATCTACGGATCACGCATCATGACCGTCCAAGAAGAAAGCGATGACGATAATGATGGAGGAGGCAACAGTGGAATTGAGGTAGGCTTCTTTCCACATCCGCAATAATGTTGACATGCTATGCTAGGCCAAAAAACACTTTTAGACACCCAGAAAGTCGAAGAAGCAATGCATTGTGGGATTCGCACAGGCGCAAAGCACATATGTCAGCAGTGGCCCTGAGGGAAATGACTATTCAACTCTTTACTCGTTAGAAGCATGTTAGAAGCTAAGCTGATTTAGTCCGAATGTCAATCAAATTTTGAAACATAGATATCTGACAATCATATACCGCCTTTGGAAAAGAACCATGTTTTCCTAATTTGTTTACGTTAGCTGATTTGAGACGTTGCAAGGGTTATTCTTTTGTGTACTTCATGATAATCTGTCCCCTTCGATGAATGAAAATAAAATCGATAAAGATCTCTATTGTATATTCCAGAAGTTGGTGTTAATTCGCTTTATCCAAAGAAATCAGGGTCATAGAGACTCAGTGATGCATGAATTTAGCTGCAGCGTAAATAAGGCAAATAAAGCAGTAACCAAGGTCAGAACAATAAATAAGGGACAGATTGTATTGAGCCACTGTGTTACTCATTGTCTTAATTGCTTCAGTATCAAAATGAAAGGGTGGGGCTGGGGGCTGGTGGGGCAATTCAGGGCCGTAGGAGGCAGCTTCGGATTGGGGGGGGGCAATTGTTCTTAAAACGATAGAGAACAATACATCTAGTTAATGCTTGTGACGTGACACCATTGTTCTCAAAATTATTGGGGGGCTTGAGCCCCCCTGCCCCCCCCCCCGCTTCCTACGGGCCTAGGGCAATTTGATGGTGCCGTCAATGCAGAAATAGATCCAACATCAACAGTTTGTCTTCGCAGCGGGCTTCCCCCAACATGTTTCTTTCATTTTCATAGCGTGGTTTATATGTATGTAATGGTGTGATTGAGCTGTTGAATGGGTCTGTTCTCAGCATCGACATGTCATAATGTTTGATTTGTACGCCCATGCAAATTGTTGCTGGTAAACAAAAAAACAGGCGTGGTATCAATCTTTCGATATTTGCATCAGTTCCAGACATTGACTTGAAAGCAGGTTGAAGTCACTGAAAACTCAAAAGCTAATTGAAAATGGCAGAACGTCCACAAGGGTATGGCCTTACCGCTGAAATGCAAGGGAAAATGGACAGTAAATATGATCCAAAAAGAGAGAGGGAAGCCCGAGAGTGGATAGAAACAGTTTTGGGAGAGAGAGTTTTTGCCGGAGCGAGTGGTGCTAGTGCAGTTCATGAGAAGCTCAAAGATGGGGTTATATTGTGTAAGTTGATAAACAGAATCCGACAAGGAAGTGTGAAAAATATCAACTCATCCAAGATGGCCTTCAAGATGATGGAAAATATTGGAAACTTCTTATCAGCTTGTGAGAGTTTAGGAATGAACAAAGTGGACATGTTTCAAACCGTCGATCTCTACGAAAAACAAAATATGGCTCAAGTTATCGATGGAATTCATGCTTTGGGAAGGAAGGCTGCATCAATAAATTCCGGTCTCCCAACCCTTGGACCCAAAGAGGCCAGGGCTAACCCAAGATCATTCACAGAACAGCAAAAGAGGGCAGGAGATGGCATCATCGGGTTACAGGCAGGATACAACAAGGGGGCAAGCCAATCTGGTCAGAATTTTGGAAAGACGAGACAGATCCTTGATTAGACTGAGAATCACTATCGTAAGTAAATTTCCTCGCTTTTGGGTGTGTAAAACGTCTGTTTCATTCCAGTCAATTCTAAAAATGGTGACGTTTAGATTTTGACGACATCGAAAATTGCAAACAAAAGTCATCGAAATCGAAATTCATGCTTCCTTGTTTGTTGCCTGTTTTTCTTTTCGTGTTACGCCACTCTTTGGAGAGCGAGACTTAGAGCTTGGAGCCAGTCCATCCACTCTTCCGCTAAACAAAGAAACAAACATATATTCGCTTTCATACTTCTGTTTAATTACGTATAGGAAGAGAATAATGTGGAAACCAAACAAAGAACGGAATGGGTCTGTTTCCTTTGTACTTTTTATTCTTTACCCATTCTATCTCGTGAAATTCCTTTAATATTGCTATCCTGATGTTCAGTCTGTTGTCACATCTCAGTTTGATTGGCTGAGCTAAACGCTCCTTCGCATATGCCATAAAAGAGAAATCGAAAGCGAGGTGCAATCAAAGATCAATAGCCGAATGCAAACTCTCAGACCGGAGAGGATCTAAATAAAACTTTCTTAAATGATTTTCCCAATACTGGAGTTTCTTAATTTTCTAGCAGTCTGAAAGTTGATTTTCACACAAGCAGTTGCTAACATAAAATGCGTGTAAACATTGTTTCTTACCGCAAAGGCCCTGGGTACGAGGTTGGACATCCTGCCTTGATTTTGGAAACCCTACCTTTGCTTCTTCGTCACTTGATTTTTTATGAGTGACGAAGCAAGGAGCAAATGTCAATTGAAAAAAGTGTTTCAAAGAACTTTACAGTGTATCACGTTTATATAGTTATGAGAAGGGAGATTTTCATTTGTCTTTCAGGTTCCTATACGAAATCAGCTGTAAAGCAAAATTTGAACGGACACATGGACACTGAAATCGAAATATTTTTTTTCTACAAAAATGTAATAAAACGACACTTGTTAATTGATGTAACCATATATAAAAGTTGAATTTAGTTATACTTCTCATTCAATTGTTGTCCTCTCTGCCTTTTGATTCTAATATGGTTTGTTACTGAATCAAAATGCACAAAATGCACAAACAAGCAAACAGAAGAGATCAACAAATGATACAAAGTTCGCAAAAATATTGTGGAAAGCATGTAGACTTATGACGATGAGTCTCAGTTTCCGCATTGAATTGGATGATGTTATGGCCTCAAACTGAGACTCGTGACCATACAGCCTCAAATACGCTAGACTTGCCCCAAGTCTATCTCTTCCGTTCCGTCCGTCTACCGTTCCCTTTACAGTTCCTGGATCCGCCATTTCCTGGATCCGCCATTTCCTGGATCCGCCATTCCAGCATTCCGTCCAGAGAGCTCGAGAGATCTCTGGGTGGAATGTTGGAATAGCGAATCCAAGAAATGGCGGATCCAGGATCTACCGCAAAGGGAACGGTAGCCGGATGGAAGAGATAGACTTGGGGCAAGTCTACAAATACGCTGACTACTTTAGGCCATCTCCGTCACCTTTAGGCCACCAATCAGATCGCTATTATCTTAATAAGGTCAGACCACTTGCCCACTCCTAGCGTTTGATTGGCTGATTAGGAAAAATGCTGATGTTGGAGCGCAAGAAGACTGGGACTGATTAGAGTATGCCAGGGGGTGAGTTTAGGACAAAGAGAGAAGTAAACATAGCAAATCACAAAGCTGATAATAGCAACTGCGCACATCGGTCTTGAAAAGGGGCACATCCTGAAACAAAAAGGGCAATTTTTGATTTGCTGCAAAATCTTGCGGGCAAGTGCCCCCAATGCGCCCGGTTCCTACGTCAGTAGTTAGATTGTCAGATCCTTGTATCTAGTTATTTATTAGGTACACGCCTTTTTTCAAAAGGCCACACCCTAGTATTTCGAATAACCTTATCTCATTCACAATATTCCCTGGATCCGCCCCTGATAACAAATCGATTCTCTATAAATTTCTCAGCCTTAATGGAATGGATGTTTTTCTGCAGTAGTAATTCTCTACCAAATTCTCACATCTATTGAAATCTGTTGGATTGAAGCTAAATATCTCTATTCTTGCAATAGTTATAGCAGTCTAAGTGACGTTTTTGAACTCATTTCATTCATTTCATTTTATAATATTTATACAGGGTAAGTATTCAACGTATAATACAAAAATTGATTTACAAACTGCCCTGTTAAAAGAAAGAAAAAAAGCAACTTACAATATCAAGATAAAAACTAATATATAAGTATTAAAAGTCAAAAGGAAAAGTATGATTAGGTACAGGATCTGGCATTTTGCAATACGATTTGAAATGCGTGAAAGTATTGGCCATCTTATTTTCTTTATTTAGTTTGTTCCAAAGTTTGAATTGAAATCAGCAAATTGAACTCAGCACTCAATTTTTTTCTATATCATTAAAATTTAAATTACAAGAAACAAAACTCAAATTTAATTATTGTTGAGGTGAAGGCAAAGAAACATAACGTTATCGAGTTGCCTCCACACACAACATCACAAATTAACCAACTATTTACAGATAAAATTAACTTTACACTACTAATAAGAGACAAAGGCCGAATTTACACTTGAGGTGATCTTTCGATGCGGCGCACGCAGCAAAGCCAGATCAATCCAACTTCGCCATATTGCCGCGCTTTATGGGTCCAAACAATTAGAGAGCGCGTGGCCGAGTGGATAAGGCGACTGACTCGTGATCCAAAGGTCAGAACGGCCGAGGTTCGAATCCCGCGCTGGACAGTTTGGTCGCTGTCCGTAACTCTAGCCCGGGTCGACCAGAGCCATGCGAGGGAAATCTAGCTGCGGCGGGTTGATGGTAAAACATCCGTGGCCCCTGCTGGAAATAAGTCTCCCTCAGACTTTCGCAGGCTAGCCACGTTAAATATGATACCTATCTACCTATTCAATTGTGCATCGAAACATTGACATAACAAATCAATTAATGATTCTCTATAAATGTCTCAGCCTTAATGGAATAGATGTTTTTCTGTAGTAAAGATGACGTCTCGTGACCAAATTGTTCTTGGAAAAAATTCACAAATTATAAGTTCACAAATGAAAATGGATATTATCTGATTGGAATTACACCCATAAACATTAAAAGTTGGCCCCGACCACTCTGAATATCAAAAGGATCTATTCCCTGCAATAGTTTACAGCAGTCTAAGTGACGATTCTCAACCAAATTCAAAACATCTATTTTTGAACTCACCATTCATTGTGCATCGAAACATTGCGATAGCAACAGGAGCGGATCCAGACTACTGCTGAAGCCATGAAGTAGTCAGATTGTCAGATCCTTGTATCCTCGTATCTAGTGTCGCCCATGCAAACTTATATCTAGTTTTATAGGTACACGTCTATTTCGAAAGGCCACAACCTAGTTTTTCAAATAATCTCATCTTGGCGGTGGTATGGTAGTTACAATATTTCCTGGATCCGCCCCTGATTATGCCCCAGTGAATTAGATGTATCGGTCCTGACAACTGCAACAGGGACCTTAATTTCCTAGAACACTGAAATCTTTGTTTGGCTATCTGTCAACCACGAGGTTGGCCATCTGTGGCATTTCGCTGTGCCGCTTATCAGCCCAAGGAGTATTTTAGGAGGACTGTTCTGTTTTCTTTAATCTCCCCACCACGCATTTTGATCGTCGGTGCGGTCCTTGCCAGCTGAAAAATGTTTCCTTGGAGAGTATTTACCCTGATAAGTTGAAAGATTTTCAGAATTTTTATTCTCCAGACAAAAGTGGTTTCTTCTGGGTTTTCTTTTTTAGTTTTCCCGCCAAGACCTTCCAATTCCAAACGAGGCTCGACGGCCTAACTTGTTTCTTTTTGCCTTGTCATCAAACAGTTGAATTGACGTCGTTTTTCAAGAAACCATCTTTTCTTTCTTTGCTGCATTACATGCTCGGAGTTGGAAAGAACAAGTTAATTTCTCGTCTTTCAAAACCTTCATTCCATCAGTTGCTGTTCAAAAGAAGTATGCGGCTTTTGCAGTTTGTTGCAGAGGGAAAGAACAGTCTTGGCGTCGAGGTGACAAAAGATGGCGCGATTGTTGATTTGTGCAAGTTCGACTCATCTCTCCCAAACAACATGCGGGAATTCCTTGAAGGAGGAGACAAATTTTTAAGCATTGCAAAGCGGTAAAGATCTTTAGAGGGAATATACATAGCTATATGTTATAATCACTATATTACATACATATAACATACCCTACATAATTTATTTTACCCAGGTCAAAATTGACAGCAAAAAAGGCAAGAGAAACGCCCACAAATCCATTGTTTCTTCCGCCACACAATGACACACCAGGTGTCAAATTGATCAAATACAATAGATTATTTTTATAACTTGGCCGGAGCCCGGTTTTTTATAAACAGTAATCCAATGAAATATATTACAACCTACACTACTGACAAGAATTACTTTCCCGGGGGGGGGGGGGGGGGGGGTACTTCATTGTCAACATGATTCGACCTTAATCTGGACTTTGAGAAAAGGACCCATTCGTATGACGGAGTATTCAAAATTTCGAGCCCATTTGCATGAATATCAGGAAAATTTTGACCCATGTGCATGAATTTGTCGATTTAAAACAAAGGAAAATTTCAGTTTTTTGGCCTGGATTATCATTATGGGGCTGATTGATAAGAAAATTCTCAAAGAAGTACCCATCTACCAGAATTGTGGTTAAAAACAGACCCATATGTAGAGAATTTCGGATGAAAAAACCCATCCATATGAGCGGCACGTCCAGTACAACTTAACAATGAAGTACCCCCCCCCCCCCCCCCCCCCGGGATTACTTTACAATACTACTGAGACGAATAACCCGGGGAGCAAAATACTGTGTCTACCCCAAGGCAATTAACATAAATATTAAAAAAAAAAGACAACTAAAACAATACATGACCGAAAATAAACGCGATTTAATACCAAAGTCTGCTTCATATTAGACGTGAGATGAAGATGATCACGAGGAAAATTAACCAAGGTTTATCAATTTTATACCACCTCACTGCGATCCAGCTAAAGGAAGAATACACAAAGCACCACAAAGACTGCAACATTTGCATTTGTCCCCTCCAGCCGGACCACAATGCACTCTACACCTGTCATCTAATATGCAACAGACTTACAAACGAAAGAGACAAATAACGAATAGGGACTTTTTGGTTATGTGGTGTACATATATCGTTTGAATCGACCTTAATCAAGCCGGCTAGTTTGGTGGATGAACTGCAGAGTCAAGTTGAGAATATTTCTTTTGACATTGTAACAAAATTTTTATCGCCATGTAGCAAAAGCTGAGTTAGGACCTTATTTGAAAAAACACTATGTCCAAGTGGTTGTCAAAGACTCCAGCGAGAAGATCTTGTCATTGAGCATCACAGGAAGGGCAAAGCAAGCAACAAGAAGTGTTCTGCATCCTCAATGCCATCATTCAAAAGGCAAATTGGGTTTACAGTGTCCCCAAATTGTGTTTGAATTTGTGGAAGTTTAATTTGCTTAGACCCACTCTAGGTTGAGTAGGAAAAGACAAACCTATCGGGTCATGAATTCCAAAGACAGAGTTTGCAAGGGGGGGGGGATGATTGACAAAATCTTTTTCTTAGGGCCTGTTTATATGAGGCGGGCCAGCCCGCCTAACCGGGCTGGCTCGCCTAGGCGAGATCTGAGTGAACAAAGACATCCTTTGTTAAATAAAGTTGTGTTTATATGAGCAGCGGCCCAGCCCGGTCAGCCGAGATCTGTGAGTTGGGTAGGCGGGATCCCGGTGAAGCGAGCTCATATAAACAGCGTCAGGCGGGCTGGCCCGGTATAAATTGATTGATTGATTTGCGTAACTGATTTGCGTAGGCGAGATTGCATTGTTTAATTTGAAAGAGTTTGTCTGGCCATTGTCTTTCAAAATCCCTTGATACGTCATAACATACAGCATTACGAGGCCAGCCCGTCTGGCCGGGATAGTTTTCACTCATATAAACACAAACTAAAATCATCCCGCCTAGACGAGCCAGCCCGGTCAGGCGGGCTGGCTCGCCTCATATAAACAGGCCCTTAAAACAGCAACAGATTGTTCAAGTCTAAGTTCTGGTTCAATATCGTTCCTTTCAGCTAAGCAGTGAGGATAAAAACTAGATTTGCATTTTTCTGTCCTTGCCATTATTTGCCCTATGACATCGTGATTACGAAGAGAGTAATGCGACTGATGAAGCTGGGGATTGGATCTATTGTATAATCAGGGGCTAGATTATTTATAATCTTGTAAAACAAGGTAAGGCGTCTGCTCCACCTACGGTAACTTAGTGATTCCCAGCCAAGCTCTGCACATAGCTTTTGTTGCGATGTTCCTCTCCAGGTACCAGTTACAGTTAGCGCAGCAGAATACTGAACAGACTCTATCTTTTCCATTAAATTCGGTAAAAAGGCATTTTGACTAAATTGGCATATTTTTATATGACATATAACATCCCCATAGTCCAGATGAGGTCGCACTTAGAGCTTATATAATTCATTTAAAGTGTGCCTGGGAAGATATTTGGAGAGATATTTCAGCAGTCCAATACCCTTTCTTGTTTTAGAGATAGCTGATTTGATGTGAGCAAAGAAGGAAAGCTTCGAATCCACAATAATTCCAAGATGTTTATGTTCATTTACTTTTTTCACTGGAATATCATTAAACAAGATCACAGGATGATCAATTTCAATTCTTTTCTTTGAAAATATTAATTCAACTGCTTGCTTTTGCGCGTCAGGATTGAATGACATTCTCCAATCATAAGACCACTGTTTTATTAACTCCAAGTCATGATTCATGTCGTTGGCAGCTGCAGTAGAGTCTTGCACTATGGTAAAGAGTGACGTGTCATTAGCAAAGAGCTTGAAATTACACTTCGTTACAGAAGGTGTTGTGGCGCAGTGGTGTAATCCTCTGACTTTGCAGCCAGAACAGTCAGGCGGAGTGGGTTCGATACCCGGTAGGACCCCATCACTTGAGCGTCATGACAGGGGTCGCGGACTCGATTAGGTCTGCTCTATTTCTGCGATCCCAGCGCTTGGCGCTGAAAAACGCAACTTCACCTTCACCTTCACTTCAACTTTGCAGTAAGATCATTTAGATAAATAAGGAAAAACAGGGGACCCAGAATAGAGCCCTGAGGTACTCCTGCTGAAACATCTCCCCAATTCAAGCTCTGTCCATTCAGAACAGTTTGTTGCTTTTGATCTTTAAGGAAACTTTGGATAAGAGAAAGAAGTTGTCCTGAGACACCACATCGTTTTAGTTTATAAATGAGACCATCATGCCCAACCCTATCAAACGCTTTAGAAACATCAAGATACACAGAACGAACGTCAAGAGGGGGATTGCAGTTGAACACTTTAAAGATTGTGTGTGTTATGGAGATTAATTGGTTGATGGATGAGTCACCGGGACGAAAACATGATTGATTTGGGTTCAGTAGATCATGGGAAACAAGATATGAATATAAAGAATTGTACATGAGTTTTTAATAGCAATGGAAAGTATGGAGCCCGCTTTTAACTACCATAAATGCCAGAAGGATGGATTGAAAGAGAGAGGGGGAGGGCTTATTCACAAAATCAAATGACAGGGATACATATGATAGCTTTTCATTTCTTTTACACCATAACATATTCTGCAGATTCAGCATACAATTTTACAAGTGGAATACATTAAATTCAACACAGTTAAACCACCAGAGTAGGAATAGAATACCAAGGCAGTTAAAGCAGGGGTGTCAAATGTAAATAGACACTTTTCCATTGTTGTCCAAAACTTTTCAAAAGGTATGCAGAATTGCATGTAAAAATATCAGAAAACTGTTGCCCAATACATCTTGCTAGAAATTAATTTGTCCCAGATTTCTGCTTTTAACAGCATAGGGCTCAAATCTTTAAAAAAGGTCGGTGTAAAATTCTATTACAGTTTTCTTTTAATTAAATAGCTTGGAAGGAACTTAGGATTTTTTGCTGTAAATCTGTCTTGGAAATTTATTGATATCTTGATTAGTTTCAAAATGGCAGCATTTATTGAATTTGAGGCTATGACGTCATCAAATTTCTAAATCCTAAACCAGAAAAGCTACTTATTTCTGCTTTTCACCATATTGTAGGCCTTTATAAGCTATGGTTTTCTTGAAAGTTATATGATTGTTTGTCCTTTGGCTTAGGATTTACGTTGATTTAAATGTTTTCAAAATTTTCCATCAATTTTTTCAAACTAATTAGTCTTACTCCTTCATGTTTACAGGGCTTTGGAGAGTAAGAGCAACCTCATTGAAAGAACCAAAGTTCAAATCAAGGCTCCTGTGAATCCGTTAAAAGTTATTGGCATTGGTATGAACTATGTGGATCATTGTGAAGAGGTCAACGCTCCAATTCCAAAAGAGCCTATTGTCTTTGGCAAGTTTCCAAATACTATACAAGACCCTTTTGGACCTATCGTTCACCCAAAAGAATCTAGTGTGAGTATAGTTTCAAAATGTGCTATGATGGAATCGTTCTATAGGAATGTTCTGTGATGCAAGAGTTATATGATATAATGTCAAAGTTGTTTTTATAAAAGCTTGCTAAAATGAAAAAGGTAAACAAAGTCAAACTGGTGTTTGAGTCATGGGTAAGTGCATTATTTAGCTCGACAATTTTACCATAACTTTTTAAGTGCAATGGAATGAGTTTTAAGCGAGGAAAAGCTTAGGCCCAAATTATGTCTCTACCAGAAATCATTAGAAATTGCCTTAAAGTTTGAGATATGATAGCAGTGAAGGAGTTTGGGTTATTGCTCAGGTCAGTATGCATAATCGCTGAAATTCTTATCTGTATATCTCATTTGTATCGGTTTCTATAGATATTTCAACGAAGGTCAATATTCTTCGACCGGAAAGCTAGAAGGCAGTGATCTCATTGGCTGACAAGCATGAAATTGGATGATTTCCGCATGCTCTGGCAACCAGTAAGGATTTGAGCCTTATCTTAGTGCCTTAAGAATTTGCTTAGGCAAAAAGGCTGAAGCTCTGGTTTGCAGGAAGAGGCAAATTTAAGCTTTCAAGATTAACATGTCCACTTTCAAAGCACCAATACCAACAAACGAGGTATATTTTTTGAGTGATTAGACATTGATTGGAGCTAAATTCACATCGCTGGAGTTAACCAAATCCATATACAGTAAAAACCCACATATAAGAACCACCCACTCATAAGAACCTAAGGCCTAAATTGTGCTAATTTCACCCCGTTATAGAAGAACCTATTCATCCTGAAATTCAAGGAAGGCCCTTATCTTTAAACAAATTAAATGTGTTTTAAGAAATTTAGCCGAACACTTTCAAGTAGATACAAAGTATATGTAAAAAAATACCGGGTGTCCCAAAATGATGTATTATTGTTTGATTGCTTACATCTCCATAACCAATGAACCGATTTTCAAAAAATTTGTTTTATTTGATTGCCTAAAGGCTAAATTGTACTTTAAAATGTTGGTTGCGGTTTTACCACGGCGTTTTCATGTCGAAAAGAGATCGATAAACCTGCTCAAATTCAAGCCTTGGATGGCATGAGAAAGAAACGGCCTATTTTTCCAGTTAACATTTTAGATGTGATACAAAAGGCTGAACTCCTGTTCGTATTCTCTGAACTCAGTATTAACTGAATTCGTATTCTCTGAACGCTATATATTCTATGAACGACATAAAAGTTCAGCCTTTTGCATCACATCTAAAATGATGACTGGCAAAGAAGGCCGTTTGTTTTTCATGCTATCCAAGGCTTGAATTTGAGCAGGTTTATCGATCTTCTTTTCAACATGAAGACATCAGCCTAAACCACAGCCAACATCCTCAAAAACAATTTAGCCTTTCGGCAATCGGATAAAATGAAGTTTTTGAAAATCGGTTCATTGGTTATGGAGATATAAGGAATCAAACGATAATACATCATTTCGGGACACCCGGTACTGTACATTTTTTTGGGACACCTGGTATTTGATGGATTTTCTTCATTGCAGTCTGTTGATTGGGAAGTGGAACTTGCCATTGTCATTGGAAAGCATGGCAGTAACATCAAGGTATTTAATATGAATTAACATATCAAAGTGTAATCCTAATAGAATGATCTTCAAGGGACCGGCTGATTTGATATGTTATATATGTTTTGAAGGTTTCTTTCTGAAGGGGCATTGTTAAAGGTAATGTGTCCATGAAAGTACAGCTGCTTTGCGGGGGGGGGGGCATGCCAATTTCTCGTGATATTTCATGTGATCACATTGGTTAAAGAGAATCAACGGAGATAAAAGCCCCGCGCGGAAGGAGTCTGGGTATTCTATTATTAGCCTATTGTATTTGATGATTTCGAGACGACCATGGATATTGTTTAGCAAGAGGAACAATAACATGCGTAGGAGTTTTCAATGCCCTATTTATAGATGACCTCCTCTTAGCTCCGTGCATTCACTTTAAAGGGAAAAGGGAAGGTAAGCATATAAAAGTGGCTCAAGCCACTTGCGGTCACAGTCTAGCCAATCACATATCGGTATTTCCTGTTGACGTCGATAAGTTACCCAAATATGGTGCGGCTCGTGTCACGGCCTATTATCTTTGGATGGCTATTTTGATCAAAGGCTGGTATATGCTTAGATTCCCTTTCAGGAGCTCACTCCATGGCAAGGAGTGATCAAAGCAGACTGATGACTTATTTGCGGTTGCGCTTTTGGAGCTGAAATTCGGTGTGCATGTGATCAGTTAAATCTGCTAATCACTGCTCCCTCTTCAAGGCTCATCGTCAGCACCGTGTCAGCATATTTTGATGAGTTTATACGCAGTTGTACTTACATGGACACATTGCCTTTAAATATTTCCCTTATAATTTGAGAACTGAGTGGCCGGTCTCAGTCAAATAGATTTTGAAATTTATTTGAACAGTTACATATTTTGTAATTTGTGGCACATAATTCATTTGCCAATGTTATTGTCTCGAATCAACATTTTCTCATCAAAAGAGATTAAAGATTAATACTAGATATAACAACAGTCAGCGAGTGCTGCCGATTAGTATTTGTACCAAATGCGACTGTAGCGAGGTCAATTTTATAGAAATTAATTGAACGACTATCGCTAAGGAAACGTGTATTATGTTTGAATTTACAGTTGGGTAATGGTTCAAAAGGTAAATGATTTAGAATATTGAGTTACTCTCCTCGCCGGTTTCTAGTTCCTGAGTCCAAGGCTCTTGGTTCCGTAATTCTGTAGTCCATGGTTCCGTGGTCCGTAATATTGAGTTCTGCATTGTCAGAAATAAACCTTTGTCGTCCATTGACGTAGTTAGGTAGTTAAGTAGGTAGGAAGAACTCTTTATCTTTTGTTGGAGAACTTTTGTTGTTGTTTGTTGGATAAATGCTCACAAGCCGCGAGCCCGCGAACCGCAGCCGTGAGCTGGCCCGTCTATCTACAAAGCCTGACGGCAGACAGACAGACAGACAGCAGGCAGACAGACAGACAGACAGACAGACAGACAGACAGCAGACAGGCAGACAGACAGACAGACAGCAGGCAGACAGACAGCAGGCAGATAGACAGCATGCAGACAGACAGGCTAATTTCGCTCGCTGATTGAAGCTGAATAGTTAGGCTGCCTTCGGCAGCAAATACGTTAATTCATATCATTTTTGGTCAAGTGCTAACCCAACTCTGTCACTTGATTCTTAGTGTTTTACAACATATTCTGCTGTTTGGTTCAAGTTTGACTTGGCTCAATGTAGAATTTTATCTATTCCAAGAAGAATCTGAATCGAACAATATTTATATATTTTGAAGAATTTTGAATGTGCAAAATAATGATAGAAGCTTTAACACCACGCAATGAAACCTTTGATATGAAATATAACAATGTAAGAAAATGTATTAAAAATATCGCTTGATCCAGGGAAAAAAGTTCCCACTTTCAGTAGGCCAAGATAAATCATACACTGGCCCAATTTCAAATATTTTTGATTTAATATTTTGTCCATGTCCTATTCTATTCTCGGTTATCTTTTGTCGATTTTTCGGATGCCTATTTATCGATATATTAAGGATTTCTTGAAATTTGTTTGCCTGCGGACTGCCCAAAATAATCGAAAACAGTGATCGAATTTTCTAAAGAGTGAACTTGGCAGAATAAAGGAAGTGCTTCTCAAAATGACAAGGGAATTTGGAATGGATTATGTCGCACGAGTGGTCGCTTAAAGGGGCTCCGTCGTCAAACAGTAAACAAATCCGTAAACTCGCACGTGTCACCAATTATCCATTGTTCATCCATTGTCTTCTGAAGTTTGTTTGGTGGCTTCACCCAAACCACCAAAAAGTGACCGTTAAAAATCCACTTATATCCGAGCAATCGTAGAATATATGAATGTTTGGTTTGTTCCTTAGTGAAGTACAAGGATTAATGTCCAAACAGCAATTTTCATTTTGAAAAAAATACGAAAATCCTGTGTGATAGCACCTGTCAAAAAATTGAAAAAATCATCGTTTTGTTTTCATTTTGACGACGGAGCCCCTTAAATGATCGCACAACATTGGTATCACTTTTATCAATACAAAGATTTTATCACTTCTTTGAAAGGATACTTCATAGACTTGCCCCAAGTCTGTTTCGTCAACTGTAATAAATCTATCTGATGAAATAATTTTGACGAAATAGACTTGAGGCAAATCTAGATACTTCATAGCTACTGTAGTTTGTGCATATAGGAGATAAGAAAATATTTCAAACAAGCGTGTAGATTTAGGACTTTAAGGTGTGAAGACCTACTACATAATTTCCTACAGGCACAAAGCATAGGTTCCAAATCTTTATCTTGGCGTAAAAAGGTGGGTGTAAAATTCTATGACCTATTTCTTCTGATTGAATGTCTTGAAAGAAACTTTAGATAATTATCTATAATTCTACCGTTGGACTTTTAAGAAATTTTGAATATTTTTGGAGATTACAGCGTATCTTACATTTCAACTCATTTGAGGATGTGACGTCATCAAATTTCTAAATCATAAACCAGATGAGTGACAGACTTCTGCTTGATACCATATTGTAGGCACTGGTTTTCTTCGAAATTACTTCATGTTGCGTCAAACAGTTTAGAAATTACGATGGTTTTAAGTTTTTTTGAAAATTTTTCTTGAATTCTTGAAAAAAAGGAAAAACACTCTAATTCTGAAAACATTGCAGATTTCAGAAAAGTCCAACGGTAGAATTATAGAGACATAGCTAAAGTTTCTTTTAAATCATTCAGTTCAAAGAAATAGGTCACTCAATTTTACACCAGCCTTTTTAAAGATTTGGAAGCTATGCTCAGGCACAAACTACAGTAGGTAGCAAATATCATTTCAAAGAACTGATAAAAAACAGAAAGTCTTTGTATTGATAAAATATTACTTTCAGGAATCTGAAGTGATGAACCATGTAGCAGGTTATTGTGTAGCTCATGACGTCACTGCTCGTGATATTGCAGTTGGTATGAATGGCGGTCAGTGGCTGTTAGGAAAGACTTTTGATACATTTTGCCCGATTGGTCCTGCCCTTGTCACACCTGATGAAATCTCTGGTAAGCTTTAAGTTGTTTACGTTTTCTGCGGTCTGTTTCAACCAGCATACCTTGCACAGGTTATCTCTTGGTTGGCCTTCTCGAGGGGCAAATCACTGCCACGTACGCTCTCGAAAATAAGCACATTTTAATCAATTATCATTCGTATTAGTCAAACAAAAAATCATATTAATCACGAAAAATCATCAGTCACATTAATCACAAATTGTGAATCTAACCACATTTATTTGCTTACGTTTCAAGGAAAATGAAAGAATTAGAATGTCCCTTTCACCGTTTCCCCAAAACAATGTGAATTTATTGTCAAATATGCAAACATGAGCTCGAAAACATAACCAGCACAACTGCGCAAGATTCTGAGGACCCTGCGATGGAGCAAAAATGAAGCCTCGTTCACGCATTTCAAACAATTCTGCCAAATTTGCATGATAGTCTATGATTTGATTTATCTTGCTACATCTTGCCCTATTTATACTATTTTTATAGTGTATGAACTTATTTGAGAACATTTTGAAATAGGTGGTTGATATTTGAATAATCACAAATTAATCACTTTAATCACTAAACACTCTAATTAATCACACACAAAATCAAATTAATCACAAAATAATCACTACTGATTATTAATCTCGTACACCATTTTCAGGAGTGATTTGCCCCTCGGTCCTTTTGTTGTTGCCGCCGCTATCGTCGCCCATGAATATGGTAAGAACATTGGCCAACCAGGGTATGGGACATGCAAAGCATGCTGGGTGAAACAAACCCTTTAATTTCTTACAATAAGGTATGTAATTTCAGGAATCTGAAGTGATGAACCATGTGGCAGGTTATTGTGTAGCTCATGACGTCAGTGCTCGTGATCTCCAACTTGGTAAAAATGGAGGCCAATGGCTGTTAGGAAAGACTTTTGATACATTTTGCCCGATTGGTCCTGCCCTTGTCACACCTGATGAAATCTCTGGTAAGCAGCAAGTCGTTTCTTCTTTGTGTTCTTGGTGTTCTTCGTGTTCCTGGTGTTCTTCGTGTTCTTCTCCTTTGACAACTGAATTTAAGAACGTTTACAAGTGTTTTCTTCTATCTTGATAGTACCACGTTGAACAAGGGCAGATTTAGTAATACAGTAGCAACAGTTCCGTTTGATTGACACCTCAATTCAAAATGATTAGCGACTGCAGACAAAGAAAACTCTCTCAATCAGTAATTCAAAACAAATAAAGCCGCAAAAAGTTTGCCCGAAACCAGTAGGGCAAACTCTCGCCTTGTGCAAGCGAAAGGATGGTTTTTAAGAGAATTTATGTGCTTATGACGACAGAAGAAGGGTAAATCTGATGTTCAGTGTGGCAGATTTTGTTTGTTTGATTCAGGAGCTGTTTCGCAATGGTTTCATTTAAGCGCTAAATACGCGAGAATTACAATGCCTTCTGCTCGGCTTCTGAATCAAATAAACAAAATCCGCCAGACAGAACAAACAAGAAGAAATTAATCTGGTAATCGTCAATGCTTTTTGCAGTATGCTTCAAAACCATGCAACTCTTAAAGGGGCTCCGTCGTCAAACAGTAAACCAATCCGAAAACTTGCACGTGTCGCTGATTATCCATTGTTCATCCATTGTTCTCTGCAGTTTGTTTGGTGGCTTCACCCAAGCCACCAAAAAGTGACCGTTTATCCACTTATATCCGAGCAATCGTAGAAGATATGAATGTTTGGTTTGTTCCTAAGTGAAGTACAATGACTAATGCCCAAACAGCAACTTTCATTTTGAAAAAAATACGAAAATCCTGTGTGATATCACCTTTCAAAAAACTGCAATAATCATCGTTTTTTTACATTTTGACGACGGAGCCCCTTTAAAGGGGCTGGATAGGAAACTGTCGGGGACATTTTTGATTTGGCTGTTTTCTGATGAGCGAATTTATCGTGACTATTCAATGAAAATTCAAAATGAATATATGATCTTGGAGATTCGGCTTTGCACTTTCTTATGATACGAATTAGGTCTCCATATGTTTTGGGATTGCTGCGATATAAATGGATTTCCAACAAGCATTCTTGTTGATCTTTCACCCAAAGATCAGCCTGTATCTAACTAAGGACCTTTCCTTTTGAATTTAGCTAATTACCAATGAATTTTTCCTTTCAAAATGTGATATTTGATGCACAGACCATGGATTTGTTTACGTATTTCTTATCCAGCCCCTTTAAAAGAGCTAAATTTACTAATTTAAAACCAATCATAAGATCAGCTATGCCTGGAGAGTGATTTTTGGTCTCTGATCTGCTTGCCAAAAAAGTAACTTGAACATCGGCCGCATAATAAAATTTTGGTGATTTTTCAAACAGGAGTACTTTTTTCGGACACTCGGCATTTGAAAATGTCCATTATTTGATAATCTATTTGAAAATATTACTGTCTTGGTATCCAGGGAACAAGGGCAGATTTTGTAATACAATAGCATGAGTTGCTTTCGTTGACACCTCAATTCAAAGCGATTAGCGATTGCAGACAAAGGAAATTTTCTCAACCAGCAATTCAAAACAAACAAAGCCGCAAAAGTTTCTTTGAAAACCAGGTAGCTAGCTCGCTCGTTGTGCATTCCAAAAACTGTTTTTAAGGGCAAACATGAGCGTAGATCGAAAGAAAAAGGATGCATCTACACATCTGCCGCGGGCATTTTATTTGTTTGGTTCAAAAGCCGTTTAGGAGGCGATTCAATTCTCTTATTTTTTTGGGTGTTATCAAAACATTTACTGCTCAGCTTCTGGACCAAAGAAATAAAATGCCCGCGGCAGGTGTGTAGATATATCCTTCTTCTTTCGATCTATGCTCATGTTTGCCCTTAAAAATAATTTCTGGAATGCACAGCGAGCGAGCCAGCTCCCTGGGTTTCAGAGAAAATTTTGCGGCTTTGTTTGTTTTGAATTACTGGTTGAGAGAATTTCCTTTGTCTGTGATCGCCAATCGCTTTGATTTGAGGTGTCAACAAAAGCAACTCATGCTATTGTATTACAAAATCTGCCCTTGTTTATCCAGGGAGCAATGACGTTTTAAACGTGAATTGTTTTCTTACTCACCCGATTTTAAAATTTTAATTGTTGTGATTTTGTCAAATTTGTATTCATTAACAAATATGCCTTTATTTTTTTATTGCAGATCCACATAATTTGGGAATTAGATGTCGTGTTAATGGACAAACGATGCAGAATTCCTCAACCAGCAAAATGGTATTCAAGACAAAAGAAATCTTGTGCTATATTTCGAGGCAAGGCTATTGTATTTTTATTGCATGTCTCAAAATTCTTTTCGCCTTGCATCGAGAATAGGATTTTTATATTGCTTTAAATGAAATCAACTGTACCGAGCGATCCAATTTTTTACTATTTGAAAACGTAACACGTATAATAGGTGTTTCACCCTTTCTTAGAGACAAAACACAAAGAAGAAAACGAAACGTTTGAATGTGATGAGAATGCTAATTAATGAAAAATTTATATTTCTAACAATTCCACCTTAAGACAATGTGTCCATGTAAGTACAGCCGCGTATACACTCTTGTCAAAATATGCTGACACGATGCTGACGAAGAGCCTCGAAGAGCCCGCAGTGATTTGCAGAATTTAACTGATCACATGCAAACTAAAATTCCAGCTCCGAAAGCACAACTGCAAATAAGTCATCAGTCTGCTTAGATCACTCCTTGCCACGTAGTGAGGTTCTTTACCAAATTGATCACATGAAATATCACGTGAAATTGGCATGCCCCCTGCACAGCCGCTGTACTTACATGGACACATTACCTTTAACAATCAATCTCATCATCCTTAACGATAATTATTTGTGGAATTTTTTTTTATGATAATTGTTTGTGGCATTTTTTTTTATAAACATTTAAAATGTTACAATACATGTTACATCTACATCCTACCATACTTTCTAATTACTTTACAGACTATACAACACTACAGAGACGGGACCACAAGGAGCAAAAGACAATGACTACCCCATGGACATTAACATGAAGACATGCAAAAATAGCAACTAAATAAAAAACTACAAAAAGCTACAAATACGATAAATTACTGATAAATACTAGAATCCGTTTCACATTGGATGTCAGGCCAGCATAGTAGTATGATGCTGAGCAATAGGAACCCTGGACGAGAGAACAACAACGACAGCAGTTGCTACCGCTACTGATCCCCCCTCCAGAGTCCCCAACGCCAACGCTCAACACATAATTTGTGGAAATCTCTTGCCTGGAACCCTTTCGGCCGGGAAATTTCTCAAGCGATCTAAGGATCTGCCTAACCTTTGATCTTATGCTTGATTTCTACTAAATCGGCCATGGAGATTCAAACTAGACTTGGAAACATTTTTGACTTTCACTGGAAGTTTCTATTTTGATGACGTCAATAGCTGACACTTTTTACAACTAAAGTGGGTGTGACTCTTTGCAGGTAAGTCTAATGTGATTGAAAATGCTTTAATTAGATGGCATAAGTTTATGACATTTTTGTATAACAGAAGCAAAATATTGTTTGTATGTCCGAAATTTTTGTAAAACGTCCAAAATTCTGTGAAAACGCGTCCTACAATTTTTTGTCCGAAAAGATTTTGTCTGTTATTTATTCAGCCGAAATTTTTGGCATTTAAAACGTAGTTTAATATGTTGTTGACCGTTAGCTATAGATAACGACTTTAAAAGTCAGTTGAGTAAGAATGTAGGACATAGGTCGAGCGAAGGAGACATCTTTTTGTTAATCCGTAGGTATGAAAGTAACGATAAAGCTTCGTTTCTGGAGTTTTCCCGCCATAAGAGAATGAGGTTATTTTTGTTTTATTACAGATTTTTCTCCTTGAATCCTGGTGATGTGATCGTGACCGGAACCCCACCTGGAGTTGGCTGTTTCCGCAAACCTCCAATTTTCTTGAAGGTAAGCCAGTCAGATTTGATGCCATTTCTAATCACGTTTTGTTGACATACAGTAGCCCGCGTGCAGGAGGAGTTGAGTCTGCACGCAGGCTAGCATACAGGGTGTCCTAAAAATTGTCCCTCCTTTGTGTGGCTGCTGCAGAGGAAGTTTACATTCCATTCTTCCCTCCTTTAGACTTAGAGTTTGAGGCCTTGTTTCAACCTATCGGACAACTAGTTGCAGATTTATGGCACAAGAAAGTCGAAAAGTGATTGCTTCAAAAACAGCACTTTCTTTGCTCTCCAAAGCTGCCAAATCAAGTAAATACTGCAAAAAAGGTTCTGTTGCTGTGTTGGAATTTTTCTACATTTGAAAATAGCTCAATGTTTTTGTATTATAAAGAGTCAATCGAAAGGCCTAAATCCACAATCAAGTTTTCCCAGTATTTCTGAGCATAGGTTCCAAATCTTTAAAAATGTTGGTGTAAATTCAGTTACTTATTTTTTTGAACTGAATGACTTCAAAGAAACTTTAGCCATTTTTCTATAATTTTACCGTTGGAATTTTCTGAAATCTTCAATATTTTCGAATTAAACTGTTTTCCTTCTTTTTCAAGAATTCAAGAAACATTTTCAAAAACAACTTAAAACCATCGTAATTTCTAAACTGTTTGAAGTAACATGAAATAATTTCCAAGAAAACTATAGTTTATGGATGTCTACAATATGGTATCAAGCAAAAAAAAGTCTGTCACCTTTCTGGTTTATGATTTAGAAATTTGATGACGTCATACCCTCAAATGAGTTGAAATGCAACATAAACCAAAATTTCGAAAAATATCGAAAACTTCTGAAAAATCCAACGGTAGGATTAAAGATACGTAACTAAAGTTTATTTCAAGCCACTCAATCAGAAAATGTAGATCACGGAATTTTACACCCATCTTTTTACGCCGAGTTAACCTTATTTTAACCGGGTAAAAAAAAAGTGATTTTCTACCGGGGGGGCGTTTTTCGCCCCTCCCCCAGTTTTTCTCCGCAAGGATAACAGCTATGACAATGAAACTTGCACTGTGTCATAATTGAACGATGGAGAATCTAAAAATAGCACCAATCAATCAATAGTCACGTGATTGGTTGCTAGGCAACCAAAAACAATGCAAATTTTGAGAAAATCGAGCTATTAGCAGAAAAGGGCCAATTATTAGCAAATAGCTAGATAAAATTGGCAAAAAACCATCCAAATACCTGCTTGATATCATTAATTTGTAGTTTCATATGGTTTCATACGGATATTTGTGGTTTCTAATAAATTAACTAATTAAATAATGAAAATTTGATTCAATGCAAAATTGTTAGCTCAATAATTATGATTAAAAACCATTAATTTCGCATATTATTGGTGAAATCAAGTACCTTCATCAATATTTGAGGTAATTCCATCAGTTTTGCATGAAAAATTACTCATTCATTAGGAATATGACGTCATAAAGATTGATGACGTCATAGAAATAATAAACTGCTGATGTCAGCAAATATGAATAAATTATATATCAAATGAAAGTACTCATTGAGACGAATCGAATGGTATATATATTGTTGAGATTTAGTGACAAATGAAGAAATTAGGGCCAGTTTAAAGAATTTCTTTGTGACCACTCTCCAAATATGGGCATGTGGTGGTCACGTGGTCAAACAATAGGTATTGAAATTTCTATTTTCTGATTGCCAACTAAATTTTAGGAAAAGTCAAGGAGTTTCAGCATTGTAGGTGGCATCGTTTGGGAGCTATTACAAAAAATCCGACAGGGGGGGCGAAAAACGCCCCCCCCCCCCCGGTTAAAATAGGGTTAAAGATTTGGAAGCTATAGCTATACTGTATTTCTGCTGTACAGCAATGACTTCAACACGTTTTAGCACGCATTATCTTTTTAGCATGATGAAGTCGACCGGAATAATGTTGTTATGCTCCCAGGGATGACACGTTCATTCTCCCAAAGGCATAACACATGCTAAAGCACGTAAAATTCATTGTTGTATGGCTAGAAAGTGGTAGGCTAGCCTGTTAACCAGACCCAATTTCAAGGAAATAGTGGTGTCTGTTCAATACCGCCATAAAGCTTGTTCAAAGCCTCTATTTCAAGAGGGCTGTTTTCCAAGTTTTGTGGAAAATGTATGCGCATAATTATCTCGCAGCTCAAAATATTATCATGAAAACAAAGAGCCAACTGGTTTAGTGCAGCAAGGGAGACAGCTTGATTAATTGCATGATTAGACCCTTAGGTCAGAGATTAAATTTCTATGCAAGGCGAAACAAAGAGTAATCAGGGCGCATTCAGATTGCAGTATTCTTTTTCAGAAACATGTCAAAGAGCTTCCCGGGTAAATGGTTTCTTTACAAATAATCAGCAAATTATTCTGAGGAATTCTCAAACGAGGTTTGAACAAGCTTTATGGCGGTATTGAACAGACCACTATTTCCTTTGAAATTGGGTCTGGCTAACAGGCTAGTGGTAGGCCTGCTTTGAAGAGCATAGGTTCCAAATCTTTAAAAAGGCTGGTTTAAAATTCAATGACATATTTCTTTGAACTGAATGACTTCAAAGAAACTTTAGCTATTTCTCTATAATTCTACCATTGGACTTTTCTGAAATCTTCAATATTTTCAGAATTAGAGCGTTTTCTTCTTTTTGACGACTTCAAGAAAAATTTAAAAAAAAAACTTAAAATCGTCTTAATTTCTAAACTGTTTGACGCAACATGAAATAATTTCGAAGAAAACCATAGTTTATGGATGCCTACAATATGGTATCAAACAAAAGTCTGTCACTCTTCTGGTTTATGATTTCGAAATTTGATGATGTCACACCCTCAAATGAGTTGAAATGCAACATAAACCAAAATTTCGAAAATATTCAAAACTTCTGAAAATCCAACGGTAGAATTAAAGATACGTGACTAAAGTTAATTTCAAGCCACTCAATCAGAAAAAGTAGATCACGGAATTTTACACCCACCTTTTTACGCCGAGTTAAAGATTTGGAAGCTATACTGTATTTCTGCTTTACAGCAATGACATCAACACGTTTTAGCACGCATTCTGCTTTTAGGATGATGAAATCGCCCGGAATAATGTTGTTATGCTCCCAGGGATGACACGTTCATTCTCCCAAAGGCATAACACATGCTAAAGCACGTAAAAGTCATTGCTGTGAGGCAGTGGCGGACACTTGGCCAAAAATATGGGGGGGCCAAGCTATTGTTTCAGTTAAAAAACATTGTTTGTTTCTATTGTTTTCGAACAAAAGATATTTGTTCTAGCCAACATTTGGGGGGGGGGCGATCGCACCCCCTCGCCCCCCCTCCCAGGTGTCCGCCACTGCTGTGAGGCTAGAAAGTGGTAGGCCTGCTTTGAAGGATCCCTTTCTTGAGAGAATCCCTCATAATTTCAGAATGGAGTGGCCGATTTCATTCGGGTGAATTTTTTCGTTTATTCATATAAAATTTTACAATAAATCTTACATTCTACTATACCTTCCTAAACACTATACAACACTACAGGGACGATGCGAAAGGGAGCGAAATACAATGACTACCCCATGGCCAATAAAAAGACACGCAATGCTAAACTACATAAAACTCAATACACTACGAGCAATTATAACCTAAGGAAACTATACTAGATTCTGTCTAACATTAGATGTCCGGTCAGGTATGTGATGGAAATTAAAATGTCATGAGCGCAGCTCATCTTGATTGGTTTACGGACATAAAATATGCCTAAATAATATAATAAATTTTAAAGTCTATTTGAACATGTCCCCCATTAAATACAGGGTGTCCCAGAAAAATTGTGCCCCGTTTGTCTGAAGATTGTGACAAAACGGCAAAAGATTCTCGCCAAACTTTTGCATGATGGTGCTCTTCACATGTTCAATTAAAGTTTGTTACCATCCCCATGAAAATCCGTTGAAAAGTGATGGAGCTATGACCTTCAGAAGACCAAATTTGCCCGATCACTGAAACCAGCGGTCGGCCATTTTGTCTTACTATTGCATCATGGATTGAAAATGAAACAGCAGCCTCCAATTTCATAGCTCTCGTGAAAATTCCGATAATCCTCGGAGGGTTCCAATATTCTGACCTCACAGAAATTATTTCTTACCTCACGTGAAGATACATATCACTACAAAATAGCAAGGCAAAATGGCTGACTGCTGGTTTCAGTCGTCAGGCATATTTGGTTTTCTGAAGGCCGTAGCTCCATTATTTTTCAACGGATTTTTACGGGGATGGTGGCAAACTTTAATTGAACATCCGAAGGGCATCATCATCCAAAAGTTTCGCAAGAATCTTTGCCGTTTTGTCGCAATCTTCAGACAAACGGGGCACAATTTTTTTGGGACACCCTGTAGTATATTTGCTAATATTATCGTCTTAATGTCCAGGGAGTTGTGGCCTTTCAAACAGGTATTGTTGTTCTGTGACTCGGCCATTAGATAAGTTACATCCTTTTTTGCTTCTGTAGGTTGGTGATGTAGTTGAATGCGAAATTGATGAAATTGGCTGTATTCGAAATGAAGTAATTGCTGCAAGTCAAATGTGAGACAAATTTTTATATTGAATAACAAAAATGAATGTAGATTGGGATTTAAGTGATGACGAAATATTATTATCAAATCTACTTCTTTGGTTCTTTTTCACTTGATTTGGAATTTATAATCCCTAAAATGACGTGTCGGCGTTTGACTAAACGTAAAATATTTTGCTGTGTGGCGATTTCAAGGAAGTATCTGTCCTTCAGTAGCGAGCATGTTAGCTTAGGTAAAGAAATTTATTCCACTGAAATCGGTTATATCGTTGTGTAGTTATAGAAAATTGTCTTGAGAAGGACTAAAAATTGCGATCAAATTTCATCCCATTTTTAGCCTTAGAAGGAGGACTTGCATCAGTTCTTTTTAGAAACAATTATAGCATCAGTTGCTTTGATTGACATTGCAATTCAAAGCGATTAGCGATTGCAGACAAAACAAATTATCTCAACCAGTAATTCAATGCAAACAAAGCCGCAAAGGTTGCCCTGAAACGAGTTGGGCAAGCTATCGCCTTGTGCACGCGAATGGTGGTTTTTAAGAGAAGTCACGAGTTTGTACCGAGAGAAAGAAGAAGGATAAATCTAAAGATCTTCCTGGCGAATTTTGTTTATTTTATTCAGAAATCGAACAGAAGGCATTGCAATTCTGGCATATTTTGCTTTATGAAACAATTACTGCTCAGCTCCTGAATCAAATAACCTGATCCGCCAAGCAGATCTTAGATTTATCCTTCTTCTTTCGTTATAGAGACTCGTGATTTCTCTTAAAAACCATAGCTTGCCCTTTTGTTCGCCCAGTTTGCCCTACTGGTTTCAAGGTAATTTGTGTGTCTTTGCTTGTTTTGAATTAATGGTTGAGAGAAGTTCCTTTTTGCAATCGCTTATTGCTATGAATTGCAGTGACAATTAATAGCAGCTGATGGTACTGTGTTACAAAATCTATCCTTGCACATATACCGTAAAAGCTCTATCAAACCCCCGGGGGGGTTCATTTAATTCCGGACACTCCAGAGGGCGGGGGCTTAAAAGAGAGGGGGGCTTATCAGAGATGGCGTCTCATTCACAAAATCAAATTACAAGGATATGTATATATTTTTTTTTCATTCAACACAATAGCTATTAAACTATACGGCTACAAAATAACACAACATAAAAAGATAAAGAAAAGTAGTAACTAACTTACTACACCTAAATAACAACAACATGAATTATATACATATATGAGTTCCACAGAGACTTGGGGATATTTAAAGTGTGTAATGTTTTTTCTCGGATATCAGTAATTTGTCCAGTGAATTTGAGGAGATTGTCGATTGTTTCTTGATCCTCACATAAGTACATGAATTGAAGCAAATCCTCAGGGGTAAATTGTTTCGTACTTGGATAACTTTCAAAAAATTTGATTCAGAAATGCATCTCTAACCACTGAATAGTGTTCACATTTAAGTAGAAAGTGTTTTTCATCTTCAATGAATTCCTCATTACAAATTTTACAGACCCGATCTTCCCTATTAATTTTTTGGGTTCGTCTACGGCCTGTCTCAATCGCAAGACAATGGTCGCTGAGTCGAAGTTTACTTGTAATCACCCTTAGCTTTCGTTTGTTATGTTGCATTAAATATGGCTCCAGCGTGATGCCTTTTTTTATATGGAAGAGGAACTCTCCCTTTTTTGAAGAGGATATTTCTCTCGTCCAATATCTATTATAGTTGGTTTTATTGCTAAGCTTGAACATGCTCTTGGTGCAGGAGTGAAAGTCTTCTAGATTTAGACTTCGCGTAACATTCTCGATATGCGTATTACAATTTAGAATAGCTTTTCCGTTCTTTTACCCCATATTTGGTGGCCGATTCAACATACAATTTTATGAGTCAAATACTTAAATTTGACACAGTTTTATCCCAATCCATATCAAAACTATTATTCAAACTCGTTGAGCTAAATAAATGAAAAATCTTTGGTAGCCTCTGGAATTTTTTGATATAAGTGGGGGGGGGGCTTAATAGAGAGGGAGACTAAATTGAGCTTTTACTTACATTTACAGGTAAGAGGCATTTTCCATTAGATTTTCTCCTTGCACGATGGTCATGTTTGCTTTCGTGCTTGAAAGCTGCTATTTGGGAGAAATGTTATCGAAAATTTTTAGTTCCCGTTGAGTTATGTTAAAAGATAGTCCCCTAACAAAATAACGCGTATCTCAAGAATGGTACTACTGATTTCAGTGTGTAGTTTTGAATCCATACATGAACATGCTGGAAGGTTTCATTCTGCAAATCTTGCGTTTTTTCTGTCCCTAGTTCGACTCCCTGGCTCTGTTGGTGAACGGTGGTGGCAGAGTACCGACTCAAAGCACAGACTCTAGATAATGGGCCTAGATCTGATCTTCTCAATAGTGTAAATGCAATATTGCTACCTCATGGTTTTTCCTCTCTTTCAAATGAAGTTTTACTCAAATTCATCCCGTATGGAGACAAAAAGGTTAACCATCGAAAACAATAAAAAGCTACTCGAGGCAACCCTCAAATTCATTCATGCTACAGAACGCTTTTAAATGTTCCATTGCTGCAAAGTCCCATAGATAAGCACCTACTTTGTTTTCAGTGTCATTGTGTATTCGTAGCCAAGATTTATTTTAGCTTAGTTAATTTCCTTTGTATTTTTGTTTAACATTGTGCATCTTTATGTATTGGCCATGGGGTGGTCATTGTCTTTTGCTCCTCATGGTACCGTCCCCGTATTGTTGTATAGTAATTAGATAGTATGGTAGAACGTATTGATGTATTGTAATATTTTATATGAATAAAAAAAGGAAAAAAAAGCACAGACCAGTCTGTGCGGCTAGTCTTCTTTTTTCACCAAAACAATACGGATCTATATTGAGCTGCAGATCCCGTGCAGGCCTGGAGATCGGAGAGCAAGTATACGATAAGTAGACTTATGACGATGAGTCTCTTGTTTCCCTGTGCTCTTTGACTTCTTGGTGGCGCTTCAGTCAACAGAGAGACTCATAATATTATTACTCTGAAAAAGTTGACCCTATTAGGCCTAATATGCTGGGATTCCTAGCATACCAATCAGAATGCAAGATTTGGCGAAGAACAATCAGTTTTGAACCTTCAATTCGATTGACGCAGTTGACTAAATTCGAAGGAAGTTGCTGCAACAGGTACTTGAAGATTTCTCTGGTATGTCTTGGTCTTAAAAACATGGAAATTGCAGCATTAAAAGACTTATTTTGCACTCACCAGGTAAAGTGAACTTTCTTCTTCAGATGAATACCAAGTTTTGTTGATTAAGTGTCTGCTTACCGTGGTTTCTATCGCATTTCCTTTCTGAGGAGTGACCGTTGAACAGAGCCGAAGCAGTCGTTCGATCCAGATTCGATCGATCGAATGCAGAAGATAGGGTCAGGTTTTTAACTGTTTCATTATGAGTCCCTGTGAGCAAGGTACCGCAGGGATACAAGGGACTCATCGTCATAAGTCTATACGATAAGGCCTGTGATTAAAGTTATATTTTATTCATAACAGAAGACTCAGAATGCAACCTTCTCTTGTAAAATGCAAGGTGACCAAGAATGATTTGTCTGATGCCATGAGCAATGATGCACCATTTTTATACCAGGCTCCCCAGAATCATGAGTCGACATTTCCTAAAATGTACCATCTTAAAATGCGGACCAATTCTGCAAAATCCTTTTCGAATAGTAATAGACAAAAAAAAATTCTTTTCTTGCTAAACATTTCTCTGTCCTCGTTTTTCAACAACTTTTCTTGACAAATGGTCCCACCGTTGTTCAGCTGATAACCTTTGGTCTCTTTGCAAAAAAGGCGGCACATTTCGGAACCTTAATACCTTATCTTATTAATAGATTCAATGTAAATTGGAGGCCGAAAGCTCCATGAGGCTATGCATTCTGTGGCTTTTAGTGAACAAAGCCTCGTTCACTTTGAGGGTCACTGAGGCGAGGGACAAGCGGGACCCAGCGAGAGATTGTATGGAAATTAGATATATTTCTAATTTGGGACATAAGTTATAAACGAAAGACAGAAAAGGCCGTAAATTCAGACACGATGGGTTAAAAGATCCATAAATCATGGATTTTGTAGGAACCGTCATATTGCATGGCTGAATAGGGGTGACCTTGATAAATTGTGTATGCTGAGCAAACACGTTTCTTTTTTTATAAGAAACTGGTTTATAAGAAACTGGTTTATAAGAAACTAGTACTACGATGACCAAAAATTTAAGAAACTCTAGTACTACGCTCAAGAACAGTTAAGAAACTCTAAAATTATATTTCTGTATGTCCATCTTATTTTATGTCTCTCTAACAAATGTACATTCATCTTTTTTTAACTTTTAACTGCAAAAATTGGTAAATTTTTGCCTTAATATGCATGGCTTATTCTTGGTGAGAATGTCAATGCAAAATGGAAGCCCTTGGTCGATAAGAAGGCTCGACTTCGAACGATACCACATTTTTAGTCCCAAAAAATAAGAAACTAATTAAGAAAGTTTTACTACTAAAACATCAAAATTTTCATGCGAAAATAAGAAACTTTTAGTACTAAGTGCTGATCCAAGTTTCTTATTAAAAAAAAACGTGTAGTGCAATAATAATGATGATAATAATAATAATAATAATAATAATAATAATAATAATCCATTTCTTTAAAGTTGGTAGAATACGTCTATAGTGCACATCAAAAGATGTGCACTAATTAATACCAACTATTTACATAAGTATACAAAAGCAACTTAATTACAATCCAACTCTTTACATATCTATTTACAAACTCTGCAGGTACATGTATTTACATTCCATTCTCTGATTTTTCGTTTGAAAGAGAGGACACTGTTACAGCTCTTTACCACATCAGGTATGCTATTCCAAAGGTAGCTGCCTCTGTATGTTATAGAATTTGTCCCATAAGTTATCGTTTGGAATCTTGGTATCTGCAGGAGATCCTTATTGTGTAGGTTGTAATTCGTTTGCTTTCTCTCAAATAATTCCCACATAAATGCAGGGTATATTTGATGGAGGGACTTGAAAACCTCCATGAGTAATTTTTAAAGATTTTGTAAATGGATTGGTTTTTGGGCTGATCTGTCCAGAAGTTCTTTGAAACTTGAACTGAAGTCATTGTACAACCTACGAAGTGCCTTCTTGTGGATTCTGTTTATCTCTTCATTGACAGTTTTTCGGCAGAACATCCAAATTAGGGGACAGTATCCAAAGTTTGACATGATAAATGAATTGTAAAGGAGCTTGGCCTGTTCAAAGGTAATGAAATTTGCAACCCTAGAAAGAGCACTTACTTTCCTGCTTGTTTTGGCACAGATAGCCCTAACATGGTTATCGAACTTCAGTTTTGAGTCAATATCTATCCCTAATAATTTAACTGTATCTGATGATGGGACAATTTGGTTGTTGATCTCCAGACACAGTTTATGTGTATGATGCAATCCTAGGAACATGATTTTGCATTTGGATGGATTTGCCACCATGAAATTGGTTTCAAACCAATCCAATACTATCCCCACATCAAGTTCCAAGAATGCGAGAACTTCAGATGTATGATATGCGCCAGATGTATGATATACGAGAAGGAAACAATATTTCAATGCTGTTTTCCACTTCTTTTGCACCCATGTACAAATGATCTAGGTCACCTCGCAGATGGGCCTCCGAAATCTTTTGTAGTCCAAAATATTTAGTGTTCGAAACTTTTTGCAACTGGAAAGCTAGAAAGTCACAGCAAAAAATGTCCACCCTTTGAAAACGTCATGTCTTGCTCGCGAAAGGCTTTGCATTGGAAAGGAATGTGTTTGAGAGTGTTTTGGCGAAAAATATTAAATTTCCTTAAACTAAATCCATTTAAAATCCATTTTAGCAATCAGTCTCGTCATCCTCAACAATAATCATTTTTGGAAATTTTTAACCATGAAATTTGACTGAAGCATAATCCATAAATGTATGACATTTTTAGCAGCAAACATGCAAATTTGAGCTGAAAAATATATAGCTTTTAGTCGACCGAAATTTCTGTAGAAACGTCCCAAGCTCCGTCGAAAAACATTCGAAAATTTTTTTTCCAAAAACATGCCGAAATTTTTGGCTTATAATGTAGCTTTTTGACGATGATGATGATGATGATGATGATGATGATGATGATGATGATGATGATGATGATGATGATGATGATGATGATGATGATGATGATGATGATGATGATGATGATGATGATGATGATGATGATGATGATGATGATGATGATGATGAGATGCAAGTTGTTTACAGCAGACCAAATCCCTGGTTTACGGACTGGCGCTTGCCGCCAGCAAATGACAATTAAATTCGATTGCATCTAGCAGATTGGTTTATTTACTCGCAATAAATAGTTGTTCGCTTGGAGCAATTACGTATGGCTTTTCGCTACCTTATTTATTGACAAAATTCATCCCCTGTTGGCTTCATGTTCTGAACATGAACAAGAATAACCTAGCGGCCGTCGACCGCCAGCCCTCGCCCTTGCCACCAAAATAGACTTGTGGCTGTGAGAGACGGCTAACTTTTTCTATCTTCCAAATTTGAGCCATGATAGAAAAAACGTGGAAGTGTTATCATAAATCAATCTAAGCTATTTGCTGTTCTTTTTCTTTCATTTTATCTAGGTAGCTAACTATACCAAGCAACTAACTAAGTAACTAACTAACTAACCACCTAACTAACTAACTAACAAACTAACTAACTAACAGGGAATAAACCTTTATCAGGATGTTCTATGAGGAATGTCTATAAATTTTTATCCGGAAGGTTCGATTTGGTGACGATATCATTGTTGTTTGCATTCGAAAAATCTACAAAATGTGCCAAAATATCGTTCGATTTGAATTCTTGTAAAGAGAGGAACTAAAAGGCCCATTGTGGCCATAGGGCTAAGGGCCTGGGCCTCAGTTTGACTCAGACATGAGCCGACAAAGCATGCATTTTATTGACTCTTCGTCTAACGTAACCTGCTCTATCTTTACAAATAGAAACGAAGTGAAATCAGCTTATCTAAGGGACAGGTGTATGAAAATCACACATGAGATTGCTAAGTTTCTTATAAATCCGTGCTGTGATCTGCGGAAGGAAACGAAGATGTCTTCAAGACCTTCTGGATACGGTCTGACCGCTGAAACGAGAAGCAAAATTAATGCAAAATACACTGAGGAGGCCGAACAACAAGCGATATGGTGGGTAGAAAGTGTTTTAAATGAAGATGTTTTCAAGGGAGCATCTGGCCAGAAAGCTGTTCAACACGTGTTAAAAGATGGTAAAATCCTATGCCGTTTGATCAAAACGTTGAATCCTGACTCAAAATTGAAATATAACGACAAAGAGAAATTGATGGCGTTCAAAATGATGGAAAATATTGGCTTGTTTTTGGCAGAATGTGAAAATTATGGTTGCTCGAAGACAGACTTATTCCAAACTGCAGACCTTTATGACAACCAAAACATGCATCAAGTCATTTGTGCAATCCACGCCCTCGGGAGAAGAGCTAGGGTCAATGGCTATGAAGGCCCAAGTTTAGGCCCTAAAGAATCGCTGAAGAATATCAGGGAGTTTTCTGAAGAACAACTGAAAGCTGGGCAAGGAATTATTGGTCTTCAGATGGGTTCAAATAAAGGCGCTAATGCTTCTGGAGTGAGTTATGGAAAACCCAGAGATATTATGCACTGAACAGTTCTACTTTGCACACACTTTCATGGTTTTAGTTTGAGGAAGAAGATAGTGAGCCTGTTTCAAGTTCCTAGGTCCGGCATTTCTTGGTGTTTCTCTATTTCTTGGACGTGGACCAGGATCTAAGGACCCGAGGGAAAGGATTACGACTGAACTCGTTGCATTTCCATTTGAGAGAGTATACAAGTACTGACATAAAGGAAGAAAGATAAAGTATTTGTCTTTTAATAGACGACTGTGTTACAGTCCCTAAAGACTCTTCCAATTCTTTTTTCTTCCAGTTTTTGTTACATTTTCGATATTGATAAAAGAAGCTTCATGCAACATACAGTTTTTCTCAGATTAGTTGCTCATGGCTCATTTACAAATTCAGCTAACATTCTTTATACCCGCTTCAGCTCAAGTGACCATCACCTCTTCATCTGTTGGTACCGTTACCCACATGACACTTTTCATCAAAAGAAACTTTCCTGAAGAGGACAATCACGTGATCTGAAGTGGGTGTAAATGAATTTGTCTATTGTTTACCTTTGTTTATCAGCAAGTTGTAAATCGTTGCAGATTAGATTTGTGAAATACATTAAGTTTTAAACTTGTTACTTATTAAATTTCTGCTTTCCAGTAGGTATTTTTAAAACATGACAAAGTTTTGCTGTTTAACAAATGAGTTAGTTTTGAAATGTGTCATAACTTTTTGTCCATATCTACCCTATCCAATTCACGAGATAAGACATTGTAAAAAGATTTTGTACTTGCACTCCATCTCTCTTCATCTCGGTAACAAAATGTGGGGCACACATCATACCCCCCCCCCCCGCCCAGACCCCGCCCCAGACACCCTCAAGTCTTCAATTATTAAAACCGCCTTCTGGTGAGGGCGATTTTCATTTTCAGGCAGACACTTTGTCACAGTGTGTTTCAATTTTGGGGGGATTCGAGGAAGAGGGAGCCAAATCAAATATTCTCAAACAGCATCAACAATTTTGAAAGAATCTCACAAAAAATGTTGATCTTCTTATATTTAAAACTGAAAGAACAACGCAAATGTATCACTTGCCTAAACCTCCTTAGTCAACACTTCTAACACAATCAAATTGTCTTGTCAAAAATCTCTAAAAATTTCGAGTTTATTAAATCTTAGAAGTTTTGGAAGAAATTGAGAAGATTTTAGATTAATGGCGAATTCATGTCATGTGACTTTTCCCGCGCTCTTCTGAAAAGTTTGAAGCAGGTTTGAAGGCCCGCTGACGTGATCATCACTTCGATTGAAATAGGCCTAAAGTATTTGGTGTGTAACATGTTTACTTCTTATTTCATATGTTATTGGTTTGTTTCTAAAACCAATTTTTTATTCGAAGATAGACTTTATCAACCTACGAAGCAGTTACCTGTCATGGTCAGGCATCGACAAAGTTATGCCTTCAGATGAAAGTATTTTACAACCTAGAGTAGAAGACATAATAGGCCTACTTGAAGCCAACCAGCAAATGAACGAAACAGCCAGCAGGAGGGAAAGACTTTCGAAGTGTCTGCTTGACGACCATAGTTTCTTTACACAATCAAAATGGCATCCATTATTAATAATATTGCTCCAAGAACATTTCTCATCTTTTACGTTTCATCGTTTCTCTTCGTTCAAAATAATGCTTATGATACCATTGCAAACTTGACCAAGAAGCTTTCATGCTCAATCTTTCATGGAGAGATCGAAAACACTTTCAGTTGGAGCTCGCAACAAAGACACAACATTGATCTCGTTCTTTTTGAATCCAATCCTGGAACATTCATCAACTGTTTCTTCCAAAATAGTGAGACGATTACATTGGAAGACATATCAATTCTTCTCAATACAACTGGTCCAAGGAACCTTCGTCTAAACAGCTCAAAAATATCAAATTCATTTGTAATTTCCAACAACTCACACCAACTGGTTATGAATTTTCAAAAATACTATCTTCAGATGAAAGCAAACACAGCTGTTAAATATGATATTATATTTGTCCATCTCAATTCAAGTCAAATACTTCTGCAAGGCACTTTGACGCGCTTGGGGAAGCTGCCAAGTTTTTCCTTTAATATTTTTAAACGAAAGAGCTTGGTGGACACTGCGATATCTGGCAATTGGACATTTTTGAAGCCACCGTGTCACCATGATGTGGTTATGATTCTTCCAAAAGATATAGATGTTGGTTACCAAGGTATGCTTAATTTTCACTGCAGTTATAAATCATCATCATTCATCATTCGGTGACAGCTTCATCTGGAAGATTCGTCGTTAATCCTCTCCAGTACATAGTCACGGTCTTCAGCTCCTCTTATGCATTGCTCAAAGTTTAACCCTATTTTAACCGGGGGGGGGGGCGTTTTTCGCCCCCCCCTATCGGATTTTTTTTAATAGCTCCCAAACGATGGCACTTACAATGCTGAAACTCCTTGACTTTTCCTAAAATTTAGTTGTCAATCAGAAAATAGAAATTTCAATACCTATTGTTTGACCACGTGACCACCACATGCCCATATTTGGAGAGTGGTCACAAAGAAATTCTTTAAAACGGCTCTAATTTCTTCCTTTGTTACTAAATCTCAACAATATATATACCATTCGATTCGTCTTGATGAGTACTTTCATTTGATATATAATTTATTCATATTTGCTGACATCAGCAGTTTATTATTTCTATGACGTCATATATATTCATGACGTCATATTCCTAATGAATGAGCAATTTTTCATGCAAAACTGATGGAATTACCTCAAATATCGATAAAGGTACTTGATTTCACCAATAATATGTGAAATTAATGGTTTAAATCATAATTATTGAGCTAACAATTTTGCATTGAATCAAATTTTCATTATTTAATTAGTTAATTCATTAGAAACCACAAATATCCGTATGAAACCATATGAAACTACAAATTAATGATATCATTCATGTATTTGGATGGTTTTTTGCCAATTTTATCTAGCTATTTGCTAATAATGGGCCCTTTTCTGCAAATAGCTCGATTTTCTCAAAATTTGCATTGTTTTTGGTTGCCTAGCAACCAATCACGTGACTATTCATTGATTGGTACTATTTTTAGATTCTCCTTTGTTCAATTATGACACAGTGCAAGTTTCATTGTCATAGCTGTTATATTTGCGGAGAAAAACAGGGGGGGGCGAAAAACGCCCCCCCCCCCGGTAGAAAATCACTTTTTTTTTACCCGGTTAAAATAGGGTTAACTTTGTCCATTCCATGATGTTCTTCATCCACGTTTTACGGGGACGTCCCCTTGTTCTTTTTGCACACACCCTTCCTTCCAATAAAAGTTTTTGCATTTTATCTTTTCTTATCAAATGACCAAAATATTGCGATTTTCTCATTTTTATGTTCGTCTCTAGTGACAAACTTTTTTCATTGGCACGTTTTAAAACCTCCTCATTTGTAGTGTGACTTGTGTATGTGATCTTAAGCATTTTTCTATACATCCGCATTTCAAAACTGTTTATTTTCTCCGTGTATCATCGTTAAGCGTCCAGGTTCCACTTGCATATAAAAGTGTTGACAAAACATAGCATCTGGCTAAGCGTTTTCTTGTCTCGATCTCAATGTTCCTTGCTGTTAAAACATCACTCAGGCTGCGTTTACACGGGGCCGCTCGAGTACTTGGCCGGCCGAATATTTGGTCGTTTAGCTGTACCGTGCAAATATTTGGTCACTATGGCTTCGCGTTCACACGAGGCCGGCCATCTTTTATGGACATGCGCATAATAAATGAACTGATAAACTGACTGGAATTTGGCGCCAGTTTGTCTGGCGACCATATTTCATTGGCCTCCTATTCAAAGCATTCCATCCTCGATGTCGTACCGTGCAAATTTTTGGTCGGCTGAGAGCGTTTACACGAGGCCGCTCACGAATTTGACGGGCTCAGTTCGCAAGAAGGCCACTTCCCTAGGTGACCGAGTGAAGGTCGTCTGAGCGTCCAAATATTCGGCCGGTTAGGCAGGTCTCGTGTAAACGGGAAGGCTTAGTGGCTAAATATTTGGCCGGCCAAAAATTCGGCCGGCCTCGTGTAAACGCAGCCTCATATTTAGGAAAGACTGTCTTGCGATTTCTATACGTTGTCGTATCGCAGTATCGGTTCTACCATCCGATGTAATCGTTTGCCCCAAGTACTTAAATGTTTCCACTTGCTCGAGAGTAGTTCCATCCACCCTTATATCGATTATGAATTATAGATACTACTGGCTATTTCCTAAACCTGCAGAAAATTGCTCTTCAGGCGAGGGTGATTTGAGGATATGCTTTGGTTAAAGAATAAGAATGTGTTTCAGGATCAGAGTTTGGTATACACAGTTTTCAATTTCAATTTTTAACTGGGGAGGTTAGCTCTTCAGCATTATCATAAAATACTTATAAAACTAATTCGTATAGGCGGATTCTAGAGGCCGTACCATAAAATACTTATGAAACTAAAATGAATTAATATATGTACCGGGTATCCCAAAAAAAAGTATAGGCCTTTGAACAGTTCCTGTGAAGGAGCATTCTATTCAAAAATTTTCAGTTTCTTGTATAGATGAGATCTCAACATAGGTTTTGCAACCTCGCATCATCAAATCCGATCTGCATTTCCAGAGTAATTCACCTTGACAGGAAAAATTGTTGAGGTAGCCTGAGACAGAATTACTCTGCAAATACGAACCCGATTTGGACATGCAAGGTTGCAAAATCTAATTTGAGATCTCATCTATACCATAAACTGAAAATAACATTTTTGGAATACAAGGCTCCTTCACAGGAATTGTTCAAACGCCTATACTTTTTTTGGGACACCCGGTAGAGAACACAAATTGCATGAAACTGATTAAAACCTATAACGCTAAAACCTAATCACAATCTGAAGCCTAATCGAAATCTAAAACTTATTGACAATATTTACAAAGAAAGGAAATTCATCCCTACATCGTGCCTTGACTCAGCTCAAAGGCAACTCCACATCTTAGCTCCCCTACAAGAAAAAACAGTTTTGATCATTTTTTGTTTGTTTTTCTCAATGTTACGGAGGCTGTTGGAGGAGCGCTGTGAGTTCTTTTGTGCCCTGGATATCAACATGATGATATCAGCAAATATATAGATTAATGGTAGACATGTTCAAATCCTTTTTAGAATTTACCTGACTGAAATCGGTCAATCCGCTTTGAAATTATGATGAGTGATTTCTCGAGAAAGCCTCTTCAAGAAACCTTCAAAACGTGCCCAAAATCACGAGCAAATTTTCCTAACATTTCTTTTTTACGCGGGCCTAGCAAGACTGAATTATGTTTTTGCCGCTGACCGACAGGACCTTGCGCCCCCGCATTTAGTTGGAATCTGTGAATCTGGAAAGTTGCCAGGAAAAACAAACAATAGACTTTCGAAGATTCCTGACCCCTGGGAATTGGCCTATTGTCTTCGGTACTTGGCTAAATGCACAGGTTGGAAGTTAAAGATTACTTGGACGAGAGCTGAAGTTAATCAAACATTTTAAAGGGCTCCAAACACGTGGAATAGATATCATGGTGATTGTCACTTCAGACGAAGAATTGAAGGATTTAATGTTTTGTAAAATACTCCAAAACTGGTCGCAGCCTTTTCACCATCATCTCTGAAATCCTTCTCCAAGATCTGAGCAACATTTTGAGCCAGGTGAGCTATTCGGGAAAATAGGGGATCATACTTCAATTTTTTATCGAAGTACCGGTGATCTTCACATGGTTATCGGCCTAAGTATTTTGGTCTGCCAAAGTAAACCCTCCAAGTGTTCAAAATCCTTGAAATAAACAAGCAGTAAAATTATTTTTGAAGAGGTAGATACTTTGTTGTTTATTTCATTGAATTGCAAGCCTATTTGACTCTTCTGAGCCTCACAAGCCAAGAAATTTCAAGGTTACTAGATTTTGGTTCAAAAATAGTGAGGAAAAATTGATCGAATTTCTATGTAATTTGCAAAAAATCTGGCTGCAGCCTTTTCAGGAAACTTTTTGTATTGATCGAAATTTTATTTGGCTGTCAGAAAATCGTATCGGTACCGCCGGGAAAATAGGGGATGACATTGTAAAAATTAGATATCTACGTGTTGGTTTTATGCTGATTTCCCAGCCAGCCATCTTTGTTTGTTTACAATCTAGCAGCCGCAAACAATGGAGAGCAACGACAACAGCTCAAGGTCAAGTCAAAATTATACCCCCGTCCTTAGCCTATGATAGTATTGATTACTTGATGTTTGGTTTGATGTACCAGGGGGTCAGTTTATGATAGATTAGGCCAAAATTCTCGTTGTTTTGAAGTGTATCGCAAATTTCTTGTGACATTGATTTCATGTTTGTATTCCCTTTATGGCAAATTGGTCGTTGAGCAAAGCTAATTTTTTACATTTTACAGAACAATTTTTACTTCAAGGTAAGCATGACTGCGTTCAGAAAATATTACTCGCTCATCGATGTTACTCGCAGTGACGCACGTCGGGCGGGAAGTTTTAGTCCATCGAAGGGTTAGTTGAGAGAGCAGAAACTCCAGGCTTTGCAAGAGATTTTTATTGCCCAGAATCAAATAGTTTGCTTTCTTTACAACACTGGCTTGCGATTGATAAACTGGGTAAAACTCCGCGGGTTACTTGTGTAACTGTCTTGTTTTTGTTTTGGGATGTTCTCCGTATTTCAGGTATTTCAGTTTAAGCTCTTTCCATGTGACCTTCACCTATGCTCGTTGTTGTTGCTGTTATGGTTTCAGCTGTGGTCAGTTCTAGAATTGAGGAATGGAGCGTTTGTAACAATTCTGATTTCCCCATTGCCTCGGTTTCGAGGGATATCTGCGCGCGCATAAAAAACATAATTCAGTCTTGCTCGCGGGCCTTACAGCGATGACTTCTGCACACTTTAGCACGTGCTATACTCTTGGGAGGATGAACAAGTCTTTCCTCTGTTATCAATAACCTACTCAGGGGGATTCCATTCTCCCCAGAGGACAAAATACATGAATACATGTGACTGTCATCGCTTTTGGGAAGGAAAACCAAGGAAAATTTGCTCAATGTTTTCATTCGTTTTTGCAGGTTTTTGGAAGGTGATTTCTGTAGAAAATCTCCCATATCGATGGAAAGGGATGGCAGATTGAAATTGGGTAAATTACTGAACTTAATTGAACATATTGGAATAAAACAAGACAGTTTTAAATATCATTGCTCTGATAATCAGGGAGCCGTATTTTTCCAAACGGGGATTCTTTGTTTTGACTCACCCGGTATATTTGTTTTTCGTAGGCTTTCCTCTTGGTATTGCATACAAATCCAAGACAATGATAACTATACTAAAGTGGGAAAATGTTACTTTGGCAATGAAGCCTAGTGCTGGCAGAATGAAGAGCATTGTGTTAGGCGAATTTCTGCTGTTGTACAACGAAAAGGAACTGTATCTGATGCCGATGATCTCTGACGTGGGGATATTGGAAACGATAAGGAAATTCACGGTAAGGGAGCAGTCATAGATAATTGCAGGGACCCGGGTGGAAGCAAATGAGGAGGGGTCTGAACATTTTTTGGGTAAATTTATTGGGGTCTGAAACTTTTAGAGGAATTTATGCTGGGGTCTGAAAATAAATGTGCCAAATTTTTGAATTTTTTCGAAAAAATTAAATTTTGTAGATTTTAGCTTAACTATTTATTAATTTTCTCAAAAAAGTTAGACATCAATATTTTTTGTCTGTTAAGTTCTGTCTTCTTTTCTTCAATTGAATTCTTCTTTGTTTGGTTTGATGCTTTTGTAATAGTCTGGTTCTTTTGAAGTCGTTTTGTGCTGCTAGGGGTCTGAAATTTTTTGGTAAAAATTAGATGGGGTCTGAAATTTTCAATGGCTAGAATGCAGGGGTCTAAACCTTTTTGGGCAAATTTTCAAAATGCTTCCACCCCCTCCCTGTTATTAAAAATGACAGCTCCCTAAGGTTAGAACGATTTTGTTCGATTTCGAGGGGGGTATCTCCTATAGGGGGACTGGTATACATGTGACTGCCCGGGTTATGGGTCAATTTGGGATATTTTGCCCTGGTTATGGGTCATGTTTCGTGAATTTTGTCCAGGTTATGTTTACCGAGATTTGCCGTAGTTATGAGTAAATGTTAGCAGTTTATTGCTATTATTAGATATTATGACAAATCTTTCATGAAACAGGAATGTAGCTCTATAAATTCTCAATTGACTCTGTATAATACGATTCTTGTGGTAAATTTTGCCCGGTTTATGGGGTCATATTTTGAAATTTTACCATGGTTATGGAGTCATATTTTCGAAATTTTGCCCTGGTTATGGGTCCTAACTCTGAATTCTCAAAGGCACATCTATACCAGACCCCCTATAGGAGTTGCCTCCCCCCTCGTTCAATTTTCGAATATTTAGTTATCAGGTAATACCGATAATGATTACTGATAATGAAGAGGCTATACCAATTCAACAACCGGTACAAAAATACAAGGCTAAACTTGGCCTCCTACAGGCAACATAGGATCTTTAAAAAGGTTGGTGTAAAATTCAATGACCTATTTCTTTGAACTGAATGACTTCAAAGAAACTTTAGCTATTTCTCCATAATTCTACCGTTGGACTTCGCTGAAATCTTCAATATTTTCAGAATTAGAGTGTTTTTCTTCTTTTTCAAGAGTTCAAGAAATATTTTCAAGAAAACTTAAAACAACCGTTATTTCTAAACTTTTTGACGCAACATGAAATAATTTCGAAGAAAACCATAGTTTATGGATGTCTGCAATATGGTGTCAAGCAAAAGTCTGTCACACTTCTGGTTTATGATTTAGGAATTTGATGGCGTCACATCCTCAAATGAGTTGAACTGTAAGATACGCTGTAATTTCGAAAAGTATTCAAAACTTCTAAAAAGTCCAACGGTAGAATTATAGATAGGTATCAAAACTTTCTTTCAAGCCATTCAATCAGAAGAAATAGGTCATAGAATTTTACACCCACTTTTTTCCGCAGAGTTACAGATTTGGAACTTATGCTCATACAGGCCAAGTTTTAGCCTGGTAGCGGGGATTATGACCTCGTTATGACCTTGTCCTAACCTTTCAAGAAAATTACGAGGCTACCAATAAGATTTCAAGTTATAACTACTGATTTGATCAATGGTTACCTGGTGATTAATCGTACAATTGAAAGATTTCTTTGAAAATTAAGGTGTCATTCTTTTTGGTGAAATTTCCAACTGGTGTTTTATTCTGAATTGTATTTGTGCAATTTTTGATATCTTAATTAATTTTAGAATTACAGCGTCTTTTGTGTTTCAACCAGTTTTGAGGTTGTGATGTCATCAAATTGTCAAATCAAAGATCAGAAAATTACAGATTTCTGGTTACTGGCATATATTAAACACCTTCATAAACAATCTTGAAGTTGGTACCACATTCTCTCTATCAATTTATGATTGACGGTAATATTAAATAATGGACTCATCGTAAGGTTTTAAGATTAACTCGTTTTTCTCTTGCAGGATTCAACAGATTTCTCTCTAGTTACAGGTTTATTTTGGCTATTGTTCTTTTACAGGAGTTAACAGTCTTCTTTCTACAGATTACGGTGTTTTGTTGCGTTTATGGGTTTAGTACGATGAGTCCGTTATTTAAAGCTATTTACGATGCTGGTAGAATTTGAACACAGCAGAGTTACAAACTTTGCCGTTTTGCTAATCCTCACAAAATTCTGCCGGCAGAATTTGGAAATGCTAGCGGGCATCGTGCAGACAGGAGTGGAGGCAAAAACGGCACTTTTGATGCCATTTTCAAACTCTACCGGCATCGCATACATGGGATCTGAGTGCACTGAATCAGATCGAAATAAACAGAGAAAGCAAAACATCAAAACTGGTTGTGTTAAAGGCATGAAATCTATTCTTGAGGCTGCCAAATCATTTTGTCTTCAGAACTGTATTCTTACAAAGTTTACCCTTGCCCTCAGAGAAGTGTGAAATCTGTTTTCAAAAAGGCAAATTACGTTGTCTTTTCGTGAACCTGAATATTTCGTTTTACAAAACTTACCCTTGCTTGCTCTCAGAAGTATGAAATCTTTTCTTCAAAAAGGCAAATTACTTTGTCTTTTCGGAAACCTGTATCTTCCGTTTTACAAAATTTGCCCTTGTCTGCTCTCAGAAGTGTGAAATCTTTTCTTCAAAAAGGCAAATTACTTTGTCGCTTCAGAAACCTGTATCTTCCGTTTTACAAAATTTACCCTTGTCTGCTCTCAGAAGTTTGAAATCTTTTCTTTAAAAAGGCAAATTACTTTGTCTTTTCGGAAACCTGTATCTTCCATTTTACAAAATTTGCCCTTGTCTGCTCTCAGAAGTTTGAAATCTTTTCTTTAAAAAGGCAAATTACTTTGTCGCTTCAGAAACCTGTATCTTCCGTTTTACAAAATTTGCCCTTGTCTGCTCTCAGAAGTTTGAAATCTTTTCTTTAAAAAGGCAAATTACTTTGTCTTTTCGGAAACCTGTATCTTCCGTTTTACAAAATTTGCCCTTGTCTGCTCTCAGAAGTTTGAAATCTTTTCTTTAAAAAGGCAAATTACTTTGTCTTTTCGTGCACCTGAATATTTCGTTTTACAAAACTTACCCTTGCTTGCTCTCAGAAGTTTGAAATCTTTTCTTTAAAAAGGCAAATTACTTTGTCTTTTCGTGCACCTGAATATTTCGTTTTACAAAACTTACCCTTGCTTGCTCTCAGAAGTGTGAAATCTTTTCTTTAAAAAGGCAAATTACTTTGTCTTTTCGTGCACCTGAATATTTCGTTTTACAAAACTTACCCTTGCTTGCTCTCAGAAGTATGAAATCTTTTCTTTAAAAAGGCAAATTACTTTGTCTTTTCGTGCACCTGAATATTTCGTTTTACAAAACTTACCCTTGCTTGCTCTCAGAAGTGTGAAATCTTTTCTTTAAAAAGGCAAATTACTTTGTCTTTTCGTGCACCTGAATATTTCGTTTTACAAAACTTACCCTTGCTTGCTCTCAGAAGTATGAAATCTTTTCTTTAAAAAGGCAAATTACTTTGTCTTTTCGTGCACCTGAATATTTCGTTTTACAAAACTTACCCTTGCTTGCTCTCAGAAGTGTGAAATCTTTTCTTCAAAAAGGCAAATTACTTTGTCTTTTCGTGCACCTGAATATTTCGTTTTACAAAACTTACCCTTGCTTGCTCTCAGAAGTGTGAAATCTTTTCTTTAAAAAGGCAAATTACTTTGTCTTTTCGTGCACCTGAATATTTCGTTTTACAAAACTTAACCTTGCTTGCTCTCAGAAGTATGAAATCTTTTCTTTAAAAAGGCAAATTACTTTGTCTTTTCGTGCACCTGAATATTTCGTTTTACAAAACTTACCCTTGCTTGCTCTCAGAAGTGTGAAATCTTTTCTTTAAAAAGGCAAATTACTTTGTCGCTTCAGAAACCTGTATCTTCCGTTTTACAAAATTTGCCCTTGTCTGCTCTCAGAAGTGTGAAATCTTTTCTTTAAAAAGGCAAATTACTTTGTCGCTTCAGAAACCTGTATCTTCCGTTTTACAAAATTTGCCCTTGTCTGCTCTCAGAAGTTTGAAATCTTTTCTTTAAAAAGGCAAATTACTTTGTCTTTTCGTGCACCTGAATATTTCGTTTTACAAAACTTACCCTTGCCTGCTCTCAGAAGTGTGAAATCTTTTCTTCAAAAAGGCAAATTACTTTGTCGCTTCAGAAACCTGTATCTTCCATTTTACAAAATTTGCCCTCGTCTGTTCTCAGAAGTTTGAAATCTTTTCTTTAAAAAGGCAAATTACTTTGTCTTTTCGTGCACCTGAATATTTCGTTTTACAAAACTTACCCTTGTCTGCTCTCAGAAGTGTGAAATCTTTTCTTTAAAAAGGCAAATTACTTTGTCTTTTCGTGCACCTGAATATTTCGTTTTACAAAACTTACCCTTGCATGCTCTCAGAAGTGTGAAATCTTTTCTTTAAAAAGGCAAATTACTTTGTCTTTTCGTGCACCTGAATATTTCGTTTTACAAAACTTACCCTTGCTTGCTCTCAGAAGTATGAAATCTTTTCTTCAAAAAGGCAAATTACTTTGTCTTTTCGTGCACCTGAATATTTTGTTTTACAAAACTTACCCTTGCTTGCTCTCAGAAGTGTGAAATCTTTTCTTTAAAAAGGCAAATTACTTTGTCTTTTCGTGCACCTGAATATTTCGTTTTACAAAACTTACCCTTGCTTGCTCTCAGAAGTATGAAATCTTTTCTTTAAAAAGGCAAATTACTTTGTCTTTTCGTGCACCTGAATATTTTGTTTTACAAAACTTACCCTTGCTTGCTCTCAGAAGTATGAAATCTTTTCTTCAAAAAGGCAAATTACTTTGTCTTTTCGTGCACCTGAATATTTTGTTTTACAAAACTTACCCTTGCTTGCTCTCAGAAGTGTGAAATCTTTTCTTTAAAAAGGCAACTTACTTTGTCTTTTCGTGCACCTGAATATTTCGTTTTACAAAACTTACCCTTGCTTGCTCTCAGAAGTGTGAAATCTTTTCTTTAAAAAGGCAAATTACTTTGTCTTTTCGTGCACCTGAATATTTTGTTTTACAAAACTTACCCTTGCATGCTCTCAGAAGTGTGAAATCTTTTCTTTAAAAAGGCAACTTACTTTGTCTTTTCGTGCACCTGAATATTTTGTTTTACAAAACTTACCCTTGCATGCTCTCAGAAGTGTGAAATCTTTTCTTTAAAAAGGCAAATTACTTTGTCTTTTCGTGCACCTGAATATTTTGTTTTACAAAACTTACCCTTGCATGCTCTCAGAAGTGTGAAATCTTTTCTTTAAAAAGGCAAATTACTTTGTCTTTTCGTGCACCTGAATATTTTGTTTTACAAAACTTACCCTTGCATGCTCTCAGAAGTGTGAAATCTTTTCTTTAAAAAGGCAAATTACTTTGTCTTTTCGTGCACCTGAATATTTCGTTTTACAAAACTTACCCTTGCTTGCTCTCAGAAGTGTGAAATCTTTTCTTTAAAAAGGCAAATTACTTTGTCGCTTCAGAAACCTGTATCTTCCGTTTTACAAAACTTACCCTTGCTTGCTCTCAGAAGTGTGAAATCTTTTCTTTAAAAAGGCAAATTACTTTGTCTTTTCGTGCACCTGAATATTTTGTTTTACAAAACTTACCCTTGCATGCTCTCAGAAGTGTGAAATCTTTTCTTTAAAAAGGCAAATTACTTTGTCTTTTCGTGCACCTGAATATTTTGTTTTACAAAACTTACCCTTGCTTGCTCTCAGAAGTGTGAAATCTTTTCTTTAAAAAGGCAAATTACTTTGTCTTTTCGGAAACCTGTATCTTCCGTTTTACAAAATTTGCCCTTGTCTGCTCTCAGAAGTTTGAAATCTTTTCTTTAAAAAGGCAAATTACTTTGTCTTTTCGTGAACCTGAATATTTCGTTTTACAAAACTTACCCTTGCTTGCTCTCAGAAGTATGAAATCTTTTCTTCAAAAAGGCAAATTACTTTGTCTTTTCGGAAACCTGTATCTTCCATTTTACAAAATTTGCCCTTGTCTGCTCTCAGAAGTTTGAAATCTTTTCTTCAAAAAGGCAAATTACTTTGTCTTTTCGTGAACCTGAATATTTCGTTTTACAAAACTTACCCTTGCTTGCTCTCAGAAGTATGAAATCTTTTCTTCAAAAAGGCAAATTACTTTGTCTTTTCGGAAACCTGTATCTTCCATTTTACAAAATTTGCCCTTGTCTGCTCTCAGAAGTTTGAAATCTTTTCTTTAAAAAGGCAAATTACTTTGTCTTTTCGGAAACCTGTATCTTCCATTTTAAAAAATTTGCCCTTGTCTGCTCTGAGAAGTTTGAAATCTTTTCTTCAAAAAGGCAAATTACTTTGCCTTTTCGGAAACTTGTATCTTCCATTTTAAAAAATTTGCCCTTGTCTGCTCTCAGAAGTTTGAAATCTTTTCTTTAAAAAGGCAAATTACTTGGTCTTTTCGGAAACCTGTATCTTCCGTTTTACAAAATTTGTCCTTACTTATTCTGTTCATCTTTAAGGAAGACGTATCAGCGATCGCTCAGATCTCCGATATCATATCAGTATCAACAACAGCAAAATGCCTCCATCATCGTCATAATCACGATGATCATCATCAATCCTGGTTTGACTTGGTCATTTTGGTTCGACTTACAAACTCAAGTGTTCGAGCAATCCTTGGTAAAGATCCCTACCAAAGCTGGCTAATCTATGCGTTACCTCACTGGCTGTCTTCAGCTCAATATATCAATGTAGAAATCGACACGGAGAGGGATTCAATGATCGTCGTTGCCAATGTAGGACAGGTAAATTGCTACATTTATATTATTACTTTTAGTTAAAGGCAGTCTGTCACGCATCTGATTGGGTGATGATGACATTATAAAGAATAAGAGAATTGAATGGCAGCTGATCCTACTGACTTTTTACGACCGTAGAAAGTGAGAAAGATTAGCCCCCCTTTCTTCCAAATACACAAATTCTCCAAGACGTCCGTTGTGTTAAGCTCTAATTTTGTTGCAGCCAATCAGATGCGTAACAGACTGCCTTTAACGCTCTGTACACTTTAGATCCCGTGATTGTCCTCCATTAGTGTAGGGGATGCCAAACGTTCCGGGGGGGGGGCTTATCAGGGTTTTTCTGCCGAATATGGTGGCTTCAATCAGTTAGAATTACCCGAATGGAGCCTGAAATGTGACAAATTTTCCCTGATTAGATGGGCTGCATCCCCTTGCCCCTGCTTCCTACACCTATTATCATCTTGAGGAAATTTTCCTTTCATTAATGTTAAGAACTGAGTTCCACGAAAAGGATTTTGCGGGCAACTGTGTCAACAGTTAGAGAAGATTTCCCAATTGTATGGTCACTTGACCTGAAGTGGGTATAAACAACTGTAGCTGGACTTGTCTATTACGCTATGAGTATCATGAGCACCAGAATAAGTATCCACTTATAACCGGCCGCTATAAATTTTACACCTTGTCGATTTGGATGATTGATTGATCTTTTTACAGTCGAAATCCCTAATAATACTTGGTAGTTTTTTGTTGATTTTGGTGGCCTACTTTCCGAGCTGTAAGCAATTCCTACAAATTGAACTTGAAATTTTACTTTTCATCAACTCAAATCCTTCACTGCAGTTATGAGATGCAAAGTTTTTGATTGAGAAAAATGAGATTAAAGAATTGTTCAAGGATGGAGTGACTTGCCATGCAACTAATCATAACGAATCAATCCTTAATTCCCAAGTCGTTTCCAAGAGTCTCCTAACCCCCCCCCCCCCCCGTTTACTCTGTACGCGTACAACTTTCGATCCGTAAAGAAAGTGTCATTGATCAACCTCCTGTCTATACTGTTCCTGTTAATCGGCAATATTTTCGTTCCTTGTGTGGATAGAACGTCTTGTTCTGGAGCAGTCTAAACTTCTTGCACTGTAACAGCTTTGCCTCGGATCAAAACTGTATGCAATCGTTATCTCGTTGTCTTCTCTTGCTTCGTCTTTAGAAAGGTGTGATCGATGTTTTTCGATCGCATATGGCTGCATATTGGGAAAAAGTTGCCTTGCATTATTTAGGATTTTGAACAAAGATTAAATCATCAGTCTTCAATATTGACCGTCTCTGCGATTCGTCATGGCCCGCTATACGTGGATGCTTTCTGGCTCAACTGTTTTTCATCAATGATCACAGTTCTTTTTCCAATCTTATAGCCCCAAAAATCAATTGTAACAGTATACGCACTACATCAAAACTCAAGGGATCCGAGAATAGAAACGACACCATTTCTTCTACATAAAGCATTGCAGTCACCAATATTGAAACTTCTTCCAACGATTCCTGCTGTGATCATTTATGGCAAATTTCAGGTATGTTGTTCAAATTTGCGCTGTCACAAGCAAGGGCGAATTTTGTGAAACAAAGGAAGGAGGCTTATTAATGAAATATATTCTTCTGACAGGCAAATCGCTTTGTCTCATCGGAACCTGAATGCCTTGTTTACAAAATTCCCCCTTGCTGCTGTCACGTTGCTGGCAAACATGTAAAGGTTGTAAATTACTACCCGGTAAGCATAGGTCATCTTAGACACAAACATTTTGATTGTCACAATCTGTCACATCGATCTCAAATTACAAACGATTTTGTAAAAATGTTCCATCTTCTCAAAGTTGAGAACAATCCTTGATCAAATTTGCAAAATGATTTATCCCCACACCACAGCTATCAAACTCTTTCAATCTACCGGGTGCGCCAAAATAGACTATGCACTTTTTGCAGGCCACAATTTTTCGCATCGCACACTGGACCGATTTTGAAGATTTATAAATTAATCTTTAGCAGAGAGCCTGAGCTAGATTCTAGGAGTGTTTGCACATTGTTTTAGTTTTCAGTTTTTAGAGCTAGGAAGCGAGTTTCTTGAAATTTTCGTTTTCGAAAACACTGAAAACGATCAGAAAACGTCGATCAAGTTTTCTAAAGAATCGACATGAATGGAAAAAGGGAAAACTCGTTCGTGGTGATTTGGGATTTAGAAATCGATTAATTGTAATCTGCTGTACGAGAGTTCGTACTATCTTGGGAGAAATCTAACAATGTTTTGAAGGATATAAAGAAATGACTTTCCTTTTGTAATTTCATTGAATTCATGCTTTGGTGCAGGTTGCGTTTCTGTGTCAAGGGGGTTAAAAAGACAAACAGGGAAGCGTCATGAGGCCAGCAAGCATGAAGTCTTGTTGAATTTATGATTTTGTACTGCTTAGGGCGGCACTTTATTGTAACCACTACATAATTTCACAAAAGGCCATTCGTTGAAATAACGCTCGTGCAGAAGTTTGCACTAATCAATGTCTAAATCCCCAAATCACCTTGAAAACGTTTTCTCTTTGTCCATTAATGTTGAGTCTTTAGAAAATTTGTTGAACGTTTTTTGATCGTGTTCAGTGTTTTCGAAAACAAAATTTCAAGAAACTCGCTTGTAGCTCTAAAAACTGAAAACGGAAAATTTTGCAAAAAATCCTGGAATCTAATTCAGGCTTTCTGCTAAAGATTAAGTCACAAATCTTCAAAATCGGTCCAGTGCATGATTTATTGTGGCCTGCCAAACGTGCATAGTTTATTTTGGCGCACCCAGTACAGTGTAGACGATCGTCCATCAGGACCAGAATTACGCTCAATAGCTTCATTGGATCACACAACTATAAATGAAAAGAGCCTAATCCAAATATTGCTGTCGCTTTTTCTTTCATTTTTCCTTCCTTTACTCCTTTCTTTCCTCTTGATATTTTCAGTATTTGTTTTCTCTAACTTCTTTTCCCTTCCATCCTTCGCTCTTGCTCTTTTCTTTTTTTTCCTTTTTCCTTTCATTTCTTTTTTCCTTTGATTTATTTTTGCTACATTCGTCGTTTACTTTCCTTTTCCTTGCTTCTATTCCACTTTCTCTATCTCCTCTTTTTCTTCCTTCCCGACAAACGAGCTTCCCGCGAAGCTGCTTCTCGGCTTCACGCATTTTTTTCACGTGGCTTTACGCACCTCTGCCCTACAGCTATCATAGCAAAACTCTATGAGTTTATCTTATTTCTCAAACAGTTCACTGGGTACATAAAAAGCTGCTGCATAGCATAATCGTATACATTTGTGACCGTCATTCAGTTTTTTCGTCTATTTTCTGTTATCATGAGGATGTATTGCTTGTAAATTTTATCAAGGATTTTAGGCCTGTCATGAAAGATTTTGAGAGCAAATATTTTCATAAATTCGCTTGATAAAGCAACTTGAGAAAGATACAACCGATTTTGAAGCTTTAAATTTACTTATCTAAGACTAGGTTCACGCGAAAACGGCACATTTTTTGCCGGCAGAAGGGTAGATTTTGAAAACGGAACTCTAAACGGCACATTTTCAAAACGGCATTTTGCAGGTATCCGTGTGAACGCTATCTCAAATTTTGCTACGATCACATTTTTCACCGTTTTCAAAATGTGAGGGTATGATGTGAACGCAGTCCAAATTGGCATAATAGGTACACAGATATTTATCAGTTCATATGAATCTGATAGATAGTTTGACAGCCACAGCATGGTGAAGGTGAAGGTGAAGTTGCGGTTTTAGCGCCAAGCGCTCGGATCGCAGAAGTAGAATAGGCCTAATCGAGTCCGCGACCTCTTGTCATGACGCTCAAGTGATGGGGCTGTACCTGGAATCGAACCCTGTCCGCCTGACTGTTCTGGCTGCAATGTCAGAGGATTGCACCACTGCGCCACAACACCTTCTTCACGCGGCTTCACGCACCTCTGCCCCACAGCTATCATAATAAAAACTCATCATTCTATCTTATTTCTCAAACAGTTCACTGGGTACATAAAAAGCTGCTGCATAGCATAATCGTATACATTTGTGACTGTCATTCAGTTTTTTCGTCGATTTCTATTATCATGTTTAAGCATTTTTCTTACTCATCTGGTATATTGAAAATTACATGACCTGTCCTTGCAGTATGTTTTTAATTATGGGTAGGGTCTTTTGGGGTAAAATAGCTAGGCTGTGCTGGGGTTGTGTAATGTTGATTGCTACAAAACAGTAGACCCGGAACTGATCAATCAACATTCACTATGTCGAGGAGGGTAGTCTAGCTAGAGGAAGACTCTGAACAAAAATTTTGGTTCCAAATTTTTCACCCTAGACATTTTACCTCATTACCCATTTTACTCTAGTAGACCCTATATGATTAATTTGCTACGCCTAAAACAAAATGCTTTTATCATTTTGAAATTTTGTATATTTTTTTTCAGGTATGGCTCTCAACTGACGCTGGACACACTTTCAGACGAATTTTCATTGCTCCGAACGATGACAATATAGAACAAATAAAGATATTTGGCAAATCGAAACAACTACTTGCTATACAAACAAGAACTTCTTTGTTCGAATATAGCTCAAAAGGACTGAAGAAATACCAAAGTAGTACATATTGTCAAAATTCCAACTTGCTCTATGTCAATGAATTCGGTGCACTTCAACTATTTTGTAGTAATTCGGTCATAAACTCGACATTACATGCAAGAAAACTCGTATTGCAGCACAAAAACTCACTGATACCGTCATTCATTGCAGACTTTGCAAGTGACTTCGAGGTTTTAATCACATTGCCACCAATTTTCTTGCTTCATGAGGAATTCAAGCAGAATATGGATAATTTATGCAATATTCCCAACTACCCTTACTTATACCATTGTGATTCCAAGAGGCGACTCACTAATTCTTTTCTCATGAAAGCTGATGTTGGAAAATGGATACAAAAAGCTCCAAATTGTATGTTTGAGCTGAAACAGGTTAATGCGAAAAAATATACGATTGAGGCTAGTAGTCGAGAGCAAGTTGTTGCCCCGTGTAAGCTCTGGACGCCGAATATGGTTGGTCAAACATTCCATATTCTCTCACTGCGGACACTATGCTGGATATACTGGCTTCAAGATCAACAAACTGCATTGGCCGATTGTTCAAACATTGCCTTTATCGGACAGCAGAAATTTGTCAGTTCCATTGACGTGGTGATTTTAGAAAGTAGAGGGGACGAGAGATGTTTTATGGGAAGTTTCTCACTCAGCAGGACAAATTCGAACTTTGATTTGGAGATCAAAATGGCCAACCTCGAACATCAACGGATACTGAGAAATGCCTCTTTCGTTCGTTTTGTGACTGCAGTCGGCAAGGTCTATATTAATGGTTCAAAACTGTTGGCCAAGTTTTCATCCAATGTGACAACAATGCAGCACATGTTTAATTATACATGTATTCTATCGCATGATAATTCAAGGGACGGGTTAATACAGGGCATCACTGATCAAAATAATGCGTGCCAATTCACTGTAGCATATGATAATCTGTTGTCAACTGATCTGTACTTGGATGCAATAGATGAGTTGGGATTCAATGTAACAATCTTGAAAAATGTTACAAATTATCCGTACACGGATTCAGCACCACCACTAGCAATCCAGCCAATCCAGCCAAGTTTTATCCATATCAAAATCAAATCATATTCAAGATCAAACTCGTCTGTCGTGCGTGTCCTCGTCAAACAGAAATCTTACAGACAAGGTACAACCATGCTGAATTTCCATCCAACAACACAGCCAATGCATTGCGGGAATTCAGGTAGAAAGATCACCATACACGGTGCGTGTCCACCCGGGAAGCATCTTGTCTTCGAATACCCGCTAAACTACACACGACATGCGTGGTTGAATGGAAATCCGAAGGATCACGAAGGTTATACGCGCATTGCCACTATACCATATAATTATCAACCACCTTCGTCATTTGGAATAGCCATTCCAGTCACACCACACATTTACAATGCTGATCCCAGTAAACCTATGCATAGAGCGAGTTACAAAATAACCCGAGAAATGGCCACATATAAGCAATGTCTTGGAAAGTTAAGCAGGTATTGGCTTTCATTTTTTCATTTTTTCATTTTCTAATATTCAGACTTGAAGGATAGTGAAGAATCTAACAAGGACAGATTTTGTAAGACAATAGCATAAGTTGTCTTTGTTGACACATGAATTCAAAGCGATTAGCCAATGCAGACAAAGGAAATTTCCCCAACCAGTAATTCAAAACAGACAAAGCCACAAAAGTTTCTCTGAAACCCAGGTAGCTAGCGCTCTCATTGTGCATTCCAGAAATTGTTTTTAAAGGCAAACACGAGCCTATGTCGAAAGAAAAATGATATATCTACACATCTTCCACGGGCATTTTATTTCTTTGGTTCAGAAGGTGAGCAGTAAGTATTTTACTCACACCCAAAAAATAGGAGAATTGAGTCGCCTCCCAATCGGCTTCTGAACAAAACAAATTAAATGCCAGAGGCAGATGTGTAGATATATCCTTCTTCTTTCGATCTATGCTCGTTTGCTCTTAAAAACAATTTAAGGAATGCACAATGAGCGAGCTAGCTACCTGGGTTTCAGAGAAATTTTTCCGGCTTTGCTTGTTTTGAATTATTAGATTAGAGAATTTCCTTTGTCTGCGATCGCTAATCGCTTTGAATCGAGGTGTCAATCAAAAGCTGCTCATGCTATTGTCTTACAAAATCTGTCCTTGTTGAAGAATCTCAAAATAATGGCTTTCAGGCAAGATCTGCGATGTTGCTCAAAGAATGTAGCTCGGAATAAGGTTTTCATCCGGTCATTTTATGCCTCTTTGTAATGAAAGCAAATATTTTATCACCTTTATATATTTGAATCATTGATGAGAGATATCAACGATAACATTTTATGATAGGTTTAAAAATCGAGTGTTAGTGATATTTTTAACAGAAGTACTTTTTGGGACACCTGGTAGTAGACTCATTACATAGATTAAAAATGTTGAACGACTACAAGGAACACAGTCGTAATCATTTTCAAAGAGAGTCTGCATGCGAGGATGGAACGAAATTTGCTATAAAGTAAACAACCTATCAGAATCACGAAATCATGCAACGTCAAAGGCAGTGGTGACGAAGGCTTCTTACTCTGTCTCTCGTTTTGTGGAATGTGCATTACTCTGATTTCTATCTTGCTCACAAAACATCTTTCGTGGGTGACTGCAGTTTTCATTTCCAAGTGAACAATGATGAAAGTAGCAGCTGAATGATTCTTGAGACGGGCATTGATCATTTGATGTCAACAGAACTTATTGCAAAAATGAGCGGTTTCAAGACAGGCATCGACCTCTTCTTATCTTCTTCTTATTTGTTTCTGCACCGCATTTCGGATCAGCTTTGTATGTGGAAAAGCACCTCACCTGCCAGACCCGGGGCTGGCAGGCGAGATTCCATCTTCCTACAGAATCCTTTGTATTTTCATTTCGCATTTAGGCCTATATGACAAACGCAACACCACCGATATAGTGAGATCTCACCTCATCAGAGGTGGAATCTCACCTGGGCGAGGGGAAATTTTTCCATGTGCACAAAACACTACCGGTATGATGAGGTGTATTGGTTTTCTTCGTTGATCCCAATTGGTTAATTCGTTCTGATTTCATGAAAGAGAGTCTTTGCTCCACCTCGCCTCACAGTCCTGGGGCTGACAAGGCGAGGTAAAACATCTCATTTCAACAGTGACTGAAATTTACCTCGCCTGTCAGCCCCTGGTCTGGCAGGTGAGGTGTTTTCCCTCATATAAACAGGCCCTAACTATTGTTTTCGTTTCATCAAACAGACGTCATTGTGGATGCACAGACGCCATGACAATCTCATCCAAACCAAACCATTCCGATTGCATCCAGCGAGCTTACAAGATTCACTACAAAGAGGAATTCACACCAAATCTCTTCATCGTTGACTCCAACTACAACAAGACGAAGCTGACTTTTCCATACTGCATCATAGAGATCAATGATCGGGTTGATTGGGACATAGATGATCTTGATGTAAACTGTGTGTCATCCCTCACCGGTGGTATCTGGCGTTTCCATGGATCAGGCTTGTTTCATTTTGAAGTGACAGTTAACAAGAGTGGTTACACGTTTTGTGATTTGAAAACACATTTCATCATCTTTGTTGCAGATGCCCCGATCCTGTACCCAGCAGAAAATATCGTGAGAGTAATGACGGCATTTTGTTTTGGTTCCATAATCCTTTGCGTTTTCCTGTTAAACTTTCATCTGAAGTAAGTGCAGTCTCAGAGTTAGAAACTGCTGGTGTGCTTCTATGGAGGAGTGCAGGATAATATTTAACTGCGGAGGAAATTTTCTATAGCACTGAGGGGGAGATATCGAAAGAACGAATGCCTTTCGTTCTTTCGATATCTCCTCCGCAGTGCTATAAACATTTCCTCCGCAGATACATATTACCCAGCGCTCCTCCATAGAAGCGCACCAGCAGTGTCGAACTAGCCATGCTCAGACCAAGTTTACATTGCACCAGTACAGTTTTGATCCGTTACAAAGTTGTTACTATGCGCATACTAACCTGTTTTGTGTTGTACAGGAAAATATAATGCCCAAGGTCTTAAAAGTACAGACCGAGCTTCTGTGCGATAAGACCGAAGGCTTTATATTATCCTGTACAACTACAAAACCGGTTAGTATGAATTTTATTACCTGATAGCTTCTAACTTTGACTTATATCATTTAGTCTAACGCATTTCGTAACTGTTATGTCGCTTGAGTTTATTGTAAATCTCACAGGCCTAAATCAGTTGCTGTGGTGACAAAAATGCGTCCTTGTATCGCCTTATTCAAGGCTACGGGAAACCGCGGAAAATGTGCTATTAACCAATAAGATTGGCGGGATTCCTGTAATGCCTTATTTTTGAAACGTCAGTCAGGTAATGATGTTCAAGAGTAAACTTATTACAATTCGTCCCAGTTTTCATTCGCAAATACGCGGCCGATTTTCGATACTGAAATGTTAATCTATCAGTCAAAGGCTACCTTAATTGTGAAAATTTGTTTAGTAAAATTACTCATCTTTTTGACGCAGAAATTAAAAAAATTCTAGTAAGATGCTTGTGTGGGAAGGACAAAAATTGCACTTTCGATGCTGGCCCATGATTTTCTAACCTCTGAAATTTAAATTCGATTTCTAGAACTGACAATTGTGTTAAAGTTGCATATCACTGGTAAGTAAATGATTGACCAGAGTCAAACATTGAATTCTCGTTCCCTTGCAAACCCCTCACTAGCATTTTCCTAATTGCAGCATAGGCTCCAAATCTTTAAAAAGGCTGGTGTAAAATTGAGTGACTTATTTCTTTGAACTGAATGACTTCAAAGAAACGTTAGCTATTTCTCTATAATTCTACCGTTGGAATTTTCTGAGATTTTCAATAGTTTCAAAATTAGAGTGTTTTTCTTCTTTTTCAAGAGTTCAAGAAAAATTTTCAAGAAAACTTAAAACAACCGTGATTTCTAAACCATTTGACGCATTTTGAAGTAATTTCGAAGAGAACTATAGTTTATGGATGCCTACAATATGGTATCAAGCAAAAGTCTATCACTCATCCGGTTTTGATTTAGGATTTTGATGACGTCACATCCTTAAATGAACTGAAATGCAGAATATGTTGTAATTTTGAGAAATGTTCAAAATTTCTGGAAAGGCCAACGGTAGAATTATAGATAAGTGTCTGAAGTTTCTTGCAAGCCATTCAATCAGAAGAAATAGGTCTTTGAATTTTACACCCACCTTTTTCACCGAGTTAGAGATTTGGAACCTATGCTCCTAATATACCTTTTAGCTATTCTGAAAAGAATCAGAATCGAACGATATTTTGCTACATTTTGGAGAATTTTCGAATGTGCACAATAGTGATAGAAGCTCTAACGCCATTCGATCGAACGTCACGGTTAAAAATGTATGAAAATGACGTTCGATCCAGGCTCTTTTGCAGAATAGCTAAAAGGTCTGTTGCTGGGTCATTAACCTTTGTTTTGAATATCGGCTGCATGCTCTTTATTTCACAGCCCGCCAAACGTGTTAAGTTTTTGTTATTCACTTTGTTTGTAAGTTTTCATTAAACTCAGTAGATAAGTCCCAGCATCGCTCATTGAATTGGATGGTCCCAGAAAATAGAAAATCAGATTAAAAATGTTGAATGAATACAAGGTTTCACGTCATCAGTCTAAGTTCTCATAGCCATGAAGAGAAAACAACACATCGACATTGAAATTGAAATCATGATTTGATAGCACTAATCGCATTTGAAACCCGTGGTGGGGGGGGAACTGCCATATACACCGGTACGGGATGTGCTATTTTTTGGGGTGCCTTCTTCGAGGCAGAAAATGAATTTCAAAGTGTCACTTTTAGTAAGATCACAAATAGACATAAATTTTGGGGTGTCATTTTAAAAGATTAACTCTGGAAGATTTGGAAGATTAAAAAAAGGGTATTAGATTTGATTTAATCTAATATACCTGGTAAGAATTTTGAATCTTGCTCACAATTTAGGGTGTATATTTTGAATTGCCCGTAAAATTTTGGGGTATGGCTTTTGGAAAATTTCTTGATTTTGGGGTGTGATTTCACAAGTCAAAATTGCACACCCCGGTCATCTGCCTATTTAAGTTACCCCCCCCCCCCGGATTTGAAATGCAATCACAACGAATGTTAATTAGATTAACTTTATATAATGATCAGTCAAATAGCATATTAGGTATTTACACTGCTTCTACTTATTTTCTAGAATCGTTTACTCTTATTTTTTCATATTATTAAGTTTACAATGATTTCATTTTAATAGTTGAACCTGAACATTTATTGGATCTCAAGTAAATTCTGAAATCACCGATAAGGTTATTTTATAATTAATCGTCACATTTTTAATAGCTCCTTGCTCTTCGGGGCATTCTTGGATCGTCGAGCTGCTTCGATTTCTCTTTGAAGCTGTGCGACCCGATTCTCGATTTCTTCAATGATCCCTGTTTCCCGTTTATCCGAAGAGCGCTCTACGAGCTTCCTTTCAGGCCCTTTTAGCAAGCCCTTCTTTCCATCATCCTTCTTCCCTTGCTTGACATCAAAGAGATTACTCTCTACTGCTGCATCGCTGCCGTGTTGTTTTGCCACATTAAGCTTCAAGAGGCGTGCATCCGAACTTATTTTGCTTAGGCCATGCTCATTCTTTCCCTCGCTATTCCTGTGATGACTCTCCTTACCATTGCCTATTGCATTGGCCGCTGGCTCCTCATCTTCGTTGAGCATCAGACTCCTGTAATCATCGCTCTCTGCGTCACCCAAAAGCTTCTTTCCGCCATGTGAGATCTCAACTGCTCCATCGTTCAGTCCAAGCATGTGTCGCAAAGAAGGTAGCTTTCTGCGTGGAGCATCTTGCATTTCTTCTGCAAGAATATTTGCCAGGTAATTCAGCTCTTCATCTTCATAGTCCTTGCTTGCTGCTCTTCTTTGCTCGTCGTAGAGTTTCTCTCGGTGAACTTTTAATGGCTCATCCAACGGTAATACACTCTGTCTGGTCATCAGCGCACGGAGATCATCCGTATCTTCTGTGGGAAGGAAAAAGATCAATGTTTTGAATTCAAAATACCGCTGGAGAGAAATGAGAGCAATTAATTCCATCTGAGCGGGATTCGAGCTGCAGTCAGGAACCATGAACGCTTATGGTCTGGTTAACAACTGCTCCTGTTGTTCTAATCGCAGAAGTTAGGGAGAAGCTAGCACTGCCCATCTCTTGCGCACACGTAAAGGGGAAATCACAGCCAGGTATCACTACGCCCTACCTGCCTACAAGGGCAATCAGGGGCAATCAGGAGAAGCCATGGCTAGATAGCTAAGGCCATGTTTGCGCAGGATTTGAAAAAACCTCGAATTCAAACAAGGGCGCCTACCTTGTACTGTATTCGTGACCTAGTGTTCACAGATTCACAGTTGATCTCGTATTACATAAACACCGGAATTTGAAACCACAAAGTTATTCATACGTCATCTCGACCTTGTGAAGACCGACTCTGTGTACTGCTGAGTCACGGTGCGGTTCTGGGACACTCTCTGTCTGTACTGGGTCACAGGACACCAATTACTCTACAGTACTGGGAATAAACACACTTCCTACAAGGTAGTAGACTTGCTCCAAGTCTGTTTTGTCAACTGTAATAAGTCTACCGGAAAGTATATTACTAAACAGACTTGTTGAACTGCGGCCCTCATGAATAATTAATGAGTAATTTGATCCGAAGCGTCCCACATTTGGGACGCTGTCGGTACTTCTGATGTGGATTTCAGCCAATCATTGAGCTCTTAGAAACAAAAGAATACAATAGGCAAGCCACACTGAAGAGGAGATCGGGGTGTTGTGTTGCACGTTGCGCACTTCTGCTCACTGACTGAGCAATGAACAACAGCTCCACAGCAGAAGTTTAAATTTTGCAACGGAGAGCAATCGAGGCTTTGAAGACAGTTTTAAAAAACATCGAATTAACTATGGAAGAGCTGCGATCCTATCAAGTGGATGCTCTATGAGGATAAATGCACGGTCGCAATATGCTTGTAGCACGGTGAACTGGCTTTGGCAAATCGCTTTGCATATCATCACCAAAATTCTAAATGTTTGCACAAAGCTGCGAAGACAGTAAATGCCATGGGAAGTTTTTAAAGGTACTGCCAGTAAGGGATGGACAATTCCTCGTGCAAACAAGCACAGACTGACAGATACATGGCAGCATTTGGGCCTAACAATCTACACATTCGCTCTTTATTGCCCTTATGACCAGAGCTTGGGAGAGTAGAAGAAAGAGCAACTTGTGAAAAAGACATGACCAATTGCAAGAAAAAAAACTCTGCAGTTTTTTGGTTATATAACCTGTGATATCTTTTCGATGAAAGATCAAATGCAGTCACCGACCGACTGGAGGCAAAAGGATATATTGTATTGGTCATAGGCCTATGCTACTGCAAAATCTCAGGAATTTTCAATAGAAATTGATAGGAAATCCTGCAAAACAAAAATTAGGAAACGCCGAGGCTCTACTCTTTAAACATTTTAACATCAAATGTTTTTAGTGATTCAGCCTGCTCTCAAGTTACAAATAGTTTTCCATAAGGACAGGGCCGTAGGAAGCAGCTTCGGATTGGGGGGGGGGGGCAATTGTTCTCAAAACAATAGAGAACAATACATCTAGTTAATCCGTGTGACGTAGCACCATTGTTTTAAGAAATTATTGGGGGGCTTGAGCCCCCCTGCCCCCCGCTTCCTACGGGCCTGATAAGGAACAAGAGATAAAAGTACCGAAAGTACTTCAGTAAAATCTCACCCCTCCCTCAACATTTTCTCCTGGGATTTAGATGAATTATACAGTACATACTCTGTTATTCGACACTCTGTTATTCAATCTTCAAGTGATACTCTGTTATTCGATCTTCACAACATGTCGCTGCGTGCCGTCATCTTTCGTCAGCTTCCGTTTTTGAACGCAACCCCCTGTTTTTTCAGTTGACCACAAGAGATTAGCTATCTCATTAATTATTCATGAGGTCCGGAGATATACAAGTCTATTTCGCTTTTCACTTTTCCCTTCAATTTTCTTTGACGAAATTTTTTTTTGACGAAATAGACTTGGGGCAAGTCTAACAAGGTAGGCGCCCTTGATTCAAACCGCAGCCAATGAGATAACAGCTCTCACATGACAAAAGTTGTTCTACCTATAATAATAGCAGGCCGACCGCAACGATGATGTAATCCGTATCAAATTACACAGCTGTTGTTTTCATAAACCGGATCACAGGGAACCAAAGAAACCAAAACTGCAGTCTTTACTGACACTCCTGGACCCCCTGTGATGTTACCTAGACAACAGTAATCGGTTTTAAGGAGTCTGATGAGTAGCTTGCAAACTACGGACATGCAAAATAGTTAACAAGCAGTGCCCTGAGAGCCTCTGGAACAAGTATAGTCAGAGAAATGAAATTTCTAGGCATAACACAAGAAACAATAGAAATCTCGACATCCCAAAGTTTAAACTTGAGTGTACAAAAAAAGGCTTCCACCTTTCTGGGCTTAAAGCTTGGAATTAAATACCAATCGAAATAAGGCAAATCCCCTCGCTCTATCAGTTTAAAAGAAACTTAAAAACGCATTTAAAGAGCTCAGTAAACCCTAACTAAAACACGACTCCCAGGAAGATCAGATCTCAGCCTGGATCCAATCCTAGCTAATACCAAATTTTAAATTTTGTTTTTCATTATTAATTTATAACAAACTTGTAACTTTTATAGTTTAATTTTGTACTGATGGGATATCGTGTAGAAATATGAATTAATAAAGAATAATAAAACATTTAACTCAGTTTTGATTCACCCGGCGTGTACCACTTGAAGCAAGGAAAGTTAAAAGGTTCGGTGGGATGTGGGATAAAATGTATGTGGCAGATATTCAAAGCTAAAATGTCAAATGATCAGTGAAAGAATAACTTAAATGTGAAAACTGTGTTTGGTAAGATTACTCGTCTTTTAGGCCCAGAAATTAGGAAAATGCTGGTAGGGGGTTTGTGTGAGAGCGACAATTCCACGTCCCGTTCTGGTCCATGATTGACTTACTATTGAAATTAAAATTCTATTTCTGAAACTGACAATTGTATTGAATTTGAATTTCAATACAAAGTAAATCATGGACCTGATTCGAACGTAGAGTTTTCGTTCCCATATAAACCCTTTACCAGCATTTTTCGAAATTTCTTTGTCTGAAAGAAAAGTGATTTTATCAAACAAAATTTTCGCACCTAAGTTAGCCTTTGAATGATAGCTTAACATGTTAGTTTTGAATATCGGCCCCGTAGCCCCGTACTTTTTATCCCGCAGGCCGCCAAACCTTTTAACTTTTTTTTGACTCACCCGGTAGTTGTTTAGACTGATTATATGTTCGTAGGTTATCGCTATTGATAGGCTGATGGACGCTATAACTAGCCTCACTACATAAGGACCCTCAACTTACGCTCATCTAATTGAAGTGAATTAATGTTGTTGTTGTCGCTCCAGTCAAGGGCCTTATGGACTAACTCTTCTCAAAACGGCAAAAAAATGCTCGCCAGGAACAAATTTGTTCCTAGACTGATGATATGGTCGTAGTTATCGCTATTGAAATACTGCGGGACGCTCCTAACTACGACTCATAATCAAACGCCATTATTTTGAAATGACTATGCCTGCCTCGTTTCGATAAGGGCCTAGGCGCAGAAAAGCATAAACATTTGTAGTTTCAAAATGAAACACATTGATTTGAAAAACTTCACAATAAATCAGTTATTGCTTAGCGAAAGCAGCAAAATAGTACCTACGTACAAATTTTGATATTGTCGCCAACTGTTTTCATGGTATTGTTGTTCGTAAGACTTTTTTCTGTCCGGCAAACCTCCTTGAAACTCTGCTTTGAGCCTCGAGTTTCCGTTGGTCAACATCAATCAATCGAATTTGCAGAGATTCTAATGGCGTTGTATTTGGTTGTATACTTTGTACATGACTGTGTATAGCAGCCTCGTTCCCAAGGGCGTTCAAAAGTGAAAAAAGTCAGTCCAAAAATATTGCCGTAATATTATGAGTCCCAGTAAGAGCGGTCTCGGTCTGGCGTAATAGTCTCGTTTTGGATAGCGATTACTGGGACTCATCGTAATCAGTCTAATTTGTTCCTGGACCAATCAGGATGCAAAACTTGAAATAACTTGATGGGATTGGCTGATTCTTCTTCAATTTAAACTTCCCGCCAAAGGCAAACAAACGAATTCGAACAACGCGTTCGACTGAACTGCTCCAACGATCAAAATCTCAAAGTAGCGAACGAATTTACGAGATCTTTTGCGTCCCCAAACAACGAAAATGGCACTTATAGGTAGGATTTTTTTGCTTTAATAGCTTGAAGAAACATTCATCTAAGTACTGATAGCTTGTTTTGCAGTGTAGCACTTCAGGAAAACCACTTTTTGCGGCGATTTAGGGTCGGTGGTTTCAAGAAAAAATAGCAGATGATTTAGGCCATGTCCGTTTCCGTCCATCAGCCTATCAATAGCGATAACCTACGAACATATAATCAGTCTACGCTATAACTACGACTCATGGACTTACGCTTCCAGAAACGGACATGGCCTAAATTACCTGCTATTTTTTCCTCAAAACCACCGACCCTAAATCCCCGCAAAAAGTGGTTTTCCTGAAGTGCTACACTGCAAAACAAGCTATCAGTACTTAGATGAATGTTTCTTCAAGCTATTAAAGCAAAAAAATCCAACCCATAAGTGATATTTTGGTTGTTTGGGGACGCAAAAGATCTCGTAAATTCGTTCGCTACTTTGAGATTTTGATCGTTGGAGCAGTTCAGTCGAACGCGTTGTTCGAATTCGTTTGTTTGCCTTTGGCGGGAAGTTTAAATTGAAGAAGAATCAGCCAATCCCATCAAGTTATTTCAAGTCTTGCATCCTGATTGGTCCAGGAACAAATTTGTTCCTGGCGAGAATTTTTTTGCCGTTTTGAGAAGAGTTAGTCCATAAGGCCCTTGACTGGAGCGACAACAACAACATTAATTCACTTCAATTAGATGAGCGTAAGTTGAGGGTCCTTATGTAGTGAGGCTAGTAGTTGATTTTGGACGAAGGCTGTTTGAAAGACGTGCTCCGTTACTCACCTCGATGGAGAGCTGACTTTCCTTTCACTTCGAACGTGAAATTGGTGAAATGAAAGGATTCAGCAACATAGGCCCGTTTTATAAGTCGAGCCACGCCGTGCCGAACCCCCGGGGGTGGGTACTTAGTATATTTGTCCGACGGGGATGTGCCGTTTTGAAGGGTATCGTTTTCACCAATTTTTTCTAGCACAGGGTATCAAAAATAAGGCGATTTTTCTAGAGCAGGTTGTCAAAACATGTCAAAGGGGGATATTTTGTTAGATCGGGTCATTTTTCGGTCAAATTTTCAAGTTTTGGAGTATACTTTTCACTATTTTTTTCCAGAATTGTTTATCATTTTGAGCCAAAAATTCTGGAGCAGGGTAAAATAAATTTTTCGTGGGCACACCCCGGTACAAATTCAGGTCAAGTACCCCCCCCCCTCCGCCCCCGGGCTGAACCATACAAAATTTGAGTTCGACTGAGGCTCGATTTGGAGCGCCTCTGTTTGATAAGGAAAAGCTTTTGTCGTGCCGTGCCACGCCGAACCATAGTAACGCATTCGCACGGTGAGTATGGTGGTTTACGTTGCTATGGCTTTTGTTGTTGTGCGCATGTGCAAAATGCTGTGGCACAGCGCGACTGAACTTTGGTTTTATAAGTCGCACGGGGTCGACCCAGTCGAGGTGCCTTAAGCGTATTGTTTGACTCAGTCGAGCCAAGTGTCAATATGGTTTTACATGAGTCGCACCGCACCGAACCAGACAAAATAGGTCTAAATTTGCTCAGTTCGGTACGGCGAGGCGGGACTTATAAATCGGGCCTTAGAATTAGAATTAAGGTGACAAACAAACGAACACAAAGACTTACTCAGTGGCTCGTCCAAAGGAAGTGCTGGATTGTCTCTTCTGTACAACCCATGCAAAGCATTCTGTCGAAATATTTGATACAGCTCCCTCAGTTGTGATCTAGAAACAGTCGGACCCTGGTAGTCACGACTCCAGTCTGAATTTCCTTCATCTGCGTATGTTCCTTGATCTGGGTGATAAAACAAACCAGCTTCTTTTGCAAGTACTGCTCCTGCGAGTGGGTCTTTAGGAATGTGGCTCATCAGGAACTTAGATCCGCCATGGTAATCTTTGGCGCGAAGGAATCTGTTTGTCTTGTGTGGATCACGTCTTGAAGTTGCGTCATCTAGAAAGATTTCATCTAAACTTAATCCTGGGTTGGATCTGGATTGCTTTGTGAATCTAGATTCATCTTGCGGGCCTGATCTTTGAAGTCTGCTAGGCAGCCCTAAAGTGAGTAGCTCCATCTCTTCATCTGATAGTACGCTCTTGTCTTCACTTTCTCTGGACTGTGGGATCCTTCCTGGATGATTTCGATGTAAAATTCTGTCGATATCTGCTTGGTCTATCTTGTTGATGTCTTTCATTATAGCTGCGTTGCTAGCTGCATTGTCTTCCAACACCTTTGCTTTCTTATTTGACTTCCCAGGAATGTATAATGGTGCATTTTTAGGCTTCAGAGCATTGACGTTTTCATTCATATCAGCAGACAGTTGAGTTGCGTCTTTGTGTTTCTTCTGAAAATCTTTGATAAGATCATCCACATAGTCCTCAAAGGAATCTACTTCATGTTGGGTATCCCTGCCTCTTTTCATCACATCATTCAAGCTTGAGGTGTCACGCAGCTCTCTGTTAATTTCCCTTATCAATGCTCTTTTCAACAAACTTTTCGCTGCTTCCAATGATTTTTCATCGCTTTGTAAACCCTTCACGGGAAAGGTTTCTGTGAAGAGAGGCAGCCATATCATCAGAACGAAACCAACCAGCTTTGATGAAAGGATATGCTTCTCCCGTAACAGCATGGTTTCTGAAAAATGGAGAATACATTGTCACAATAAGCAAGAATGCGATGAAAATCATGTTATAGGACCAGACCAGCATAGGTTCCAAATTTTTAGGGACTGTTCATTATTCATAAAGGGGTTGGTACCGAAGAGAAATGGGTTGGGTAAGAGAAATTTTCTACATAAAAAGGTTGGGTAAATATTTTTTCATGTAATTTCAAGTTTGGGAAAACAAAATTTTCCCACCAATTAATGCCAAATGTTTAAAGTCCAAAATTATCAATATCATCATCAACATCATCAACACACTATCCATTTCACTTTCAGTGTCTACTTTGTTCATCTTTGTCATCAATATTTACAGTATTGAATTGATAATTTACATCGTTTGACATTGAAACTATGTTTATAGGTAGGGGTTGGGCAAAATTCTTTCAATCTGAAAATTGTTGGGTAGATGTTTTTGCTGTCACCTTTAGAGTTGGGTAAGAAGATTTTTTGGACAAGAAAACATTTCTCTTCAGTACCAACCCCTCTGTAAATAATGAACGGTCCCTTATCTCGGCGTAAAAAGGTGGGTGCAAACTCAGTGACCTATTTCTTCTGATTGAATGGCTTGAAAGAAACTTTAGATACCTATCTATAATTCTACCGTTGGACTTTTCAGAAATTTTGAATATTTTTGGAAATTACGGCGTATCTTGCATTTCAACTCATTTGAGGATGTGACGTCATCAAATTTCTAAATCATAAACCAGATGAGTGACAGACTTTCGCTTGATACCATATTGTAGGCATCCATAAACTATGGTTTCTTCGAAATTATTTCATGTTAAGTCAAACAGTTTAGATGATTTTAAGTTTTTTTTTAACTTTTTCCTGAATTCTTGAAAAAGAAGAAAAAACACTCTAATTCTGAAAATGTTGAAGATTTCAGAAAATTCCAACGGTAGAATTATAGAGAATTAGCCAAAGTTTTTTGAAGTCATTCAGTTCAAAGAAATAGGTCACTCAATATTACACCAGCCTTTTGCAAAGATTTGGAACCTATGCTGACCAGACCAGCAGATGTTGACAAAAAATTCAATTCCAAATTCGACGAGACATATTCCAGTTGATAAATATTTGATGATTCCAGTTCATTTCAAGAGACAAGCTGTTGATATTTTAGGACATAAACACTTGATATTGGTCAAGGCCATGATAAATTAAAAATGAATAAACTCGCAACTAATAAATAAAAGTGACAACTTCTGTTGACCAAGTCATATTGTTATCAGAGGATATTTTGAGACAAGTTTTCTCAACCTCAACTAAGAAACTAAAACATTTGTGAGAATTTCGATAATGTTGTGAAAATTCAAGAAACCCTTAAAGGGGCTCCGTCGCCAAACGGTAAACAAATTTGTAAACACCGCACGTGGCCATTGTCCTCCATTGTTTTCTGCAATTTGTTTGGTGGCTTCACCCAAGCCACCAAAACATGCTCCTTAAAAATCCATTTATACCCAAGCAATCGTAAAAGATATGAGTGTTTGGCTTTTTCCTCTGTAAAGTACAAAGATTTATCTTCAAAATGACGCTTTCATTTCTGAAAAAACAGGTAAACATCCGTGGGATATTGCCCTTGAAAAAACTGCAAAATCACCATTTCGACCTAAATTTGGAGACGGAGCCCCTTTAATAACCTGAGATATCACCTTTGAGTGCTCGTCCCTGCATGTAAGACACAAAAGTGGACATATAAGAAACTGCAGCCTGCAATCATAGGGAATATGGTCTCCTTTATAAGAAACTAAGAAATTGCGAAATGTTAAGCCATGAACTAAATTCATCCTGCAACCCGTGGCGGGACTTACTGTAGGCCTATTGGAAGTTTTAAAGGTGGTGTGAAGCGAAGATTTTTATTGATGCAAATGAATATCACAGTTGAATGATAAAGAATGTCGTTTAAATATTTTGATACCTTCTTTCATTTTTGAGTTATCCACTGTTTTGTACGATTGGCTATTGACGTCATTTTGTTAGCAAAATGTAAAGAAAGTATACAAGGTTGGCCATGTTTCCAAAGAGAAATCTAATTAAAAAACTTTGCACAATCAACATGCCTTTCTAAACATCATATTAAGTCATGAGGCAATCTATATAACATCTATTCAGCTCAGCTGAAATATTTCTTACAACTGTAACCTTTCAAAGATCAGATACAGTTATATTTCCATATGTTATCCTAGTAACTGTCAAACAAAATGACGTCATCAGTTGCAACTTAATATCAGTGGATAACTTGAAAACGAAATGAGATATCAAAGAAATATAAACAGGATTCTTCAGCATTCGACTGTGCCGTCCATTTGCATTAATAAAAATTTTCGCTTCAGGTCACCTTTAAGGAACTTTCAATACTGGGTCAAATCTTTAAAATCTGCCTCAAATTAGCTATCACGTGAGATTTGCAATAACGTAAAATTACTCATGCAAAAAACAATGACAGATTATGTAAGACAATAGCATGGGCTGCTTTTGATTGACACCGCAATGCAAAGAGATTAGCGATCGCAGACAATGGAAATTCTCTCAACCAGGGATTCAAAACAAGCAAAGCCGCAAAAGATTCCCTGAAACCCAGGTAGCTAGCTCGCTCCTTGTGCATGCCACAAATTGCTTTCAAGAGCAGACATGAGCATATATCGAAAGAAGAAGGATATATCTACACATCTACCTCGGGCAATTCATTTGTTTGGTTCACGAGCCGATTGGGAGGTAGCCTGCGTGCAGACTCTACTGATTAGGAGGAACCTCACTTCTCTTCAGGAAATCAGTAAGGTCTACACGCAGGCTAATGGGGAGGCGATTCAAATCTCTTATTTTTTGGGTATGATTAAAACACTGACTGTTCAGCTTCTGAACCAAAGAAGTAAAATCCCGAGGTGGATGTGTAGATATATCCTTCTTCTTTCGATATATGCTCATGTTTGCTCTTAAAAGCAATTTCTGGAATGCACAACGAGCGAGTTAGCTACCTGGGTTTCAGAGAAACTTTTGCGGCTTTGTTTGTTTGTTTTGAATCACTGGTTGAGGGAATTTCCTTTGTCTGCAGCCACTAATCGCTTTGAATTCAGGTATCAACAAAAGCAACTCATGTTATTGTCTTACAAAATCTGTCCTTGTTCATGCAAAACAATTCAATTGTTGCTGTTCGCGGGCATTGTCACGTGATTCCTAATTTGAGACAAACTATGATTTCTTGTAAGAAATGCGGGTAATTGAGGCTTTACGCCTCCAGTCCTAACCTATCAGCAGTGGATAGAATATATTACCAACAATGATTTGTTAAGCTCTCCTGTATGCATGCAGCACTAACTTTCTTATCCGCCCATGCATCGCCATAGGGAACTATAAGACTCTAAATCTATTAGAATCAATATTTGCAGGAATCGTACATCTTTGAATTATCTATTTAAAGAAAACGTAGAAAATTGTGCAAAATGTTTAATACCACAATCCTACCTAATACAGAGATTCAAATTCTGACCGTAAATCGATCAGAAAAAATCCCACGAATAGACCATCGATCTCCCTGGAATAGACCTTCTAGCTATATACGCGATGTTCGATCGAGTGGCGATCAATCACTACTGTGAACATTCGAAAATTCTACAAAGTGTAACAAAATGTTGTTCGATTGTAATTCTTTTCAGAATAGCTAAAAGGTCTATTCACGAAAAGCTTCGAAAAGATGTAAAATACTTGCGAATCCTAAATCAATGGAGCAAAAACGGTTCAATCTTCCAGAAAAACATAGTTGATGAAGGTCTATAATATGGTGGTAAGCAGAAATCTGGAGGTTTTATGATTCAAAATTTTAGCAAATTGATGATTTTTAGATTAAGCATTTTTCTAAATCACTTGTAATTTGAGATTGGTGAGGCTGGTTTTAACAAAAGTTGATGTGTTAGCTCGCATTTGTTATCATTTCATGGGGATCTGATAACTAATTTGTGATCTACGGGCTCTCAAACATCTAAACATTTTATGACTCATCTTGTTTGGATTTGATAAATAGTTTGAATGCTGCAGGCATTTACAAGTCTAGCTTTTCTCTGGCTCATCTGGTAGAATGTAGTTTATGGCTCGTTAGAACTAATGGGTGATTTACCATTTCGGCAATATTTTTGACTGATCGTACTTATCCCTATTTATCCCTCTAGCTGATCCTCAAACTGCGTTGAAATCCCGTATTTCATGGCTGAGTTCTTTCACAACATAGAGATGCATGGGAAAAACATTCTGGCTTTAATTTTGCCTGCTCACTACATGTGAACGTTTAATCAGAAGACCATCAAAAACCTTAGGTGAAATTGCGAAACAAACATCATCTTATCTCCAAAGAAACAACAAACCAATCTATAATTCATGAAAATCTTCAAATACAACCGTAAATTTGCGTATGTACCTAAATAATTGATGGGCTTGAGAACAGACCAAAGCTAGGACTGTGCATTTTCTCAGAGAACAGTACTGTTAAAAGCCTCCTACCTACATTTTGCTTCTGCACAAGAAAGAGACCTGAGCTTTTTGCATTATATCCACCGATCAAATTGATTTTGTTCGGTGGGGCGTAGGGAATCTTTTTGAAGCTTTTTTCCCGCAGTCTTTACCGCAAACGTTTATTGCAGTTAACTTATGTTGTGTTTAGCGTATTGTGATACGAGAAGGGCAGATTTTGTAAAAAAATAGCAACAGTTGCGTTTGATTGACACCCCAATTCAAAGCGATTAACGACTGTAGACAAAGGAAATTCTCTCAACCATAAATTTAAATTAAAAGAAAGCCCCATTAGTTTTTCTGAAATCCAAGTAGCTAGCGCGCTCGTTGTGCATTCTAGAAATTGTTTTTAAAGAGCAAACATGAGCATATACCGAAAGAAGAAGGATAAATCTACAAATCTACCTCGGGCATTTTATTCCTTTGAGTCAGAAGCCGATTGGGAGGCGATTCAATTCTCTTATTTGTTTGGGTGTAATTAAAACAGTTACTTCTCAGCTTCTGAACAAAAACAATAAAATGCCTGAGGTAGATGTGCAGATATATCCTTCTTCTCTCGATATGTGCTCATGTTTTCTCTTAAGAACAATTTCTCGAATGCACAACAAGCGAGCTAGCTACCTGGGTTTCAGAGAAACTTTTGTGGCTTTGTTTGTTTTTAATTACTGGCTGAGAAAATTTCCTTTGTCTGCGATCGCTAATTGCTTTGCATTGTGGTGTCAATCAAAACCAACTCGTGCTATTGTCTTACCAAATCTGTCCTTGTTGATACGAGTATCTTATTTTCTTGCTTTTCTTGTTGTTCTCTTTGTGTATTTTCCCAGTAGTGTTTATTGTTGTTTTTGGTTATATGTAATGGCCACGACCCCATAGTGCTGCCATGCTGCTTTGTTCCGCATGACATCGTCCATAAGATTTCATTTGGATATAAAAGCACATGTGCTCGTTGCAACTAAAGCCGATTGATGAAGTGTGTTTCTACTGCTCCAGTTAGCTTATCTTAAAGTTTATAATTCTTGCCAAAATTTCCTAAAGCTGCATTAGGAAATGCACTACACCACGAAGCTGCACTACGTACGAAACGCTGCGCACAAGTTGTGCAGCATAATGAGGACAGGTTTTGTAAGCATCAGTTGCTTTTGATTGACTCGCCATTTCAAAGCAATTAGCGATCATAGACAAAGACAATTCTTGCAAGCAACAAACCAAAGCACATAAAGCCGCACAGGATTAGACTCACGGCGTAGCGGTGCGCTCTGGAACAAGGTTATGGCGTAGTCATGGCAACCTGAGGCAGTTGGAAATCCTCATTGCTGTGGTGAGCTCATGGAAGCTAAATGGCTTTCAAAATGAGGAACTCCTAACATGGAATCAGTCTTGCAAAGGATGTCCTGAAAGCAGTATGGCCACCTGTCTTGTTGTCCGTTGATGTTGATCAGTTATCTTTGTCTATGATCGCTAATTGCTTTGAAATGGGTTGTCAAGAGAAATCATGAGTGCATATTGAAAGGAGAAAAATAAATCTCTGGTCGGTCTCGATTAGTTATCACGTGAAAATTTCTGCGAATAAAAACGATTGAAGTGTTTTGCGAGGTTAATTTTGCATACCAAAAATCTCACGTGAGATCTGATTCGAGGCAGACTTTAGTCATTTGCCTCGGTTATTCTATTCATTTTCTTGAAAATTTTAGCACTAAAGTGCTCGGGTTGCTACAAATCTCTCTTTTGGTCCTGCCGAACGAGGTTCCTCGTTCTTTCCTCTTGCTGGTCCAAGAGGACAAAAGAGGGACTTGCAGGCACCCAATATATACGAAAATTATAATGCCTAAAGCTCTGCATAAATCTATTCTTTAGAAGGATTATAGTTCATTAATACTTGCACAGCTAAACAAGCTTTACCTTATACTAGGTTAAATTTCCCTTATCAAAATAAATAGTTTGTTAAGTTTTATTTTCCCAGTACTGGAGATTCTTAATTTTTTGGCGATCTGAGAGTTGAGTTTCTTATCCCTATCTACCCTGGGCACCAGAGCCAAAAAATTATAGAATAAAAAAATATAAAAAAATAAAGAAGGACAGAAAGTTCCTTTCTTCCTTCTCTTTTACTTTTCCAAATTTTCAATTTCCTTCTAATTTCGAAGCTCTGGTACCCAGGGTAATCTCTATCTGACCTGGGTGTTTTGAAACACTCAATGCCGGGGGGGGGCGGATTCCGCCCCCTGTTTATCTCTGTTGTCATAAGAGATATGGCAGCCAAACTTGGCACAAAGGTAGTTCATTATGTAAACAATGAAAATTTGAAATCATAATCCAATTAGCGATGTAGTTGTTGTTGCTAGAGCATGATGATCATTATGATGTCATATGACGTCATATAAATGAAAGGTTGCTAAAAGGTCATGAAACTTTATTTTTCATAAAGAAAATGAAAGATATAGATCAAAATATATATGAATTCTTAATTTAGACTTAATTGGACCAATTAAACATGCTTAAAAGAAATACAAAGTATGTTTTTCACGGAGCGCAGTATGAAAAATTGGTAACTATGGAGACAAGGCTAAAAATAGAATGCCCAAATTGTTGCAATATTTTGCTCTATGATACAAAGCTACACTTACGAAGTATCAGAGGCCTGCTGCATGTGTGGAAAACGGTGTAAACAAAAATGTACTAGGGGGGCGGAATCCGCCCCCCAGGTCAGATAGGGTTATGGGCAGTTTCTTATGAAGAAAAATACGTGTATGCACCTTCACCCACAGCAAAATTCCATCAATTGGCATTAAATCTGTATCTTTCGCAGTAATAACCAGTGGATACATTTACCAATACGTTCACCACAAATCCAATTTCTTTCCATTATTTTATCATCCATAATTTCGATAAAATGTGATAAGACTTCACAGCCTCTGCAACGAACGGTCCAACTAAACGTTTTCTTGTTGCAAACACCTTGCCAGACTTGCATAAAACAAAAGCTTTTGCTAGACTTAGTCGGGTATACTTTTTCGCAAAATTGGTATAAGGAACGGGGTCTAGCACGTCCCCGAAATGATACCTTTGAGAATAGATTGCACACTCCGGAAGGCATTCTATCATAGCAAAATTAAGGGAACACAAAACGTTTCTCAAAAATTGCAAGTCTCTTTTTTCTCACATGGGAAAAGTACATAATTTGTCTAAAGAAATTTCCCCTGCAATCTATTCTCAAAGGTGTACAATCTATTATCAAAGGTATCAATTTGCTGTGTCATATGGTTGACCTGAGCCGTTTGTTCTATGCAAGCCTTCCAAACTATTTGCAACAAGAAAACTTTGAATGAACGGTAGTTGGACTGTTCGCTGCAGAGGCTGTGAAGTCTTATAATATTTTATCGAAGTTATCGACGATAAAATGCTGCAAAGAAACTGGATTTGTGATGAACTTATTGGTAAATGTATCCACCGGTTATTACTGCGAAAGAGACAGATTTAATGCCGATTACTGGGATTCTGCTGCAGGTGAAGGTAGGCCCATTAGCTATCTTGGTAGCAAATAGCTTTAATTCGTTAACGATTTTCCAAAATCACACAAACAAATATTTTCATGTCATTTCTGGACATAATTCACGTAACATGTGAAATTTTGAAAGCTATGTCTTATTTGTAGCGTTCCTAGAAAATTTTCGAACATAGGCCAATTTTCGAAGGAATGAAATTCGATATAACGCCGAGCCGACCCCTGATGCGATTTCAACCAACCATAGAGTGGGGCCTTTAGAATCGATTCGTTGTGAAACCAGCTCTGTATCTTTATTGGTCGAATATCCATTTTTATTTTCGTGAATGTACTCGAGAAGTTGTCTCAATAACCTTATCTTCAGTCATGTGATCAGACTACGATGATGTCATTGGCTAATAAGCGTGAATTCGGAAGGTTTGCGGGTTTCCCTAAGCCCTATTGAAAGATGTGACTCGTATGCTTAACTGAGTATCGGCCACATACTTTTTATTCCACAGCTCGTCAAACGTCTAAACTTGTTTTGACTCACCCTGTATACTGACCTCAATATGGCCTAAATCACCCTGCAATATTTTTCCTCAGAACCACCGAGCCAAAACTAGCTATCGTCACTTAGGTGAATGTTTCTTCAAGCCATTATTGCAAAAACGCCTTCCAGACAAAGGCGACACAAGTTTGCCGCCGAATTAGATTTTTGTCCCGTGATATTTGTCCCATCAAAGCTGCAAGTTGCTCAAAGAAGCATGGAAAGAGCAATGCTGAATATCACGAAAGAGATAGGAAGAGAAACGAATGGGTACGGGAGCAAACAAGAGTTGTAGACATCATAGCCAAGGCGAAATCACTGAAGTGGGAGTGGGCAGGTCACATAGGAAGGACGGCAGATAACCGATGGGCAAAGAAATCCACAGAATGGACACCGTATGGAAGGAAGCGCAGCAGAGGAAGCCCAAAAAAGAGATAGAGAGATGAAATTACAGAAACAGCAGGGGTCAATTGGATGAGAAGAACAGAGAATAGATTATGCTGGAAAACGTTGGGAAGGTCGCCGGCCTGCAATGGCCTGAATGGCTGACAATGATGATGATGATGATACAGCTCAAGGGAAAAAAGGCCCTAACTGAAGCAACAACAGCAACGTCACTTCAATGAGATGAGCGTGAGTAAGGCTACATTGATAGCAAGCGATGAGGCTTTATCATATTATCTCCATCCCGTTTCTGGTCGTTTTTGCATCGTCGCCCATAGGTTTTGTTTTAATTCTTTCTTTCAAAATTGGCTACAAAATTTTTCTAACTGTTTACAAAATGCATTAAAATTTGTAAGAAAAGTACAATTTACAGACTTCAGATGGAGGACAGATTTTGCAAGACAGTAGCATGAGTTGCTTTTGTTGACACCAGAATTCAAAGCGATTTGCGATCGCAGACAAAGGAAATCCCCTCAACCAGTAATTCAAAACAAACAAAGCTGCAACAGTTTCTCTGAAACCCAGGTAGCTAGTGCGCTCGTTGTGTATCCCAGAAATTGTTTTTAAGAGCAAACATGATCATATATCGATAGAAGAAGAATATATCTACACAGCTACCTCGGGCATTTTATTTATTAGGTTCAGAAGCTGAGCAGTATATATTTTCATAGCACCCAAAAAAATAAGAGAATTGAATCGCCTCCCAATCGGCTTTTGAACCAAATAAATAAAATGCCTGAGGTAGATGTGTAGATATATCCTTCTTCTCTTGATCTATGCTCATATTTGCTATTAAAAGCAATTCCTGGATGGCACAACAAGCGAGCTAGCTACCTGGGTTTCAGAGAAACTTTTGCGGGCTTTGCTTGTTTTGAATCACTGGTTGAGAGACTTTCCTTTGTCGGCGATCACTAATCGCTTTGAATTGCGGTGTTAATAACAAGCAACTCATGCTATTGTCTTACAAAATATGTCCTTGTTCTTCAGATGTATTCTATCGCTTTCTCCTTGGAAGAGAAAAGTACGACGCATGAAAAATCGACTGAAAAAATTGTGATCCCTAAAGACTTGCATTTCAGTCTGTGCATCGCATTTCCTCCTAGTTAATCATGGGTAGTTAGACACTGCTGGTGTGCTTCTAAGGAGGAGCGCAGGTTAATATGTATCTGCGGAGGAAATATTATTTAGTACTGCGGAGGAGATATCGAAAGAGCGAAAATATTCTCTCTTTCTTCTCTCTTCGTTCTTTCGACATCTCCTCCGCAGTACTAAATAATATTTCCTCCGCAGATACATATTATCCAGCACTCCTCCATAGAAGCACACCAGCAGTGTCTAACTACCCATGAGTTAATTAGATATAAATATGCATTTCCGTTTAGCCGTTGCTTGTTATATTGCGTTTCGCATACACCAATTTCTTATGACAGCGCTCAATTTGTTCAGTTTTAAAGCTATATTCTCGGTTATGAGCTTCAAGGCTATCAGTAAACAGAATGTTGTAATCTTTGTTTGTTTTCAGAGATTAGACATAGACGCAATTTTACATATGTAAGACATGATAAACTCGAAAACAGACCTTCAATTCTGCTTCTAAAGACATAATTTATGAGAGATTCGAAACCATTGCAAATTTTTGGTAGTATTAACTTTAACTATTCATGTTTCTACGATGCGACAAAATCTATTATTTCTCTTGCCTTGCAAATTACTGTACAGTGTGTCTGTATTTAGATTTTGTTAGCTAAACATCGGTCGACACACCCTTAATAAATATTCAAACTCTTAAAACATATGTCCACTTTCGAAAACCATATGTCTTGCCTACAGAACTAGAATATTCCTGCCACCAGGTGAACCAAAAAGCTCAGACATTCACAAACAAAACCGCGCAATTGAATACACGTTCTTTTTAATAAGAAACTGGTTTATAGGAAACCAGTACCAGGATGGCGAAAAATTTAAGAAACTCTGGTACGATGCTTGATAATTGCTAAGAACCTTTAAAGCCAAGTACAAGGAAACCATTGGAAAATTGTCGTTGAGCCTTTATTTTTTAGTAATATTTCATGATAAATTTATGTTTTGAGTCAAATAGAACTCTCCTTCTTGTTAAAAATTGTGCTGTCTGTCAAGAAACGAATACGTGGCAGTTGTAGAAACTACATGCATCCAAAAAATAAGAAACAGATTGAGAAAATTTTGGTACTAAATAGCTGAAAATTTCACTTGAAATTAAGAAACTTTTAGTACTATGGACTTATCCAAGTTTCTTATAAAAGATAAAGGTGTAGTTTACCCCGTATTAGATTGACTAAATGAGTCTCAATTTTACTCGTTGAATCGAATTGTCTTGGCTCCAAACTGAGACGCATGCAACCTGGTTCCAAAACTAATCGCTACTTTCTGAAAAAGATGTATGAGGTCCTTTGAACCTAAAATACATGTGTAGCTAGCATATGAACTTAAATACAAAGATTTATTTAGTCCAAATCGATCTCATTATCCTAAAATTACAAAAGTGATTTTTAAACAAATGATTCGTGGCACAAAATTTGAAAATAGCCTTAAATAACGGACTCATCATAATGAACCCATAAGCGCAACGAAAACACCGAAATCAGTAGAAGGGAATTTACAGGAGTTAACAGTCTTCTTTCTATTGATTTCGGTGTTTTTGTTGCGTTTAATATGATGATTCCGTTATTTAAGGCTACTTTCAAAAGTGATTTTATCGAAATGTTTCAGCTCAAAATCCTTCAAATAACAGACCTAAAAACAGGCCTAAAATCATTGATCAAATTTGTTAACAATTTATTCTCACAGATTTCGTAATCGAACTTTGTTTGTGTATCTTATTGCTCAAACGTTTTACTTGGTACACAAAGAGGCAGGTGCAAAATTGTATCCGCATGGGACTGCCTTTCTGCCTCCATTTTCTATTATCATGAAGATAGATTGCTAGCAAATTTTATCAAGAATTTAAGGCCTGCGTTGTAGGATTTTGAGTTAAAGCATTTTTATGGAATCTCTCATAGCTTCCGAACGATGCAACGGATTTTAACAAACTAAGGCTTGATATCTAAGTTGACATGTTAGCTGCACATTTATTTTCAGTTTATGAAAACAAATGATTCGTGGTACAAAATTTTGAAAGTAGCCTTAAATAACGGACTCATCATATTAAACCCACAAAAGCAACAAAAACACCGAAATCAGTAGAAAGAAGACTGTTAACTCCTGTAAAAGGAACAACAACAAAATAAACCTGTAACAAGAGACAAACTGTTAAATCCTGTAAGAGAAAACCGAATTAATCTTAAAACCTGAAAGGAAAGAAATAAGTTAGTATTCACCAGTACATTGATCTTTACAGCAGTCACTGGTGAGTTACTAACTTATTTCTTTCCTCTCAGATTTTAAGATCAATTCTGTTTTCTCTTACAGGATTTAATAGTTTTTCTCTTGTTACAGGTTTATTTTGGTTGTTGTTTCTTTTACAGGAGTGAACGGTCTTCTTTCTACTGATTTCGGTGTTTTTGTTGCGTTTATTGGTTTAATATGATGCGTCCGTTATTTAAGGCTATTTTCAGTTTATGGGAATCTGCTAAATCATTTGAAAGCTGCAGGCTTCGAAACATCTAACATTTTTCTGATTCACAAAGTGTAGGAATATCGCTTGATCCGGACTTTTCTTCAGGATAGCTGAAAGGTTTATTTGCGGATAGTCCATGATCTTACAGCTCGGCAAACGTTTTGACTCTTTTGTTATGGAGATAATCTTTAGAAGTGCAAGAGAAGCAGTTTCCATGGAGTGTGATGAAATAGTCTTACACTGCATGGAAGTGCAAAATAAGTGAAGCCTACGCATGCTTAAACGATTGCAAACAATCCATCAGCTTTTGTGCGTAGCTTTTGACGTAAGGTCTTATCAATACCCACCGTTGTGTTCACCATCTGCATTCGCAAAGCTTACTGCAGGTTAAAGCGTCGGAGGCTTAATCAAGAGAATACCCGAGGCGATATTTCAGTCCCGGGTGAATAATAATAATGATAGTAATAATTAGAGTTAGCCGCTTGGGAGCAAGTGGCAATCATTGACTGTTTCAATGTCACTGTTACAATTGAAACTTTGTCCATATGTGATGGCAAACTGATATTTTCGATCTTTTGACTGTAGAGGAGGGGTGCAAATCTATCTTGGGTGACCGGGCTGAGATGTCAACCCGGCTTGAAATCCCCATGTAAACATACCGTTGCTCCACGCATTGTTTAAAGAAACTCTTGTAAGCAACTTAACTCTCAGATCACCAAAAGCTATGGACTTACCGCTTCCTAACTAGAGTGATCCGTTTTCCAAAGGTTTTCAAGTTAATGCCCTTGTAACTTGACTGATCAGTGAGAACAGCTGGGATGGAAGGATCTCCTGCTCACCAGGGCACTGCGCCACACTAACCCCATTGTTAGTGCACAGAGAATGTGTTAGTTTCCAGCCTTTAAGGTTAAAATGGTGGCGAAGATATCAGCTTCGGCTTTCTTATTTTTATGAGCTTGGTTTAGGATCACTGAAAAACTGAAAGCTGGAGCCCTGTGTCTGATTTCATTCATTCATTCGTTCATTCATTCATCCATCCATCCATCCACCCACCCATTCATTCATTCATTCATTCATTCATTCATTTCTAATTCTTTGAACATTTCTTAATACCTGTTTCATTTGAGTAGTTTGTGGCCCTCTTAAACTGTACATTACACATTAGAAACCAAACGCGTAACTACAAAAATCAACAGCTCACAATAAATGAAGAGAAAAATATAAATGTAAATATTCCTAGAAGGAGTCAAACCATAACTATTTTGTCTCTTCTTTATGAATGATCAGGAGAGATTGCAAGTTTAACGTCCTGATAAAGACTGTGGACCCTGGAAAGAACTGATCTTTTGTCCAGCAAAAAAGGAAAGAAATAGCCTATACTCATAAACGAAACCAAAGCAAGCCGCAACAGTTGCCCTGAAACCCAGGTAGCTAGCTCACACATTGTGCATCCCTGGATTGGTTATTTAGAATCAAAAAGTGCATGTATCGAAAGAAGAAGGATATATCTAAACATCTGCCTCGGGCATTTTCTTTATTTGGTTCAAAGGCTGAGCAGTACGTGTTTTAAATACACCCAAAAAATACGAGAATTGAATGCCCCCCCCCCCCACCAATTTGCTTCTGAACCAAATAAAGAAAATGCCCGGGGCAGATGTTTTTATATATCCATTTTCTTTTGATGCATGCTCATTTTGACTCTTAAGAGCCAATCTAGGAATGCACAACGAGTGAGATAGCTACGTAGTTTTCAGGGCAACTATTGCGGCTTGCTTTGCTTTTATTTATGATTTGACCGACCAGGCATTGAATTCCCTTTGTCTGCAATCAATAATCGCTTTGTACCTAGGTGTCAATCAAAAGTAGCGGATCCTATTGTAACATCATCTGTCCTCGTTTGGTGCAAGACCATTGCATTGGTTGATTTCTACATGATAGTTGTTGTGATAAACAAGGACAGATTTTGTAAGACAATTGCATGAGATCCTTTTGTTGACACCTGAATTCAAAGTGATTAGCCATTGAAGACAAAGGAGATTCTCTCAACCAGAAATTCAAAACAAACAATGCCACAAAAGTTTATCTGAAACCTTGGTGGCCAGCGCGCTCGTTGTGCATTCCAGATATTGTTTTTAAGAGTAAACATGAGCATACATCAAAAGAAGAAGAATATATTTACACATCTACCACGGGCATTTAATTTGTTTTATTCAAAAGCCGATTGGGAAGTGATTCAATTCTCTTACTTTTTGAGTGTAATTAAAACACTTACTGCTCAGCTTCTGAACCAAAGACATAAAATGCCCGAGGTAGATGCGTAGATATATCCTCGTTCTTTCGACCTATGCTCATGTTTGCTCTTGAAAACAATTTATAGAATGCACAACGGCCAAGCTAGCTACCTGGGTTTTCAGAGAAATTTGCGGCTTTGCTTGTTTTGAATTACTGGTTGAGAGATTTTCCTTTGTCTGCAATCGCTAATCGCTTTGAATTGCGGTGTCAATCAAAACCAACTCGTGCTATGGCCTTACCAAAGCTGTCCTTGTTGTTGTGATAAGGTCGATATCTAAAACATAGTTGCTGTTTGTGACTATCCTGGCAGACCTTTTTTCAAATTGCCACTTTGCCGCAAGGTACCGGTATATGAGAACAATCCGGACAAATTGTAATACCGCCTTGACTTTTAAGCAGGCGTTTCGCCTCTGGAACTGTTCAGTCTAATATGAAAATTCACTTGTTGGTCCATTACTCAACGAACTGATTACACGTATTTGTTTATGAGAATCTAAAACATTGGCCCAGTTCTGATATTTCATTAGAATTATCAGAGTTTGAATGCTAAAAGTTTCTTAAAAGATTCTCAGAAGGTTATCTACTTCACGTTTTATTTTTCGGTTTGGGATATCCAGGGCCTCCGACGACGGGGGGGCCGGGGGGGCCATGGCCCCCCCCCACTTTTTGGCAAATCATGCCGTTCTGAAAGGCAGCTCATCACGTTGTATTGTGGTCAATTTTTTGTATCAAGTTTGGCCCCCCCACTTTTCTGATTTCGTCGGGGGCCTTGATATCCTGTGCCTTCGTGAATATGTCATAGCCAGTTTCATGAAACCATGTCTCGTTTATACCTTACACAAGTAGTAAAGAGCAATCAAGTGCAACAAACAAGCTAAAGTATGCTTTCATGCGAAATAAAAAGCTTCAGATGAAACAGAAAAATGTCTAGAATAATCTTTTCTAGTCTCCAGTTTATCGATTTTACAGTGATCTGAGAACTGCGTTTCTCGTAAAAAGTTTCTTATGGAATAAAGTACGTGTAATCATAGACAATCAACAAGCTGAAGTGGGCTTCATGCGACCTTAAAAGCTTCCAATGAAACAGAAAGGGGACAGAAAATTTCTTGAATAATTACCAGTTCATTGGGTGATCTAAGGTTTAGTTGTTATTAAGAGTTTCTTACAGAATAAGATATGCGGCGAATAAGATACGCGTTGATTACAGACGACCAGCAAGCTGAAGTTAGCCTACGAGTATACCCCCAAGCTAAGCTAAAGAATGCATCATGCGACCTAAAAACGCTTCAGATGTAACAGAAAAGTTTTCTTGGGTAACCTTTCTCCAGTAATCGAGTTTCTTGATTTTTCGGTGATCTAAGGGTTGAGTTTCTTGTAAAGAGTTTCTTATGGATGCGTTTAATTATAGATAGCTTATTGCTACATAGCAAGATAGATGTCTCACTCTAATTAAGGTTTCTTGTTTTGAATCAACTGCTGAGGTAAAGAATAAAAGGATTTAACGTTATCTCACCTTGTTATCAATATTTTCAACTTTCCTTGTTTTACGCCTCTGTCTTTGTAAGATTGTCCCAAGGGTATAGTACTTGCAACAACTTCCAAGATAACTCTACAATATGCTGATTTAGGATACCAGCGAAACGTTTAAGCGCTGCACACGATCTTCTAGACTTCACAAAATAGAACCTTCATGCGTTAGTGAGGTAGATACAGTGTTGTTGAAACCTGTTTAGTGCTGGCGAAATCGATGTCTTCCATCAACTTATACTTACCTAAGGATTTTGTATATTGCTTCAAGACAATTAATGAGTGATTTTATGGCCGCTAAACCGTTTGCTATCCGTGCCTCAGAAGAAAGAAGGCCTGCAAATTTGTGATTTATTATTAGTCCTGTAAGCAGCTGAACGTTTGCGCAGGTGGAATTTGCGAATTTCGCTTTGATCTGCATATCATAAAGACGTCGTTAACAAACAAGGATGGTTCATCCAAAGTTTGCAATCGACCGGAATGTGTTATCGATCAATATATTTTAGGCAGACCTTGCTTAATTTTTGACTGATTTTCGCGAGTCGTTACTCGTGCGAAAGCGCAAATATTGAATCTTGGTGATTATTATTTGAGTAAATGGTCAAGGAACAAAGAGAATCTTTAAGCTATAAATGATAAAGTGAATTTTCGTAGATCAATTCTCTTTGTAATTTTCCTCCGCAGGATCAGTTCACATGTTATTTTTTATGCAATTCGCATGGCTCTTCCTCTGATAAGAATCACTTTCTTTGGTGTCGGAAAGCCAAAAAGCATCCACCTAAGAGGCGACTTCTCAGTGCAATTTTTCTTCCATGACCTAGCCAAAAAATGTTAAGATTTGAAAAAATCAATCAAAATTTGAATGGGAAGGTAAGATCACAATGTCCATCTTGAATAATCAAAATGTTTTCCCACGGAGCCTCGTGAAGCTGCTCAATGGATTGACGAATAACCCTTCCAGTAAGGCATAACAAACTCTAACCATGAGCAATATGACACCAAATGTGTATCATTGAGAATTTTTATCAGCAGCAATCCACCTTTACCTATGGATTCTTATTGTGTCTTAAACTTAAAGGCTCATTTCCAGTCCATGGAATTTTCCGAGCGGGCGGAATTTCTATTGTATTCGAGAGAAAATGCCGCTCTGGCATTGAATAGAAATTAACGCCTGAGCGACCTTTTATTGTCTAAAATTCCGCCCGCTCGGAAAATTCCACTGACTGGAAATTAGCCTTAAGGCTAGTTTTCCAGTCAGTGGGATTTGCAGAGCAGGCGGAAATTCTATTGTTTACGAGAAAAAATGTCACTTGGAATTTGAATAGAAAGTCACACCTGAGTAACCATTTATTGTGTAAAATTTCATCCGCTCGGAAAATTCCACTGAGTGGAAATCAGCCTTTAGTTTTACTTAGTAGTGAGCCTCTTTATCGGTATGTGAATTTAGAATTAGTCAATAGCGAGCTACCTTAAATGCAGAGCCGCCACAATCGTAAATCTACATGTGTGAGGTGAGGTGAGGTGGTCAAAGAGTGCCAACAACTTCCACCATCGTAAATGTTCATTAACTATTTTTATCGCGATCAAACTTCTCTTCACTGAACAACGTCGATCAAAAATGTTAACTTTCATGAAACTATGGTCTCTATCGTGAATCGGACATAACAAAACTTTTTTAGTAACAGTTGTCCCAGACGCAGGATTGCGAGGGGCTCTCGCGGGAAAGAGACGGACTGGAATCAAAGCCCCGACATGTCTCCTATGGGTTTCTGGCTGACGAGTTGCTATTATAACGACCGTACAAGGAATGTCCCACAGTTTAACATAGATGAGACTCACGCATTATTTTATTGTCCAACATAGTAAAGCACATCATCATTATCGTCGTCATCATCATAATCATCATATTCATCGTCATCATCATCATCATCCTCATTATTAATTTAAAGTAGGCTAGCAAATAGTATAGCAAATTACTTAAATGTAGGCTTTCTATAACTTGCTGTCGAGTCGAATGTGTCTGGCCGTCGAGTGGACTGTGACTGGCCAAGGATCATGAGAAATGATCAATGAACTACTCTTACTTTCATCTTTGTGTATGATTTAAATTCTATTGCCTGTCGTTTGATTTTCATACTCCGTCTATGCTGTCAAATAAGTTACAATGAAGTCTGTGTTCCTATATCTAAAATCGGCTGTTGCAACCGTGCACGCAATATGATTTTAATGCATCATATCGGGTGTGCTCCAAAGAATTTGAAAACTCATAGAGCCTAGAGCCTAAAGTATTAGATGGATTTAAATGAATCAAATTTGGTTGATAGGAGAAAGACTGAGGTATTTTTGTGATTTTATTGTGTTTTATGACTACTGAGAATATACCGGGTGTCCCACAAAAATACTCCCGTTTGAAGAATCACCAAAATTTGACTACACGGCCGATCTTCAATTTTCCTTTCTTGTCAAGTAGATCAAGGACCAAATTATTTTCCAAGACATATAGCTGATCTTATAAGTGGTTTAAAATTAACCAATTTAGCTCTTTTTAGAGCTACCTGGTTTTGAATCATACTGCAAAAAAGCACTGATGATTGCCAAATCAATTTCTTTGTGCGTGTAAAACCTCTAGTTCGGTCATAAATAACAAAGGTAAATGCACACTATCATTGGAGACTTCAATGATGATAAAAATCTGAAAATATGGACTCTTAGGCAAGATTGCGTATTTTGCATGAAAACTTTAGCTCACGGTTTGTCAGCGTGTAAATTGTCTACCTTGCTGTATCAAAAGCAAGCATTTTATCATTTGTGAATATTTTTGGGTCTTTGACAAAACAATTCAAAAAGAAGATTTTATCATATGTTTTACAATCAATTTTTGGTGATTTTTTGAACAGGAGTACTTTTTTTTGGGACACCCGGTAGGTAAATTCGACTTTACGAAAATCCGTTGTTTGCAAAATGCCTGAAAAAGGCCCCCACAACACTCAATCAAATCGTAAACAAACTTCTCACAACGAGCAGTACCAAAGTACAGTTTTTCATACATATCGAATGCCTTCTGGCCATGCTACTATTGTGTTGCTGTTGTTGTATTGCAATAACGCGACATTACAGGTTGCAGTTTGTATGTTATAAAATAACAAGGAATGAAGCTTATTTACCTGCCTAAATCTAACAACAGTTTTGTATATAGTGTACGGTTAGAAGAGGGCTAGTTTTGTATTTATTACATAACATACATATTGCAACCTATAATGTCGCGTTATTGCAGTACAACAACAGCAACAGAATAGTAGCATGTTACCATAGCGGCAGAATGCTTCAATGATTTCGGAGCACAAGAGCACGAACGGAAAGACACATAGATAACCGAGATAACAATCAACCATTTACGGTATGAATTTCATTGTTTTTATTCAAAGAACAAATACTACTATCTTTATGTTGCAGTTAGGAAACAGCAGCAGCGTAAATTACCTTAGTTAAGCTTTTTTTTTAGTAATTTATTTTGAGTGGGCAGGAAGTATTTCTAGCTACTTAAAGCTAATTTGATGGAAAAGATATTAGTAACAGAAAAGAAATTTCCGATACCATGAACCAGTACTTTTGTTCGGTTGGGAAAGCTCTAGCAGAGAAGATTGAGGATACACCTAACCCTCTCCTGTCAGGCGAGTACCAACTGAACCCAAAGAACTTAAGGTTTGAATTTAAACCAATAGAGCTCCAGGATATTAGAGAAGCAATTGGCAAGATTAAAATCTCAAAGGGCTCCGGAGTTGACGGTATCTCAAGCTATTTTCTGAAACTTGCCTTGCCATTCATTGAGAATTCTCTTGTTCTCATGTTTAATACCTCTTTGGAAACCGGCGTGTTTCCTGATAGTTGGAAGACTGCCAGGGCTACACCGATTTACAAAGATGGCGAAAAGGCTACAAAATCAAACTATCGCCCTATTTCCGTCCTTCCCGTCATATCGAAGCTCTTTGAAAAGCTAGTTTTCAATCAATTGTACCAATATCTAAATACGAATCGCCTTCTTTACAAGGGCCAGTCTGGCTTTAGAGAACTCTTTTCCACAGTCTCCTGTTTACTTAAAAATACGGATGATTGGTACAAGGGATTTGACACAGGACACCACGTAGGATCAGTTTTTATCGACCTCAAAAAAGCTTTTGATACAGTGGACCATAAGATCCTTTGTGAAAAACTAATGCATTACGGCGTTCGTCACAGAGAAATAAAATGGTTTGAATCATATCTTTCGAACAGAAAACAGTTCTGTCGGGATGGTGGAATTGACTCAGAAATTGACAATATCGAAGTTGGTGTACCGCAAGGCTCATGCCTTGGTCCCCTTCTCTTCCTTGTTTACATCAATGACCTACCATGTGGTATTCAAAGCTCAACTGTGTCCATGTATGCTGACGATACCAGCCTTTCTTATCAATCTAAGGATTTGACTCAGCTGAATGAGGCCATGAATAATGATCTCAAGAATCTTGAATCTTGGTTGAAGGGAAACAAAATATCGCTAAATGTCGCGAAAACTCATTCCATGCTCATTTGCTCCAAATCTAAACAGAATTTCTTAAAAAGATCCAATGGAAAATTGGATCTTAAAATTCAGGAAGACAGTTTAGAGGCAGTGGACAAGACAAAGTACCTTGGTGTACAAATTGATCAAAGCCTGGATTGGAAGGAACACATTAAATATGTCGCGTCGAAAGTTTCGAGGGCTATTGGTTTTCTGAAACATGCGAGGAGCCTCGTCCCTTCTACTTCCTTGATTAGTTTGTACAGAAGTATTGTGGAACCACATTTTCGTTATTGTTGCTCGGTTTGGGGCTGCTGTAGTTCCACAGAAAAAAGCCGCTTGCAGAAGCTACAAAACAGAGCTGCTAGAATAATCACTGGTAGTCGTTTTGATGCCTCCGCCATGCCCCTTATAAAAAGTCTTGGTTGGCAAACGATTGAGGAATTGATTGGTTCCGAGACCAAAGTCATGGTGTTTAAGGCATTAAATGGTCTTGCTCCTCAATATTTGACCGAACTTTTCTTGAAAAAGTCGCAGGGCTCCCTTCACACCCTCCGAAATACTTCTACTGACCTAAAGATACCATTAATGAAAAGTGGAAATGGTCAAAGATGTTTTTCGTTCAGAGGAGTAAAATATTGGAACAGCCTCTCAGCTGAGTCGAAGCAAGCCGTAAAACTCAATAGTTTTAAAACAACAATTTAGGATATGTTTCTTTTTTGCACTTTTTGATTTTTTTTTCTTCTGTAAATTAGAACAATTTTGTATTTTAGATTTTCATTTTGAAATCATATATTGTAATTATTTTAATAGTAGGTATATTCCATAAATTGTAAGATTTTTGACGGAGGGCCCCTTGTAAATCAGCCTTTGCTGAAGGGTTACCCTCCTATAAATAAATGAAATGAAATGAAAATGAAATTTAAGCCCACTGTGCATGCCGCATCCAGGCACGGGACCCCTAGTTTAACGTAGCTTCCGAAGGACGGTGAGGTGAGTTGCGAGGTCAATCCTCCCAGGTCACCCATCCGGAGTTTGACCTCACTCGACCGAGCTTAACTTCAGTCTCCTGACGGTAACTGATTAAGCCACTCACCCCACAGCTAGGCCGCCTTAATACGCGATTGGGCCTTCTGTAGAAGGACAAGGGTAGATTTTAAAGAAAGTCAGCTGCTTTTGACTGACACGCACTTTTAAAGCAATTAGCAATCGAAAACAAAGGAAATTTTCTAAAGTGACTAATAAAAACTGGCGAAGCCATTAAAGTTGCCCCGAAGCCTGTGAGGCTAACTGTCGCATTCTGCATGCGAATAAGCATCATTAAGAGATAACAAGAATATCTATCAAAAAAGAAGGATAAATTTAGATATATGCATTGCTCATTTCATGTATCTTACTCAGAAGCTGAGTATTACCTGCTTGAATTATGGCCACAATATCCGAGATTAGTACCTTTACAATTCAGCTTTTGAGTTCGATTATTAAAATGCCTAAAGGACGCATTTAGATTGTATCCTTCTTCTTTCTGAAGACGCTGTCGTTTTATTTCAATTATTATTTGATATTCTACCGGTTGTCCCAAAAAAAGTATACAGATTTGTTTGACTCCATCTTTGGCCAATAGCTAATCACTCTCAAAATGTTCTTTTATAGTTAACTTGAACATAATACCTCGTTTGTAGGTATTGGTGCTTTGAGGGCAGAAATATCAACCTTCAAAGCTCAAATTTGCGTCAACCTGCAAACCAGAGCAAAGTTTATTGCAAATGAAATGAACTGAGGCTCGTGATCTCATGTCAAAGTGCAATGGACAAGAAGGAAATTTGATTTAGCCGGTGCCCAGCTCAATGATATCATTTACAACATACAATGGAAAAACAAAGCTTCATTTTTACGGGACCCGGGTCCCCAGGCAGTTGACGCGGCTACCCCCCCCCCCCCCACTTTCTGTGGTCCTGCTAGTTGCAGTGTGGATCGATGGTTTTTGCTCAGGCTAATTTTGCATCTTCAGACAGTTTGAAATTTCAGCGTGCCTGCAAAGGACCCTGGGTGAAAATGGCTCTTTAAGGGTACATAATTCAACTGGCAGTAAAAATAATCATGTTCTGTTTTTGTACTCCTAAAGTGCTTCTACCTCAGCAGCAGTATGATGGTTTAGGTATGGCCGTATTATTGCTAAGCTTAGCAGTACTGTTTCGCACAGGAAAGATTTCCTTGTTGCTTTAACAGAAGCACACAGCCTTACGAAGGCAAAAATATGACTACATTTTGTAACAATAAACGAAACCAGTTGGAATGTTAAAGGGTCTGTTTCATCCAGCATTCCTGGGTAATGTTAAAGGGTCTTGTTTCATCAAGTTTGGTTTCCGTGCTAGTCACTCAATAAATCATGCACTGATAAGTTTAACAGAATCACTTTAGACAATAAAATGTTTGGATGTGGTATTTTCCTTGATTTACAAAAGGCTTTTGACACTGTTAATCATCAAATCCTCCTTAAAAAGCTGGATCACTATGGTATTAGAGAAACTGCTTTGTCTTGGTTCAGCTCTTATCTTAGCAACAGAGAACAATACGTTTCTGTTAATGGCCATAGTTCCAGTAACCAAAAAGTAACATGTGGGGTCCCGCAGAGATCAGTACTTGGTCCACTCCTTTTTCTCATTTACATAAATGATATTTCTAAGGCTTCATCCAAATTATCTTTTTATCTTTTTGCTGATGATACCAACATTTATTATCAGTCAGCAAGTTTAGAACAACTTCAAAAGGTTGTAAACCATGAACTGAAGTATGTCAAAAAGTGGCTTGATGCAAACAAGCTTGCTTTGAATGTTGATAAAACAAACTTTATTATTTTTCATTCACCAAGAAAGCCCCTAAATGACACTGTTGACATAGGATTTGGTAAGCAACATGTGAGAAAAGCAAAGTATGTCAAATTTCTTGGTCTTCTCCTTGATGAAAACCTTTCTTGGAAGTATCACCTAAACGAACTTTCCAAAAAGTTAGCAAGAACGTGTGGTATATTCTTTAAGGTGAGACTTCTACTTCCTACGAATGTAGGGGGGCACTGGGCACACGTGCCCCCCCAAGATTTTGGAATAAACAAAGAAGTGCCCTTTTTATTTTCAGGAAGTGCCTCTTTAGCTTAATAAAATAAGTGCCCTTGAAGTGTCGTGCCCCTCCAAGTTTGAGATGCTTCCTACGTCCCTGATTGATTTCCTTTTAAAACCCTTTATTTGTTTCTTTCCTACAATATGGAATTGTTGTTTGGGGTCTCACTTATGATTCATACATCAAGCCGATCTTCATTCTTCAAAAGAAAGCCGTAAGAGCTATCGCCTTTGAAAATCGTTCTGCTCCATCATCTCCTATTTTCCTCAATCTCCAACTTCTTAAGTTGGAGGACTTATTTGAATTAAAGCTGCTGACTTTTGTCTATGAATCTGTAAATAGGATCTCCCCTTCTTGTTTTCATGAGTTTTTTTATTTACTTTCACATGTTCTTCAACATGATACCAGGCAAGCATGTAAATGTGACATTTTTCTGACACGTAAAAATACTCTGCAATATGGTTTGAAATCTGTCAGGTATGCAGGTGCGAAATCTTGGAACAATATTCCTACCGTGATCAAACAGGCATATTCTTCAGTTAACTTTCGTCGTCAAGTTAAACTGCATTTGTTTTCCATCAACTACCAGTCGTAAGATTTTAGTGTTTTCAAATGATGTCTTTCCGCAATTTGATTCTTCGCATATTTTTCCAATATAAACTATGCTTTTTAAACTAAGGGGGTGCTCTCTCCTCGATTAGTCTATCTATTGAGAGAGCTCCTCCTATAAGAAATTCCCTACATGCAAATCCCCCCTCATCTTCTTGCATTGTGTTCGTTAATTGTATTTCATTAAAATGTTATGTCTCTTTGTAGTTCAATTTTGAGTATATTTTGTGTTTTTTGTGAGATTTGTATGTAGAGGAATTTTAAAATTAAAGGAACTGAACCTTGCACTGAACTGAACCATGAAAATGGCGGCAACAAAGGAACATCAACAGACGGCACGTGCAAGGCATGCTGGATGAAACAGACCCTTTAATACCACAGTTAGCAACATGGATCGCATATTGAATTGAGAGCCTGCTGTCTACCGTGGGTGACTGTTGATATGAAGACCTCGTTATGGTCACGTGTTGGCTAAAAGCATGTCCACTTCTTGCAATCTCTTTTGCACCTGTACGAGTTTCAGCCCGTCCTTGATAGAAATTCTCTCTGCAAAGTCAATACAACTGACCACCTGCCTCGTAATATTTGGTCGAGTATTTATGATATTATTGAAAAGTTACTAGCATATATTTGTTGTAAAGAGAGCCAATTTCGACCAAAAACGGCTTTTAAGCATTAAACAATGATTTCGTATTTATGTATCAGACAATATCTTGGGTATGATTAATGTGTGTTGATTTTTCGAAAACAAAAGCTTTGCTCTTCGTTTGCATGTTCAGCATTACAAACTAACCATAGGACAACAAGGACAAATTTTATAATACAATAGCATGAGTTCCTTTTGATTGACATCGCAATTCAAAGCGATTAGCAACTGTAGACAAAGGAATTTCTCTCAACCAGTAATTCAAAACAAACAAAGCCGCAAAAGTTTCTGTGAAACCAACGTAGCTAGCGCGCTCATTGTGCATTCCAGGAATTGCTTTCAGGAGCAAACATGAGCATATATCGAAAGAAGAAGGATATATCTACACGTCTACCTCGGGCAATTAATTTGTTTGGTTCACGAGCCGATTGGGAGGTAGCCTGCGTGCGGACTCTACTGATTAGGAGGAACCTCACTTCTCTTCAGGCAGGACCGTCGAGAGGGGGGGTTTGGAGGGGGTTAAAGGTCCGGGGCCCGGGCCTCGACGGGGCCCGTAAAAATATCGTTCGACAAAGGCAAACATGAGCATAGATCGAAAGAAGAATGATATACTACACAGTTGTTTCGGGTATCTAATTTTTGGTTCAAAAGCCGATTGGGGGTGGGGGGCGATTCAATTTATTTTTTGAGTGTAATTAAAACACTTACTGTTCTGCTTCTGAACCAAATAAATAAAATGTCAGAAAGATTTGTAGATATATCCTTCCTCTTTCGAGATATGCTCATGTTTGCTCTTAAAACAATTTCTGGAATGCACAACGAGTGCGCTAGCTATCTAGGGTTCAGATAAACGTTTGCGGCTTTGTTTGCTTTGAATCACTGGTTGGGAGAATTTCCTTTGTCTGCAATGGCGATGCAGCCTAATGATGACTTTGCTAACTTCATGATCATTATGACATTATGGCAAATCGATTGGTAGCATGCGCTACTTTTTACTGACTCTAGAAGATTATAAAAGTCACCGTCTCTGTAACGGTGTGCTCCAATATCACCAGGCCCTCTCAATCTTTCTCTTGCAAGCTCTTGCCTTGCCGGACTAACCTATTCAGGGGGACAAAGCTGATGAGTGTGTCATCAATTTTAGGGAGGAAAACCAAGGCATTTTGCTCCTTCATTCGTTATGGCAGGTTTTTGGAAGATGCTTCTGCAGAAAATCTCTCATATTCACGGGAACGAATGGTTAAAGCTGGGTAAATTACTGAGGTTATTGGCAAAAAACAAGACAGTTTTCAATATCATTGCTTTGGTATTCAAGGAGCAGTGGCCTTTCAAACGGGGATGGTTTTTTTTATTCACCCGGTAGATAGACATGAAAGTAATGTTAAGGTAGGACAGAAATTCATACAGAAGTCTATCACGTCTATGAAACGAAACAATAGTTTTGCTTAGTATCTCATATACATATGGATAAGACTTTTTTATATGCAATGGCAAATCTCGCCAGAGATTTTGCCCCAGGAAGCTCACAGTTTCTAGCCCATAGGCTGTAGTCCTAGGTTTGCGTGCATAGATGTTGCTCGTAACTCTTAAGTTGTAATGTATTTCTCTCTCCGCGAAAATTTCTCTCATAAAACAAGGATTTAAATACATTCTTGTTCGGTAAATTTCAGTGACAAGCAACTGTAGATTTCGTTGATGAATGGAGACTGAATGGTCTGTAATTAACAGTTCTTCAAAACTGGAGGTCCGATCATGATACGCTATTCGCAATGCTCTTTCGTGAATAGAGTTAATTTTTGCGTTAACTCGTCTATCGTGAAACATCCATATCAATGGACAGTAGCTAAACTGTGACATCACGAAAGCCCTCATGACAATCTTAATTTTTTCTTCTGGCATATACGTTGAGGCCCTTGCAAGAGCATGTAGCTTCTGGCTTGCTTTTGTGCACACCATTTTCACGTGTTGCTTAAAATTTAGCTTTTGGTCAATTACAACGCCCAGCAATTTTTCTTCTTTACTCTCTTTAATGACAGAGGAACCAACTTTTATTGACATTTCAGTTTCTTTCTCGCCAAGTACAAGGAGATGGCATTTCTCCTCGTTTAATTTCATACAGTTTTGTTCAAACCATTTGCTTAGTTCAGTAGTATCCTTTTCTAGCCTTAAAATAACTTCCCGTAACTCTTGATGAGAACAGTAAATTGTCGTATCGTCTGCATAATTACAGATTTCAGTCTCATTCAACAAAAGGAAAATATCATTGATAAATATATTAAAGAGGAGAGGCCCCAGAACTGATCCTTGGGGAACACCTAATTTCATTTCTTTCCAAGAGCTGAATGAACCATTTATTTTGACTCGTTGCCTTCTACCTGCTAGATAGCTGTACACCATCTGTATTGCATTTTTACTAAATCCGTATGCGTTCAATTTAGCAAGCAAGAGTTCATGGTTGAGACAGTCGAAAGCCTTGGATAAGTCCATAAGGACTGCTCCAACAAAACCTTTATTGTCTAAGGTTTTCTTACAAGTCTCCACCAATTTCAGCAAAGCATGCTGGGTATTGTAACCCTGTCGATAGGCGCAAAGGCTAGGCGATAGAAACTTATTAACAAAAGGTAGCATTTGATTTGTCAAAAGTCTCTCAAAAACTTTGGAGACTGAAGGTAATACTGTTATTGGTCTATAGTTCTTTTTGTGGAATGAGTCACTATTCTTGAAAAGCGCACTAATATCACCGTCTTTCAGTTCATCGGGAAAAGAATTTTCGTCCACACTTTTATTGAAGAGGTCTAGCAGGTGGGAGGCAACTATGTCAACATTATCTTTAATTATCTTAGCTGGGATACTGCTAATAGGTGAGGCCTTCTTAATATTGAGATTATCAACTTGCTCAAGAACTTCAACAGCTGAAGCCCTTCTGAAACTGAAAGCCACGACATCTTCACAGTGGCTTTTTATCAAAAGTAAGAGATGTCAAACATAAACTGGACGCTTTTTTTAACGGTGTGATGCATTTTTTCCCCAGGGGGGGGATACTCCCTTTGTTGCCTGACAGGGGGTCCAGTCAGGGTAAAAGAGGGCCAAAAGCAAAAATTTTGAAAAATACCCTCAAACGGTAGCATCTTTTTACAGAAACCCCCAAATGGTAGTTTGTGGACCTAGAAGTGGACCATTTGGTAGCATCTGGTAGAGAAAATTTTCTGCAGTTTTCAAACGTTTCTTTTGTAAAGACTGATTGAACAAAGCAAGAAAACTTCAAAGTTCAATGATAATTATTGCTGGAACAATGCGGAGGAGCCTACTGAGTTGAAATCTTACAACTGGCCAGGAATCTTGGAATACCCCCAATAGACCTTTTAGCTATTCTACAAAAGAGCCTGGATCGAGCGTTATTTTTATACACGAGGTTCGATAGAGTGGCGTTAGAGCTTCTATCAATATTGTGCATGTTCGAAAATTCTACAAAGTGCACTTTGTAGAATTTTCGAATTTGCACAATAGTGATAGAAGCTCTTAACACCACTCTATCGAGCCTCGCGTATAAAAATAACGCTCGATCCAGGCTCTTTTGTAGAATAGCTAAAAGGTCTATTGGTAGTAGGAGTTTGACAAATAGTGTCATTTGGTAGCCATTTCGTAAGACCCTCAACCCGACTGGAACCCCTGCTAGGCCATAATGGGAATACCCCCTGGAATTTTTTCAACCAAAAGATCTCTATAAATAACTCATTTATGTATTTAGGGTTCACATTTCATTCACGTTTTTTTTAATAAGAAACTGGTTTGTAAGAAACTAGTACTACGATGGCCAAAAATTTAAGAAACTCTAGTACTACGCTCAAGAACAGTTAAGAAACTCTTAAAATTCAATTTCTGTATGTCTCTTTTATTCTATGTCTCTTTAAACAAAGGTGCCTTCATCTTTTTTTAACTTTTAACTACAAAAATTGTTAATGTTTTGCCTGAATGTGCATGACTTATTTGTGATGACAATGTCAATGTAAAATGGAAGCCCTTTGTCGAGAAGAAGCCTCAAATTTGAACAATATCGCAATTTTAGGCCCAAATAAATAAGAAACTAATTAAGAAGCTTTTACTACTAAAACATCGAAATTTCCATGCAAAGTTAAGAAACTTTTAGTGCTAAGTGCTGATCCAAGTTTCTTATAAAAAAGTGTAGTTCATAGTTCAAAGATTATAATATGTTTACTTGTTCATAAATCATAGCAGGGGCGGATCCAGCCCGAAGTTGGAGTGGGGCAACTTGCAAAGAGGGCGCCAAAAATACAACGAAACGTGAGCACGCCAAAGGCGCGCGAACATTTTTGGGCGCTTTCAAAAGAAAGCTTTTTGATTTAATACTAAATAACGCCTTGACATATATGTTTCCCCCATATATAAATCGAAACAGTCAAAACATTGTGTTAGAGTCAGGATGAGGGGCGCTTTTCTCGCCAAAAAGGGGGCGCCAAGCTGAATTTTCATCGTGAAGGGGGGGGGCAATTGCTCCCACTTGCCCCCCTAAATCTGCTACTGAATCATAGTATGTTTACTTTCATTTATAAGTACAGCATATCAACGAATCATAAAAACTGAATGAAATCAACAGTTACGAATTGTAATCAGATTAGATTTTCCATCAACTAGCCGTTGCAGGTGTATGGGGTCGAAGTTGATGATGGTTCAATGTGCAAAGTTCAAAGCTCATTGTTCACAGTGTATTGTGCATATTTCGAAGGCAACATCAAAAATGAGATAACAGACGTTAAAGAAGATAACTGTCGATTGCTATTTTCATGTTTTGCAAGTCTTGCTCAAAGAGGGCGGTACCAGGTTCTAACGTACTGCCATGCATCGCCCCTGGGAGGATATATAACTCCAGCAACCTCCCAACCCTGCGTAGCCTCATTGCCATGCGGATGGCCGGTGTTATGAAAAAATCGAACTCATTTTCCCAAATGATTGTTGGAGGAAATTTTGCAAGGAGCTCATCGCTTGCTTTAGCTGGAAACAACAACGGGTCACCTTCCTTGCGTTGTGCATCCAAATCAGTCGCAATACATTCCCATATTTTCTTCATTGCAAAGATGTTCCCTCTCTCCTCTAATGTCATGCTTTTTGGGTCTCCAAACTCGTAATCATCGATCATGGGGATTCCCGGGATGGCTAATTTTATCAAATGCCCCTCATCCTTTTGAGCAAGCATCACCATTGCCCCCATTGCTATGCAGCCCCCACCGCTGTCCCCTGCAATTGCAATTTTGGTAGCATCAATTCCAAATGCTGAAGCATGCTCAATTATGTGTTTAATCGCACAGTAGAAATCGAGCACATTTTTAGGACACTTCGTTTCCGGGGCAAGTCTGTAGTCAACGTTGAAATAAGTGACTCCATACGTGACTGCAAATTTTGAGAGCCAGGGTTTGAACATTTCTGCCGTCCCTCCCACAGCCCCACCCCCATGGGCATAAATAATGGCTGCTTTATTTTGCTTTCCCTCTGGGATCTTTGGAGTATGCACAAGAACAGGCACAGCAAAATCATTGCCATCTCGGGCTGGGACCTCAAATTTTGAATGTGTGCAGTTTTCCATAGCTTCAGTCAAAATTGGATGTTTCCCCATGCCATGTATAAATGTGTTCTCCATAAATGTTCTTACTGCCGCGACGTATTCTTCGCATGTCTGTCCAGCCGTATCTTGTATTTCTGGGGGTATGACTTGTGCTGCATTCTCAACCGACTCAGCAACGTGCTTGTCCAAGATTCCATCTAGTTGGAAGTTGAAAATATGCTTCGAATGAACTCGCTCCATGCTTGCCTCCCTCCTGTTTTCCTGGAATTTGATTTCAGCGTCTGGAACTGAAGTAATGAATCAATCAATCAATCAATCAATCAATCAGTCAATCAATAAATCAATCAATCAATAAATCAATCAATCAATCAATCAATCAATCAATAAAAGAATAAACTAACCCCCAAAGAATAGCATGCTATTTTACATATTCTCACCGGATGTAAATCTCTGTACTTGAAAAGGAGCTAAAATTCACGGGTCCTTGAATTCCCTTTTGGGACATTTCTATCCAATCTATTTTCCCCAAGGGAATTTATGGCATATAAAAACAATAAGCGCGACCTGGCCATTCTTCTTCAGCAACTCGCTCAACTTGCAAGAGCTGATGATTCCATACCGTCGCTGCCAAAGTTAATTCAGTGTAAAATCTCTCAGTCATGGCCCAAATTCGAGAAGCTCAGGTTCCAGTAGCAGTACCAGAAGCAGTCATAAATGATGCTTTAGCAGTTCAGAACGAAGCAGTTCCTCCTCAACAGAACGTGCCCCAGCAGAACGTAGCTCAGCCAGTCGCCGAAGCTCCAGCGTTGCACGTGAGTGATAATTTCTTTCGCAAAACTTAATTTAAAGTGTTAATTTGCTTCGCATGCTATCGAGATATCTTGTATTAACGTTTTACCACCCAAGACTAACCCTTCTCTTAGGGAAAACAAGTTTTTTCCTTGGCAATATGCGAGTTACGAACTTGCACGTGCAGTTTAACAGAGTTGTTTGGATACGCTACAGACCCTACAAACCTTTTAGAATTTTTATATCTGCTGGTATTGTAGGACACTTGTCACCGGTTGGAATATCGTAACCAATGTGGCACTGTAAAAGACCTGTTAAATCTCATTTTTGTGGCTTTGCAGGAGACCTACCCATTTAATTTTTTAAATATCACAACCAATGTGGCTCTGCAAAAGACCCGTTAGATTTCGATATTTTGTGGCATTGCAGGAGACCTACCCATTATATCTTTGAAATATGATAACCAATGTGGCGCTGCAAAGGACCCGTTAGATTTCGATATTTTGTGGCATTGCAGGAGACCTACCCATTATATCTTTGAAATATGATAACCAATGTGGCGCTGCAAAAGACCCGTTAGATTTCGATATTTTGTGGCTTTGCAGGAGACCTACCACCTATTACATCTTTGAAATTTAATAACCAATGTGGCTCTGCAAAAGACCCGTTAAATCTCATTTTTGTGGCTTTGCAGGAGACTTACCCATTTAATTTTTTTTTTAAATATCACAACCAATGTGGCTCTGCAAAAGACCCGTTAGATTTCGATATTTTGTGGCATTGCAGGAGACCTACCCATTATATCTTTGAAATATGATAACCAATGTGGCGCTGCAAAGGACCCGTTAGATTTCGATATTTTGTGGCATTGCAGGAGACCTACCCATTATATCTTTGAAATATGATAACCAATGTGGCGCTGCAAAAGACCCGTTAGATTTCGATATTTTGTGGCATTGCAGGAGACCTACCACCTATTACATCTTTGAAATATAATAACCAATGTGGCTCTGCAAAAGACCCGTTAGATTTCGATATTTTTTGGCATTGCAGGAGACCTACCCATTACATCTTTGTAATATAATAACCAATGTGGCTCTGCAAAAGACCTGTTAGATTTCGATATTTTGTGGCTTTGCAGGAGACCTACCACCCATTACATTTTTTGAAATATAATAACCAATGTGGCTCTGCAAAAGACCCGTTTTTCGATATTTTGTGGCTTTGCAGGAGACCTACCACCCATTACATCTTTGAATTATAATAACCAATGTGGCTCTGCAAAAGACCCGTTTTTCGATATTTTGTGGCATTGCAGGAGACCTACTGTAAAAGCTCTGTTTAACCCCCCCCCCATATCTTTAACTCCCTCTCTAATAAGCCCCTCCCCTCTGAGCTAAAGAAACATTTTTAAATAAGCCACCCCTTCTCTGTAGCCCCCCCCCCCTTTTGCGAATCAATTTCCCATAGTTTACAAAAAATTTCCCAATTATGTAGCTAAAACAAGTTTGCATGTTAATTTTTCTTATATGGTTTAGGATAGAACTGTGTCGAATTTATGTATTTTATTTTATTTTCTTTTTATTATTGGAAACCGAAATATAGGAGGTGTAGGAACTAAAGCTATCACACGTATACTTGTCTTTTGATTGTGTGAATTGACCCCCTCTCTAATAAGCCCCCCTCTCTAATAAGCCCACTTTTTAAAAAAAGCCCCTCCCCTCTGAACCAAACAATTTTTAAATGAGCCCCCCCTCTCTATTAAGCCTCCCACGTGTACCAATAATGCCAGCGGTTACCGCAGATTTCCCAATTATGTAGCTAAACAAGTTTGCATCTTAATTTTTGATATGGTTTAGGATAGAGCCTAACAAATTCATATATTTTATTTTTATTTTATTTTAAGCCATGTAATAGGAGGTGTAGGAACTGAATGCTATCATATGTATCCTTGTCATTTGATTGTGTAAATATGGCCCCCTTTCTAAGAAGCCCCCTCTCTTTTAAGCCCCCCCTCAGGGGTGTCCGTAATTAAAGCCCACGGAGACTTAATAGAACTTTCGTGTTTTTTAAAAAAAAATCTTAAATATTATTACGTAGTGACTATGATTATAAGGTGGCTCTACACAAGACCCATTTAATTGTTTTGATATTTTATGGCATTGCAAGAGACCTATAGATTTTGAATTATCGTTTATTAATGTGACTTTGCAAGAAACCATTTTAACTTGTGCCACGCTCTCTAAAAATTGCAAAGTCGCTATTAGCCTGTTGTCCTCAATTGCAATTTTATTCCATATGCCCTCCATCCCCATATTTATGTTCCCTATTCCTTTTGCTAGGTTCCATCATTTTGTATGACTTTATTAACCCCAAGCGATTGTTTATATTTTCTAACTAACAGCACAGCAGTGCTTCCTATTGGAAAATATCATAGTTTATTTATTGAAAATATTTTAAAGTTACAGAGCTGTTTATCCTTTTTTCTTCAGCCTCAAAATGATATTGCTGAAATGTTAAAAAGGGTGGAAGCTCTTGAAAAGAAACAGCAACCTACAGCAGATGATTTAAAGAGGGAAATTATCCAGTATGCCCTGCGGCAGGCAACTGATTTCGACAAATATCAAGCCCTAGAAAAGGCTGAACATCTAAAGTTCTTTGCCCGCGAGTCCAAGGACAAAAAAGCCGATTATTATTCGACGGTGCACTCTACTCTTTTAGAAAGGATTGACCGCCCCGCGGATCAATTTAGGAGCTATGTTCTCGCCTTGCTCGGGGACAGGGAATATGAAAAGATTATAGAAGCCATTGGCAAAGTCGACAAAAGTTTTCCGCCCCGCAGCAGATTTTCAAGCCACAGTCCTGTCGCAGCCTATTCAAGACCTCATTCTACACCTTCTGCCTTTCCACCACCTCTGATGAGCCAGACTTACCCTACTACGTACCGATTCCAAAGCGAAAGGAGACGTTACTGTTCCTTCTGCTGTTCAACGACACACTCGTATTCCAGATGTTATAGACGACAAAATTTCTCAGGCTTTGGTCCTGCTCCTCGAATGAGATTCAATAACCAACGCAATGAACAAAACTTTGCACCACAGTAGTATTTTAGAACTGTTATTTTATTGTGGATTCGTTGTCGTTCCATTTGTTGATAGAAACTTAAGGTTTCGTTTTATTCAACTATCTATTAATCACTAAAATGTTTAACGATTGTTTTGGATGCTTCAACTCTCGCATTTATTTGTTTGCTTCATATTCTGTTCTACCTCCGCGGGGCATGGAATGTAATGTCTGGTTCGTTAAGGAAGCAACCCAGTTAAAAGACGGTTTTAAAGACAGTTTGTTATAAAAATACAAAACTATTTTTATAATGAACACCTTTAAAATGTCACGATTGCTGCAAGTTTCCTCCTTCACAGTCACTCGGGGGTCTAACTAAAGGCCTTAATACACGGCTCTAAGCTGCTTGTTCTGGGTGACTGGGTTGGTGGTCTCTAATTTCCTTCTAAATCAAACATTACAATTTACGGTCAATTTCATTTCGCCTCATCTAGTCCACAAGTCCACAAACAATGTTCAAGGCGAAGCTGGAAGATCTTCTACATTCAAAACGGAAAAGAAAGATAGCTTGGTGTGATCTAGAAGGAAAGACCTCCAACCCAGCCACCCAGCAACCTTTAACTTCAATTAAAAGGATGCAGACACGAGCAATAAAATTTTCTGCAAAAGATATCATTTTTCGAGATCCAAAACAATTCGTGGCAGGTCAACTCCATGAGAACTATGAGGTTTGGGATTTTATTACACAAGAGTACTATAAACGAGACGAAATCCTAAAATACATCTCACAGGGCGTTTCTGTTTACGATTTCATTAGTCCTTTCAAAGGGCCTTTCAAAGGGAAATGTTACAATTCAAGGCTTCCTCCAGTCTCTATGTTTCCCAATAGCAAGTCATGTGAGGCTTTCGACGATTTCGTTAGCAAATGGTTCCTTGTCGGTGTGGGGGAAAGAAGGCTGTTGCACTCCTCCGCATCTTGTTATGCCAATAACCGTAGAACCAACTAAACCCCGCATGTGTCACGATGAACGTTTCCTTAACTTATGGATGAAGTGCCCTGCTGTTAAATTGGACCCAATAACTGATTTACCGCGATATGTCGAACAAAGCCATTATCAAACAAAGCTCGACGACAAGTCAGGTTATGATCATGTAAAACTTACAGAAGATAGCAGGACATTCTTTGGTATTGCTTGGAAAGGATATTTTTTCGTCTACAACACGCTCCCATTTGGATGGAGCCCTAGTGCATACATTTATCAGACTATAGGGCTCGCAGCGTCTCATTTCATTCGTTCAAACGGGGTCCCCCTCAGTCAGTATATTGATGATAGGCACATAGGACAGATTCGATTTAAGCAACCTATTCAATCAGCCTGGTCAAACATGGAACTCGCCGAGGCAGCTGTCTTTATAGCCTCCCTTGTCCTGGTACACTGCGGTTACTTCATAGGGATTCAGAAATCAGTTTTATGCCCTACCCAAAAAATCTTATTTCTGGGCCTCATCTCAGATTCAGTCGCCCAGACTTTTACTTTACCACAGGGAAAGAAAGAGAAGTTTGCTCAACTAAGAGAATCAATTATTACTTCTCAGTCTGTTTCAACTAAAACACTACAAAGGTTCGCGGGAAAAGTAATTTCATTCTCCCTCGCCGTTCCCGCGGCAAGGCTCTACATTCGTGAAGTAAATGCAGGCATAAGCAGAGGGATTAGATCATCAAAACAGATTCCCATGTCAGACAGCCTCAAAAGCGAGCTCCAATACTGGAGGTTCCTAGACACCTGGCAAGATTCTCTCCCATGGAAAACAGAGAGACACATTTCGATTTCACTCTCTTCCGATGCATCAAACACTGGATGGGGTGGTATCATTTCTCTACCAAATGGGGATAAGATTACAAGGGATTATTGGTCCGAAGAAGAGAGGGCTACTCCCATTGCTATTAGAGAAGCAAAAGCTCTCGTAAACACCTTGATTGCATTCTCGAAATACTTATGCAATGCTCGTGTGGATGCTTACATCGACAGTCAAAACCTCTTGCATTTTTGGAACAACCAAGGAGGAAAGAATATTGCACTAACTGACGAAATTAAGAGTCTTTTCAATTTGACACTAAAACTCAACGTTCTCTTGAATCTCTACTATACCCCTTCAGCTTCACTGCCTGCCGATGCTCCGTCACGATTCACATCTGACCTGGATTGCTGTCTCTCTGATGACTCGTGGAGAATAGTTGATCGTACGTACGGTCCGCATACAGTAGACCTCATGGCAATCCCTTCAAATGTACGAAAAAACATAGAAGGAGAAACTTTAAAATTCTACTCCCCATACCAATGCAACGGCTCCAGTGGAGTAAATGTTTTTGCTCAGAATCTCAACCCAACGGAAACCTTCTACGTGTTTCCCCCTTTTGTGCTGATTGGCTCACTGCTTCGATTCCTGCATAAATCAGGATGCACTGTAACCATAGTTGTTCCTGATGTATCCCCAAGAAAGTACTGGTGGCCTTTGCTGTCGTCGATTTCTGCAGATAAAATTTTAATTGCCAGGAAAAATCAACCAGGTATTCTCCTTTTTCCACCCAACAAAAAGCGATGTTGGCTGACAAAACCTCTCCCATGGGATCTTTATGCCTTTAAGATAATGTTTCATTGATGCCCTAGGTAACTGCCCAAATTCCAAGAATCTGGAAGCCTGCAAGCCGATGCAAATCCTGTGAATATGCAAACGATTATGATTACCACTTCTGCCAAAAGTGTGGCGTACAAAGGGCCACTTCTGCTCCATTCTTCCCTCCAGCAACGGTTGACATCGACACACCTCAACTCCAAAAGCGTCGTAACTCCCTGCTTCAGTACAAAGAATCAAAGCCTTATCAAAAACAAAAATGTAGTCTCCAAACGCAATTAGAGTCTTTTCTATGGTCCTTACCAGAAAGAAAAGTGATTGCCACAGCTTCACCTAGAAATATCGTTGACTTCTTAATCTGGAGGGATAAGTTTGGTAAGACTATCCTTCACTCAAATGGCTGTGAATCAAAAGGCAACAAAGAAACATGCAAATGTAGTAAAGGCCTAGCAGCTGGAACCATTAACAACAATATTGGGAAGCTTATAACCATCTTTAAAGATAACGGCCGAGGAAGATCTTGGAACGATGATTTACATTTGGGAAATCCGGCATCTCATTTTTCTGTAAAGGAATATCATACCTTGATACTGGAAGAACAGACCATTGCAAGAGTTTTTCCTGTTCAAGCCACGCCATTGTTCATGGACAAGCTGGTTGACGTGTGTAATCACTTGAAACAGTGCATGATAAAATCTGGAGACAAGCCTTCAATTCTCTACACTTTGGCGAGAGACTTAGCTTTCTTTAGTATTGATTTTTTCTCGGGTGACAGGGGCTCCGATCTTGGCAGGGTAAAAGCTATTGACGTTCTTGTTAGTCCAGAAAACAACGGATATGTCTTTAACCAAGTTTTTGGAAAAACGCTTAGAGGAAATGGCAGCAACGTGTTTGCAATAAAAAAAGTCCCAGGATGCTCCGCTTGCCCTGTTAAAAATCTAGAAATCTATTTATCTTTGTCATCCCGTATGTCCATCGACCTTCAAACAGGATATTTGTTTCGCACAACCGATCGTCATGGTCACATCACGGAAAATGCCTTCGCCGGCTCTGCAGTAGCGAACAGGCTCAAGAGACACATGAGAACGTTGTCAATCTTAGATGGGGAAACCATGCATAGCCTCCGTAGTGGCTGTTCTGTCACTTTAGCACTTCTTGGTGTCCCATATTCAGAGATTGCCCGCCACGTAGGTTGGAAAAGTGTGAATATGGCCTTATACTACACTCAATGCGAGAGAGTATTCTCTCCAAACGGTGCTAGCTCTGTTTTGGCAGATTCATCACCCACGAAAGCCTTGCTGCTTGGGAAGAATTTTAGAAAAAGAAACAGTTTGGATGGATTTCTACCTATATTAAAGTAAAATCACAAAACGGCTCCTAATCTAATTGAGTGATGGAGTATATATCTTTTCGTCCAAAATACCATAGTTTCTTTTCATATTTTCTTAGTACTATGATTTCTTCTAGGGATATTCAGATTGTTACCTCCGAAGCACTCTCCATATCTTAGTCATTTGAAAGGAAGAGAGTGAAAACCGGTGAGAATATAGCACTATTCTCACCGGATGTAAATCTCTGTAATTGAAAAGGAGCTAAAATTCACGGGTCCTTGAATTCCTTTTTGGGACATTTCTATCCAATCTATTTTCCCCAAGGGAATTTATGGCATATAAAAACAATAAGCGCGACCTGGCCATTCTTCTTCAGCAACTCGCGAGATGCAGCAAGAGCTGCCCACCACTCCTCCCGCAGCGACGGTTTACAACTCTCTTCCTTTCAAATAGCGAACCTCCTTCGCACTCTCCATATCTTAGTCATTTGAAAGGAAGAGAGTGAAAACCGGTGAGAATATAGCACTACCCTGGAGACCAGATCGACTCTCTAACATAAAAAGGACAGGGGGGGGGGGGGCTGAAATTCGATGCGAGCGTAGCGAGTGAAAATGGGGGTCCAGCGGATGGCCCCCAGGAAAATTTGCACTTATGTATGTTAAAATTTGCCACAAAAGTAAAGATTTACAAAATTTAAAATAAAATAAAGTAGATACAATACAATTTACATGATACAGCGTTAATAAATACAGTTAAAATCCCCCCTAATTGTAGTGGCAGGGATAGCACTAAAAAGTCGAGTTGACCTTATTTCCATAATGGTCCCCTTAGAGGTGGTTGGCAAAAAATAATCAACAGATGTTAGTCTGCTTTTGGATAAAGCACAATTTAGAAAGGCCGAAATCATGAATGTGAGGGAGGACGCGTAGTTTTAGTAGAACATCTATATGTCGTTATCATGACCACGCCCTTTACATCGTTGGAAAACGCCCTATTTTGAAGAATTTGCGTGTTAAAGAAGCAAAGGATCATGACTGACGGGGTTCCGGGAAAATTTTGAAAATAGGACTTTACTCGATGACAGATTATTTTTTGATTGCGTAATATCAAAACTCAAAACTTATGGCTTGATAAATTTTGGTAACTTCCTCGAATCATCTCGAATACACATAAGTTTGCACAGCTTTCCCCTGCTTCTAATGGCCATGGATATGCCTATATTTCAGGGGTGTGGGAGGGGGATATGATCATCCTATTTCAGAGCCCTGTTTGCCTGAGTAGCAAAGACATGTTTTTTATGAACTTACCGACCAAGAGCACAACCTCTCTGTTCCAGCGATGAAAAACGAAAGAAAGGAAGAAAGACGGAGTGGGCTGATAGGCCAGCCTTCACAAGGACAAAGTTCATTTCTTTGTGTAACCTTTGTCAACAACATTCTTTACGTTGCTGTGAGAAACTTCTTCCAGGGCCGTCGCGAGGGAAGTCGAGGAAGGGGGTGTAAGCCTTGAATTTGCCGACAAGGGGCGTGGTTATTGGGTGTGGTCGTTGAAAATTCAACCTTATCGTTGATACATGTTCTATGATATGACAGTCACCCTTTGAAACGTGATTCTCGAAAAAGACTTTTGGCTGTCGGTTAATCTTTTGGCTAATCTTCTTGTAAAACTAAAAGGGTACCGGCGTTAGATAGGGAACTAAGGTAGGGCAGTGCGAGCAAAATATTTGCGCATCTGCAACGGTTATACTAGGGTTATACTACCCTATACATGTATGCAATCAAGAGACCATCTTAATTTACAGTCTGAAATTCTCGTAGTATCAGCGCTCTGGAGAATAGAATAGCTGAATTGGGGCTTCCCACATTTGGATGGACATTTGTCGGCAAATGCTGCCTTGAGGATCGAGCTTGATTTGCCGACAGCCACTTTTCCAGGGGGGGTGTCACACCCCCTAAACCCCCCTATGGCGACGGCCCCGCGTTCTTTCGGCTGATTGTAAAAACCCCGCCCCTGGCCCCGGGGCTTATTTAATTTCGGACAATCTAGAAGGGGCATATTAGAGAGGGGAATGCACCTCCTGTTCCAAGATTGTTTCCAACCTTGAAAAATTGTTCACTGTTGGATATTCGCCGCCTTTCACTGACAGAGCTCTACCTGGCCAAGAACATGCACTGGTGTTTGGTTTGTCATACAAGGGGGCAGGGACGTAGGAAGCATCTCAAACTTGGAGGGGCACGATACTTCAAGGGCACCTTTTTCATTACCCTGAAAGGGCACTTCCTGAAAATAAAAAGGGCACTTCTTTGTTTATTGCAAAATCTTGGGGGGCACGTGCCCCAGTGCCCCCCCGGTTCCTACGTCTCTGCCAGGGGGAGAAGATTTGTCCACCCTCCCAAGAGGATAGCATGTGCTACAGCGTGCAGAAGTCATTGCTGTAAGGCGCAAATGTTAGGAAATTTTATCGTGAACTTGGGCACATTTGGAACGTTTCTTGAAGAGGCTTTCTGGAGAAAATCCTTCATAATTTCATAACGGAGCGGCCGATTTAAGTCAGGTAAATTTTAAAGTAAATTTGAACATGTCTGCCATTAGATTACATAGTTTCCGACATCACAGTCTTGATATCCAGGGAGCTGTGGCCTTTCAAACGGGGATTGTTTTTATTGACTCACCCCAAATTCATAAAACCTGGAGTGGCTATGAGAAAATACAATTAAAATTTCAGTAAAATGTTACTTTCATCATCAATAAATCTGTGTCAAAGCTTTCTAAATATATTTTAATTGTTCCAAAACAAAATAGCAAATATCAAACAACAGTGTCAACGTCATATCTTAAATACAGTAATTTGTTCCTTGAAATTCTAGGAACTTGCAGCGTTAATTGTAGCAAATGCTAGTTTTCAACATTTTGCTTCACACTAAGAAGACATTTTTCTGATTTAAATACACGGAAAACAAGTTTCTCAGTTAACAGCCGTTCTCCTGGCTGATCTGATCTGTTCGATTTCCTTTTCCAAGATGGAAAAGAATTCTGAAGTCATTGTGTTCCCACCAATATCCAGTGTTCTTGCTTTGTTCCCTGTGACAATGTTATTGATGGCCTGCTCAATCACTGATGCATACAGTGGCATGTTGAGATGCCTCAGCATGTTAGTGCTGGCAAAAAGTAAGCTCATGGGATTGGCAATATTTTGATCAGCAATGCCCTTGCCACTATTTCTGGTGCCTGACTCAAAAACAGCATGTTCATCATTGTAGTTTGCTCCTGGGGGAATACCTGGTCCACCAATAAGTGCAGCTGCAATATTTGTGATTTTCCACAACACCAGAGACATTTTCATGCTCAAGATGGCTATATTCGCCTTCAGTGTTCTCTCTTATAATAATGATATCAACGTTATCATGCCTTGTTTTGATGCTGGGGAAAGATTTGCAAGTTACAACATTTGCATACAAATCTAACTTGTGCCTGAGCTGCACATTGTAGGACACCTCAGAACCAACCCCTTCAAAGGATCCCCAGTTTCCCTTGAGAGCAACCCCGTTCCTTTGCACTGCTGTAATGGCATCTTCAATGGTTTCAGAACTTTCTGATTGGCCATCTGTGTTTAAATTTACGATTTCAAAGTCGATTGGTACACCAGCACTTCTGAAAACTTCTTGGGTTCCTTTCAGCAACTGTGGGCCTATCCCATCACCTGGCAACATGGTGACAGTGTGGCGTCCGCCATAAGTTGCAGAAGGTGCTCTGCTGTTGAATTCTGCAATCTGCTGACACGCTAATCTTTGAAGAAGGTGTAGACGTTGCCAGGAAGGCGTTCTTCGTATAATACTGGCCATTTTGCTTCAAGTAACTCCACAACAAGAAAGCAGCCCTCCTGGTTTGCTTCTGGTCTGCAAAATAGGCCTCTGGGATACATAATGACATTTTACATAGAGTACCACTGAATTCTCTTGGAGGAAAACAAGAAACGAAATGGCGCTTGCAGCGGTAAGAAATTTCTTCATTTATATTTTGCCTTTTGAAGATCATTTTGCTGTTTGTTTACTGTAAATATGTTTAGAATAGTTATAAAATCTGTCGCCATTATTTAGTGAATGTCTATTAAAACGTGCTGAGAGCAGAGAAGAGTATGAGTGCTGCAAAAAAAACTGTTAATTAAATTTATTTTTAGGCCCTTCTTGGTTTAAGAATGAATACCAGAAGCAACACGCACGGGGGTGGAATTTATCAGGCATACTGATATCAGGCATAATAATTGATAGTGCCCGTCGAGATGGGGAGGCTCATCAGATAGAATCACAATGGAATCACAATAGAATAGGTGCTCTCTTCTCCTCGATTAGTTAGTCTATCTATTTGAGACCGAGAGAGCTCCTCCTTAAAGTGAAGCAATGGGGTTAAAAGCAACTTAGCTAGGGGGACTGGGTCCATCTAAATATAACCTATTGTATTTGATGTTCTTGCCCATGAAAACAAAAAAGGAAGATTAGTGGCGCCTGTCGTTCTTTTGTGCTATGTTCAGATTATGTCGCTATATCTCTGTTAGTTTACTTTAGGGGCCGTCCAAAAATGGAAATGTGTTCACATAAAAAGTGAACATGGAACGTTAGAGCTCATAACTCTATTTTCTGATTGCTAATTTCTTCCTATGATATGCCAAACTGTAAGTTAAAATGTCTAGTATGTAAGGAGACTGAAAAGAAATGGCCAGATTGAAAATTTTTTCTCTGTATTCAATCAAATGTTGGAGCTTGGTTTTGGACACCTGGTATAGTTTATAGTATGTTTCTTATGGGAGTAAAGTTACAGAATAGTTATATATACACTTACTTTCTTATAAGAAACCACTTGTAAGAAACGGTAGGCTCAATTTTTCGAAAGCTAAGAAACAACCCTACCTGAATTGAAAAAAGCTAAGAAACTTCTGTATTTTACAGTTTTAATTTTCCTGTCGCTCTCAAAAATGTTTTGACATTGTACAGTTATAGCAACTGTTTGGACATTATGTTGAGTGCGAATCATGTTATTTACTCGCTTTGAGATCTTACTAAGTAATTTGGGAGGCCTTTAGACAAAACAAAATTAACTCTACACTTCCGGCATTAAAAATATAAGAAACACGTAAGAAACTTTTGGTAGCCTAATGGCCCAAAAATTTAAGAAACTGCCTACCAGCCCCAGACCTTAGTTTCTTATAAAAAAATGAGTGTATTATGTATCAGGTGGTATGATAAAATATGGTATTAAATTGGCAGATGCAAGAAACGAAACAAGTTTAAATAATTGACACACTCTGATGATAACATAAGTTTGAAAGGCCTCAGTGTGCCAATTATTTAGACTTGTTACCAGGCATCGCTAAAGTGCGTGAGCGCCACTCGCAAGCACATTTTTGAATCCAGCGAATATCTGCAGGCACATTCATTAAAAAACGATCCTTTCTAAAGTTTGTAACAGTCAATTGGTAGCAATTGAGTAAGGAGATATTGCATAAAAATTATTTGAAAGGTTAAGAATAATGAAACCGTAACTGATTTGGACATCGAGCTAATCTTTCAACATCTCACATCCAGTCAGATTTGTCTATAGCTAACTTAGCTATCAGTTAGACTCGTCAGTACAAACGATAATTTCCGAGAGTTTTTGAGAGGTGTAGAGAAGCATATTGCAGTTAACGGCCCAAATACTGAACATGCGGATACTGCCATTGATAACTGTATGAAGCAATATTGGAAGGAATCTGGGAAAGGGAATAAAACTAATTGGCATTTCGCATGTCGCTTAGATAAAGTGAAGGGCTTTACTGCATTCAAGTAGTAGTAGTAGTAATTTATTTTAAGTGGGCTGATAGGGTTTCTAGCTATTTAAAGCTAATTTAGGCCCACTATGCATGCCGCATCCAGGCATGGGACCCCTAGTTTAACGTCCCTTCCGAAGGACAGCGCAAGGTGAGTTGCGAAGTCAGGCCTCAGAGGTCACCCATCCGGAGTTTGACCTCACTCGACCGAGCTTAACTTCAGTCACCTGACAGAAACTGTTTAAACCACTCGGCCACTCACCCGCGTGGCTTTAGAACGAATGAAAAAGTCACAAATAGATCCCATTCAAATTCAAATCTGTAACCAAACCCCAACCAAACCATAATTAATCAAAAAATTTGTGATTTGAAGGAAACCTCCATTGTGTACCAGATGAGTTTCATTGTTTTAAAGTAAAACAAACAACTGTATACAGTGTCAATTGTTGAAATCGAAGTATTCCTAAACAAAACCAAAGTTTCATATATATTGTCTATGATTAACATTTATTGCATAAGGCACTATCCAACTTTTAGGACCAAAATGTGCCTCGCTTTACCAAAGTTTGCTTCAAGTGATGCAATGAAAGACTTTAAATCCTAGACGATAAACGTTGAAAATTTTTTGCAGGCACATTTTCGTGGCAATTTGCGCTCGCAGGCACAAAAAACTTTTGGTGAGGTCTGCTTGTTACGTTCGTTGCATATGCCATTTTAACACCATATTTTATGTATCAAATGCTATTCAACTGGAGATGGAGGAGGATGTATGTTCAAAGCTTGTTTGGAAATTTAATCTATTCTTTCTTGTGAGAAATTCATTGATCAAATGCAATTTCCTCAAAATTTCTAGAAATCAGAAAGGTCTCCTGCAAGAGGTCCCAATGGATTCAAAGTCTTTGTACAGAGAGACTATACAGAAGGAACTACTGTAAAATTTCAAGTGAAATATCCTCTAGAGTTAGAGGGCAAGGTATGTTCTAAGGTTCCTCCGTTTGTGAAATCAGGGTGTGTGAAATTGAAATGAACTGTCAGGTGAATAATTTTCATTGAAGAATATAAAAAACCAATCAAGCAAGAATGATGTAAAGCTGTCTAGAATGTAGACTTGCTGCAAGTCTATTCAGTGGACTATCAGCATTAAGAGAATATAGTTACTC